>OY728122.1:1487338844-1488588844 GCA_963277665.1 Viscum album
TAAGTCTCGGAAACTATGACCAGTGAGACACCGTGACCTCAACACACTGTGACTTAGACACTGTGTCATGGAGACACCGCGAAGGACACATCGTGAGCCACATAATGTGAAGGACATACTGTGAAGGACACACTGTGAAGGATACACCGTTTGTATAACTCATGTGACACCGTTTCCTAACCTTTTTTCAATATTATTTAAATATTACTATCAGTCATATCTGATGTGTTTAATTAACTTAATGATAATTAATGATAGTTGTTGGAATGTCAGGAAACCATACATCGTACCTATGAAAAGGTAATCATTCCTATTGCTAGAGGTCGAGAAATATAAGGAGTATTGAGCTGTAATAGAGGATATACACACAAAAATATGCATACTAGAGCATATGCGAAGATACAGACAATACATGTGAGTTGTTTAATGAATAGAAGAACAATCCTGAGCATGAAGAAAAGATTTCAAGATCTTTCAAGATCATACATGCATGCAATCCAACACTACTGGAGGAACTGAAATCAAGAAAAAATTATCACTCGTTAGGAACACAAGCTGAACCACGACACTCTGTTTTTCCACAAAAAATCAGAGAAGGAATCAAAAGCATTTCTGATGAATCCATGGAGTCCAGATTTGCAGTGTTAATCACCAGAGCATTCTAAACTTTTATATACTCTCTCTATTTGATTCATTATTTACTCGTTCAAGCAGTGTGTGTACCCTGTTTATTTTACACGCACACTATCTCCTATACTGAACTAGAGGTTCTCTAAATCCTCATTCAAATTTGTTTTATCACTTGTGTTTCCCACTGAGGATAGTGGTAAAGGTCAAGTAGGACCTGGATAGCCTGGGTGCTGTTGAGTTGTTTTCCCATGAATAACTGTGGTAGAGGTCTGAGTACCTGGACGTTTATAAACTGCTATTAACCCCGATCTAGGGAGTGGATAAAATTTATATATATATTTAAGAGGACTAAGTCTCAGACTGAGACTAAACCTCTTGGTTATATCTTCTGTGAATTTTTATTTTATGTTTTAAAGTATACTACTTTTATATTTTATATTCTGCTACTGTTACTTTAAAATACAAAACTATTTTAAAGTTACATAGATAGTTAATCTAGAAAGTGTTTGTAACTATTGTAAATCAGTAGATTATTTTCAAAATCCAATTTAATCTTTTTATTAAATTGATTGAGACCTAATCAATCTTTGAGAACCAAATTGAAACATTACTATTTTAAAAATTCACTACAGCTTACCTTTTTTTATAAATTGGTGGATTTTAATAGAAATTATTTTCACTGAATTTTTAATTGTAAATCAATTCACCCCCCTCTTGAGTATCCACTCCGACCAAATAATATATAAATAAATAACCATATACCCCAAATATACTCAATATCCTAAATGTTATTTATTTTTTTACAAACAATTACATCTCAAACCCTTCAGTTTCATGACAAATAAATGTATTGATCTTCTTAAGGATGTCACCTCCTCTAATGGTAGGTGTTTCTCATTTCTCATCATTAGGTTGAGGTTTCTTGTCCAGAGGTCTTATTGAATATAATGGGTTTCATACTATCAATAAATTTTTCATTGTTTTTAATTTTATATCCTTATAATTTTCATATAGATCTAATGAACATACATAAGAGTAAACATACTCATCAAAGATCATATAAAACCTAGATGCTATCATTACCTTAAAACTCATAAAAAGTGAATTCATCCTCCAATAATATTTTATTTTGAACCTATGTGTCACATATACCCAAATAGAAAAACATATCCAAAAATGAATTTAAAAACAAAAAAATTATTTACTTCAAAACAGAAATGGGGGGTCATATACATGGACATGTGATTATTTATAAACCTATAAACCCATGATGAAATCCAGAACTATTAATAAAAAATAACATGAGTACAAATTAATTTAAAATTTTATATAACACCCCTATGATTCAAACTATAATATCCACAAACCCATAATCATGCATAAGATGTTGAAAACAATATCATTAAATTTTCATCATTAATACCGAAGAAGGAGTCACAATTTTTTCCATCCAAAATATACAACGTAAAAATAATATATTCGATCAATATCAGTCTCAAGGATCATTGAGGTATTTAATTTTAGAGAACATATACAAACTCATACATAAATAATACTCATGTATTAAAAAGAGCATTTCTCTCACAAAACCCTATATTTTTCTATTTCAAATCAGGCCACAATCATCATCTATATGAAACCCTTCATGAAATAATTCACTAACATCATTCTTGATAACCTAGAGTGGAGTAAAAAAATAATGATGAGATAAAATTCTTAATAAGGGTAAACATATTCATTAAAAATGAATATCATTAGTGAGAATTAGTTAAGGAAAATAGTGGGATGATATAGTCAAAAGTGTATTAAAATAGAATAAAAATATCCGTACCCATCAAACCTGGATTAACAAATATGGCCTCACTAATAAAGCTTTAATAAATGATGGATTCCTATGTTTCAATAAATCATATTCCATGTGATGTGAATATTGGTCGAAGTAATGTTCTAAACCCACAGAATGTACAAAAAAACTAATTTTTATCTTGGAACATTATCATCATATCACTCTAACACATGGAATCTATATTAGAAAATCCTGATATAAAAATATTATATAATCATGGATTTAGAAAATAAAATAATGTATATAGGTAATATAACTTTTTTAGATAGTTATGGAACCTATTGGAATGCCAATAGGTCAAAGGTTATTTCCACTATTTGAAGTTGTGGATATAGGTTTACAGTTACGGTTCAAACTATAGATATAAGTTAATAACCATAGTTCCGACCACAGAAAAACACATATAGCAATGGTTATGATCCATGGAACATACAAAATGAACATTTATTAATTTCATATTTTAAAATGAGGTAAATAGTTAAATAGCCATGGATTCCACTATAAAAATTCTATAGATTCCACAGTTTAAAACTATGGATATTTATTCATTTTTCCTTCGTTAAAAACTATGTATATGGGTTTGTCCACACCCATCATTAATCCAGAGTGTGAAAAAGTAGACATATCCCCCTGATACCATAAAATATTTGAACCCAACTATAAAAAAACATTATAAATTACAAAATCACTGATAAATTTCTAAAGCAATCAAACCATTCAACACTCAAAACAAGAATAATTTTTATAACAAAAGTACTGAATCATACCAGAAACACTCCTACCCTTCCACTAGCACTCAAAAATTTCATCATACAATATAATTAATAAACAATAAAAAAAATTTCATAAGAATTCCAACATAATAAGATATATAAAGAAATAAATAAAATAATTAAATCCATTAAAGGAATACAATTTTTAAACCAACCTTCTGTAATTAAAATACTACACATATAAAAACAAAAAAATTGAATTTAAAATTTTAATCATAATATAATAAAAAATATGAATACAAAATAAAAGTAACTCAAAGAGAATTCAATATTTATAAAAATAATTCATAAAATATCCAACATAATAAAACATAAAATTTCAATAATAATATCATCACAAACAAATAGAACTGTATGATCAAATTCAATTTATAAATCAAGAATAAAATTGACAGCTAAAAATAACATCAATATTAGTACCAAAAAAACCATCATGAACCTCATCATATCCAGAAAGAACACTAACATCATTCTCACCTCCTCTCATACCACTAGTTACATTATCAACATCCACATTGGAAAATGTACCTAAATCAGTTGAAAGATCATATGAATACACATAAACTGATTTAAAATAATCTAATACATATTTAATTAATTAAAACATTTAAAGGATAAACAATTAATAGTTATACATATATTTCATACAATTCCATTTTTAAATACATAAACTATTTTTATACACATATTTGATATAAATAATTATTATATTAATCTAGTCTTCTCTCGTGAATTGGCACAGTAATATATATTTTGGAGTTTTTAAATGAATTTTTTCTAAGATATTTATCTTAAAACATTTATAATCAAGGTAAATATTTATTATTTTATTTATACTAATTGTGATGAATTAGATATATAGAGAAACAAAATGTATTGATATTGATTAAGGTATAAATTGTATATTAATACTAATAATATGTTTTCTCAATTATTTTATGAAAATATTCTTGTGGTGGTTTTAAAATAGGATGATCTAGTAGATCAACTTACCACTAGGTGCACTATTTTTATCACTACAGTCAAATGTTCCCCAATAATTATTTTGTTTGATAATCTGTAACATGAATGGATTTTATTACTGATTTATTCTATTACTTATGGACTATGATATTGTGTTGAATTTAGTTCAATATTAACTAAATGTTCTTAAATAATGAAGGATGATTGTAAAAAATGTATTATAATGTCTTATCCTTAATAGGAAGATGAAATGTTTCTTATGATGTAGCTATTTATAAACACAATAGTTATTTATTTAATTGTAAATATTGAGGATGGAAAATTTTTTTATGATATATGAGAAATATAAATATAGTTTAGTCCATTCCTATATCTATTAATGACTCTTGTAAATAATATTCACAAGAAAAAAATACCCCATAAATTCTCAATGAAAAAAATGAAAATACTAATTAAAGGATTAATTGAATTTAAAATTTTAAAAATAAACATCAGTAAAAAATATAATTAAATATAAATATGTTAATGAAAATGGTAATAAATGTTGCACATATTGAATTGAAAATATTGAATTTATTAATATGTTTCTATGTTAAATTAATAATGTTTTTAATTATGGGTCAATAATGATTTAATGTTGTGATCATTATTTATTTACCATCATGTAAATAAACAAACCAAAAATTAAGAACATGGTTGATATGATAAAATTAAATTAGTCAGATTTGTAACGTTGAGGGAATGTTTATCATTGAATTATAGAAAGAACTATCTGGAAGAAAAACAATTATCATTAATATATAAAAAATGATTCAATTACAAAATTTTTCCATATATGAATATCATGGTGTATTTTTTATTAAAAAATATCTATATTTATCAAGGTAATAATGTTTATACAATTCATCACATAAAAATAATAATAAAAATTGTATTTGATAATGATTATGTATTTTTGGATTTAAAGAAGAATAAGTGTAAGAAAAACCGCTATAAAATATAAAATGTATGTATATTACAATATATCTATAAAAAAACATTATGCCCATAAAACTTGGGAATGTGTAATATTTATGTATTGGTATAATTATTAGTGTAATAATGACCATAACAAAAATAATTTGTATATAAACAGTAAAGATTCTATAAAAACAAGACACTAACAACAGTGAATTTATTCTTATATTTATATTAAAATAATTTGTATAATAATTTAATATTATTGTATATAAAATTTTGTAATTGTTATAAAATTATTATAATGGCCCTTACAAACATAATCATAGGCATTCCCACAATTAATATAATAATGTGATTTTATTTCGTCAAGTGCTTAAGAATAAGTATAATCATATGAACTATAAACAAAAAAATATATGTATTTCAGTAATTTTATAAGTATTAGCATGGGAATAGGCATTGGAATACGTACTCATATATTATATATTTTTATAAGAGTTATAAAAATTTAATATAGAAGTAATTTCTCTGCAATATATAATATTGTTTTATAGTTTCCTTATATTACAGTTGATATATAAGAAGATGCATTATAAAAAATTATCATTTAATATTTTTTGGGATCTATATATTATAGTTTTTTTAATATGAATATTTTATTATCTATGTAATAATTAGATGGATAATAATCAAATGATATTAAAGAATGAAAAAAATCTTCATGATGGTATTTTTATTGATATAAAAATTATTATCTGAGTAGACATAATCATATAAGGATATATATATTTTTTATTATTTTTTTACAATAATTCCATATTTAATTATTTTCATATGTTTATGAATTTATTGTTTTTTATTAACATTATGGACTTATTTTTTTTTTATATTGACATAATTTTTTACTTTTGAATATTATTTTTCATTTTTATTAAATAATGTTATGGATGTTTGCTAAAATTTACATTCATATAAGTGAATGTAGATAAATTACATATAAGGGAATCAAAATATATGTGAATGTAAGTGTTTAAATATATGAATATATAAAAAATAGGTAATAATAATTAAATTGGTTTTCTATGTTTATGTAAAGATGTTTTGAATAGTTTTTAAAGAGGATGAATTATAATGAAATGGTGCACACCATTAGGGTTCTATCCAGTCTACATAATTAAATTGAGGAATTATAAAACTCCAATATTGTAAAATGATGTTGTTTATGATGCTTTCATCGAGTCCCATATTGGTGTCGGCATATGATGCGTATACTGGCTGTTTGTTTTCCTATAATCCAACTTTCAAAAGGTAGATGAATTTTGTCAATTTCAACAGTGATGTCTACTCCATGATCAAAACAGTATAACTGGATGTTGTTTTGTTATTCCATGGATTCCTCCTTTGAGTTTGTTTCCTAGTTTATGTCACCCTTGTGGATTAATTCTTATTCATGGAAGGGATTATTGATTCCATATCTTTGTGGATTGTAGTTAATTACTCGACTACTATTGGGTTGGGAATATACCTTCAATCTGTACAGTATTCACGTTGGGTATCACAAAGAATGTCTGTATGTTGGGCACATTAGTCATATATGAAACTTCATGTTATTTGGGCATATCATATGAGTTATCACAGGCATATAAAAAAAGCATCCATATTAATAGTGATATAATAATTCTTGGCTCTTATGTATTCAATTTTTTTAAATCATGAATTCCTTACTTATGCATGGGGTAGACATTTTTGTCGAATAAAATATTTATACATTCTATGGTGATGTGACATGATGTTTTGATGAGGTGGATCGATGAATGAGTTTAACATATTATAAAGATGAGGGCAAGGTTAAAATATTTTAGGTATCATCTTGCTAGATTAGAACACCCACATAGATTTCGATCCATGTGGTGTTTCAGTAGGGGGAATATGTAACAGAAGGTTGGTTCACAAATGGATTAGAATGTATCTTGAGGTGGATCTGGGATGGATGTATTATAACACCCAGTGAAGTCAGATCTGGTTGGTGTAAACCTAGTAGGGAATATTTCACAACATGATGGATTACCAATGGATCATAATTCCTCTTGAGGAAGATCCATGATGAATGGATCAGAATTCTTATTTAGGAAGATCTGGGATGGAAGGATCAGAACACCCATTGAGGTAGATTTGGTATGAATATTTTAGAATTCCACATGAGGCAGATCTTGGGTGGATAGATTAGAAGTCCCCATTAGGTGGATCTAGGTGGAGCCTTTCTAATATGGTTGATTCAACACATGAATGTTTATAAATGGATTAGAACACCACATGGAGGTGTATCAATGATTTTTGTCCCAAAGAGGGAACTACATGAGATTACTAATGTTTAGATTGAACATCAAGAAGGTTTACTATAGAAAACAATCGTGATATTGGGATCATACCACTCTCATTTCAATGTCATATTTTATGTTGTTATGATAGAACTCATTCATACAGGTTAATTACATATGGTATGGACGACCATTTCATGAAAGGAGCATCAATGGGAGAAGTTTTGGGGAAAAGCATAGAATCTAACTTTCACAAGATGATTTTTCTTTTTTGGAATGGTGTGGGGAACACACATTTATCTTCTTGAGGTGGAAAGGTTATCTCGTGATGGGGGAGAAGATGTCATCCCATAATTCCAAACATAAAGCACCTCATTCCAATCACTTGAGATAATACTATATTTTTATGTCCTTTGATGTGGATGTTTTCATGTAGTTGATCATTTTATGTTTGTGACGCAGAGTTAGCCAAATTTTTTCATATAACATGGATATAGGTAGAATAAATTCTTTCCCCTTGGTATTACGTGATCACATATCATGTGAATTTGGGTGGGGCATGGAGGTTTCACTTCTATGTAGTAGTGTTCACTCATAAGTTTCATGCTAATATTATTATACTAAGATGAAATAGTGGTCACTCTTCCTATGATTATAATAAAATATGTTAGGCTGCACTAGAGGAATAATGCACGTCATGTTGGAGACCATGAAATTCTGGTGCTCAATTGGGATTGGTTGCATGCAAGAGTTGAGTGAGTATGTTTTTATCATAATGTTAGGACATAGAGTCTCAAGAAGTATGTGAACACAATATTTCATGTTTTCATGAAAATCATGGTTCTTCACAAGTAGCTTATTTTGCAAGCACCCGAAATACATTTTAAGGAGTTTCACGGGGACCTCTCAACCATGGGAAAAGTCAATTTTGCTCCTATAGAAGGCTTTTGGAGTAAGTGTCTCTACCTTGGGTGTTCTATGTTTCACATTCTCCTTAAATAGGATGGTTTTCAAACATGAGAGCAGTGATACATCTTTAAGAAATCCCCTTTGAGGAAGGATGTGAGCATCCATTTAACGATGAAATCCTCGGTTTTGGATGCATAACCTCTTGAGCATGCATGTCAAGTAGCACACATTATCATCCTTTTCCACTATAAAATATCCATTTATCTTTAATTAATTTAATATTCCATTGGTATGCATGGCTTATTTATTGTGAGAAACAATTTGTTCTCGTGTTCATCAGTTTTTTCATATGTTTCATGGACATATGTGGTCCATTTTTTAGATGATCATCCATGTAACTATCAATAACATTCGGTTTGTAACTAGTTTGTGCACCAAACTAATTTCTTTCACAAACTAGTTGAAAATTCCATGTACCTGATCCATTAACCCTAAAATGGTTCTTTGGGTAGGGTGGTGCATTTATATTACAAGAAAACAAGTATATTTACACTCCATAGAAGTTGGTATATTAAATACCCACTTGGAATCTTGGTTGAAATGAGGCTGTAAGTTCTAGTTTTGAGGTAAACATTGAAGATAGTGATTCATTCTTTGAGTATCATGAATATTTCTGGTTTTTTCATGAAAAAGTGTTTCTAGACCATGAAACATGTTGGTATTCACCTATAAATAACTAGAGGGACCATGTGAGGTACATTGACATTTCAATCAATATGAATTTTCTATCATTCTTATATTTCCACCATTTGTAAGAAAACCCAATGATTAGTTGATTCTTTCATAAAACTCGACTTCTCTCTATTTACTTCTACATTATATGGTACCTATTCTGTACATGTCAATAATGTTTCATTCTAACCCATCTTCCTTTCCATGGACCACATTTTATGGGCACATCACTTTTCATTCCCAGAGATAATCCAAAATGGCTCAATAACCGATCCAATCCATGATAAAAGATTCTGTTTCTACCAAAAGGGAAGAAATGGTGGAAAAAATGAGATACCTCGATCTAGGAGGGGTGTTTTAGAAAATTATGGGTTAATGGGAATACCGAACGAGGTGCAGAGTAACTATATATTGAGAAACCACCCTCCACAATATTATTTTGGACTAAAAGAAAAGGGGAATATCATGGGCCTCGATTTCAATGTGTTGTGGTCTTGGTTAGTGTGTAGTGATGATATTAACAATTTAAACATCACCGCTAATGTTAACTATACCAAGGACTTTGTGGTCATGACATTCAATATACTGAACGGAAGGATTATCACAAATACTAGGGAGGAACCAGAATCTAAATAATCCATGTCCCACTAGGTTAGTGTCTTCTAGAGAAGCATTCTAGACAACAGTAGGGGGTCACATAAATATTGGAATCTACAGTATGGAATCAATTTAGATAGTGATTGTGCTTGGTCATACTGGGTATACTATACCTCCTAAAGGTGTATGTCTAGGTTGTTAAATATCATACTATATAAGGAAATGTGGAATTCATAGTTCCACATGTACCATCAATATGAGCATGTTCCATATATCATCATTAAATGGTCCCCAGACACTAACATTTTCCTCATAATTTATAGGTATGTTGAAATTTTTTATTGTATGTACAATTCATCGGTGGAATCATACTAGATTTGGGTAAAAATTATGAATTTATTCCATCAAAGAATATATAGTGTGATAGGAAGTATAACCCTCTTTAATAACATCGCCTTTGGAGTAATATAAGATAAATATATAACATGAACCCATCATCCACAAGAAAATAAGGTTCAAATTTTCTTTTACATGTAACAAAAGAAGTATCTGGCCATGAGGATTCTAATGTAGGGAATCAAATTTTGAAGAGAATAACCATGGATAAAATCATGATATAATTAGTTGATCCTAGAGGTGGGGAAATTTGAGATGTGTTGCTAAGGCATGGTTGAAGGGTGGGATCCACCTGTTCATTACACAATATTACTCACCTCAGAATTGAGTGGTTGTATGGTTCAATTCGATGACACCCACATGGGCATATTCCTAGGGAAATTGGTAATGGATGTAATATTGGAAGCCAACAATTTGGTGAACATTAGAGTACTAGTGCTAGATAAATGTTATATCATGTTGGAACATCTAGAAAGGGTAAAAACATGGAGGATTTATGAACCATTCTAATTCATTCACTAGTCGAACATAGAACATTTGGGGGGGTGGTATGAGTTATCAAATTCCATCCACCCTCTAAAAACCACCATGAATCCCACTATGCTAAGAATTAATGGGTTATGACCAGTGATTCTTATGATACCAGGGTGATGATTAGCCCTTGTTATTATGAAATATTCAACATTCAACCAATATCAACAATAGATGGTGTAATGGTGGAAATCTTGTAGGGGAAATTGGTGTATAGTGAGAACCTTCAAAGCTCCACGCAGAGTGCTAGTGTCCAGGAATGATGAACATGTCTACAATGAACCATACATGTCATCATGGTCTTCTAGGTAGTTCGTATACATTTAGAATAACATTAATAGAGTCTATATAAGCTATATGATGAAGGAAGTATTGGAATCTTTTTTCAACTATAGTGGATTCTTTCTGGTGTAGGATTAGGTGATTTGATCATGATGTCTTTGTCTAACGTCATCATTGGAAAATAGATGGATAATGTTAAAAGATGGGTGGCAGCATACCCAGATTCAATATTACAGACATTCATAAGGTTTATCAAGCCAGAAGGTGAGGTAATAGGTTAAAATGGTTCCATCATAGTTAATTCAAAATGATAAGACCAATCATTTGGAGAGGAAAAAAATAGATCTATGAAGGGGGACTCTCAAGTATTCCTTGATCCCTCACCCCCCATAGGGTAAGGGTCATAGATTTAGTCTTGGGAGAATGTGAGGGGATGTGATGTAGAGACGATAAAAGACATGGAAGCTCCCTATATGTATCTAAAATATCTTCTACAACTACATGCTAATGTTTTCTTAACTATTCATTGAAGGATGTGAAGGATACAATGATTATCTATATAGATAGAGGACCTTTGGAGGAAGATAATTATGTATATATTTGAGCATCATGAGTTGGATCATTCTGGGGTCATGGTAAAGGTTAACTTCCATGTGAGGAATCCATATCTGATGGCTATGGATGAAATTTAATTTCAATGAGGGGTCCCCAATTTCCTTCCACTGCATTGTTTATAGTGTTTGGTGGATATACAATATGGGATGAGAGACCACCTTTCAATGATTCATCTAATTTAGAATCAATTGAAAATGATGCACATGGAACCAATGAAGAGGAATACTAGGTATCATCCACTAATTATGGGAGTCCCGAGGAGAGTGGAAAAATTGTGGGCTCCAATGACGACATGGTGATACATCATTAGGTAAGCATAGTAACTTTCCTTCCTCTATATATCCTTCCCATTTTTTCTGAATCTGTACCAGAATCATGTCCTTTTGAATAGGAAATTCGATATGTTAAGGGAGATATCGTGGGAAGAGATGGTGCACTATTGAGTGCTGAGTAACACACCCCATAGCCTTTGACTGAGGCTGATGAAACTGGTGGGTCGATCAAGGTTTGTAGATAGAATACATCAGATCCTATGGTCCTTACTATTTTCATTTGGGTACCACACCCTGGTATTTCAATATCAGTTACTAATAATAGGGAATATGAACTACGTGGGTAGCTCATCATCGAGTTTCCATTTCCCAATGGTAATGATGATTTTCAATTCAATTATTCCACATATAAATTTCCTAGAGATTTTTAATCCATGTATAAATTTTTCGTCAAGATAGTCCACATTAATCCCATGCCCGACCATTATTTAGAGGTTAAGTACCAGTTGTCGAGGTACAAAGTAGAGTAGGGGTATCTCCCACGGTTGAACTCCATATTGAAAATGAAGGAAAAAATATGAATATTATTATTAAATATATTCCTCTCACAATGACAATAGCTCAACGATTTTTTTAATTATCATATGTGTTCATTTTTCAAGAAGTCCCAAAAAAATTATATTCCAGGTAAGCTGTTACAACTACAGAATTTGTGGTCGCATTCCAAATTTATGTGTTGATCCCTGAATACATTATTGTTTAAGATGATATGGCCTTATCGAATGGAATATATTCTATTGCAGTCATGGGTAATGCATGTGGTGGGGAGGAGCTCTAGGCCGGAGGAGATGGTAATATCGAGGAAAGGTCGAACCATGATGATCAGCCTATGGTTACGGAGAACTACCTAACTGAGAGGATCCCAAAAGAGGAACATGTTGTTTATATTATTTTCTCTTTCCTATAGTATGAGACTACACTACATGAGGATCAAGAATTCTCAGGATTATTAGTGGATGAAGAAAATCACATAGTTAAGTTCAAGGCATTGGAGATCATAAAAAATTTCATTACCCAGAACCTAGAACCATACATGGTGAGCTTGATGGGGTCCCTCCACCATTGTCTATGAAACCTATGAATCTACCTAATGTAAATTCATTCTACTATTTAACTAATCCCAAACATTTTTTGAGTGGGTGCATGATGGAATCCATCATTTGTATATCTCCTATAACGTCAAAAAATATGACCTCACATAGAATCTCCAAGAGGTCAATGAAGAAATTCAGTGTCTACCGGAGAAATGAATGATCATGAGGCTTTTCTCAATGATCAAGAGGTGGTTATCAACCTATTGAATGCTCAGTTGGAGGCATATGAGGAACAATGAAGTAAGAGATATCTCCTATGGAGGAGCTCTAGGATGAGGGAGAATGAGTGAAGATCGAGGATGATGAGAAACATCACACAATTAATGAATAGGAAGTAGTACCCATGAGTTGACATTAGGTACATGAATCCAATATCCAGAAGATGGTAGAAATGTGGCACTCAATTGGTAGGGTGGAATTGTAGGGATGGTTTTGGTGAGGACATAAAGAGGATCTAGTATGTGGATGACCCCTCCATACCACAGCAGTTTTTTTAAACCATTGTAAAAGTTTTTATAGATTCCATACATCATATTTAATTATCAAAATTCAATCATATTTGAAAAAAATGCAACGAAAAATCCACGATCTCATGCGAGTCATGCTTGGTGTGAGAAACAAGGGACGACCATATGATTTCTCAATTATATGAGAGTGTTATAAAATCATCAATCACATCATCCCTACTATTTACATGAGAATGGTGATAATCAATTTAGCATTATCCATTGACCATTTTAAAAAATGGAACCTAACACATAATATCTTCCAAATTCCATCGGAATTTTGGCATATCATAGTAGGAGAGCCATTTTTTCTAGACCCCAATGCCGTTAGCGAGTCCCTTCATATGTATAAGAGGATCAAGATCCAAATAAGGGACAGATGAAACATGGAAATTATGTAATGGAATGTTTGAATAGACTCATACACTTTTGGAACTATGCCACTTTGACTTAGAGAACATCAGGTAAACATATTGATCTAAACCAATGGTAAACTCATATTGCATGGATGCTTTATCTCAAATATCATATGACCATCAAATAACGTGGGAAATTTCATAGATGACCTCCACTAGAGGAAATGGATTCTCAAGAATGGTCCCAAGATTCCTTATAGTTTTATATAGTGTAATGAGGATGATAAACACATAGTTTAATGTCAAAATATGAGGATGTTAGATTGGGGGTTTCACAATATAGGATAAGGGAAATAATTATACTATATAACATCTTGTGATTATGATTCTTTCCACAATATAAAATTATGTGACATGAATTTGGAGTGTGTGGGGCTTATGCACTGATTTTCCCAACATTTCTTCGTCATGTCAAGTCATGAGTGAATATTATGTCCATTTCATGGGGTAGAGTCATAGTTTATCATCATTATAAAGGGGGTAAGGTTAATTGATGTGTATGACACCATGCATGGTCATGGGGGATGAGGGTGAAGGATAGAAGCATGAAAGGATACCCCCAACCAAGAAACAAAATATGGGGTCAGTTGTGTATAGTTTAATGTTTAGATTCATTTACCATGGATTTTAGTATATGGTAAATAATCTAGGACCTATTGGACACAGTTTAATGTCACATCATATAGACCATGGGAAGCATGTTTCTATTTAATGTTTGAAACATCCATGCAAGGTAACATGACTTCAATGGATGGTTCTATGAGTTCACCTAATGTATGATAAAGCCCCATTGTGATAATTCTCACAATGTGTAATGATATAATGATAATACATGAATTATAGTCATGGTTTAAGGTTTAGAGTTTGGACCATGGGGCACCCTAAAGTGTTTTTCATAGAAAAATATAGTTTAAACTTTATGTGAATGAGGACAGAGGAGTCCTTGTTAAATATGAAACAAAAGGGGTAGGTTCCAAAAAGTTATAAAGTCTTACTAGTTGGACAATGGATTCTAGTTTAAGGCCATAATGATCAGGCTATGAAATAGGGAGAAGAAAAGGCCCAGTGATGACTCCATGGAGGGGACAGAACTAATATAAAATATTTATTTTCCAATACATATCCAATGAAAATGGTAAAAACTCATTGGTGGTTCCTAAACATGGTTCGGTATAAGAGTGATGTCGATATCTAGTTACCCTCCCGAATGAGGTTATTGAACATTCTCTTTCCTATATATGAGCTGTCCAGAATTTTTATGACATATGGTTACAATTTAATATTGTGTGATGTGTATAACTAATTTTGTTAATATGAATTTTGTCGTATATGGAATCCATGTTTTATTTGGTGTAAAATAATCTCTTATTCCGAGTAATCCCAATGTTTTCATTGGTAAGACTATCATATACCATCATGGGCTGAGGAAACTGGTGACCTTGCACATGGGATGATCGTTCTTACCTTCTTCATGTCAAGATGTGTGGGAATGTTGTCCTTATAATTGGGCAAGGTAATTGTATTCGTTTTATTCCTTGGAGTCCCATGAAATATCGTGGTGTGATTTCATCGCATGTAAAGGATTATTTTGTGGTGAATCTAAAGATGGGACCAAATTGAAAAAGTCTTGGCATCACTGCATACCCCATAAGTGTGAGAATCAATCAACATGCAGTTCTAGAGGGGATACCCATAGTTTAATTAAATAATATATATACCAAGGGATTAATAGGTTTTCCAGTCTTTTAATGTGATACATGAGTTGAAACTCACTCTAAAATATCCATATTGGCCATAAACCCTGTAAATTGATCCAAAATCCAGTTTCACACAGGTTAAAGTCATATAGTCTAGAATGCGGAAAAATTCTATAGTCATGTCAATTAGACTATGGGAAATTAGTTTAATGTTATGTTGTTAGGACAATAGAAGAGATTTTTTCAAGTTTACTTTTGAGGCAAAACATACGTAACATATAACATGAATGAGAAAATGGAACATGTGTTCCACACATGTATCAAGAGAGAAATTCCTTATATATTATGGTGATAACGTAAAAACTAATGAATTTGGATAATAATGATTAAAATAATTATAAAAGGAATGGTGTTAGATTTTCCCCATTTTCACCTATCTGGAACAAATAGAGGGAACACATATTGTGGAGAGAGATCCAAATGAATCTTGCATACCAAAATTTGGGATTGTGGGATACAGGCTTGATGAATTTTTTGGATGGTCAAAGAGGTATGAATCTTGTTCATATCTACATATCCCTTGATAATGAGAATCATGACACACATATTTGAGAAACATGTTATGGTAGAATACCGACAATGGTATGTGAGACCCTCTCTAGATAATGAATTTTAGGCATCCCATGGTTATCGTCGGGCATTATATGTTTTGTTCATGTGGTAAAGATCATCTCTAATTTATAGGAATCCTAGTTTATGATGATTGAATATCATATTTTGAATTCACGCATTGAGGATGTAATTATGTTTTGTTTAAATACCTTCAACACAAACTTTAGGGACTGTGGATTGATTAATTTCATAATTCGTGGACAATTTCTTAGTTGTTTAATAACATATTTGTTGGTCAAAGGTATGTTATTATAATTTAATATATTTTGACCATGGATATGTGATTATCATAGGGAAATGTGTCTTGTGGTAGAGTGATACTCCCAATTTGAATGAAGGCCATATAGGCCCACACCACACCACATATTCTTTAGGAGACTCACACATTGTTTTATGTTATGATTCATTGACTTGAACTCTTGGTTTATGGTGATAGAGTTTAAATTAATGGGGAATAACATTCCATATGGGGTATGTGTGCCACATTATAATGACAACCTGATATGAATCGAGGGCCAATGAGGCCCTGAAATCACACATCACATTGTCATAGAAGCTTACATATAGTTTAATGTCACATTACCTGGACATGAACCCATAATCTATGTCCATATAGTTCGGGACAATATGAGATCTTAGTTTTAGTTCATTGTGTTTGGAATAATAGTGATAATTGCATAATATCTTATATTATGATCAATAAAGGGATTATTCCACAAGGGATATTCATGGAACTATAGAAACAACCCAATGTGAATGAGGAAAAAGGAGGAATGTGTTGCACAAAACATTACCAGGGTATACTTGAATTTGTTTAATGTCATTATTATAGTATTAAAGTAATTATTTAAGGTCATAGGGTTCAGACCATTTCCCCCCTTGTGCAACATACAAATTGAGAGACATGTTTTTGGTGGGAGGTGTTATTCTCTCTCTATCCCTATTGATCAAAGAGTATGCACCATTTAAATTGACCTTGTGAATGATATAAGGTACTTCCAACATGGGTTCCATCATTGGTGGATTATTTCTATGTGTCATTGGAGTTCACAAATCCAATAATTTATTACCCTAGAGGATGGATATGTGATAAATATTCTTATTGAATGACATAGTATTCATATTTTGTTGCCTCCCAAGCATGTGCAAGTTTGGAAGCCTATATTTTTTAAGTGATTCTAGATAAAATATATGAACTTACACCATTAATTTATATAATATTCTATTCATATACTTCTGATTGGATTAATGGTAACTAAAACGTAATGGGAAGGAGTTCCACTATTCCACACAATGGTGAATATAGAGTCACCGGTGTAGAATTGAGGGTCGTCATCTGATAGGACCAGAGGGTGTTTGGGAACTTTTTTGGACACAATTTATTATTCCGTAACAATATCTTATGAATAATATTTGAGTGGATATTTTTAAATTACTAATTATGTAAATTTTACTATGTGTTTCAATTAAATGTATGGCTTTATTAGATTTTGTAATTTGTGTAAAAAAATTCAGCTCAGCATCTTAGAAGTTTTTTTGTTATCTTTGTGAATGGGATGAGGAAATTTGAATCTATAGATATTGTGTGAGATCACAAATTAAGTTACAGATAGGTCATTTTCAATATTTAGTGGAATGGTGCTTCCAACATTTGAAGAAATATATCACTATCAGAATGAACTTCGACTAGAAATATTTTTTTTGGATGAAATGACCCCACAATGTCGAGTCCCCCTACTAGAAAGGGACAAAAATACATGGTGGTGTTGAGGAGATATGATGGTAAATGAACAAATATGGATTTGATCTAAGATACAAAAAACCTCTTAGCATACTCAATATATTCCTAGACTATAGTGGGCTAGAAGTAGCCATGTCTGTGAATCTGGGGGAGACATTCAATGTTTCCTGATGGGGAGCATAATACCCGAAATGTAATTCATTCATAAAATGGAGAATATCATCTCCTAGGATGAAATGAAGGATTGGTAAATAAATACCACCTATGTATAATGTATTTTCAAGTATCAGATAGATCTTAAGGGTAAACTACGCTTTATACTGAAGGATTTTGTCACACTCGACCCAGTTTGGAAGAAGAATATAGGATGGAGATACTAAATTAATAGAGATGTCTAGTCAATTGAATGAACTACTATAGGGGAACCCGTGAGACCAAATGTAAATGAGATGGAAGCCATCTATTTTACCTTCTACCTTTTATCAATATATGAAAATATATGAGTAATGAAAATCTGATGCACAACCTGAATGATTATGTCATCTTGTTCAGGATCTGTAAGAATGATGGATAAACATGAAAAAGCATCATATTAACCATTTTTGTATTGGGGGAAATTAGTAACATCTTTATAAGAATCAATATGGTCTATCAACTAATGATTGTGTTCCAATATAGGCATGTTCTCTATCATTCTGATGATGTGGTCACAGTTGATCTATATAAGTAATAGATCAAAGTATCTCTTCATATGTTTGAAGGGGAAATAAATCTAGGGGAATAAATAAATACCAATAGTGAGATCATGATACTCTAACGTTTTATGTTGAATCCCTATTATAACAGGAATTGGTTCAACATGATGTCTTGTGTCAGGGTGATAAAGATGATCACTAGCCCTACTTAGTTGTGTATGAGATTATTGAGCCTTCTACTAGTCAAGAACAAGAAGGCCCCAATGAAATTGGCATAAAAATAGGGTGTAGCATGACCCAAATTGAGGATAACCTCATATACTAATGTTACACCAATTTAGTGTCCTTTTGGGGTCGTATGATCTTCAAGAAATACTGTCATAGCATGACCCTTGATAGCCTTCAACGGAGTGAACCAGATATTGAACTACATCTAGATCATTTCTCAGTATTCATGATATCCTATCAAAATGGATTGATTTAGGATATACTCTATTGGATCCACATTAAAAACTAGATGTGTCTCATAATTCATCAGATAACACCACAACATTTATACTAAAAAACTATTGTGATAAAGCTCTTCTCAATATGGGAATTTCTAGTGTCAATGTCGATGAGAATGAAAATGATATATTATAAATTAATTTATCTATGATAATTGTTATTTTTGGTGAGAAGAGAATTTAGGGACCATTAGATGAGGTCACATTGTGTACTATAGGATTCTCTAAGATTCGAAGCATCAGAATATGAGGTTTTAGAAAATACTGCTTGATTTTCTCATAGGTATTATGTAAGAATTCTTCCCACTGGTAGATAGTTCATTTCTTCTTGAGCCTAAAAAAGGGAATAGATTCTCTATCTAGGTTCATGATGAATCAGTGTATATGGTCTATGTGTCATTGGAGGCCATAAATCTTATGAATAATGCTATGGGTATGCATTTGGCTGATGGATTTGATATTATCTTTCTAAACATCAATACCTACATAATTGACAATAAAGCCAAAAAAGTTCCCAGATGAAAACCCGCATGAACAATTCAAGGGAATTATCTTCTAATTACCTTTGTGGAGGAAGATAGACAATTTCTCACAGTCTATATGATACTCCTAATGCTGGGGTGACATGATAACCATGTATTCCCCAATGTATCCCTCTAACATCCTCTGAATTGGTTTTAATTTTGGGATCATGTCCGGGAGATTGGTGGATCCAATAATTTTCAGGATTAATGGAATATACTAATATTATAAGGTTATTTTATGATCCTTAAACATTGTAGAATCATCATCCTCAAGAGCTATCAGGATCTGATTATACCAAGAGTATCCATCTATAAAGGAGTTTTATTGTAACCTATATTTAGCATCAATCAATATATCGTTCACTGGAATGGTTACATCATCCTTTTCATAAATTGAGAATGGGTTCCCTAAATTGGATACAGTCTCTGATATTCCCATTCTTCTTCTTTACTAGGATGATGTTATATTGACATTATGGGTACCAGAGATTCCCAAAAATACATGATTTTAAAATATTATGAACATTGGCCTTGACCAAACCACAATGAGATGGGTGCATCTTTCAGGGAGGCTTCTTGAACCCATGATGACTCACTGGGAGACCCATATTATAGATTGAGACATATGGGTCTATTCTTGAAATGTATTAAAATCTATAGAAAATAACATAATGATTAAAATTTACGAAATTCAAATATGATTGTTGCTCCTATAGGGGCATGGATGTATAGATCATCTTTGTCCTCAGATCATCCTTAGTGTCAAGGTTCACCTAAAACTGCTAATCGACTATGGTGTAAAAAAAATTAAAATGCAGGAAGAGTTTCATCGAAATAATAATCATCATAAAAATTAGGTGACTCATTAGGAGTACATCTTCAATCAATTGTATCTAATTCAGGTGGGGAGAACGTGTTTTAATTTGGGCAGAAACATAATCCTTACTGATGTGTATTTGCTCTGTGGTGTCAAAATATTTCATGAAAATTCCATTTAGACTTTGACAGTAAGGGAATTACATTATGTGAAATAAATGGTGGTGGGTTGGATTCTATCAATTTAATCATATATTTCATAATACAATGGAATTATTCAAATGGTTTTCCATAGGGAAAACCACTCAATACATCAAAGTGATGGGGGATTCTGGAAAAACATGGACATGTCCTTTGTAGATGTATGATATAATAAATATAATTTACATCCATTTAGGTATGAAAAAACCCTTCCTATTGTATAATACAAAAATAACTTTCCAATTATGGGATTTCATCTTCTAACTAGTAAATAAGGGGAATAGGAGAATCATCCATGTCTTCCCATGGATTCACTATAGTGGTTATGCACCCAACCTCATTGGATGGAACATTCTTCCCTTCCATCATGACATAAATGTATCCCATGTAGCAAGATTTGTAGGAGTCAAAGGGATTCACATCACCTTGTATTACCCTTAATGAAATGTTGAGGGGGTAACTGAGGCACTAGTGATACAAGGAGGGGAGGGACACATAAAAATGTAGTCAGGGATTACCCATTAGTGAATTGTGGGAAGTATTTGGTGAGATCAAGAAAATTTAGGTACTTGATATCAGGCCACCAAACTGGTTCTTCAACAAAACCTTTCAATGTGGTTTCTACTATTTCCCACCATAACCATGTATTATTATATAGAATTTTGTTAGATCTACTTCATTAAATGCCAAAAGAAAATGGTGGATCTACATTCCAATCATATATAATATTATATATAGCAGAAATATGATCCCTTACATGGGGGAATCCTCATCTTCTATAGATAAATAGTTTATGGTCTGGAACTCTGCGTGCTCGACCTCCCCTACAATGTAGGTCACTGTGGAAGCTGCCTTTGCCATTAACAGGAGTGAATCGTTAAAAGGTTTTTGAGAACCTCATGAATTTATTACAATAATAGTATAGCCATAAGGATCTACTATGTTTTAGGTATTGTCGATAGGTGATTCAACATGTCGTGAATCCACTCCAAATGAATTATTTTTCCACTCGGGATATCTCCATTTCTTGGGGTCTCAAAGGGGTATACTGGTTGTACAACTAATTTCAAGATAGTATTGAAAATAACATGTTTCAATCTAGATGAACCTCTCTAATCCAAAATCAGAATACTTTATACTATTTGAGGCCTTGTTCTAACTGGACGCACCTGATCGTTGTGCTTTAATGGATGGTCTAATTGGTCATCTATCATTTTTCGGTGTGGATGCATATTTAACGGAAAAAACTAAGAGGATTGTGCCTACTTAGATGAATGAAAATCCTACTTACTAGTTTATGTATCATGCATTTTTTTGTTTGAGGTGATGTAATGACCATTCTTTCATCTTGCATGTCCACGACCTTTCCTTCGACGGTGTTAGTCGGAGGAATTTGGGGGTGTTTCATATTATTCCTCACTATAAAGAACTATGAATCAGTCCAATAACTCATGGTAGAATCTCCTACACATCATAATGTCATATTCTAATTCTATGAAATCCTTGGGAATGATTCCCAACATAGTATTCAGAAAATCATAGAGAGGGCGGGTTGATATTAGCACCGACGGGGAACTCTGATTTCCCTTACGTCATCGACACCAACTATTATGGTATTTATAATGACTTGATAAGTATTTATAAATGTATTCTAGGAAAGGAGTGGAAGCCACAAAAGGATTTGATGTACCTAGGTGGGGATAGATGACACTATGGAATTTAGTGACCACTCTCCTAGGAAACTAGTAGTCATACATTTGGTTTCTGTGGAAGTAAGCCTACTACCACCAACCTGAACCCTCACTGTCACTATTGGGATCAGTGGACATATGTGTTACCTACACATAGAGATATCCCCATATTACAAACCATTTCCTTTTATTTAAGGATGAAATCCTTGAAAACCTATCATTCATTGAATGTATGTATGATGATCATGTGGAAAGGTAAATAGTTGGGGCAATCAGTATATCCATCTTTATCCAGCCTACTACACTCTAAAATATTTTTAATCCACTTCTCCAGGGCCCATATGACATAGATTTGGACCTTTTCATCCTTGAAAATTTAGATCGGGTTCCTCTTTTCAAGGAAGGGTGGTCTAGGAACTTGGTCTTGGAGAGGGGATGTAGTCTGATGAGGGGTTGGAGCCACATTATCTCATCTTTCTTGTTTCACCATTCATGGTTGTGGAATACGATTGTGCATTGGTAGTGTCTTCACTTAATAAGGATGCACTCGATGAGGTTCTACATAAAAATGGGATAAAAATTTCCATCGCTCATGGGACTTTACAAGTATGGTGGCATTAGTCTCTACATTGGAAGACCTTGTCGGAGGAGCTGGAAGAGACAATCCACTTGACTGTTTAGCTTTTATAAACGATTCCCCTAGATGATATTCCTTATCAAAAAACTCTCTAATCCCATATGGAATGTTATAGGTGATGAGGTTATAGACCATATCACTCTTGAAATTCATGTATACACTTCACATGTATCTTCTCTTGGGTCAGTTTAATGCCGAGTGATTACTTGAGTTATTTCCACCATGATAAAAAATCCACAAATCACTCATTATAAATTTACATACACCTAAAGAGGGAAAAATAATTTAATTGTGCATTTTTGGGATGAACTAATAAATAATTATTATGTTCCAATCTTCACAAATTAAGATAGATCCAATGGGTAGATGGTTGTACCATGCAAACACAACTCCATCCAATATTTGGATGAAACCAGAAATCATGGTGGATTTCTACTACTTTATAATTCGCAATATGGAAAGCATCATGTGAGAATGTGGGACAAATATTGCAGAAGATCACCCATCCCATTGAATTTAGTGAATCCACATTTCCCAAAATTAGGGGGTGCTCTGATGTTATCCACCAATTCTGGGTACAAATTTATGTCTTGTAGGAACACCACCTATAACCTCTAAAATGACTCAAGGTGAGTGATGTGAGAAGATATCATTTTTTATAGGTTTGTTTCTCTATATTTATGAGGGTACATGATCACCAATTCATTCAAATGATAATGAAATCATTGAGGAGGATCAACACATTGTGGAGTTGCAGGACCTAGATCCTAACAATGGAAACTACCCTATTAGGGAGGGTTATGTGAATTGTACTTTAGTAACATTACATAAAATCTTGTCCCTAATATAGATAGATACATAGGATTTATAAGTTATACTGGTGTCATCTAAAAAAGGGGGATTTTTTTTTGATTCCCCACTGTAGAAAAGATTGGATCTTTTAGCATAAGTTCATAATTCCATTTCCAACCATCCATGAAATAATATATGAGATTATTATGTTCTATAATATCATAAAATAATAATGATATCATGGGATGTTCCATTTATTTTGAAAAAAACATGGATGTATTTGAGGTCCCAACATGTACATTATACTTTTTGATATTCTTATGGGAATTAAATGATTCCCCAATGGAAGAACCGAAAGTACAAGAACCTGCCATTACTAGTGGGTGAGGAAACCTATAAGAGGGTATTTTTGTACTCCCATGCCTCTAGAGGAATATCATTCCCATTAATTCCTAAATTGATTCCCCTTTCCAATAGATCCTCTAACAGTTTGGGGTTAAACATGTGTACATTAAGATGACTAATAGGAGAATCCACATCATCAATGGGTAGTTTGGTATGTCACATTTTATGGATAATGGGGAGTGAAAAGGAATTTCTCCATCCCTAAATAATTACATTAAGGAATGCATCACCCATAATCTGGAAGTTCTTTAATAGGTTCATGAAGCATATATGTCAGATTGTTTTAGGGTAGCTGGAGGATGTGAGGTGTTGTGCCAAGGAGTACTTCTATCACAACCCATTATCTCTATTGATCAATTTTATCGAGGTTAACTTGGTTTTTTGGCAGGCCAGCTGAATATCATAGAGGTAGTGAGGAAATACCTTGATGATATGATGGATATACCTAGATTTTACCTTAGTGAGTGACTCCAGGATTTTGTTGTTGGGAATTATTCACATCCAAAATATCGCAGATAGATAATTGGTGTCAAGAGCACTACACAATTACTCTTTCTTAGAGGATGGTCCCTCCTCATGGTATGTAAAAATATGATCGATGCTGGATAAGAGATGGTTTTCAGCATTGGTATCGATTATTTAGGATTCTTGTATTCTATAATAGGATCTATTGTGTGATATAATATTTCTCTACTGGTCAGGGAATCTTATGTGGGGGTCACCAACTACATTATCACATCATTATAGGTCAGTTTCTCAATACCTCCTCATGTATGAGGGACGAATCACTCATCTATGGATTAATTCGGAGCTCACCATTTGAAGGATTCATCCTAGAGCATAACAAATCTCCAGAATCATGTGTAGAGTTAAAGAGGAGGGAAACTATAAGGGATAGAGATGAATGGACCGTGAACCCCTAGAAGGGTTCCAGAACATCGTTCCCCTATATTTACCTACAAAGGGATGTAGGGATAATGTAGATATAAGAATCCATGATAGAAAACATAAAATATTTGGATAATTCATCGGACTCATGAATACATGTTTTACACTCCATAAATGTGTCTTCTACATACTCAGAATTGGAGAGGTCAATGATGATGATTATGACATATAACAACATAGTATTTCACCGTTGTTGTAAAGTGTTCATCCTTATTCCTTGGTAATATTCATCAAGTCATGGTTCCTCTTTGTTATGTGTAGGATATTTATGTTTCTAGGTGGTAACACGGAGAGGTCCTCCACTTAGGTCATTTGGAACAAAGGAAGGACCTAGACTTTAATTAGTGGAAACATGGGTAGGACAATTTAGTAGAGAATTTGGAGTATTGGGTGGACCTTCTAACTGGTTGTTCAAATAGAATGGATTTCCTCATCATAGATTGATTATGGTGTATGTAGGACCTATGAAATGATTATCATCATTACAAGATAGATTTTAATGGCTATAAGTTGTACTAGATATTGACTGTGTCAACATTCCCTTCCTATGAGGTGTCTTGGGTATCGATCCCAATAACGAAAAGAATTACACCTGTTAGTCTTTATTATGTGATATGTAGGAATATATCAGTAGTGGCATGGGTCACTAGATCCAAGGATGGCGATACCCCATGTTTTTAAATCTCCTTACCCTAACCCCATTTTGGCATCAGGTGATTCTACTAGGGGATATAGAATCTAGGGTAATGTCTACCTATTATTCATCTTGATGGACAAGTAATTTTTCTCATTAACTTATTCTTTTGGGATCCCTTCATGATGGCTCTCAATTAGTAATTGTGGTCTGGGTAACCCAAGCATCCCAAACTAACTCTTCATAGGGGAGAGAGTAATATTATCTCATTGGGGGGATAATCCCAAAGAGGTTTTCTCATAGAACAGTGTGCGGATTTCCCAAGGATGGATCTTAGTTGTGGATATGTCATTAAGGGGATTATTCCTCCAACTCTTGGGGGTTCATGTCCCTTAAGGTAACGATCCCTTCATGTTCATAACATAGAAATATGGTATAGATCTACCTTTGATGGTTTGTCTCTGAGGGTGACATGGGGCATGGGTTCCTGATAGTTGATTTCATGTATGATCTCATGATGGGGTTGGTGTTATGTGGGTTTTCCACATCCATATTTACCCTACCACGGTGCCTACATGAATTGGAGGGTAGATTCATGTATGTGTGATCCCTATAAATCAAGTGGATCCATATATCATTATTTTTTAAAAAAATGATTTCCAATTCCCCCATCTCGTCCAATCATTTGATGACGAAGATTGATCATGCTAACAATGTAACCAAATAAGGATGCCCAATTTTTAACTACCCAAATTCTATAGTGAGTGATGCGTTTGGCCCACTATTTTCATTGTGGGGCCTGGAGTCAGATGTTTTAATATGGTAACATGCTCATATAATAATGACCCAAATATTGTAATCCCCATGTTGAGGGGAATCATTTCATGCATGGTTCACAATTTTTATTTCCAATTCCTTTATTAGTCCCAACATGCATGTTGACATATGATGCATAGATTGGATTTCTATATCCCCACATTACCACTATCCCATGATGGGAATATTTTGTCACATTCAATTGAGATGTGTTCTCCTTGATCAATATAGTGTGATGGGTTGTCAGTTATTCCTTCCAGGGATTCTTCCATAGATATTTATTCCCCATCCAATTCTCCCTCATAGATTAAGAGATGTGTGTTTAACTCTTTTAAGGTTCTATAACATTGTCGAATCTAGTTCATTACACTGATTTTTTATGATAGGGAGGCGTCCTTTATTTAGGGGAGTAGTTTCTATTCAAATATCTATGCATTTAGGGATGTTGGTCCCATTAGTCACCTATGAATATTTTTTTGGAGGTAATATCATACGAGGCATCGTCGGTATGGAACCCAAGGCATAATGGGTCATTTCTAAGGAAAGAATATCATGGGAATAAATATTCCAATGATTTTTAGCTCCAGCATCCCATACTATTTTATGTGGTCAAAATTTTGGGTTAGGACACAAGTTATACATCCTTTATAGATATACTGAGATGTATATCTGAGATGGATCAGTGAATGAGTATAATTTGTTATGGAGATAAGAACATGTTTAAAATATTGTGGAGTTAGGATGGATGGATAAAAATTCAGCATGGAGTTGTATCCAGGATTTTTTCCCCTAGAGGGATGATGTCACACCTATATGGTTTACTTGTGTTTCAGAACATCTCTTGAGGTGGATCTGAGATTGATGGATTTGAATTCTTTATGGAGGAAGATCTCGTTGGTGTTTCCCTAGGAGGGAAGATGTAATACGTAGATGGTTTACTAATGAATAAGAATTCCCCATGTAGCTAATCAAATATTTATTGATAACATTTCTCATAATTAGTATTCAATCTAGATGGATCAAAACAACCATTGAGGTTGATCCAAGATGGCTGGATTAGAACACCCCTTGATGATTATCCATGGTTGATGAAAACGAATTACCCTTGAGGTTGATTTAGGAGGTCTGTTCCTAGTTGGGAAGATGTGAAACATGTATGTTTTCGAATGGATATGAATTGTTGACGGAGAAAGATCTAGGATGTGTTTTCAAAGGATAAAACAACACAAGTTTACCATTATTGGGATTTTAACTCGGGGAGGCATTCTACAAGTCATATTTAGAAGGAAGTGATCAAAACCCATTTTTTCGATACCAAAATTTAAGGTCATATGATAAGATTGGTCCATGTAGTTAAGTGTTGTATGGAAAGGATTCTCATATCATAGAAGGATCGTTGATTATGGATGGTGAGTGGATTACACATATAGTTATTCGTCCTAAAGATTATTTCCCATGGTTGGAATTGTGTGGGGATTACACATTGAGATGTCTGAGGTAGAATGGTTTTCCCATGGTGGGGGACACGGGGGAATCCAATGATGATCCAACATGGAGTGTCCCATTTTTATCCCATGAGGTAAGACAAATGTTTTACATCATGAGCTGGGAAAATCGTGGTGCAGTGTAACATTGTATAAATAGGACATTGAGCTTGAAAATTTTACATCTTACAGATTTGTTGTGGGTAGAATCAATCCTCCCACCTTGGTATTATGTGACCACCACTCATGAACCATTGTGAGGTGAAAATATTTTCCACTACTATGGAGGATTGGTCTCTCAAGGGACCCACATTACGATCCCTATGATTATAATCAATAGTTAGTAGGGTACCTATGCATATAAGTAATGGGTAGGAATTCACTAGAGTCATAGGGGATGTCAAGTAAGGGACCAAGAAAAAATAACTCACTACTAGGTTTCATGTAACACAGGAGTTCAATGATAATAACACTATTTCACAAGGGCTTGACAAGGATTATCCTTGTGTATGTGTATGCAAGATTTCATGTTTTCATGAAAATCATGGTTGTGTCAACGCATCTTATTTTGCATGCACTAGAACGACATTAAATGTGTTATGTGATGATCACTCAACCATGGTACTAGTAAATTTGGGCCCACATGAGGTCTATCGTGAATTATTATCCACATTGGATATTCCATGTTTCATGTTGTAGTAGAAGAGGAGAGTTTTTTCTTTTGGGAGAGGCATTTTGCCTTTGGGAGAGCCTCCCTGAGGTAGTGGGGGATCTTTTGTTTATAGATTACATCCTAGGATGTTTTCAAGTATCCTTGTGTTCTTGAAAGTTGAGTTTCATGCATCGTCTTCATTTTCCAATAGAAAATTTCCATGAAACATCTCTATATTGATGTCTCCTTTGTCATGCAAGGCTTATTTGTTGTGAACTACAATGATTTCTTGTGTTCGTCAACTATTTAATCCATGTAGTGGTTATTAGAATTATAATAGATGGAGGATCATTAGTGGAACAACCCATATCATTTAGAACATAACTGGGTTTCATGCAAAATTCTGTTATTTAGTTCACAAGTTAAAACTAGAACATTCATTTTCCATCAGCCCTAGAATGGTCCTTTGGGATGGGTGGAATGTTTATTTTATAAAAAACTAGTCATTTGACACTCCAATTGAAAACTCAATTCCATAAAATGTTATAATGATGACATTGACCTCGTAAGAATAATGAGATACCATAAAACAAATTAGTGTGGTTCTATATATGAAAAATACATTAGAAAATATGATTATAAAAAACAATAATACCTGGAAATAGTCAAAATATATATAGAATTCCACAAGAATATCTTGATTTTAAAAAACGAAAAAAAATCTACATGTCTTCTTATCAATGGTTTGGAACTAATCTAATATATATTAAAATAAAATATACATTGACATTAAATTAGCTTCTCTCCTAAAAATATATAGTTCATGGTGAAATATGAACCTATAAGTCTTATGAATAATGTAAAACTAAAATTTATAAATCATTTGAATATAAGTCATTATAATGCATATAAATGAGATGTCTTTATTAATAAATATGAAAATTTAATTGTTCTTTTTGTAATTAATACATACTAAATATTTTATAAACATGAATGGAAAGTATTTTATTAATGTTTTAAAATTCATAAAAAAATGTTGTATCAATAAATTTGAAAATTAAATTGCAGTATGATTAATTAATGTATTTATTTTTTTATGAATATTTGATGGTAGTTGGTTACTAAATGCCAAGAAATGGATGACAATAGGGGAGTCCAGTATGAAATTTGGGTTAGAGGAGAAGTTGGAAAAAGAGGGAAATGATGTAATGAGTATAGTGACACATGAATTGACAGTCAAGTGATTTTAGTATTAACACTATATGTTATATAGAAAACTAAATATGTCACACTCCAAAAATTTGATATAGAATATCAAAAAATAATAATGGGGTTATGAAATAATTAATCATGGGCAAAACATTCTTAAAATTTTTAATCTATATTAAATTTGAATTGGTCTTAGGGAATCAACATCATATATGTAGGAAATTGATTGTTGATTTTAATTGATTGTGTTAGTTTTATATTAAATGATATGACTAATAATTTTTCTGATGGCCATAAATTAAATTCATCCATACTCTGAATAAGAATATGGTTTACTTAATCCAAAATAAGAAAAATTAAGGATTAATTTTCATGCTGAAACACGGATCATTTTAGCAACTTCATTGAATGGCCTTTAGAGGTCCATGTTTTTTCGAGTACATACTATTTTTACAAGTAAAAACAAATTATGAATACACTATCAAGGGATTATCAATTTAATAGAAAACATGATGAATCCAAAAAATAAAATTATTTTCATGATTACTGTAAATTAATGGTGACCAATAATAATATAACCGCAACAAGAAATCTTAATTTATATTCATGTATTAATTTCCAATAATCATCAAAAGAAAACATGTTCAAATACAAAAAGTGGAAAGTTTACATAAACAATATGTGGAATCATTTTTATGCTAAGATACACTATTATGATATGGGACAAATTAATGTTATTGAATATCCTTAATGATATCATAAATGATGTCCTATGAAAGGAAGGGATTCCCCATCATCAAAAATAGTGTTATTAGTTATGAAGAGATTATGATATTTAAGCCAATTATTTGGTGGTTATTTTTTATTTAGATCCTATATAATTTAGTGAAAGTAGGTGAAGCCTATCAATATTTAAGCCATTGATTTTATGGTAGTGTGTGATCTTGTGTATATGTGTTTGGAAATGTGGAATCTGTTTAGTTGAAACAATTAATAAGTCGTAATGTCCAAATTATTATGACATTGATAGTGTATTATATTTATATATCAATACACATTCCATATCATGTGTTTTTTAATGGATTTAATAATTTTTGAAATTCCAAGATATGTATAAAATGAATGTGAAATTTCATAAATTATTTAATGATTTAATTTATCATCATTACATATTAAAAAACTATTCTATACAATAATTTATTGGATATACTTTTTTAGATAATTTTTACTCAATTATAATTCAATGTGTAGTTTTTATGATATTTTTTTATTCTATTAATATATTGTATAAAAATTATTGATGATTGAATATTGTGGTTAAATTTTATAGAAAATATTTAATTGATAAATAATAAAAAAAATTCTAGAAATAATTTGGGATGAGACTTAAGAATTTTATTAAAATGTTATTTATAGGGATATGATTTAATTTAAAGAATATTTTAAAAAAATATATAATTTTTAAATGGTGAATGGGGATCATGATTTGATAACTATTAATGAGTAATAAATAGTGGAATCATGGAAAGTTAAACAAATATTATTTAAATGTGGTTGATGTAGTTCAATTTTCAGTTCAAATCCAATGAAAATAATTTCTTCATTAGTGTTAAGGGTTTTCACACTGTATTTCACTTAATATATATAGTTTAAAATACCCCCACATACATTATTTTATTATTTGAGTACTAACACTAAACTATAGTGAGAGAACTCTATTTCCTATAGATTGATTTTCATTGTTTTCAGCTACTATTGAATACAATTAAATAAAAGTGTAACTGTACTCAAAATCTTCAATATGTAAATGAGAATTAAATATAGAATACTTTTTTATCTAAAACTCAATAATACATATAAAATATAGAACAAAAAATGAACAGTTAAAATTATTTCATCAAATATGATTTAACTAGCTATGAAAAGAAGATGAAACAATAATAATTTTTCTAAATTACTTATTGTTTTATAAGTCAAATAAAATTATTTTTTACGTGGATGTAAATTGGAATGTATAAAATTTGATATTTCCCTATTGTTATGATTAACATTTGGACAAAGCCATCACTGAGTAGCTTCAATTATGATCACTTCATTATCAATGTTGTGAGTGTTAGAACATTATAATAAATATGAATAACCAAATAATAATATGAGTTTAAATAATCATTTTTATCAATATGAGTACAATAACCACAGTCTATGATCTATCCTTTATCTTAGGGATGATTTGAAATATCTATATTTTTACATTTAACACTATTATAATATCCTTATACATCTGTGTCTGGTTATATAATACCTAATGAAACTAAAAATTAATATTTTAATGACATACAAACTTATAAATTGTATTAACATTTATTATTTAGAAAATATTAATAGTAGTAACATATAATCTTGTAATAATATAATATCTATTAACATAAAAATAAAATTTTAAAATATTTCCAAATCGTGTTCTATTATTGTAATAAAACAACATTTAAACAGTGATCATATGTTCATTGGGATAATGATTTTCTATTAAAATATACTTAAATACTATATGTAATTTATTGTCTAATTTTTTAAGAAAATAATTCCCCTATAAGCTGAAACAATCCAATAAAATTAATATATAAACTTATATTTTCATGAAAAAATTTAAAATATAATCACTAAAGCATAAATAACTAAATTGAAATAAAAAGTGAAATGAATATAATTGAATGTGTTTTAAATATATATGTAAATTAGATATGAAATATATTATTGCATATACTTGGGTAAAATGATGATTAGTTATTCTATTTTAGGTAATTGTTTAGGATCATACATTTGAAGAAGCCCAATATAATGAAATAAATAAAAAATTTAAATAGAATAAATCCTCATATTTTGGATATTGATAGTTGGAAGTAGTTACTAATTTTAAATCTTGTAACCAAATAATAGTTCTTATGATCGTGAATGGAAGCTGTTAATAATTATTCATTTTATAAAATCAATAAAAATATTAATATAAAATAATATAGTAGGAATATTTTATATGATATAACACTAAAGAATTAGAAACCCATTTAAACACATATTAAATGCTCAACTACTAATACATAACCCCAATTTTTAAATAAGAATGGAATAGAAAAATAAATTATAACACAAGTAAAGGGAACCAAATATATAACAGAATCATATAAAAATGAAACATTGTACATGAGACATCCGTCACAAAATAATCATAGTTATGGAATGAAAAATTATCGTATTAATAAAAATATATATATATTAAGTAACTGGAAATAAAAAATTTACTTTTTTTCATCACAAAAAATGTATCATTCAATGAGGTACTCAAGAAACACTTTTTAACATGGATCGAACTCTCTTTGGAAATTAAATTGTATTTTTGTTAAAATGACATGTGATTTCAAAAATTCAAATAGGGCAGACGTTATGATAAAAAATTAACTAGTGAGTAATAATATTGATGAAAGATGATTCACCTATATTTTTGTTGTATGATAACACAATTTTAAAATTATATATATCCATAGTATTATAGATTATTAAAATTTTCTATATCAAAATATTCAAAGAGTTGTGAATTTAGAACAAAAAATAAACAAAAATTAATTTCTCGAATGGTCGTTATAACAATTCCTTTTAATTTTAATAAAATTAATCCCCAATAATTACTCCCGATTAAAAAAATACCTCATTTTTATAAAAATATGTGTTTGTATTTATAATTGCATGCGACAGTATTACGTATCCTAGTAAATGAAAAAACAATGTTAATATTAATAAATTATCAGATATCAAAATGTAACATTTAATATCGGGGATAATAAATATGATAATATTGCATCATGTAAAACATACATATTAAAAATACTTATTCAAATATAAAACAAATCATTATAAATATTATAATATACCAAAAAAATCTATATATGCATTATATTTATAATCTTTTACGACTTAAAAATTAATTATACTTATTCAAAATGTTTTAGAAACAAAACACAAAATTATTGAGTTTCTTATTAATTAAATTTTTTGAAATATTTTTATTCACTTATCACATATGATAATCAATTGTTAAAATAATGAATTGTTTATTTTATGAATATATGAATAAAAATAATCTATTGAAATGGATTTCATCAATGGGAAACACGTTTAAAAACACACAATATTATTATTAATTTATAATATCAATTTTCAGTATGTCATATCAAATAAAAACTGACCAGATAAAAATCATGAAATAGTTCATGAAAACATTATTATACATATATTTTTCATGTAATATCAGTACTATTGGATTTTGGGTATGATCATATTGAAAAATGGAATAAATAACATGATTTTCAGACACCACAATAAGAATATATAAATATACCGATGGAATAATATGAAATATAACCATGTAAAATGTTCTAAAAATCCTAAGTTTGTATAAACGTTGGAAACATCACATTATGCATTAATAATTCCATGGGGTCAAAATAATTAATTTATGTAGGGAAAAAAATAATGATAGTATTTTCATGAAACAATATAGTTCACTTTATAACTAGATAATGTTATCATATAATAAAAATTAGTATATAGTGTAAATTAGGGTAACTATAACTAGTTATGAAGATTTATTTCAATAGAAGAACATGAGGAAATGATTTTTTTATAAAAAGTGTGGAAGGGAGAATTTATCTAGGTATATTTGAATGTGGTAATTGATAAATTAGTGGAGGATAAACATAATAAGTGTAGGGATTTATATTATTGAATAATTTGGACAACATGAATTTGTGTTGGAGGAGAAGAATCAGGGATGTCTACATAAAAGGAAAAGGATAATGAGTGTGGGCTGTCAATGTATCATATATGTAAGATCCACATCTAAGTCATGTATTATCCACATGGGAGGAGGAGGATCATAGGGATGAATTTGTGGTTGCATCAAAGTCTATTTGGATAATGAGTATGAGATACCATGTTGGAGTAGTGTTGGGGGGGTTGTGTGGTGGCACCATATGAGGATGAGATTCATGGGGAGGTTGGGTGGTCACATTAGAGGAAGATGATCATGGGGTTGTTGGCTGGTTGGGTTTGAGGAGGGGGATCAAGGAATGTTATTGGAGGAGGGTCTCAAGGAGAAGTGGGGTCGTGAGCTGGAATATCACAAGGGTTAGTGTAAGAATTTGGGATTGTGGTGGCCTAGTTATATTGGAAATAAAATAATGGTGGGAGTAAATTAGATGTATCCATATTCCTTTTTAGGGGGATATATATATGTATATAGCATTAATTATAGTAGTGAATAAAGAGTATGGTCAACTTCTACCTTCAGAGTATAGAATGAATGTAAGGGATATCCCAAATTAACTCATCACTGGTTTATCTCAAAACCACCCATCGTTAGATTATCATGTAACCACCATTCTTTGGTTAACTATTTTCCCACCCATAAATGTGTTATAATATAACACACCTTAATCATAAATAGTTTCAATGAACAATATCATGAATAAAATACATAAATAATTCATTTTATTATAAAATCATACAAAAATAATTTTTCATTTAAATACATGATTAAACCATTGAAATGAAATGGGTTCTAAAAAAATATATTTGAGACATGATTAACCCATGGAATCAATTTGTTTCTATAAAAATATCCTTGAAACTTGATAAATCCAAGGACCATAAATGGGTACCCTATGAATATCTTTGAAATAATATTAATCCAACTAGAAAAATAATGAGGGTGGTATAAGTAAAAAATATCCTCATTATTGAAAAATTAATAAGAGGGTTTGCAAAATATTTTAATGGAAATACCATAAAAATTCATTATATACATTATTAAGGGAAATAATGTTTTATTCTCTAAAGAACCATTTAAAAACAAAAAATTCAGAAAATATTGTGAAAACAATGAAATTTGAACAACAACAATAGTAACATAAAAAATTTAACTTCATCGAAAATAATGTATTTGACTTTGTGAAATTAAGTTCATGTCATAAATGTTAAAAATAGACATTTATTTTAAAAAATTTTGAAAATGGGGTCAATCGTTAGACATTTGGAAAACATTGCGAAATTTAATTTTTCAAAAAAATTAAATGAATATAAAATATCCTGTAAATTTTCATTATGATATAATTTTTTTACATAAAAGATAATTTTTGAAAATTTTTAGAAAACATATATATGAGAGGAATATATATCTGATTTGAAACAAAATATATAATCATTATAAAAAAACAAAATTATATATATTTTCTTAATAAATAAGGTATAAAATAGAAATTTAACATCCTTACCACTTTCATTCCCAGTGGATAATAATGCAACGTGGTTAGTGAAAATAAGTGTAAATTATTTAATCTAAACAAACCTTGAACATAAATAATCTATAGAGAAAGGAGATTGCAATATTAAGCCTTTGACCCTTTGGTAAATCTAAAATCGTATTACACATGAAAAAATAACATCAAATGAAATAATAAGTGTCTTGATAAGAATTATTTTCAAGATATAACATGCCAAATGGTTAGTATATATACCTCAAAAATGAATATAACTGAATATCATAAACTTTTGTCCCAAGGAAATAGAATTTGATAAAAATAATCCTTCTAATGATCATACCATAGAATTGAGAGTTGATAAATGAATTGATTACGTGTTTTAAATGTAAATTTCCTTAAAAAGTGTAAATACAAAATAATATAGTAAAAATTAATTACACAAATAATCATAGAATATCAAATACACTCATGTAATATAACCTAGTGAAAAGAAATTGACTTCTGAAATTATTTACCACTTAGTAACATTCCTCTTAAATCCCAATAGATTAAACTATTCAAATTGAATCACAAAATACCATTACATATGAATTATTAATGATATTTAATGTTAAAATTGAATTATACACATGATAGAAAATAAATTATGTTTATATGATTAAAATATTCCATAATAATGAAAAATTGATACGAAATTCCTGGCTTGATTTGGTAATCTCCAGATCAAATACTCATGGAAGAAAGAAACAATAATGGATTCATAAATCCAAAAATAATTAATATATATAATAAAAAAATACATTACTTTTAATTATCTAAACCACATAATCAAAACAAGTGGTGACTATGGAATACGGTTGACATAAATAAAAAGTGTAATGAGAAGCCCTTTACATTAAGTACATATATTCCTTGCATTTCCAATAACTCCTTTATAATAATATTATACCAATTATTTGATTTATTAATATAATTTTACAGTTATAATCGCTTCTAATTATATCTTCTATTTTATTTATTTTAATATTATCTTTAAATTTGGAATTTGTTGATTCCGCATCATGTGTTTTTAAGGAATTCAGTTCATTGCTCAAAATAGCTTAGTGTATTAATCATGGTGAAAATGGTGATTATATCAATAACTCTATAATAATAATCCTAAAATAATTATCATATTAATAAATTAATTATAATTTTTTACAATCATTATTAAATTATTTTTTAAAAATGAACTATGTCACTATTAGATCAACTACTTGTCATAGGTACTGATGGCCAACCATTCTTTTTCTCAATGATCTGTATAGAAAAAAGTTATGTATTATTTTATATTTCAATATATATAATAATATAATAAATATAATATTATTTCATAAAATACACACCCACAGATATATATATATATCATACATGTGATGTGGTGATGAAAAAACAATCTCATTGCTTCTTTTTTGTAATAGTCCAAACATACACACGAACAATGATATAATTTTTCACTGTAAAAAAAAGAAATAGTATATATTTAGAATGATAAATATTTAATTAATATCATATTTATTTCATTTACATAACATATATTTATTATAACTGTCCTTATTTCCACCCATGTGACATGTCCCTAAAAAATGCATCACATCGCTTCCTAAGGCAGCAGTCCTACGTACACATGAGTAAAGTTATCGTCTCAACCGAAGAATATAATGTAAGAAGGTATATGTGATATAATAAAACCATAATTATAAATTCTCAAAAAATATAATATATATATATATATATACTTTAAATCTCGCATTATAAGAGGCCTTGAGAGAAAATGCTAGAAAATGAATGACATCGGTTCGTGAGGCGGTAGTCCACCATACACAAAAAAGATGATTTCATAGTCCATTTGATGGATGATAAGATAAATTTATGTTTTTAAATTAAAATAATAATATATATGTATTTGGGATATATATATATATAATCATAATTGAATAATATTTTATTGAGATAGAAGATGAAATTAAATAAAAATGCTTGATTATACAGGATACATATTATTCCTAAAATATCCTTAGGTAATAATCAATTGCCTTCTTAGGATGGCTTTCTGATCAAAATAAAGTATATTAGTCTTGGTTAGGGAGGTAAGTAATATATTTTGGTAAATATTTAATAATATAATGTTCGTTGAATGTGTTAATGGTATGGGATATGGGTTACCTTTTTTAAGTGTAATGAGTAGAACAGTAGTAAATTTTGAAAAGAAAAAGGTTTACTGAAATAGTTCACAGGACATAAAGCTCCATAATTAATAATTATAAAACCTTATAATTGATAGGTTATAAATATTTCAACTTATTATATTTTAGAAATGATTTTATGTTATTTGAACACTTATCTTTTTGTTTCCCCCCTCCCTTGATAAACTCTTTTTTCTTTATCTACGATAATCAATATTATATGTTTTCAACATTAATTAGGGAAACAATTTATGTGAAAATAGTATATAATATAATATATTATTATTAAAAACTGTTGAATCTATTTTCCCAAATTTAATTCATAAATTTTCATCAACTTAATTTTAAATTATACTCATAGACGCAACGAAAAAGTTGATTTTGAAAAAGAGCATTTTCCAAAGAAATTTTATTTATTTTAACACTATCCTGAACAACAATAATATTAATAATTAAAATAAATAGTTATAGACATATTTTCTATAAATTTAAATCAAATAATTACTCATTTTTGTTTTCCTAAATTAACTATAATGGATAAACATTACTAACATTAAAATAGTTTATAAAAATCTTATATTTAAACCTAAAAATAAAGATATAGTAAAATATAATATAAATTTGATTAAAATTTCACTAATTGGATTTATTATAATTATATATAATAACTATGTCACATTAAATCATTCTCATAATATAATGTTACTTTTTAAATTACTGAATTTATTGAAAAGAAATCACATTTTCACAAAAATCTGTATTTTACTATTTATTGAAAAATTAATATCATACAAATAAAACCCAAAATTTTACCCTATCATAAATTTTAAATTATTATTTTAAAATTTATATTAATTTTACAATTAAACTTTTAAAAAATTTATATAAATTAATTATAATATTTCTTTATTAAATGATATAAAAATAAATTTTGAAGAAAACATATTTTTCAATATTAAAAATACTTTACTAAAAAATGATTTATTATTTAGATATAATATATCAATAAAATTATATTTATTAGGAAATATATATATATATATATATATCCAAATTATTTTAATAGTATTAAAACACTCCAATTTAACGGTTAGTTTATAATGGTCCGATATTTCACAGACCTTTTATACATAATATTGCATTTAGAAGATGTTATCAATCATAATAATATAATTATTAGATAGAGTGGTTTTATACCTTGTGGTTTGTCTTAAGATATATATATAGTTCTTAAAGTTTCATAATCTTGTATTATAATTATCAAATAAAATTACAAAGCTCAATGTAAACCACTTCATCAAGAACACTATTTAACAAGGTTGATTTAAAATCCAATAAATAGAACTTTTTTAGAATGTGTAAGTTGACAAAACAAGGAACATCCAAAGAACAGACAACATTTAAATAGGTGAAATGGAATTTAAAAAATAAATTCCCTCAATATGGGGGTAACCCTTTAATGAAAAACATTCCTATTTTTCTTATTATGGCACCATTTTTATTTCATTTTTTTCTAAACACCCACATGGTCCCAATAACACTACTATCAATATTTCCAAGATAATGGTCCATGGTTGAATTACTATTAATTTTTTTATCTACATATTCTATTCCTGAATAAAATTTTTATATTTACGGTCATCCATTATTGATTTTTGTTCAATATGTTAACTAAGTGATGTATGATACACAATCATCAACCCTTTTATAATTTTTTTTCTGCAGGCTCATCCAATCCCATCTTCATTTGAGCATGTACTATATATGTTTTATATCCAATTTTTTTTTATTTCCGCAATTTTATTTATCAAATTTATAATCTTAAAAATTTCATTCTTATAAGCACCATCCTAATAATTGTTTTAATCTATCTCATAGTTCAAATTCTTCTTAGAAAACACCATTTTCATTAAAATATTTCTCTTTTTCGAATCGTGAAAATTTATTGTATGTGAATGTCTATTTATCAGTTTACATTAAATAATTTATAAATCATAAAAATTTACAAACTTATAATGAATGTTATTACATTTTCAGTAACCCTTCCCATCAGACAGATATCCAATAATTTTGGAAGCTCCAACAATTTCATCATATTTTCCTTGATTTTATTATTAAATTTGTTTAATCAATGGGGATTAAAATATATTAAAATAAATAATTTTTGGCTAATTTTTATTCCAAAATTAATATGAGATTAAATTAGGGTTTTCTTCCAATGGAATATATTTTCAATTTTAATATCTTTACAAACCACATTTCTCCAAAATAACATTGACTATTCTCATTCGAAAAGCATCTATCTCGTAATTTCCAAATTATATCCATTATTTTTCCTAGACAACCCATTATTTTGTGGTGTTTATGGGGTTAAATATTTATCTTTAATTTAATTCCAATGAATTAATATTTATAATTAATCTATTCATTCTAAATAAATATTAATATAATACACATGGATTTATTTAAGAATTTGATTAAAAAATAAATTAAGAAATTTACTTTTAATAAAATATTTTCATTTTCTAATTTATCTTGTGAATATTGGCTTCTAATTTCTATTTTTCATAAGTAGTTAATTTTTAGGTAAATATTAAATAACAAGAATATTACAAAATATTCATTTATATTACATTATAATGACTTCATAATATCATGAAGTTATATATATCATTTCCTATAGAAAAAATATATATTTAATAAGTAATATCTTGCATATAAAAATATTATGTAGATCTTTGAATTATATTCACAACATTTTTCAAATCTAAGTAAAGGATTTGTTGAAAGAAAAATAGTTTGTAGTAATTTTTATTATTCATGTATTAACAGGGTAAAATTTAGATCTTCTTGGACTTTAAGAAAACTCTTTATTTGATTTAAAATAATCCAAATATTATTATTTTAATCATCATTATATTTTATTTGTTTGTAAAATAATGTTTAGGACAAAAACATTGAAATTTTATTAAAATAGTTTTTATATAATTTTTTAATAATTATATTAAATGTTATTTATTAACATTATAGAATATGAATAATAGATAATGTATTTAATAATTGGAAAAATAAAATTTAAAATTATTTAATAATTTAAATTAATAATCTGGACATCATTATTATTTTCTATTGTAACAAATATTCCATTATTGTGGTTAGAGTTGAAATTAGTTAATAGGGTTAAACCTAAATGAAAAAGAATAAAATGATAGAAATACTAGTTAAAATATTACATTATAGTAATATTTATATTATAAATCGTCTCAAATTTTAATATGATTCATTTTCAGCCATTTTGTTAATTAATGGATAAATATATATAAATCATGTTATAACATTCAAGTGTGTCATGTCACTCCCTTATAAAAGGACACCACCTATTCTATCATATATAACATTCATGAGACACATATAAAGAACCATACATTGCCAAATGCATTCCTAACACCCCTCTTAATAATCTACATGTCTTGGATTGTTCAAAATAACATCATTAGAAGTCTTAAGATTTAGGCTAGAGGAGGGTGTCTAATGAATAATTATTACACTTAAATTAGTGTTTTAATTTTATATTTTATTATACATATTTATATTTTGTTATAAAATTGATGATATAAAAAATTAGTATCAATAATATACTTATAATTTATTATGTTTATGTCATGAACTGTACTCATCTCCTTCTCCCTCAAAGGGAAATTGAAATAAATATTCATCCATATGTGAAAACCTTCACCTCAAAAAGAGAGGTATTTTTTTCCATCAACACCCTTAATTGTTGCTAATTACGATGAAAATAGTTTTTATAAATTATATTGATAAAATAATAATGATTATGGAAATATGATAAATCATTATTCTTCTTACAAGTCCACCAGTTAAAAATATTGTCATCAATCATAAGTGCGTGTGGACTACCTCGTCCATGAAGTGATGTTCTTTTTTTCATGTACACCTTCAATGGATTATAATATATATATATATATATAATTCATATATGATATATTGATATAATAATTAAAATTATAGATATAATGTAATAATGAGAAACATGAAAGGGTTGATACTTACTAACTAAAAAATACCTGAAAAATGAAATTAATGTCACTCAGAAACTATGATTTTAATACGACATTATTAATAAATGGGTGTTGCAAAGTTATAAGTGGGTTATATCTAATATTATAAGTATGATTAATGTTATGATAAATAATCCTTATGAATGAAAATTTATTATATTGGGGTCTTAAATTAGATATGATGAGAGTTGAAGTTTAGGTAATGGGTTTCTGTGACAATCTCATTTCATTTCAAGATTTGGTATTTTCATATTTCCTGTAAAAATTAATTAAAACCAATATATTTTATTTTAATATGAATATTTTTTAAATATATATTTTACATTAATATCATGTTTAACAAATAGTAAACACGTTTGTGACATGTAAGGGAAATTCTTTTAAAATTTTTTTTTTCATATTTCTGTCGAATCCTTTTCATAAATTAATAAATTTTAATTAAAATGATTTAATGAATTATCTATAATAATTTCCAAATTTTAATTAAATAAAATTTTACCTATTGATAAAATCTTATAAAAAAATTTAATGGATCTTCTGATTGTTTTTAATATGATTTACATTTATTAAAGGTGTTAATATAATATTTGTTTTAACATTAACCACATGAACATCCTTTTCATCCATTATGAAAACTCATTTATTTGAATATTGATTTTGAAGATTCAATGGTTATTTTAAATGAATTAATTTTCTTGTTATTTTTTTATTTTTATTAAAAATAATATCAAAAGGAAATGTTATTATTTTTTATCATAATGAAAATAAATTTGAAATGTGATTTTTAACGTCATTCTAACATAAATTTACAAGGATGTTTTTTTAATATACTACTTATATTATCTTATTTAATCAATTTTTTTTATTACAATACTAAATTTATAATGAATTAATGGTATTTTATTATCTTTTTATAATAATATATTAGACCTTGTATTGATATAATTAACTTTATTTTAACCATGTTTTCCACCATTCACTATTATTTATTTTAAATTATTTTTCTCTTTATAGTATATATTTTTAATATCATGTATTGATTGAGAATACATTCTATTAAATTTTTTATATTTCACCCATATATTATTTATTTCTATGGTATCATCTGAAATAAACTTATTAATAATGTTATTTCACTTACTGGGGAAACATTTCTGTTTCATATTACTAATTCAGTTTGGATAATTTTTAATTTTAATTCATTTTTGTAATGGATTGTTTTTCTAATTAAATTTATGTAGAATGTATAGGACATAAAAGCAATGAGTTGGGATAGGTTATTCATATCCTCTAGATCAATCAACATTCCCCATGAGATAAAATATTATTCATTCCATATTCTAAGGGAATGTAGTTTATACCGACCGATTTATAAGAATTATGTCTTAGTTGAGAGGCCATGAAAATAAGATTCATGATATATTGGTTGGGTGGCCTTGATCCAGAATGCCTAAAATTATTATTTTCTTTTTTCATGAATTAGGTTTATATTATCCATGTGATTACTAGGTGGTTATTAGACATGGATGTTCATTAAACTGAATTAATTTATTGAATTTCAATTATTTTGATGATCAATTATTTTATACTTATTTTGTATTATTTAACCATGATAAATTTAAATGTACATGACCCTTACAATGTACATTATCTCACCATTTTTGGAATTAATCTCCCTTAGACATAAATAATTATATTATGAATGAATTGAAGGATATAATAATCTTTCATATGCAGTGTTTCTGTGTTTCCATTGTAATATGACAATAATGTATATATATAGTTTTCCAGGGTTGCTAAAATTATGGATCGTGCATGATGAGAACCATATATCATATACCAATGTAATAAATAAAAAACAAGCTCTATGGTTTTGGTCTTTTAATGTTACATTTAGTATTATAGATTTTTTATTAGGATTTTTTTGAACAAGATTTTAAATTAACATAACAAATATTATAATTATGATATTCATTTAGGGTATTATATAATATTCACAATTATATGTATTTTTTGTTTGTAGGTCAATATTTAAAATTCATATGAGCTAACCCAATGGGTTCCCTAGTTTAAATATATATCCTATTTAAAGAAAGGGAATCCACAACAATAGTCGATTAAGGGATTATAACGAAACACAATTTTCATACATTAATATAACATAAATTTTACAGTATACATAAACAATTATAAAAAAATATTCCCACAGACCATACTTCTTTTTCCATTGGAAACATAGAAACATAAATAATGGTTTATAAATGGACTATATTATCTCCCACTAGGTTCTGCATGACTAAAACCCTTCATTGACATATTAACAATAACAAATATATTCAACACCTGTAGAAGGATACATAAAAAGGGGTGGTCTCATATGCTTTTTAAGTGTAAATAATTAATATATATATATATATATAAGAATAATAATGATTATAATTGTATAATATCATGATCATGAAAATGGAATATTATACCCCACATATCAATGATCATCTTCAAAAATCATGGCATACAATCTTGGCCATCCATTAGCCATAAATCATATGAAAATAACGAACATAATCCTTTAATGAATAACATCGAAATAAAACATAAATTTTTTGAAGAAACATAAGCATGTAAAACAATATCAATAGTATTCAATGCATCACAACTAATGATATTTTTGTAGAATGGGTTCATCCATATATGATCTTGGTAGTCAGGGTTCACTCCCATGGTCTACATAGTAGTATGGGATTACTCCTGATACTATCATGGTAGTCATGGTTCACTCCCAGGGCCATATTATTAGTCAAGGTTCACTCCCACGACCATCTTAGTCTATCTAATTATACTAAAAATATTTACAAATGGAATGAAGTGATATATATATCTCACACACCTCCAAATGAAATCATACATATATATGCCAATACTAATAAATAATCATATCACAAATCATGAAATTAAATGGTTATTATAAACATGTAATCATATATTATCTTAATTTCAAATGCATAAGATATTAAATGAAGTTGGTTTAAAAAACGTGTAACCTATGAAGGAGATATAAGTCCCACCCATCATATATTGAAATTATATACACATATGCCAGAAAAATAATAAATAATCACATCATAACCCATGAAATGAAATGGGTATAATAAACATGTTATCATATCAGATCCTATAGAAAAGGATACAGGTTTTATAATCATTTCAAATGCATAACCCATTATCATAATTGGGTTTCCAAAATTACATAACCTGAGATTGAGATATAGGTACCACAAATTTTAGAATTAAATCATATATACATATTCCACAAAACATAAATAATCACATAATAACCAATAAAATTAAATTGGTATCATAAAAATTAAATAATATCACAACCTATCGAAAAATATAATTTTTTCATAATAATTAAAAAAGCATCACCCATGAAGTTAATCGGGATTCAAAATCATATAAACTATGAATGAGAAATAGGTTTCATAAAAACCATGCCATCTAAAATTACCTATTCTGTGAAATAAAATTAATGGTTTTAATTAATCCTTTATCCATAAATTCATGAGTAACATCGATGGTTGTCATATTATATAAGAAATTTTTTGAACGATATTTTAAATACAGTTCTTCAAGAAAATATATTTTCTTTATTAAAAATACTTTTAGAAAATTAAATTTTTTACAATCTGTTTCCAGGAAAAAACATTGAAATTTTTTAAAAGAATATTATAAAATTATAAAAATTAATCAAAATCCTTTTTTCGTAAAATTTAAATTGAACATTTTTTAATACAAGGTTTTCAAAATAAAATTGATTTCTGGTTAAAGAGTGAAATTCAATCTTATTTTTCAATACAAAAATTATTAATAACATTATGTACCAATGAGTGTAAAAGTGGTACTAATACATGAAGGCACAATGAATAAACATATGATGAGGAAAATATTGTTTTTTTTGGGAATGATAGATCATATGATATCATAAAGGGAAGCATAACAAAAAATAATCCCAATAAACAATGTGATTATTTCAATAAACTCATATTACATAGTAACTTAGGATCATAATCTCTATGTAAGAAATTTAAATTACATCTTAAATAATGTTTCATGGAAAAATATATATTCATTATATAACATATCAAATGTAATTATATAAACATCTAAAAATAATTACATGCGTAAAAAACATGAATATCAAATAAGTAAAATTGAGGAAAAACAATCATACTAATTTGGTAGTTTTGAAACATTAAACTTGTTGAAGAAAGATCATAGAATGGATAGGTAAAAACACATAATCATAAGACGTAAAATCATATAATAAATTCATGAAATGAAAATAAAACACTCAAAATACATGGGTGGTGAACATGGAATGTATATCACAGAAATAAAAAAGGTGAGATGAAATTCCCTTACATTGTGTATTGATTGTCATTGTTCTTGAAAAAATTTCCTATATAATATATATATTATTATTATAAATATTTCACTGAACAATAATATTATATATATTTCCATATATGGTTTTATTCTGAATTTATATTACTCTCTTGTTAACAATTCTATGTTAAGGATTCAATTTGGGTAATATATTCTATGTTCTTCGTATGTGTCTAAATTTGTTATATATTTGGTACTTATATTTATTTCATGATTTCCATAATGTATGCGATTATATAATTATCATGTATACTCATTATATTTTTATTATAATAATCTATAGAATTTATAATTATTAAATGGAATTTCTATGAATAGAGATGGAAGGCCGTAGATATGCATGTACATTGATTTTGTTTTACTATCATATTAAAATATTGAAAAAAATGAAATATAGGTATATATGTATATAATATCATTAATGTTGAATTATTTATTCACATATATATTTTTTTCGATGAAAATAATTAACACATTCCAAGTACTGTGTGAATGAAAAACATATCATTGAGGGTACATTAGTCAAGCTTTCCTCAAATAAAATTATCGTATTTACACAAAAATTAAAAATGAAAATTAATGTGTTATAAAATAATTAAAAAATCATAAATAAATAATAAATATAATATATAACATAGATAAATATGTTTTTATCATAATTGTAAACCATTAAAGGGGTTGATGTTAATATAATCAATCCTTATTTCGTGAGGTGGTAGTTCGTTGTACACATCAATGGTATCTTTGTTACCCATTAGATGGAAGTGTGTGTATGTGTTATTCTAAACCATATAAATATAACATATAATTATATTTACGATACTATTTTAATTATATAATAATGGAATAATTTTAGCTTATGGTATGGAGAATGTACATAAACTATACGATCTTAGAGATGGAAGTAACCTCTTCTTTGGGTAACTGATTTTTGATTCCACAAAAGAGATTCCATGGATTGATTTATCCATTAGAGAGGATTTTAGGGTTATGGGAGGGATGTTAAGGAACTATTTTTGTAGATCATGGGGAATCCAAAATTACTAGATATGTGTGTTGATGTGGGAGGTGGGGAGGCAGCTTTATAGAGGAGGAGGAGTAGCACTCCATTACATTTTTTGAAAAGGAATTCTGCCCACATATTTACCTTGTCATGTGGATCTAATAAGGATAAATATTCTATAAAAAGGATTATAGGGTAAAATATGTCCATACATTGGATCTTGGACTATTTTTTATGTTATGTCGGGATAAAATTTATTGTTTTCTACTATATTAACATAACTTTTCTCTTAATCATTGTAATTAATTTTAATCACTTTCACTAATATTTTTGGTCAAAAACTAGTTGAAATTAATCAAAATAATAAATATTTGATATTAAAAATATTTAATCTATTTTTAAAAACCCCAATCACAAATTTTGAACGAAATTAATAAAATTTATTCTAATTGAAGGAGAAGCTATGTGGTTATTTAATGTAAAAACATCCAATGTTTTGCTCTGTTTCATACCCTATTTCAGAGTGACAATGATTCCAATGTCCTAAATTATAGTAATTGATAAAAATATGAACAAATTAATCTTTGAAGCAAATTTTTAAATTTATTTAACCAAATATATAAATTATTCAAAAAGGGATTTTTGAATTAAAAATCAGTATTTTTTTTCTTTTTACACAAAAATTATGTTTCTCAAAAATATTTGAAATAATCACACCAAGAAAATTTCTACATTATAAAATAAACAATTATGATTTTTTTATAAAACTAAATATCTAAATGTGTCTAAAATTAGTTTTATTACTTTTCATATATGTACAAAAATAGCAGTACATTTGAGAAAATAGTATTATTAAACATTGATGATCATTACCAAAAATTATATCCTTTAGTAGAAATCTACATTTTATATAATAAATATAAAAAACATATTTTAAAATTATTAATTGAAATTGAGAATACTATGTGTAATATATTGGTTATAAATATCTTATTTAAATAATAATAATAAAATATTATTTTTAGAAACGTAGTGTTGTGTGTAACGTATGCCAAGTTAGTGTTGGATGTTTCATAATCCATGTCAGTGCCCTGTGAAAGGGATTTTTATCTTATAAAAATGCAATATATCCAAAAAAATTAATTTATCCATCAAAATTGGTCTATAAAACACAAGGTGTTATATTATACACCCATTAAAATTACTTTGTCCAATGAAATATGTCATTCAGGTAAAAAATGAAGATAAATCTACTTTGTAATATCCTCAAGCTCCCACATAGCTTTCTCTAACTATCAATTTCTCGAAAAAAAACATTGACCATGTGAGGGTTATTGTTTCATATAACAATCTCTATTGGATCTAGAATTTCAACTTGTTGTTTCTCCTAAGAAATATAATGCTCTTGTGGTATGACATAGAAATTCAGTAAATGTGAAGGGTTAGGTATGTAATTCCTATGATATAAATAGGGAACACATCATGTATATGATAGATATATGCACAACGTTCCAAGCGATAGGATACCATCCGGATAAAATCCAGAATCTCAAAGGGACCCTAATACCTAGGGATTAGTTTCAATTTATTTCTATACCTGATAACCTTCTTCTAGGGATATATACATAGAAATATCATCTCACAAACATCAAATTATTGAGGATGTCATCTGTCATCGGAAAAACATTTGTTCTAACTACGATCTTCCTCGATATTTTGCCGACTATCTCTAATTTTATCGTCCATTTCATTAGCAATCGTAGGTCTCAATAGATTCATTTTTCTGATATCATTGCAACATATTGGTGATCTAGATTTCTTCCCATAAAGGGCTTCAAAAGGATCAATATTAATTCTTGATTGAAATATATTTTTGTAAGAAAACTCATATAAATGATGGTGTTGATCATGAGAACCATTGATATATAGATAAAAATATATCAACATATCCTCTAGGGTATGAATTGATCAATCAGATTAACCATATATCTAATAATTTTAAGCAGTGTTACAACTCAATTCATTATCAAGATAATGTGGATGAATTCCCCTGTACTATTAGGTGAACCTCACTTCCAAATATGATATTATGTAATTTTGTACTCCATGCAAACAAACCACTTCTATAATGTTTATCATGGTAAGAAAATTTAGAGATAATTCTTACCTAATAGTTATTAACTATTCTGAATATGTAGGGTGATCATCTAACAACCATTCATAGTTAGATTCATTGCAGGTTTTTGGTAGTCTAAAAACAAAATCCATTGTGATGTTATCCTATTTCCATTCAGTTATGAGAAATAGATGAATCATCTCCTTTGACTATTGTCTTTTAGCCTAATATTATTAGCATACCAAGCACTAAGACACATGTTCTCTAACATAACTCTTAATTCCATCCAAAAAATTATTCATTAAATTCCATATACTTCTTCATACTTCAAGGACACATTGAGAATAATGAACTGTGAGCTTCGTCTAACATCTTCTTCTTTTAATCCAGTGTGGAAGGAATTCGTAAATGGTTCCTGAACCATTTCACTCAATGCGGATCAATGATAAACTCAATAAAATTTATAATTTTATTTTTCATATGTACACCTTCTTCTTGCACCACTTAAATCATCACATCTATAGATGGTTTACCATTAATTTGACTAATAAATGATTTTCCCCTTCCATTAGGATTTCTACCTTCATCATTTGAAAATCCAAAAACATTGGATCTTTTTTATTCTCATCTTGTACAATCAATCATTATCCCTTTAAATCATATTATTATACACATTTTTCACTTTCCTATGGTGGTAATGTATTTAGGAGTCATAATAATTTATCTACTCTAACCACCTTATCTAGTGCATGTTAAAATCATTATGTGGTAATATATATTTCAGAATTTTAAGAATACTAAATATATCAAATCTTATCAATAAATATAATTCCTCCATATCATTAATAAAAAAATTACTGATGCTAACTCCCTCTCACGAGTTAGATAATTTTTCTCACAAATCCAATATTTCTATGATTAATAAGAAATTTCCATGTTATTTTACAAAAAAACACATTTGAATACATTCCTAGATGCATTACAATAGATTAAAAACCCTTCCCAGTTATAGGGTAATGTATGAACATGTGATTCGACTAAACTTTATTTTACTTGAATGATTCATCACATTAATCTATCTATATGACCTTATCACCCTTCCAAGTTAGTATTGTTTGATGATTATATATTTATAAGAAATTATCTACAAACTATTCATAATATCTTGATAAACTGTGAAATCTATATATCTCAGTAACTATGGTTGGTATAGTCTACCATTTAATAGCCTTTTAATTTTATTGATCTATTGATATACTATCTCATGAGATTGTTTGATGAAAGGCTAAAACCTTTTTCCACAAAAAATTCAGAGTTTAAATAAATTCATATAGATTCTCATTCATTTGGGTCGTTAGTGCAATAATCAAGTGATATTCATTCTCAAACATTCCCTTTTAATAGATATAAATATCATCTACTAAGACTACCGCAAACCAGTCGAGGTGATCTATAATTATTATATTCATCAAATCCATGAAGATAATAGGGGAATTATTAAGAACATGATGCATCCTGGTATATTCATAGTTTCAATACCTTGTAAGGAATGTAATCATGGGTATATCCTTTTTTCTTAACCTTCAATTGATGATATCCAAAATGAAGGTCAATCTAGGAAACGTATTGAGATCCATGTAGTTGATCAAACACGTCATCAATACTAGGTAGGGGTAATTGTTCATGACCATGATCATGTCCAACAATTGGTAACCAATGCAGATCCACATTGATTCATCATTATTTTTCATTAAAATAGCAAGTGCACCACAAAGTGACACACATGGTTGAATAAGTCCTTTATCCAGGTTTTTTGGAGTTGTTTATTTAATTCATGAAACTCTATTGGGCCCATTCTATAAGGAGTCATTTAAATTTTTATGGAACTAGGTCTAAGTTATTTTGATAACATGCTTTCTAATTTTTGTAGAGTTTTTCTAAACTCTACCAGAAATACATCAACAAATTCTAGGGAAATTAGAATTTTATTTATGTCCCTTTTCACTCCAACCATTAGAGGTAAAACAACAAATCTAATTTGAAATTAAGTCCCATACACTAGATATAATCTCCTATGGATGTTCATGTTTATAATCACAATGATGGATGTTCATATGAGGGTTTTAAATATCCAATATAGCTTTCCATCCTTGAAAATTGATGTGGAATTTATATAGATAAATCCAATCCATGCTTAATATGGAATCAAATCAATAAAATGGAAGAATGAAAATATTTATAGGAAGAACACTCCCACAATCTTCCACAAGAGATGAATCACTAACTTGGGATGAAATCATCCTTCTATATGGGGTTTTCACTAATAATTCAATATATAATAATTTGGGTGGAATATTAAAACTGTTATAAAATCATTAAGTTATGAATGTGTTTATAGATATACATTAAAACAAGTTAATAGAAGTTCTAGAGTGGATGATAAGTGTAACTTTCACTTTGTTGTTGTTGTAACCCTCTCTACAAATAGAAAAAAAATGATATTTACCTGTTTAACATCTATTATGTTATTGTTATTGTCTTTTATTATCACCAGACATGTAACACCCCGACCCCAGTTACCTAGAGCTGGTGCATTATTTTAATACATTGGAAGGATTACAAGGATTCATGTTCCGAAGGACCGATCAATTTAGAATTCTTGGAAAATAGATTGCATACATTACCTTTACATTAATATTTGAAACATAAAACACATCATAGATAGTTCTTTGAGAACTCCATTTTTTCATATTTCTTAACCCTGCATATCATTCATAATAAACTTCTTGGAATCCGGGAAAAATAAAACATAAGAAAGGGGTGAGCTCAGATGCTCAGTAAGGGTAAATAATTTAGAAGAATCTATATAATTTTAAGGTGAGATGTGTAATAAAAAATGCATTTTAAACATAAACATGAACATAATATGGAAAAAATAAATTAAACATTACCATTTAAACATGAACATGGATATTCTACTAGTAGAATAATCAAATGTAATAACTAATTTCACAATGAGGGAATGCCTAATACTGGACATCATTACCACATAGTCAAGACTTCATGCCAAGACTAGAAATAATTTTTTTCTCAACGCCTTGTGCCAAGACACATTTGTTTGTCTCGTGAGACCTACCGATGCATCAAGGAGTTATAGCGGGCTCCACCCATCACTTACTAAGTCCACTGCATTCCTCATATGAATAGTTGAAACATAACATAATCAATCATATTAAAACTAGCATTTGAAATGTCGATACATTAACCATAAACCATGAATGGTATAAAAATAGAACATCCATAGTCAAACATATCAAAACTCATTCAATAAAATATGGAATATTGTATTATAATAAATCAACCTCAATCAAAAATAATATCCAGTAAAGGGTGCTGTCATAGTTGATAATGATGAGTAAAACTATTTGAGAGAAATATATTTTTTTTTAAATCATTTATATGTCACACATTTATAAAGGAAGTAATTTAAAAGATATTTTTTAATTAAAGTGTTCCATACCACTTTGAATCTTTTGAAAATAATTATCATTTCAAAACATTCATGTCCATATAAATAAATCATTAAAATCATTTTGAAAAAATGGACATTAATTAAAAAGATTTAGAATGATAAATCATTAAAACATTTAAAATTCTTATCATGATAAAGTGTCACTTTGAAAAAAAATTAAAAATCATTTTGAATTCATTTTTATGAAAAAAAGGTAATGGATGGTAAAAATGTCCCTGTAAATATTTACATATAAACAATCTCTGATAGTAATGAGATTGAGGAATTAACCTTTACCAATTTGGTAACATACAAAACCTACACCCCGTGAAAGAGGTATAATACTATTAATATTTAAATACACTTAAATTAATGTTAATTACACAAAGAATACAATTATGGGAAGTGCATAAACGACACAAAAGGAAATAATGGGAATATGGCACGAATCTCATTGGAATAAGGAGTGAGATGAAATCCCCTTAACTTGCACTTTCCTTTGGACGATGGTACGTTTAACCTCTTTTATAATGATCAAAGTATGTTATTAAAATATAACAGTACCATATTAATATTTATGATATCAAACATGATTCATTTATGACATTATACTACCCATTTAATAATAATTTCCATGTTAAATTAACATTTCGGGTAATAATCGCTTTCTTAATCCTACGTGTTTTAACTGTTTACTCTTGATTGTATCACTTAGACAAAGATTTAAATACTAACAAAATATAAAACATGATTTATATATCATATATATTTATAATATAATTATTTATAGTAGAAATATATATGAAATGAAAAACACCATTTATGGAGACGGAGGTCCGTACGTACACATAAATGATGTTTCCGTTTTCATATCGTGTTGAACAGAACTAAGTGAATAAGATACATGTAAGTAAATATATATATATATATATCTCTCCAGTAGAATTATTATATCATATATTACATACTTATTAGTAATATATATATTTTTATAATTGTTGATGAATGGTGAACGTGGAAATGAATCTCATCGCGTCGTGGAGACGGTAATTCGTACGTACGCACGAGTGACAATATCATTTCTGAAAAGTTGTGGAATTTGATGGTATATTAATTTCACAGACATTATCATGTTATTTTAATTATTTATATACCAATTACTCATCATTATATCCATCCATATAACAAAGTGTTGAAATAAAAATTACAACACGGCGTTGAGACGGTAAGCTGTACGTACGCATGCATGGTGACATTTTCATTCATAAGATGGATAGAATAATGAATAAATTTGTGAATTATTTATAATAAAATCTCAATATAAAGAAGATACTGGAGTTATTATTTTAGAATGGAAATAACATATAAATAAGAAGTTGAAGAATAAAAGAACATGAAAGAGGGTGGTGAAATTATTACCTTTTCTTCGGGTTCTTCATTTTGATTTCATCATAAGGGCTCATTATATGAAGTTGATGACTAAATTAGGTCCACTAGTATGAAAGTGGGATACTAGAGAGAGTATTTGGGTAGATTTTTTCCCATCCAAATGGCTTTGGAGGTGTGAATTTGAGAGAAGAGGAAGTGTCCTTTTATAAGAGTTGTGAGGGACACCTTTGGAAAAACATAAAATATTATTTTATAATAAATTCATATTCAGTTTATAATGGATCCAAAATGTATTATTTAAAGTAAATGGTGGGGATGGGTCGAAAAACACTCAACCAATAGGGTTTGGAAACTTTTAGGATACCATTTTAAACTTATCATTTAGATTTATGTTTAAGTTAAATAATTTAACTTTTACCATGTCTTCTTGTAATCTTACTCTATATGGTTAATAAAATTACTCTAAACATCCAATAGAACCTCATGTGACTCATTAATGACATATATAATGTTATTTAATCCTTTTTAATGAAGCATAATTTTTTTGGAATTAATATAAACCAAAAATATAGTATTTTTTTAAATATTAATTTATTTCATTTTTGACACTATTTGGCATTTTGTTTCTGTGAAAGTCATCACAACTTGATTACTTCGAACAGAATACGTTTAATCAAACCTAACATTTCATAGTCAGCTAGAAAATTCTTGGAGGTCATAAAAACATTTAAATTATATATATTTTAATATTTATACTACGATTTATTTGATTCTTTCATTAATATTGTAATTTCTCCATCAACATTGTTTCATTAATAAATTTAATTATTTAATATCTAAAAATTATAAATAAAATACCATTATGTAGGAAATATTTTTATATTTCTAATTAATATTTATAGTCTAATTTATCTTATATATAATCCTATATTAAAAATGGTTTAGTAATTAAACATTGATTTTAACTCTTTTAACTCTTCTTTAACCAAAATAATAATAAATGTCTTAATCTAATCCAAGTGGACCTGAATGGTCATATTTTATTTCTAAGGTTTTCTTCGGTCTAATTAAACTTATCCAATAGAATTAGGAAATGTGTTAGGGTAATAATAATATCATTTTTACCCTTAATTACCCTATTTACTTTTTGTCACGACCCGTCCTCGGGGCCCGTGCCGTGACTACCCCAAGCCCGCCTTCCATAGGCCAGGGGCTGGCGACTAGCACCAAAGGCGTAAAATCCCGATAATGGGAAGGCATTGCCTTTATAAAAGAAAACAAGCACCACAGAGTACAAGCCGAAGTAAACACTAAGTACAAAAAGAAGAGCTGAAAAGTAAAAAGGGGCCGGAAATACAAGCCCAACTGTAAAGTACAACTCGAAAGGGAAAACAGCGACTGAAAAGTAAAGCTGCTACGCTGAGATGTCCACTGGAAATCCCACCTGAAGGGTGGGTGCAGATAGCTCCTCTGCTCCTCGGGTTCCGCCGTCTGCTCCGAGTATGTTCCGCCCAGTGTCCACCTCCGGGTACCGCCTCGTCGTATAGTCCACCTCCAGGTACCGTCCAGTCCTTGAACCTTCGGCTTCTGTCAGCACTGTCCGTCGTCTGCAACCAACACAACGAGGTGCGGGCATAGCCCGTGCAGGGGTGAGTATAACGATACTCAGTAGGGACCCCGAGACCCTCAAGGTCTCACTAAAACCAACAAGGATAAACACAAGAAGATCGCAACAGATAAACCCTACTTAGGTATATGCCCATACATATACCTAAGTTATCAAGTAACCCATCTCAATCATGAGGAAACACAAGGATTGTGAAATCGACGGATAACCACTACCCGGGTATATGCCCATACATATACCAAAGTTAGCAAATGACCCATCTCAATCATGAAGTAAACACAAGGTCAAAAGTCTCAGCTCAAACCAGGATTTTCATTATCGAAACCGTAACTGCTGAAGAGCTCCGTCTCTAGAGTGTACAGTGGTCCTGTCACGACTCCGAGGCTGCCGCTCAGTAACCTAGGACTGCTGAAGTACTCCTCCTGTCGAGTACTGCGGGTTTGCGGCCAACTACCTGGCGCTCCGTCCGCTGAGGGTCTGTCGCCAAATACCGGGCGCTACCCAGATAGCCTACTGAGGTACTCCTCATGTCGAGTACCGCGGGTCTGCTGCCAACTACCAGGCGCTCCGTCCGCCGTGGGTCTGCCGCCAAGTACCGGGCGCTCCGTCCACTGGGCTAGTCGACTCACTCCAAGTCGAGTCGGTCAAGCAGTCGTCAGGTCTCAGCCGGCTACACGGTCTCCGTACTCTGCACGCTCGTCTCCGGGAGGGTCCGCTCCACGAGCTACTGGTCGATACTCCAAGTATCACAAAGTCCCACGAAGAAGTGTCTCAAAGGTCCGTCTCGTCACAGGGGTCTCAACGCAACAGACGGCGCGTCGATCGGACGCCCGGTCTGTGAGTTATTAGCCTTTTCGTCCCAGGGGCCCGGTTGGTTTCGTGAGCGAAACCAATCCCGGCCGTATCTCAACTGTACCCCGAACTCCCATAGGGTATACTCGAAGGGACCGTTACTCAACGTAACCACCAACGCCGCTGACGGTTCGTCAAACGGACGTCCTGTCTGAAAGATATCAGCTTTCCCGTTCCAGGGGCCCGGTTGGATTTCGGGTACAATCCAACCCGGCCATACTCCGACTGCATCCAAAACTCGGGCGGAGTATGTCAAAAGTTCCGTCTCATCAAGAGGAAGTCAAAGAAACAGACGGCGCGTCAATCGGACGCCCGGTCTGTGAGTTATTGGCATTTTCGTCTCCGGGGCCCGGTTGGTTTTTATGGAAAAACCATCCCGACCGTACTCCACCTGCGTCCAAACCTCGGGCGGAGTATGCCAAAAGATCCGTCTCACTAAAAGGAACACAACGCGACTGACGGCACGTCAATCGGACGTCCGTAGCTCAAGATATGAGCGTTTCCGCTCCGAAGGTCCGGTTGGTTTCGTGAACGAACCAACCCGGCCGAACTCAAAGTAACCCGAAACCTTGAGTGCGATATACCGAAACGACCGTCTCGATCCAAGGATCGCGTTGCCGCAGACGGTTCGTCATACGGAGGTCCGAGGCTCAAGTTATGAGCCAAAAACCAAAACTGGTCCGAAACGGGGGGGTCCGGGTCCGGGCCGACCCCCCCCCCCCCCCCCCCCCCCCCCCGGGGCGGCGCGGCGGCGGCGGCACGGCGGCGGCGGCGGGCCGCGGGGCCGGCCGCGGCGGCGGGCCGCGGAGGCGGCGGCGGCGGCGGGCCGCGGTGGCGGCGGCGACGGGCCCGCGGGGGCGGCAGCGGGCCGCGGCGGCTGGTGCTGGCGCCGCACGGGGAGCCGCACGCGGGGAGCTTGATTGCCCCCGCTTTTGAGATGGCGGCGCGGCTTTGCCGCGCCGATTTTGACAAACGGCCCCCCCTTCCAGGGGGCCCGCTATTTGGAAAACCGGGGGGGCTGTTGCCCCCCCCCTCCTTAATGAACCACCCCCCTCATTAAGAGGGGGGTTTGCTGAACGGTCTGGGGGATTTATTCCCCCGGTTTTCAGTCATCCGGCCGGCCAGCTGGCCGGCTGGTTTTTACTAACGGGACCGGAAATTTCGGTCCTGCCTTCGACTTCCGACGCCGGCGGCCCGGCCGCCAGCCTTCTCTTCCGCCGCGGCCCGGAACCGGCCGCGGTCTCCTCGTCCCGCCGCGGCCCGGAACCGGCCGCGGTCTTCTCGTCCCGCCGCGGCCCGGAACCGGCCGCGGCATTCGTCGTCCGGCGCGGTGCGACGGCACCGCGCCCCTTTGCCGTGCTTTGATAATCATCCAACGTGGCGCGACGGCGTCACGTTTCTGTTGTTTCTACCATGGCGCGTGCGATGGCATCGCGAAGATATTTGCATGTTCATTCGCGTGGTGCGACGGCACCACGCCACTTGCTTCCTCCCGCAAGATAAAATCAACATAAACGTTGGAGGGGGGTTCGGCCGTGTTCATGCGGTCCGGCCCCCCTCACGTTAAATAAAAACTCAACATGAACATTTCAAGCCTCATGTTAGACATGCCAGATCCATGTTCAAGAAATGGAATAATTTAAGAATGAAACAACAATCCCCTACCTCGGGTATAAGTTCGAGGATTTGACTATGTCCGCGGAAGTCGACGTCGCGGAGATCGGGCGTCGCGGTAGTCGTTCGTCAATTCCGTTGACGAAGAGACGCGTCCGAAGAGGCACGTCGTTGGCGAAACCTTGTACGCCGACGAAGGTTGTCCGAGGAAGGTGCGGTGTTCTCTCTCGTTGACACCGAAGACGAAGAAGAGCGGTGCGGCGTTCTTCGTCGGAAAAAGGGTGTTCCTCGTCAAGTCTTGAGGAAAGTCAAATTATAAAGAGAACAACGAACTCAAGAATCTCTACCTCGATAGTCGCACGGTGACGGAGTCGTGGAATATCGGTGTCGATTCCGTTGACGTCGGAGGAAGAGTCGTTATCGAAGGCGTTCGTCGCGGAAAACCGTCGTGGAAGAGATGACGCGGAAGAAGTACGTCGCGTCGCGGACACGGCGTCGCGGATGGATCGTGTTCTTCGGCGGAGAAGTTCTTCGTTGAAGAACGACGTTCTTCGCGTTCTTCGTTGAGTTGAAGAAGAAGAAGAAAAGCTTCCAAAGCTCTCAAGAAATCCTCCCAAGGGTAAAAGAAACTCCTAGAATAATATAAGCTTAACTTATATTATTTCATAACTTAACCACAAGAATTTCAAAGTTTTGAAATTCAAAATGGATAACTCCAAAATTAACTCACTTATTTAATATACATGAATTGTATAATTAAATATAAGTTAACTTGTCAAGCCATTAAGAGGGAGAGTGGGGAGTTGAAAAGGTGGGGGTTCGTGTGGGCCCCACCACACTTAATCCTCCCAAGGGAGGTTAAGTGGGTGTGGGTCCCACTTCCAACCTCCTTTGATAGGTTTTAAGAAGTTATAATAAAATTTGTTCTACACAAATTTTATTTAACTCAACTAAAAACCTCAAAAATTAACTTTCAACCCGCAACAAACGCAACTCCCGAAAAGGTCTCTTTAAGCGAATATCGGCGCTGCGAGTTCATCGGTGCCCTCGGATTTCAATTCCGAGCACCGGATCAAAAGTTAGAAATTCCCGCTCGTTCGTTCACTGAACGTACCCGAGCCAAACTTCGGAAATTAATTCCGGGAACTCCGGGCCTCGGAATCAGGTGCCGTCTGAAACCGCGCTCTTGTAAAATTCTAAAGAAAATTAAGAAAAAATTTCCCTTGAATTTTACGGGTCTTTACATTACTCCAATCTCAGGGCTTTACGTCCCCGTAAAGATACATCAAAAACTAGGGAAACAAAAGAGGATACTGAGCACGCATCTGATCCTTCCGCTCCCATGTGCTCTCCTGGAGATTCCCGTGCCGCCATCTGTTGCGCACAAGAGGAATCGATCGTCCATGTAGGACCCGCTCCTGTCGATCCTCTATCTCCACCGGACCTCCGTAAAAGTCGCCCCATCATCAACGTCAAGCTCCCCATGGTCAAAGATGTGCGTCGGGTCGTGCACGTATCTCCTCAGTTGAGACACGTGGAAGACGTCATGCACCCGGTGTAACTGAGGTGGTAGAGCCAGGCGATAAGCCACCTCACCTACCCTGCTGAGGACCTGGAAGGGTCCGATGAAGCGCAGAGATAACTTGTCGCCTCGGGCAAATCTCCGAATACCACGTCGAGGTGAGACCCGCAAGAAGACGTGGTCACCATCCTCGAACTCTAGTGGCCTCCGCCTCCTGTCAGCGTATGGCTTCTGCCGGCTCTGTGTTTTCCTCATCCGCTCCTGGATGACATGGACCTCTTCTGACGTGGCCCGGACCATCTCTGGTCCCACAAGAGCTGCAAGATTTCTTCTTTTCCGATAAAAGAAACATGGTCTCATCCCCTGGATGAACCACATTCTTTGCCTAAAACAGTCAATCCTAACATGGATGATACTAATCCATACCAAGGTTGACGTCGTAAGGCCTCGACGCTACTACTAAGAGATTCAACCGTTACTCTCGCCTCCAAGGGTTGAGTCACACTGTCGGCATCAGTGTGTGGTAACTGGTCTCCTCCAGTAGATGTCTCACAAGTGAGGGTCAAGTCAACAGTCAACTGGAACCTCTTAGTAACATCACAAAAGAGGACAGGAATGAAAACATCAAAAAGGATGCGTCTTTTATTATTGCAGCTCATATTACAAAGATGCTACACAAAAACAACATCAACATGGAACTAGAAGTACAAGAGACGTATCCACTAGTTCCGCTCCTGTCCACCTGCTTTACTGTTGCTCAAGCATTTGTCGCTGCCTCAACCTCGGTGGCTCCCTCCAAGCCTGCGGATCGAGGAGTCGGACAGTCACGTGCCAGGTGACCCTTTCCGCGGCATGAGTAACACAACCTGCTCCTTGCACGGCTAGCTCTGTTCCCACTCCGGGTGCCCTGCACCACTGGTCCTAAAACCCGAGATCGCCCAACTGCTGGTCTGGTCCTCCTGGACCTCTGCATCATCTGTCTACTGCCCACAGATGACTCGGCTTCTGATCGAAAAACACACGGTAAAGGCAGAATCTCCTGTACACGCTCGGGGTGTAGAGATACTGGCACAAACTCCACCCTGAAGAAGGTCTCGAAGTCTTCCCATGCGAAGTTCATCTCATCGCAAAACTGAAACAAGTGGCTCCACCACCTACCTGCTGCTGCGTGTAGTAGGCTCGCAGCGAGGATCACCATGAGGTCAGCTGGTGTCCTCACTAGCCTAAACACTCGTACCACTGCCTCCAGCCAGTCCTCTGCAGCCTGGGGATCCGTCTCCCCGTGAAATCTGGGCGGTCGCTGGCGCTGAAACTCATGCAGTGCGCTAAAGCGTCGTGCATCGCCAGCGGCTGCTGCTGGAAGTATCGGGGGCTCGGCGGGTAGAGCTACCGCCGGTGCCACTGCTGACAAAGGGCCCTGCACCGAAGCCTCGTCGCTCGACAGACTGTCAGCACGCTCATCCCTCCGGGCTCTAGCTGATCGTCTGAGAAAAGACATCCTGAAAGAAACAACGTAACACGATCAAACGATTATACCTGGTGAGCTGACCTAGTTTGAGCTGTTTTAAGGGGAAAAACCTTTGAAAACACACACGCAATCAGTGTTTTCGTGCACAAAGTCGGAAATCAGTTGTCAGGGTCCTGGTGTATGGATACGTCGGCCGCCCGCACCAACACTGGACTCCCTGAACTGAAAACCACACTCGGTACTCTCAACACTATTGCTTCACAGAAAGAAACATCAGAGTTATAAGTTCTGCGGTAGAACCGAACACCTCTGATACCAATTTGTCACGACCCGTCCTCGGGGCCCGTGCCGTGACTACCCCAAGCCCGGCTTCCATAGGCCAGGGGCTGGCGACTAGCACCAAAGGCGTAAAATCCCGATAACTGGGAAGGCATTGCCTTTATAAAAGAAAACAAGCACCACAGAGTACAAGTGGAAGTAAACACTAAGTACAAAAAGAAGAGCTGAAAAGTAAAAAGGGGCCGGAAATACAAGCCCAACTGTAAAGTACAACTCGAAAGGGAAAACAGCGACTGAAAAGTAAAGCTGCTACGCTGAGATGTCCACTGGAAATCCCACCTGAAGGGTGGGTGCAGATAGCTCCTCTGCTCCTCGGGTTCCGCCGTCTGCTCCGAGTATGTTCCGCCCAGTGTCCACCTCCGGGTACCGCCTCGTCGTATAGTCCACCTCCAGGTATCGTCCAGTCCTTGAACCTTCGGCTTCTGTCAGCACTGTCCGTCGTCTGCAACCAACACAACGAGGTGCGGGCATAGCCCGTGCAGGGGTGAGTATAACGATACTCAGTAGGGACCCCGAGACCCTCAAGGTCTCACTAAAACCAACAAGGATAAACACAAGAAGATCGCAACAGATAAACCCTACTTAGGTATATGCCCATAAATATACCTAAGTTATCAAGTAACCCATCTCAATCATGAGGAAACACAAGGATTGTGAAATCGACGGATAACCACTACCCGGGTATATGCCCATACATATACCAAAGTTAGCAAATGACCCATCTCAATCATGAAGTAAACACAAGGTCAAAAGTCTCAGCTCAAACCAGGATTTTCATTATCGAAACCGTAACTGCTGAAGAGCTCCGTCTCTAGAGTGTACAGTGGTCCTGTCACGACTCCGAGGCTGCCGCTCACTAACCTAGGACTGCTGAAGTACTCCTCCTGTCGAGTACTGCGGGTTTGCGGCCAACTACCTGGCGCTCCGTCCGCTGAGGGTCTATCGCCAAATACCGGGCGCTACCCAGATAGCCTACTGAGGTACTCCTCCTGTCGAGTACCGCGGGTCTGCTGCCAACTACCAGGCGCTCCATCCGCCGTGGGTCTGCCGCCAAGTACCGGGCGCTCCGTCCACTGGGCTAGTCGACTCACTCCAAGTCGAGTCGGTCAAGTAGTCGTCAGGTCTCAGCCGGCTACACGGTCTCCGTACTCTGCACGCTCGTCTCCGGGAGGGTCCGCTCCACGAGCTACTGGTCGATACTCCAAGTATCACAAAGTCCCACGAAGAAGTGTCTCAAAGGTCCGTCTCGTCACAGGGGTCTCAACGCAACAGACGGCGCGTCGATCGGACGCCCGGTCTGTGAGTTATTAGCCTTTTCATCCCAGGGGCCCGGTTGGTTTCGTGAGCGAAACCAATCCCGGCCGTATCTCAACTGTACCCCGAACTCCCATAGGGTATACTCGAAGGGACCGTTACTCAACGTAACCACCAACGCCGCTGACGGTTCGTCAAACGGACGTCCTGTCTGAAAGATATCAGCTTTCCCGTTCCAGGGGCCTGGTTGGATTTCGGGTACAATCCAACCCGGCCATACTCCGACTGCATCCAAAACTCGGGCGGAGTATGTCAAAAGTTCCGTCTCATCAAGAGGAAGTCAACGAAACAGACGGCGCGTCAATCGGACGCCCGGTCTGTGAGTTATTGGCATTTTCGTCTCCGGGGCCCGGTTGGTTATTATGGAAAAACCATCCCGACCGTACTCCACCTGCGTCCAAACCTCGGGCGGAGTATGCCAAAAGATCCGTCTCACTAAAATGAACACAACGCGACTGACGGCACGTCAAACGGACGTCCGTAGCTCAAGATATGAGCGTTTCCGCTCCGAAGGTCCGGTTGGTTTCGTGAACGAACCAACCCGGCCGAACTCAAAGTAACCCGAAACCTTGAGTGCGATATACCGAAACGACCGTCTCGATCCAAGGATCGCGTTGCCGCAGACGGTTCGTCATTCGGAGGTCCGAGACTCAAGTTATGAGCCAAAAACCAAAACTGGTCCGAAACGGGGGGGTCCGGGTCCGGGCCGACCCGGCCCGACCCCCCCCCCCCCCCCCCCCCCCCCCCCCGGGGCGGCGCGGCGGCGGCGGCGGGCCGCGGTGGCGGCGGCGGGCCGCGGTGGCGGCGGCGGCGGCAGGCCGCGGTGGCGGCGGCGACGGGCCGCGGTGGCGGCAGCGGGCCGCGGCGGCTGGTGCTGGCGCCGCACGGGGAGCCACACGCGGGGGGCTTGATTGCCCCCGCTTTTGGGATGGCGGCGCGGCTTTTCCGTGCCGATTTTGACAAACGGCCCCCCCTTCCAGGGGGCCCGCTATTTGGAAAACCGGGGGGGCTGATGCCCCCCCCCCTCCTTAATGAACCACCCCCCTCATTAAGAGGGGGGTTTGCTGAACGGTCCGGGGGATTTATTCCCCCGGTTTTCAGTCATCCGGCCGGCCAGCTGGCCGGCCGGTTTTTACTAACGGGACCGGAAATTTCGGTCCCGCCTTCGACTTCCGACGCCGGCGGCCCGGCCGCCGGCCTTCTCTTCCGCCGCGGCCCGGAACCGGCCACGGTCTCCTCGTCCCGCCGCGGCCCGGAACCGGCCGCGGTCTTCTCGTCCCGCCGCGGCCCGGAACCGGCCGCGGCGTTCGTCGTCCGGCGCGGTGCGACGGCACCGCGCCCCTTTGCCGTGCTTTGATAATCATCCAACGTGGCGCGACGGCGTCGCGTTTCTGTTGTTTCTACCATGGCGCGTGCGACGGCATCACGAAGATATTTGCACGTTCATCCGCGTGGTGCGACGGCACCACGCCACTTGCTTCCTCCCGCAAGATAAAATCAACATAAACGTTGGAGGGGGGTTCGGCCGTGTTCATGCGGTCCGGCCCCCCTCACGTTAAATAAAAACTCAACATGAACATTTCAAGCCTCATGTTAGACATGCCAGATCCATGTTCAAGAAATGGAATAATTTAAGAATGAAACAACAATCCCCTACCTCGGGTATAAGTTCGAGGATTTGACTATGTCCGCGGAAGTCGACGTCGCGGAGATCGGGCGTCGCGGTAGTCGTTCGTCAATTCCGTTGACGAAGAGACGCGTCCGAAGAGGCACGTCGTTGGCGAATCCTTGTACGCCGACGAAGGTTGTCCGAGGAAGGTGCGGTGTTCTCTCTCGTTGACACCGAAGACGAAGAAGAGCGGTGCGGCGTTCTTCGTCGGAAAAAGGGCGTTCCTCGTCAAGTCTTGAGGAAAGTCAAATTATAAAGAGAACAACGAACTCAAGAATCTCTACCTCGATAGTCGCACGGTGACGGAGTCGTGGAATATCGGTGTCGATTCCTTTGACGTCGGAGGAAGAGTCGTTATCGAAGGCGTTCGTCGCGGAAAACCGTCGCGGAAGAGATGACGCGGAAGAAGTACGTCGCGTCGCGGACACGGCGTCGCGGATGGATCGTGTTCTTCGGCGGAGAAGTTCTTCGTTGAAGAACGACGTTCTTCGCGTTCTTCGTTGAGTTGAAGAAGAAGAAGAAAAGCTTCCAAAGCTCTCAAGAAATCCTCCCAAGGGTAAAAGAAACTCCTAGAATAATATAAGCTTAACTTATATTATTTCATAACTTAACCACAAGAATTTCAAAGGTTTGAAATTCAAAATGGATAACTCCAAAATTAACTCACTTATTTAATATACATGAATTGTATAATTAAATATAAGTTAACTTGTCAAGCCATTAAGAGGGAGAGTGGGGAGTTGAAAAGGTGGGGGTTCGTGTGGGCCCCACCACACTTAATCCTCCCAAGGGAGGTTAAGTGGGTGTGGGTCCCACTTCCAACCTCCTTTGATAGGTTTTAAGAAGTTATAATAAAATTTGTTCTACACAAATTTTATTTAACTCAACTAAAAACCTCAAAAATTAACTTTCAACCCGCAACAAACGCAACTCCCGAAAAGGTCTCTTTAAGCGAATATCGGCGCTGCGAGTTCATCGGTGCCCTCGGATTTCAATTCCGAGCACCGGATCAAAAGTTAGAAATTCCCGCTCGTTCGTTCACTGAACGTACCCGAGCCAAACTTCAGAAATTAATTCCGGGCACTCCGGGCCTCGGAATCAGGTGCCGTCTGAAACCGCGCTCTTGTAAAATTCTAAAGAAAATTAAGAAAAAATTTCCCTTGAATTTTACGGGTCTTTACACTTTTAACCATGGCAAATAAAAGTAAGAAGTTATTATTCACCAAAAATAATTTTTATCTTATTGAACCTCATTTTACTCCTTGATATTGACCATGTCTTTCAGATTTTCTAAACTAAACTCATATAAGTGGTAAAATTATGTTTTATTTAAATTTACAAATGCTCTTAGGAGGTGGGTAAAAGACGATAAAAGTTCGATAAAATATTAATATATCTAAAATTATTATAAATTTACACTAATGAATTATAATGAAAATATATAGGTATTATGTATCTATTTTGAACTAAAATAAATATAAATAAAATAAATAATTATTTGAAAAAATTGGTTTTAAACGATAACTCAGTGTGTTTTCACTATTAATAAAAAATTGAACGTTTTCAGAAAAATACCAAAAATTTACTCTAAGCTAATATTGATATTCTGAATTCAATTATGATGACTATTCCACCAAATTAAAAATATTGAAGTTGAATTTATTAATTTATAATTAATTCCCGCTTTCAGAACCAAAAGGCATATTTTTAAGAAATAATAACAATCAAAAGTTTGACACTTTTTTATTTCCAATTTCAAAGTGAAATTACATAAAATGACCATCATCAGATTAAATGGTAAAAAATAATCTATTTATACTTCCAACCCATTTAAATTTATAATTAATCACAATAAATTATTTTGATTAAAAAAAGTTTTTTTTCAGTTAAAATAGAGTAATTTTCAGTATTCACCAATATATGACAGTTATCAGAAAAACACCAAAATTTTATTGAAACTAAATTCTTATGTCCTGATTCAAAGAAAGAGTTTATTTTTTCAAATTTAATATATAAAAGTTTCAAATATATATTGGATTAAAAAAGGGTTCACCATTAAAAGACGGTAAATGTATATTTTTTTAAAAATACTTCTATCTGAATAAAATGAATTAGTTTATAAATTATGTCTATGAAATTAAAAATATAGATTATAAAATTATAAGTATTATATATAGTTCAAAATTTAGTTAAAACTATTCATAATTTATTTTGAACGGCTAGTTTGGTAAGTCGTGATGCGCTTGAAGTCAATGTTTCGTGTAGTGTAAGATATTGAATTACATTGAAGAACTAACATAATATGAAATCATGTGGTGTTACATTCTTCCATCCTTTAATAAATTGCGTCCTCGTAATTTGAAAATGTTTATTGAAAATAAAATGTAGAAAATAGAAAATATCTTTGTGGGAAAACCCAAATCGGAAATTTGGTTAATAAAAATTAGTGTTTATGAGATGAAAAAAATTATATATATATATATATAAATACTTGACAAGTAGAGTTTCATCCTTCAACTAATTACTACCACATACTCATTTTCACTCTAAATGATTTCAAAAATAATTATTTTCCCTAATCGTATAGGGCTCAAAAAATATTGAATTTATAATTCATTTATCAGACTATTTTAAAAAAATCTATATTATACAAACCTGTACTTCACATAGTCGAGTTGTACGTGATGAAACCTTGTCTCTCTTTGGTTGCGGGTTCAAGTCTAGCATCATTGTCGGACGCGACTAATTGTCGCCTGACCTCTAGGTGGTCCTTTTTATACAAATCCAAAAATAACCATAACAATAGAATCCAATTTCAAACATAATACACCGCAACCATTAGCCTTATGCAAAATAAATATATCCAATATTTTTTTCCAAAATTTATAATGAATTTAATCACAATGAAGATACTTTTTTTAGGTAATAACATGTGAACAACTTCATCATGTATTCTTTTAAAAAACTTTATAATCATGAATTTACATAAAACCTTATTGATTATATTAATGCTCCCTTATTCCTTATAGAATACATGATATACTCCTTCTGTCCAAAAAATGTTCTAATATCCAATAATGATGGAATATAAAAATCATAATCAGTTTCAAGGAATTCATGAATATGCAATATAATTTATCCAAATCAACCATCTCTTATTCCAAAATCACTACCTCAGTGTCCGGACCTTATTAAAGATTACCTTTCCTTCAACCAAGTATTTTTCAAAAAGTGTTTCTTACTATTAAGTCACTTTTCTTAAATCTGTATAATCTCATATCCTCAATAAAATAGTATTTCATTATAGTCCTTATTTATCTCCATAATTCATATAACCTGTATATTTTTGATACAACAATCAAATGAAATAATTTTATATTAACATCATAAGAACACTAGTAATTCCTCTTCACATGAGGTTTTATCATAACTTGGTTATTATCCAGTAGCATCATTTAAGGTATACTCTGATGACTGAAACATTGATTTCTGTAGTTTCCCAATGCCTTGAAGATGAAGCATTGAACATTTTAAATTTTTTCTTACCCTTTCAATCACGTACTTGTTGTCCTATATCCCTACACTTATAACAAACTCTCATTCCTTGCAAGCATTTACGAAGGTGATTCATTCCAAATTTATCACATTTTGGAAAATCCTTCTATCCCATTATCTATCATTCTTTCTAACATCATTTTTTTCTCTGGATTCCCTTTAAAGCCATAGGAATCAGTGAATTATTTACTTATCTTTTTAACACATGATACTATTTCTTTATATGTTGAGAATATATGGGAGACTATTTCCCTTCTAAATTTTGTCTTATTACCGTGAAAGGTATGATCCTTCTTACTCTCTGGATCATATTTATTGCTGGAGTTCTCATTCCTTCTATTGGGCGCCATTTTTAAACAATGGCATAAACTAGGTCAATTTATTAATCACAATTCATAATTCCAATCATGAAAAATACCTACCATAAATTGAATAGTTTATTGATATAAATCATAGTCAAAAAATGTTTTCTTTGAGGAGGTATATACTTATAAACCCTTCATATTTGTTTGTAAAGAAAATAAGAATTATCCTAAGAATATCCTCCGGGAGTGTCATAAACAAGAGGGCATCAAGGCCCATTACCATGCACCTGTTCTCGTTCGAGTATAGTTCAATGTGGTGTTTTTAGGATTTACCCATAGGTAAATCTGTTCCAGAGCCACCTCTACCTGCTCGTATCTATACATGGATGTATTTTCATTGAGAACTCACAAAATCTCAAAATTACCAAAATTCTTGGAAGTCCATCTATATTAATCCTCAAATTCTATCATAGGTCTATGTGGTCTAATCAGAGTTTATCTAAATCTAACTTCCATGGTTATTATTAAACATCCTCTAATACCAACTATATTGCCCTGACCCCGTTTACCCAGAGCTGGTGAATTCTTTTAATACATTGGCACGATTACAAGGAATCAAGTCCTGAAGGACCGATCAGTTTAACAGTCTTGGAAAATAGATTGCATACATTAACGTTACATTAATATTTGAAACATAATACCTAGCATAGATAATTTTTTGAGAATTCCATTTTACCATGTAGCTATACCTTGCATATAAATAATAATACACATCTTGGAATCCTGGGAAAATAAAACATAAGAAAGGGGTGATCTCGGATGCACAGAATGGGTAAATAATTTAGCAGATTCTATAAAACATTATGGTAGGATGTGTAATAAAAAAATCCTTTTAAACATAAACTAGAAAATTGTATGGAAAAAATTAATGAAACATTAACATATAAACCTTCACAAGGATATTCTTATAGTCGAATAATCACATGTAACAACTAATTTCTCAATAAGGGATTGCCTAATACCGGACCTCATAAACACATAGTCAAGGCCTCGTTCCAAGAATACGAATAAATTTTTTGTCAGGGACTTGTTCCAAGACACTAGTTTGTCAAGTGAGACCTACCAATGCATCAAGGAGCTATAGAGGGCTCGAAACATCACATACTAAGTCCACTGCAATCCTCATATGGATAGTTGAAACATAACATAAATATTCGTATTAAAACTAGCATACAAAATGTCAATACATTAACCATATAACATGAATGGTATAAAAATATAACATCCACAGTCAAACATATCAAAAATCATTAAATAAAATTTGGAATACTGTATTATAATAAATCAACCTCAATCAAAAATAATATCCAGTAAGGGATGCATACATAGTTGAAAATGACGAGTAATTTTTTTTAGAGAAATATCTTTTTTTGTAAAATAATTTAAAAGACAGACATTTATAAAGGAAGTAATTTAAAAGAGATTTTTCAATCAATGTGTCCCATTCCACTTTGAAACTGTTGAAATTTATTATCATTTCAAAATATTCATATCCATATAAATAAATCCTTAAAATCATGTTGAAAAAATGGACATTAATTATAATGATTTAGAAAGATAATTCTTTAAATCATTTAAAATTATGGTCTAATTATGAGTACCATTCAAAAATATTTAAAATATTCATCTTAAATTCATTATTATGAAAAATTATAATGGATGATAAAAATTTCCCAGTAAATACTTCCACATAAACAATCTCTGATAATAATGATTTTGATGAATTAACCCTTACCAATTTGGTATCTTACCAAACATACACCCCATGAAAGAGGTATCATATGGTGAGTATGTAAATAAAAAAAAAATTAAGTGTATTACACAAAAATACAATTATGGGCAGTACATACACCACACAAAAGGTAATAGTGGAAATATGGAATGAATCTCACGGGAATAACAAGTGAAATGAAATCCCCTTACTTTGCACTTTCCTTTGGTCGAGGGTACGTTTAAACTCCAGTATGAAGATCATAGTATGTTTTTAAATTATAAGAAAACTATATTAATATTTATGATATCATACATGATTCATTTATGACTTTATACTTCCCATTTAATAATAATTTCCATGTTAAATTAACATTTCGTGTAATAATCACTTTCTTTATCGTACATGTTTTAACTCGTTACTCTTGATTGTATCACTTAGACAAAGATTTAAATAATTCCAGATTATAAAAAATGATTTATATATTATATATATTTATAATATATATGCATATAATAGACACATATATGAAATTAAAAATACTGTTTATTGAGATGGTAGTTCGTACGTACACATAAACGATGATTCCGTTTTTTTATCATGTTGAACAGAAATAATGAATAATATATATGTAAGTACATATATATATATATATCTAGTAACATTATTATGTCAAATATTACATACTTATTAGTAATATATATATTTATAATTGTCGATGAATGGTGAACGTGGAAATGAATCTCATCACGTTGTGGAGACAGTAATCCATAAGTACGCACGAGCGACAATATCATTTCCTTAATGTTGTGGAATTTGATGGTATATTAATTTCACAAAGACAATAGGATGTTATTTTCATTATTTCTATACTTATAACTCATCATTATATCCATCCAAATAACATAGTGTTCAATAACAAATTACCCCACGACGTGGTGATCGTAAGTCGTATGTATGCACACATGGTGACATTATCATTCATAAGATGGATATAAAAATGAATAAAGTTGTGTTATATTTATAATAACATCACAGTATATATAATATACTGGTGTTTTTATTTTATAATGAAAATAACATTGAAATAAGAAGTGGAAGAAGAAAAGAACTTGAATGTGGGTGGTGAAATTATTACCTCTTCTTCGGGTTCTTCCTTTTGATTTGATCAAAAGGGCTCTTAAAGATGGATTTATCACTATATTAAGGCCTCTAAAATGAATGGAAAATATTTGAGAGAGTATTTTGGCAGATTTTGGCCGATCCAAATGTCATTGTAGTTGTGAATTTGAGAGAAGTGGAAGTGCCCATTAATAAGAGGGTTGAGGGGAACATTAGAAAAAACGTAACGTATTATTTTATAATAAATTAATATTCAATTTATAATGTCTCTAACATGTATTATTTGAATTATAAGGTGGTTAGGGGTCGAAAACCACTCAACCAATAGGTTTCAGGCATGTTTAGGTTACCATTGTAACCTTATCATTTAGATTTAACTATGTGTTAAATAATTTAACTTTTACCGTGTCTTCTTGTATTCTTACACTATGGTTAATAACCATACTATAAACATCCACAAAAACCTCAAGTGTCTCATTAATGATAGATATGATATTATTTAATCCCTTTGGTCAAAACATACAATTTTAGAAATATTATATCAACCAATAATATAGTATTTGTTTTAAATATTAATTTATGTCATTTTTGACACTATTTGGTATTTTGTTGTTGTGAAATTCATAAAAACATGATTACTTAGAAAAGATACATTTAATCAGACCTAACATGTCATCGTCACATATAAAATTCGTGTATGTCAGAAAAAAATTGAAATTAAATTTATTTTAATATTTATAATACCATTTATTTGATTCTTTCATTAATAAAGTAATTACTGCATCAGCATTGTGTCATTAATAAATTTAATTATTTAATATATAAAAATTATAAACAAAATACCAATATGTATGAAATCTTTTTATCATTCAAATGATTATTTATAGTCGAATGTTTCTTATATATATCTCTATATTAAAAATGGTTTAGTCATTAAACATTGATTTTAACACTTTTAACACTTCTTTAAACAAAATAATAATAAATGTCTTAATCTAATACAAGATGACATAAAGGGTCTTATTTTATTTCTAAGGTTGTTTTGGGTCGAATTACACTTATCCACTAGAATTAATAAACGTGTTAGGGTAATAATATTATCATGTTTACCCTTAATTACCATATTGACTTTTAACCGTGGTAAATAAAAGTAAAAAGTTAACATTCACTAAATATTATTTTTATATTATTGAACCACATTTTACATATTGATATTAACCATGTCTCTCGTATTTTCGTAATTCAACTCACAGAAGCGGTAAAATTAATTTTTATGTAAATTTGCAAATCCTCTAATGAGGTGGGTAAAAGACAGTAAAAGTTCGATATAAAATTTATATATCTAAAATTATAAATTTACTCCTATGAATTACAATGAACATATATAGGTATTATGTATCTATTTTGATGTAAAATAAATTTAAATAAAATAAATATTTATTCAAAAAAATTGGTTTTAAATGATAACTCATTGTTTTTTAACTATTCATGAAAAATTTAACATTTTCAGAAAAGTTCCAAAAATTCACTATAAGCTAATTTTGATATTCCGAATTCAATAATGAAGTCTATTTTAAAAAATTCAAATTATTGATGTTTCATTTATTAATTTAAAATTAATTCCCACTGTCAAAACCAAATGTCATATTTTTATGAAATAATAACTATCAAAAGTTTGACACTTGTTTATGTGCAATTTTAAAGTGAAATTACATACAATGACCATCATCAGATTAAATGGTAAAAATATAATCTATTTATAATTCCAAACCATTAAAATGTATTTTTTATCAATATAAATTATTTAAATTTAAACAGTTGTTTTCAGTTAAAATAGAGTATTTTTCACTATTCATCCATATATGAAAGTTATTAGAAAGACACCAAAAAATATTGAATCTAAATTCTTATGTCGCAATTCTAATGAAGAAGTTTATTTTGTAAAATTGAATTTATAATAGTTTCAAATATATATTGTATTTAAAAAGGGTTCACCATTAAAAGACTGTAAAAGTATATTTCTTAAAAAATACTTCTTTTTTCTGAAAAAATGAATTAGTTCGTACAATATGTCTAAGAAACTCATTATATGGATTCTAAAACTATATGTATTATATATAGTTCAAAATTTAGTTAATATTATTCATAACAGCTTTTGAACGGCTGGTTTGTTATGTCATGATGTGCTTGAACTCGATGTGGTGTGTAGTGTAAGATATTGAATTACTTTGAAGAACTAACGTAACATGAAATCATGGGGTGTTACATTCTTCCCTCCATCAATAAATTGCATCCTCACAATTGGAAAATTTTCTTTGAAAATAAAAGGGTGAAAATAGAAAATACTTATGTGGTAAAACCCATATTGAAAATTAGGTTAATAAAAATTATTCTTAATAAGAGGAAAGAAAATTATATATATATATATATATATACATGAAATGTAGTGTTTAATCCTTAAACTAATTCCTACCACAAACTCATCTTTCACTCCCAAAGATATCAAAAAAAATTATTTCTCCTAATCGTATAGGGTTCCAAAAATAATGAATTTATAATTCATTTATCAGTATATTAAAAAAAAGATAAATTATACAAACTAGTACATCACGTAGTCCAGTCGTAGGTGATGCACCCTTGTCCTTCTTGGGTTCCAGGTTCAAGTCTTGTGGCTTTCCCGGATGCGACTAATTGTCGCCCGACCTCTAGGTTGTCCTTTTTATAACAATCCAAAAATAACCTTAACAGTAGCATCCAATGTCAAAATTAATCCATTCCAACCATTAGCCTTAACCAAAATACTTATATCCAATCTTTCTGTCCAAAATTTATAAGAAAGTTAAACACATTGAAGATCCTTTTTTCTAGGTAATAACATGTGAACGCCTTCATCATGTATTATTTTAAAACACTACAACATCCTGAATGACCATAAAACCTTATTGATTATATTAATTCTCCCTTATTCCTTATATAATATTGGATGTAGTCCTTCTGTCCAAAAAATGTTGTAAACTCCAACAATGATGGAATATACAAATCATAATCCGTTTCAAGGAAGTCATGAATATCCATTATAATTTATCCAGATCAACCATCTCTTACTCCAAAATCACTACCTCATTATCCAAATCAACCATCTCTTATTCTCACCAATGATATTATACTATAATTATAATATATTTATGTATCTTTTAGTATTAATTTCTTTAATATGAAAAATAAATGAATGTAGAATTCATTCATAAGCACAACATACCTTCTCTATGAATGATTCATTTTATTTCTTATTTCTAAATGTTATGTACTATTATAAATACATATATACTAGATTTAATTGAATATATACTAGATATATATATGATATTTAAATCATTAATATGATTCTGGAGATAATGGACTTTTGACCACATAGACAATTTGTAATTATAACATGTTTATTTTTGACTAAATTACCCAATATCGAGAAAATGACCGAAATTAAGTTAAATATTTAGATAATTTTTATAATCAGGTAATATGATATATAAAATTAATAATCAATTTTAAAAATTATCTTATGAAATAATAAATTAACTTAATATTATTAATCAGGACGAACAAAGAACATACATGCCAAATCGGACTCATGGTAAGGGAATCTTTCACCCTCCTCTTTTATTCAACCACTTAATTTATGTTATTTTCCATTTTTTATGTTAGGATATGTTCTTAAATACCCTTATTGATGTAAATTTTATATCCTAGTGATGAGAGACCATTTTCTCTCCCATCTACTCATTTTCTGAATTTTAATCTGACGCCGTTAGGATACCATATTTTCGTAAGGTATTTCGTCACAATCACCACTCATTGAAGAATATTTTGATAATATACACCTCCTTGTTTTACATGATCTATAACAAAACACTTTTAATTTTACTTTTATTCAAGGGGAATATTATTTATATGATGTGTTTTACTAAATGAAAAAAGGAATGTTAATAACATTTACAGTGAAAATGGCATTTCGACCACCTTAATCATTATTTGGATTCCTCTATAAGAATTAATGTTTTCAAAATGAAAATAAATACCTTATTCCGTTTTAGTTTTTTTGGTATTGAAAACAGTTTTTTGAAGGGATTGATTATTTCAATATCTTGATAGTATTTATTGTGTTTTCATATGAAATGTTATTCTTGAAATGTTGATATTTTTAATATTTTATGTGCTATGATTACATAATAGTACACAGACATTTGATAGGTGGTTAAGTGATAATATAATTAAGGGTGGTTACATGATAAACCAACTTATCCATGGTTCTGTTATTATCCAAGAATATGTGGTTGCTTTATGACCTCTAACACATTGTTTATGGAAGTCGGTCGTATATCTATTCCATTTATTTATATGTGTTGAAGTCCACCGTATGGTTTTTCTATTTAATTATGTTTATTTCCCACTTAACCTTTATTTTCTATATATTTCATTCTATGGGCTTTACGGTAATATTTTTTTTACTAAAAAGTGTAAGCAAGGAGCTTATATTTAGGGAGGCATTTTGGTACTTCTTAAAGGTGAGAAGTATTACATCATGATAAAGTTGTCTTGGTTTACATGTTTTCAAAAGACTAATCGTTTTCATTCATTATGTATCCCTTATAGAGATTTTTATGCTCATCCCATGTTTTGGAATGATTTTCACAATACATAAAGAATAATTGAGTCAAATAAGAGATTGAGGGAAACATTGTGTTGTTAATAACGGAATGATGTTATGTTTCATTTTACAGAGTTTGTGTTTTATAAAAAATGGACCTTGTATAGGTGTCTAATTAAAATATTCAAGATTATATGTATAATTTATGACCTAATTCTCTAATTCAATAATCTAAAATAGATCATCAACTTGAAATAAAGTAAAATTATTTACTTATATCATGATTAAGTAATGTTTAAGGCTAAGTCCATATAGATGCTATCATAGGTTAGTTTAGATAACATTATAGGTTAGGGTGTTATTTAAGAATAAGTGAAATGACCATAATGGTTATCATATTAGAATTATTCATAGTTATTTTAGATAAATTTTTTGAGTTTAAGAACCCATGAATAAGTATATCTTCGAGTATACCCTCCTCATAAGATAGTATATGATGATTTTTATAATATACTATACTGACCATTTTGGTTTTAGTAAATGATCAGATCTTGTAGGCAAAAATGATACAATGGATGTGAACGAAACTACGGTGGTTTTATGAATGATCAATTGAATGAAAAGGGAGATATAATGATAACTCTAGTGGTAATTCTTAAATAACTATTTGGAGTCATGATTGACCACTTGAACATTGGTGATTTTTATAAGGCATCATATATACTAGAAACAAATCCCTATGGATGTTCATGTAATAATATAAATATTGAGTCTATTCAAAAACCTATGTGTCAATGATGTGTAAATAAACCCCTATTAAAATGCTTAAAAGGGAAGGGAATATGATTTGGATTTGGTAATGAAGGAAATAAAGTAATAACTTTCCATATAAAAAAGAAATAATCCAATTGACTGTAGAAATGAAAAATATGTTCTTTTTGTGGGATTAACTGGCCATTTTAAATTTGGTGTGCAGAGTCATTACATAAATAGATTTCCTACAAAGATGGTTCAGGAATGGGATCATTAGGACCATACATATATATGATTTCCAATTTATAATACCATTTTAATTGAAGATGAGGAAACTAAAAATGACCGATGAAATGTATGGATTATTTCATGTCTCACACTTTAACATTACTGAAATCCTATGACATTATGCATGATTTTTTTTCTAAGAAACAAGTATAAAATAATTATATGAAAAAATATGGATAAAGGATCATAAAGAATGTTCGATTATTAAGAGGCCTACATTTTCGGAATTGAAGAGTTATGTTGAATATATAGATGATGATATGTTTAAATATATTAATTATTGGATTAGTTTTGAATAATTTATATAGTTTTTTTAAACTTAAGTATTGATATGTCAAAATGATATTTGAGGAAGAATTATATTTTCCTATGTGGACATAATCGATAACCTGAGGGGTTCATGTGATCTTTTGTATTTGAGGCATTTATGGGTTATTAGTTTTTGTGATGAAAAATGTGAGGTTTGAAATAACCATTGAGGTTAAAACATGTTATGGATATTTTTAAGGATTTTATAACATTTTATTGATGTTATAAAGAATTATATGGTTTTTGAGAAAGGAAAAAATGTAGACAATGTGACAACTAGTCACATAAAAAAATGATGTAGGAATCAAACCCACAACCGAAGTGTGACTACGATTTAACTCATACCACTATATTACATGAAGTAACTTATTAATTTTAGTTAAATGGTATTATGGTTCAAGAATAATTTGATTTTGAATATTATGTTTTATCAAATTGATATCCTATGTATATGAAAATGATTTGGTGATTAAGTGATAATGGTTATTTTGGAATACGTTCTCTCTTTTGAGAATTCTATATGCCTAAGGAAAATAGAATACTGTGAGATTTCATTTCTGGAGTACTGATTGTTTTTTATAGAAGATTATATTTTATTATGGTTGACTTATGGAGATTTGGGTTATTTAATGAAATTATTATCCAATCATAGAAAATATGTGATTCAGTTAATTACACTTTAGTATGAGTCTTTAAGAGTAGTCAATGTTATTTGGAGATAAATGTTATGATTTATAAGGGAATAGTACTTGATCAAATTTTTCTGAATTTTTGGATTCAATCATAGTTTGGATTAATTTATAGAATTTTTAAGGACAATATTTCAATGAATGGAATTTTGTGTACTTTGGGTACTATCTGTTGAATGCTTTTTGCCAATATTTTTGGTATTGTTTGTTGAATTTTGGAGATTAAGAGTAATATTTATTTCTATAAATGATTATCTTATTTGGGGATTAACTAATCTTATATTCACTTTTTTGGTTTTCGATAAGTATTACTCAACAAATTCAAAATACCATACATGAAATATTGGTAGATTATCTTCAAGTATATCTTCATTTCATTCTGGTAATTATCAATGTAGCAGAGTATCTGAAGTAAACCATGATAATCAAAACATAATAAATAAATTAATTGCACAACTTAACTAACACATCACACAATTTTTCTCACAACCTAACGATTGAAATATTTAGTGACTTGGATATTAGATACATAAACATATTATTTTACTACACTTGTGATTATTTTTCAATATCCATGCTCCTCTAGACACTTTATATACATACCACATGATGAAATCATCATCATAACCAATTGATTGGAGACATAGGAAAGAGGAATGCTCAAACGATTTGTAAGGGATAAAATATCAATGTCCATATAGATTAGATCATAATCATATAAAATTAAATAAAAAGGAAAATGTATAAATTAATGGGTACTAAATCATCATGTTTTATCCATACTAATATCATTTAAAATAATAAAACATTTTCCATGACATGATAAAATAATACATGAATCGTATAACCTGATCCATTGAATATAGTAAATAATATGGAACAATAATTAAAATAGGGTTTCATAATTTTTTCAACTAATAAACACACCAAACCATTCACTCATAAAATTTTAAGATGATTTAAAAACTATCACACCCCAATTTTAAAACAATTAAAATTCTAACCACTTCACATTTATATTTTTAGTTCAGCGAATCTCCATCACACTCAACCTTTTTAAATCTATCTACCCACCATCATGTTCACATAACATTTCAATATCATGAGATATAACTCTTTAACCAATTCATTGTATATAGATATAGGTCCCACTCGTCTCATAATTAATAAATTTTTGGACCACTTCTGAAAAACATCTAGCATATCATAATATGACCCATAGAGAGAAAGTGGACTTCAAAACATTTTGAAATAAGTATATAAAAACCAATTGGAATATAATGGGGTTTTTTGGACATTTAAAAAAGTAATCAAATGATGAACAAACAATATCATGATATATCAAAAATATAATTTTTTAAAATTAAAAATATCATAATAATATATATTTTGTAATAAAAACATGTAAATACCAAGAAATTCCATGGAAATTGTTTTTTAATACACTGTAATTTTACGAGTTCACATTTTTTGACGACTCTTGATTTCGAGACCCAGTGTACCCAGAACCAATTTATGATGTTTTTTTGGGTACGTTTAGTGAAAATACAGACGTGATTTTATATCTTTTGAACCAGTGCTCGGAATTGAAATCTTAGGGCACCGTTGAACTCACAGCGCCGATATTCACTTCAGGAGACCTTTACCGTAGTTGATTTTCAATGTGAATGGATGTTTTTAATTAGGGTTTCTAAAAAAATTTAATAATGGTATGTGTGACATATTTTTATTTAAAAGGATGTTTAATACTCTAAAGGGAATTTAGAGGTGGGGCCCACTCCCACATAACCTCCCATGGGAGGATATTATGTGGTGGGCCCCAAACGAGCTCAACCCCCCTTGAACACCCTTTAAAATCATGGAATTACAATTAATGTTCCAACACACCGTTGTATTTAATTATATGAATCATTTGGAATTATTGCCAACTCCATGCATTTAATTATGTGAACCAACTTAATTAATTTATTTGGAGTGTTTGATTTATTTTGAATTCATTATTCCAACTTTAAAATAAGTGATGATATTCTTTATTTTTGGTTGGAATAATTATTGGAGAGGTTGGGGAGAACATTTGGAAGAACACTTTTTCTCTTGAAGAAGAATGTTGTTTCCACCAATGAATGATGACGCATCTACTTCCTTTCCAATCTGGTCAAGAAAGGGAAGACAACACCCATGAAGAAGGTCTCCAATGACAACGACATTCCCTCCAACTTTGACGGAATGAAGTCCGTCTTCTATGACATCCATCTTCCACGAGTCTTCATCATTCAATGACAAAAGACAAGGTAGGGTAATTGATTTATTTTTAAATGAATAATTTATACCCTTGTTCTTTGATGTATGATTTGGTTCGTTGTTGGCCAATTTATATCACCTAATGCAGAGGGCACAGGACAAACAAAAATAGCCCGATGCCCCTCTGTTGATTTTTTTGTCTGATGTTAGAGGTGGAGCTGAATGGGTGTGGTGCCATCACACCACGCTAGAGAAGAACCGTGGCGACGAAAGAGGAACCGCGGTCGGAATGTCTGCGGAAAATGAAGAAGTGCAGCTGCGTCGCGCCGCACGAATGGCAGCGGTTCCGCAGCGCCATCGCACCGCAGTGGAGGTGCGGAGGCAACCGGTTGAGCTATCCATGATGGAGCCGGATCATGGGATGACCGGATGGCTGACCGGCCAGGCCGCTAGAAGACCGCGGCGCCCGCAGGCGCTGCTTGGGGGGAGATCACGACCCACATCCGCGGGCCGCTCTGTTGGGTGAACCAGCTGGCCGCCTGCCAGCCGAGATGGAAAACTGCGGTGCCCACATGCGTCGCATGGGAAGAACAGCGGTCTGCTGTACGGGCCACGTGCGCCAGGCAGAACCAGCCGGATATGGCTGGACGGATAGCGAAGGATGCGCCGCCGCTTGGCGCCGTTGGGCGAACCGGACCGGCCCGCAGCGTGGGCCGGGTCTGTTGGTGGGCCGCACCCCAACAGGCCGGGCCAACCCCCATCCATGTCGATCCCACTGACTCGGGTCAAGCTGACATTCCAGACCATTGGGCTTGACGGGCCGATCCCATCTTCGCATAATTGGGCCGACCCGCCAGCCACTGGACATGAAGGGTTGGGCCCTTTTTCTCTTAAAAGTGAATATCTCATAGACCCCGAGTCAGATTGACGTGTCGTCTGCGGAACTGGGACCCTCATGACGAGGCAGTCCATTTGAGATACACTAAGTTGGTTTTGGGTAAATTTTAGAAAATAGATGGGTATGGATCGAGTGTAAATCCAATCGGGCCCCTATAAGGGAAAAACCAATAAAGCGTAGACCTGGTGTTCGATTGACATGTCGTCGATCGCATTGAGTTCTTTATGATGAGACGGAACAATGGGATACATCAAATATTGAATTTTTTATAGTTTATGTATTGACACTTGGCTCGAGAAGCAGACCCTCCTGGATTCGAGTGTGATGTGAGTGGGAACCCTAGGACTGGCTGCGACTGCGATGACTACTGTACCGGAATCATCCATGGGTTTGACAGCAATGACTACAATACTAGAATCCTGTGTGGGTTCGACAGTGAGGACTAATGAACTGGAATCCTCCGTGGGTTCGACAGTGATGACTACTGTACCAGGATCTTCTATGGGTCCGATAGTTCTATCTTCTGTTCATGTATCATGTGTGGGTCCGACAGAATAGCTGGTCATGTATCTTGTGTGGGTTTGACAGCTTAACTGGTCATGTATCATGTGTGGTCCTAACACCATAGGTGAATCAGTGACTACATCTTATCATATCAATCACTCTATAAATGATGTAAACCTGTGTGAGATGAGTCTTGTCGTTTAGTCATTATTAACTATGTTATTGACATTACTTCATTTGTGGACTGGGTTGTGTTTGGGCTCGAGATTTGGAGTCGAACTGTGATTGATAACTTAGGTATATGTATGGGAATATACCTATGTAGGGTTGGTTGATACATAGTGATTGTATATTTAATATGTGTTTTATCCTTCGTTGATTCTTGGAGTCCATTGGGGATTCTTGGGGTCCCTAGTAAGTATCATTATACTCACCCCTGCACGAGCTATACCCGCACATCGTTGTGATGGTTGTAGATGATGGATAACACTGATCAAGTAGAGAGTTGTAGAGCTTGAAGGTACCCGGAGGTGGACTACATGGCGAGGCACACACAGAGAAGATGTACTGGTATGGGGTACTGAGGAGGCCATCTTTACCCACAAATCAGGTGGGATTCCCTGAGGATGACTCAGTAGTTTCTTTTTTACCTTTATGTAGTTGTAAAAGTTTTTCAGTTGTTTGTACTTTACTGTTGGTCTTCTATTTCTGGCCCATTTCCATTCATCACTTTACTTTGTATACAGTTTTAATTAGTTTGTACTTCTAGTTACATATTTTGGTGTTTTCTATTTCTTTATTAATGGAAATTCCATCACTTTTTATCGGGATTACGCCTTTGGTGCAATTCGCCTGCTCCTAACCTATGGAAGGTGGGCTTGGGGTAGTCACGACACGGGCCCTGGGGACGAGTCATGAAAAATTGTTATCAGAGGAGTCGGTTCTACGCAGAGCATGGAATCTGATTATTTTAACGAAATTAGTGTTTAGTGTTTTGGGTGTGGTAAGCAGTTTAGTGAAACCGATGTTGGTGCGGCGGCCGATTTATCCATACATTAGGACTCTGACTTCTGATCTCTGAATCAGTGCATGAAAACTCTGATTTCATGTGTTTTTCCTTTGAAAATTCTTTTCATCATGATTAATTTTTTCATCTCACCAGGTATACTGTTTTTACCATGGAGCACATGTTTTCTATTAGGATGGCCCCACGAAGGCTGTCGGCTAGGGTTCTGAGTTTCGTACGAGATGGTTTCCCACCGAGCGACGAGGACTCGGTGCATGACCACATCATAGTGGAGGTACCATTGGTACCACTTGCCGCTAGGCCACCAATACCACCAACTCCAGTAGTAGAGAGTGAATGATGCCTGAGTGCATTGCACTAGTTCCACCACCAGAGGCTGCCCAGGTTCCAGGGAGATATGGACCCACATGTAGCTGAGGATTGGGTGGAGGCTGTCTTGATAGATTTCAGATTGGTAGGGACACTCGCTGACCTCATGGTGATCCTTTCCATGAGTTTCCTGGATGCAGAAGTAGGCAGATGGTGGAACTTGATGATATGGGTACATGAAGAGGCATCATTACTCTAGACAGACATCAAGAGTCACTTTTTCTCAGAGTTTGTTCCAGCCACCCTTCGTGTGGTAGGGATTTAGGAGTTACTTCATCTGCAGCAGGGTAGCATGATAGTAGCTCAGTACTCAGTGAGGCTCACCGACCTATTATGATACTCTATTTATATGGTAGGAGTCATGTTCTTCTGGGTCTAGGCCTTTGAGCAGGGACACAATAATGAGATCAGGAATTCGATGATTCCCCTCAACATCCCGACGTAGGCAGGGTGCTAAAGCGGTTCCTTCTAGTGAAGAGTTTCCATGTTGACCAGACACCAGTAGCAAAACCCACCACAGGGCAACACATAGTAGAGTCTTTTGTAGTCGGTAGAAGACAGATGTCACAGAGGTCCATGTTGTGGCATCCCGCCTTTTTATAACATAATTTTTCATTACATTACACAAAAATGAAGATCTTAAACGTTTTGTGTATTGGAAACCAAGAACATAATACAAGAAAACAATATAAAAAATTCTTCTTAAACACTGGAAAGGTTTCACATTATGTTCATCCGAGGTTCATTACTGCATCTCATAACATGGGGACATACATAAAAAAAGGGTGAGAAGAAAGCCCAGTAAGGGAAACAAGATAAACATTTTACATGTGAACTTGAGATACTTCAATAAGGTCATTAAAAGAACTTTAAGGCATGAGAAGGAAATCATGATCCATACCAATATAAAAATAACGTTTTTCATAACATGAAGATGTGGCTAAAACATTTAAAATAGACAATCATTTCCATTTCACAAAGGTCCATCCCCAACGTGTCATTAAAATTACCAAGGTTATTCACCAAGGCGTCGTTAAAAATGGTCATCTCTAGAGATTATGTCTTTACCCAATGCATTGAAGCGCTATCAGGGTGCACCCTTAAATTTTTCTTTATCATCATGTGATCCAAATATATAATCATCAATCATTTCATCGACAACCCATATATCATAAAAGAAATGGGTTTCATTTCATAATCATAACGTTTTAAAAACTGCTTTAAAGACATGATCTTTATGTCACTTTAAACCCACAGAATGGTAGAGTGGGTCTCATTTATGTAAATACCAGAATTTAAAATAGAACAACCTGGTATATATGTGAATAACCCTATATAAGAGAGATATTTGAGTATTCACTTAATAAAATAAAATAACTTTAGAAGAAGAGAGAGACATTTTGAGATGGAAATTCTGCAGCATAACGGCTATGTTTCGGGGTTTTTGAAAACATTGAAAAGAGAGGGGACAAGGGTAAAACATTCATAAAGGACCTATTAAACAGTGGAGGGACAGAATATGAAGGATATATGAAAATGGTAATGAAATTTTAAGGACATACAATTTTAAATGAAAAACATTGAAGGAATAAAAAAAATTATATTTCTCTTATGAAAATTCAGCACCCTAACAGCGTCACTTAAACTTCAAAAAATATGAATTGATGAGTTCAAATAGTGTATCTATTCATATGAAAATAAATGTTCAGTATGATAGATATATACATCATAACCCAAAACAATAAAAATAAACTTGAAATACTTGACATGAAAGTAAACCTTGAAAAATGAGAAAGGTGAAAGAATCCCTTAAACATTTGGCAGCCTAACGGCACCACTTAAACATTCTTAAAACGAATTGATGAGAGAAAGAGGGGGTATCTCATCATATGAAAATGAAAAGGGATGTAAGAGTTATATAAAATAACATACTCCAACATATGATCACGGATCATAAAATATATGACATAAAAGAAATTATTTGAAAAGAAAGAGAGAGGTATGATCCATTACCTTAAACGTAACTCTTAAAACTCAAAGGTTGGGACTATGAGAGGCTTGAGGGCACCTTTGGAGGACTCCATGTGACGTAAGGAGACCATAACTTCGTTGAGAAGGATTTTGGAGTCTAAAGGATGAGATAATGGCTTGGTATTTAAAGGGAAAGTGAGGTGATACTTTAATAATATCAAGGGACACCTCACAAGTGGTTTTCTCAAAACCATGGGCTCTCCCATGGTAATTACCGTGGAGTTTGGCCACATGGGCCCCCAAATACAACAATTCTTCACCTCTGTTCTGCCAACCCTTAAAATATCTCATGAAATCATCATGACATAGTTATTATGTCATTAAACATACTGAAACCCTAAAACTGCATTTTTACTATTCACTGAAAATTTATCTTTCTCAGAAAAATCCCAAAATTTCACCTTAACCAAATATCGATGCTCTGATTACAAATATAGACTCAATTTTATAAAAATAATTTTCTAAATATATTTAGTTTAATTTTTAATTAAAAAAACTATTCACCCAAAAAAATAATACTTGACTAATAATTTATAAAACCTTTATTTACCTATTTTATTGAATCAAATTACTTAATCAAGGAGTCTCAGCTATATTAAATCTTTCTTTAAGTGAGATTACTAATCCATTTGGTCACATTACTAATCCTAATCGTAAAACCACTATTCATAATTTACTATTAATCAAAAATTATGTTGATCTTATTAGACTCCAAATTCTTTACTGAACACTTTTTCAGAAGACCATTTTTTGAAAATCATTACACATTATTAATTTTTTAAGGTTTACATAAATATTTTAAAATATCCTTTTTTTCAAAATTCATCAATAAAATAAATCCTAAAATTATTCGGACATTTGAAATTTCACAAACTTCACTAAAGGAACAAATCTCAATTTATTCATCCCAATGGATTACATAAAGAAGCTACGGTCTCATCACATATCCCCTTATAACACCAGCACATGACCTAAGTGTAAGGTGCGCTATGGTGAGAGAATCTGAGGGAGGCTCAGATAAAATTTCACTACTAGTAATCTCTACTAACTTGAACTTCTCCGGCTGGTGTTTCCGTTCAAGATTGAAATGTTGGAGTTTGGTATGGGATTTGTCCAAAGCAAAGCCCAAAGATGCCACCTCCTTCCCAAGCTCTGATAATTGGGCTTCATAAGATTTGAGTCTACTGGATGAAGCCATCGACTCGTCTTTCTGCATTAACCATCAATATCTCTATTAAATTGTTAAGAGTAAGTTAATATACTATTCGAAAGGTTTGGGTCATTACATTCTTCCCCCTTAAGAAATTTCATCCCCGAAATTTTATACTTGAGGCCTGGTCAAAAAGGTGAGGGTAATTTTGCTTCATTATTTCCTCAGGCTCCCAAGTCGCTTCTTCATACTTATGATTCCTCCACAAAACATTGACAATGTGGGTTGTCTTGTTTCATAGAACCTTTTCTCTACGGTCTAACATCTCCACTGGCTGCTCCTCATAAAAGAGGTCATGTTCCATTTGTACCACATCTTGGTATAGTACATGCGAAGGGTTGGGTATGTACTTCCTCGAGAGAGATACATGGAAGACATCGTGAACTTGAGCTAGGTTCGGTGGAAGTGCTAGACGATAGGCCACTACTCCTATGCGATCAAGGATTTTATAGGGGCCAATGTACCTAGGGCTGAGCTCCCTTTATTCCCAAACTGCATGACTCTCTTCCATGAAGATATTCGAAGGATGACTTTTTCGCCAACACCAAACTCCATGTTCCTTTGACGGTGGTCAGCATAGCTCTTCTGCCGATTCCGAGCGGCCTTTATGTGTTGTTGTATGAAATGAACTTGTTCTGTCATCTCTTACACAAGATCAGGCCCAAGAAGCTTTTTCTCACCAGTTTCATCCCAACAAGTAGGAGTTCTACATCTCTTTCTATACATAGCTTCATAGGGTGCCATCTGAATACTGGAATGGAAGCTATTGTTATAGGAGAACTCAACTAATGGGAGGTGTTGATCCCATCCACATTTAAATTTCATTGAGCATAATATCATCATGTCTTTGACGGTATGAATAGTCCTTTCAGATTGGCCATCAGTTTGAGGATGATATGCCATACTAAAATTCAATTCAGTATTCAGAGCATGTTGAATACTTCTCCCGAATTTTGATGTGATTCTTGGATCACGATCAAACACGATGGATAGTGGTACCCCATGCATCCATACCACTTCCTTTACGTATATATTGTCTTGTTTATCCAGAGATAAATCTTCCCGAATAGAGAAAAAATAGGTAGTCTTGGTGAGACGGTCCACAATAACCGATATCGCATTGTTTCCTTTGGATGTTTTCGAGAGACCAGTTACAAATTCCATAGTGATATAATCCCACTTCCATACTGGTATGGGTAGCTGTTGTTATACCCCCTTCAGAAGTTGTCATTCTACCTTTACTTGTTGAAACACCAGGAACCTTTTATTGTAATCAGTAATCACCCTCTTCATGTTATCCCACCAACAATGATCACGAAGTTCTCTATACATTTTAGTGCTTCCCGGATTTATAGAGAATGTAGAGCTATGATTTTCATCCATCTGTTCTTTCTTTATCTCCAGAATAGATGGAATACACAGTCATGTATGAAATTTCAATACACCTTCTGGATCAATATTGAAATCAGGGCACTTCACATCCTTTATATCCTCAATCTTCTCCTATAGCAAAGGACCTTCCTTTTGAGGCTTCTTGATTATCTCTAGTAATGAAGGCTGATAAATAATTTGGGATAAGGTTGATGGTATCCTTTCCCTTAGAATTCCTATGTCCAGTTTTACTAGATCGTTAATCAAGGGATCTCCTCGGATCCTCATTGTTTCGAGAACAACATGGTCAATCCTTCTTAACACATCCGAGACTTTTTTTGCTCTGCTAGGGTGATAATGAATTGTACAATCATAGACTTTAATAATCTCCAACCATCTCCTTTGTCTCATGTTCAATTCGTTCTGTGTGAAAATATACTTTAAACATTGGTGGTCAGTGTATATATCACATTTCTCCCCATAAAGATAGTGTCTCCATATCTTTTGGGCAAAAACCACTGCCTCTATCTCTAGATCATGCGTGGGATAATTCTACTCGTTAATATTCAACTGTCAAGATGCATAAGCAATTACCTTGTCATTTTTCATGAGGACGCACCCAAGCCCTTTTAGAGATGCATTGCTAAAAATAACGAATCATTCTCCATTAGAGGGTAGTGTTAACATAGGTGGAGTAACCAATATCTTCTCCACCTATTGGAAACTGTCCTCACATTCCTTTTTCCAGATGAACATAACCCCTTTTCGAGTCAACTTGGTTAGTGGATTAGAAAGTCGTGAAATTTTTTTCACAAACCTCCGATAATATCCTTCTAAACCAAGGAAACTACGAATCTCATTTACTGTTGTGGGTTGAGGCCACTCTTCCACAACGATTTTCTTTGCAGGGTCAACTGAGATTCCTTCATTGGTTATGATGTGCCCCAAGAAAGCCAGTTTTGGTAACCAAAACCCACACTTGATGAACATTCCAAAGAACCTCTCCTTCCACAGAGTTTTCAAAATAACCCTCAGATTATCTTCATGCTCCTCACAACTTTTTGAAAATATCAAAATATCGTCAATAAAAACTACCACAAAGTTATCAAGGTAGTCCTTAAAGACTCTATTCATAAAATCCATGAAAATAGAAAGAGCTTTAGTCAAGTCGAAGGGCATAACAGTAAACTCAAAATGCCCATATCTTGATTAGAAGGCTGTATTTGGAATATCTTCCTTCTTTTCCCTCAGTTGATGATAACAAGATCGAAGGTCAATATTGGAGAAGAATTGATCCCCATGAAGTTGGTCAAATAAATCATAAATTCTTGGAAGTGGGTATCTGTTCATCATTTTGATCCCATTCTGTTCTCTATAATCAATGCATATCCGCATTGATCCATCCTTCTTCTTCACAAAGAGAAATGGTGCTCCCTAAAGAGACACACCATGTCGGATAAACCCCTTCTCCAACAAGTCTTGGATTTGTTTCTTTAACTCTTCTTGCTCCACATTTTCCATTCTATATGGGGTCTTTGATATCTGTTGAAATCCTGGTACGAGTTTAATGGAGAACTCTACCTCTCTTTCTGGGGAAGGTCTAGGAAACTCATCAGGAAATGCATCCATGTATTCCTGAACAATTGGAACTTCTTCTATTTGTACACACCCTTTTCCTTATTCATAATCACCAATAAACTCCATAAAGAAATCTATATGAGGTGCTTCTAGATAGGTATCAGTTCAGTATATATCTCCTTAGAATATAATTGTAGGTTGTTTGTTCAAGACTACTAACATTTCCTTACTTTTTCATTTGATCTTATCATTATACATTGGGAGCCAGTCCATCGCTAGTATAACGTTGAATTCCAACATAGGAATGACTACTAGATTTGCGATAAGATTGTGCTCACTAAAGTAAAAACTAGAGTCTATAAACACTGTTGATGCAAGGATAATCCCACCTGGAGTCTTGACTGACAACTCTACCTCAAGAAGTTCGGGGATTGATTCTATATTCTTTGAAAACATGGAGGAAATAAAGGAATGCGTAGAACCAAAATCAAATAAAGTACTTTCCAGTTTTTAGAGGGAAACACGAGTAACTGCTACCACATCATTCGGAGTTTCAACTTCAGTTGTTGTGATAGCAAAAGAACGACCTTGCTCCCCTGGCCTTTGCTGAGGTTGATGGTGATTCCCCTATACTTCCCTTGGATTTGGACAATGATTATAAAATTTCCCGAGAAGACCGCACATGAAGCAATGGACTTCGGGTTGGGCCAGAACCATCTGTCCTCTGTTGTTAGTGTTGGGGAGTTGATGCTTCAACTAACTATGACAATTTCAAGAAATATGGCCTCCTATTCCACACTTGTAGCACTTTCCACTTCTGATCAAGTAGTGCCCTGGATGCTTCTTCCCACATTTAATGCATGTGGTAAGTTTCATTTTCATTCTATCTCTTCCCTTATCAAAAATCATCCCTAAACTGGGCTCCAACGATATCTTATTTTCATTTGATTTATGAGACCACTGTGTCTCATCAAACTCTAGCTCGACTTTCATTGCACTACATATGATCTCCTCATAGCTATCGTAGTCCTGATTGGCTAGATTCTTCCGCAACGAGGTCTCAGTCCACTGAAAAATCTGTCAACCTTCCCACTTGGATCCATGTCAAAGCTAGAGGAATATCGTGAAAGTCGGGTGAAGTTCATCTCATAGCTTCCGACATATTCATTCACCTTCTGCTTAAGCTCGAGAAACTCTTTCTCCATTCTCCTTCTAATGGAACGAGGGAAATACTTATTAAAGAATATTCCCTGCAACTCTTCCCACTTCAAGCTTCCATATCTCCTCTAGGATTTCTGTTTTTGACAAGTGACCACCACTGATCAGCTTCTCCCTCTAGGCGGTAAACAGCAAGGGTGGCCTTTTCTTTTTCGGAACAAAGGAGTACAGAAAAGATCTTTTCAATGGAGTTTATCCATTTTTCCTCAACCAATGTGTCAGTAGATCCACTGAATGATGGTGGAAATTGATACCTGAAGGACTCAATAGAGTGTTGTTCCCTTCATGGTCAGATCAGGCTCTTAGCTTGATTCAAGTTATTACTCATAACCTGAGTCAGTTGGTTCATCATTCTCATGAATTTTTCAATTCCAGCTTCTATCAGAGGGTCATCAGCACATGGTGCATTGTGGTCACCATCTTCACGGTTCCTCCTATTTCCTGCCATTTTCTGAAATAATAAATCCTTAGTGAGAAACTTATTTCATTTATGAATCTTTTAACTAAGACTTCATGCTTAGACAATTACATTTCTCTTTAATTCCTTCATATTGATCCATAAAATGCTTGTGATTAACCAAACATATCACCCAGGAGTGTCGTAAACAAGAGTGCATAAATGCCCGTTATTGTGCACCAGTTCCTGTTCGAGTCTAGCTCAAAGCTGTGTTTTCGGGTTTTACCCCTATGTACATCTGTGCCAGAGCTTCCTCTACCTGCTCGTATCCAGACAGGGATGTATTTGTTTGATAAACCACTTACTCAATACTTATAAAAATAAAAGGAAGTTTATTTATATTTAAAATTTTCTATTGGGTTATTCAAAAAGTTTTTATATCCTAATTTCAACAAATTTATAAACCTACCATTGATACCAACTATGGAATCACACCTTTTTATAACATAAACTTTCATTACATTACACAAAACTGGGGATCTTTAATGTTTAGTGTCTTGGAAACCAGGAACATAATACATGAAAACAACATAAAACATTCTTCTTAAACACATTAATGGATTCTCCATATGTTCATCCTAGGTTCATTACTTCATCTCATAACCTGGGTACATAAATCAAAAGAAAATGTGAGAAGAATGCCCAGTAAGGGAAACAAGAGAAACATTTTACATGTGAACTTGAGATACTTCAATAAGGTCATGAAAAGAACAATAAGGCATGGGAAAAAAATCATGAGGCATACAAATATAAAAATTACATTTTTCATAACTTGAATATGTGTCTACAATATTTAACATATAAAATCATTTTCGTTTCACCATGTTCCATACCCATGGTGTCATTAAAATTACCAAGGTTATTCACCAAGGCATCGTTCAAAATGGTCATCTCTAGAGATTAAGTATTTACCCAATGCATTGGAGTGCTATCAGGGTGCACCCTTAAATTTTTCTTTATCATCATGTGATCCACATATATCAACATCAATAATTTCATAAACAACCCTTATATCATAAAAGAAATGGGTTTCATTTCATAATCATAACGTTTTAAAAACTGCTTTAATGAAATGATCTTTATGACACTTTAAACCCATGGAAAGGGAGAGCGGGTCTCAAGTATGTAAATCCCAGAATTTAGAATAGAAAAACATGGTATATATGTGAATACCCCTATAGAAGAGAGAACTTTGAGTATTCACTTAATAAAATAAAATAACTTTAGAAAAATAGAGAGTCATTTTGCGATGGAAAATCTGCAGCATGACGGCTATGTTTCAGGGTTTTCGAAAACATTGAAAAGAGTGGGGACATGGGTCAAACATTCATAAATGACCCATAAAACTGTGGAGGGACAGTATATGAAATATATATGAACATGGTAATGAAATTTAAAGGACATACCAATTGAAATGAAAAACATGAAAGGAAGATAAAAATTATATTTCTCTTATGAAAATTCGGCAGCCAACTCCGTCACTTAAACATCAACAAAAATGAATTGACGAGGTCAAATAGGGTCTTTCATCATATGAACATAAACTTTCAGTATGATAAATATAGAGATAATAGACTAACATAATAAAAAGGATCTTGAAATACTTGACATGAAAGTAGAACTTTGAAAAATTAGAAAAGTTAAAGAATCCCTTAAAAATTTGGCAGCCTAACAGCGCCACTTAAACATTCTTAAAACGAATTGATTAGAGAAAGAGGGGGTATCTTATCATATGAAAATGAAAAGGGCAGAAATATTATTATAAAAGGACATCCTCCAACATAATATCATGGAGCATAAAAAATGACATAAAAGAGATTACTTGAAAAGAAAGAGAGAAGTAGGATCCCTTACCTTAAACCTAACACTTAAAACTCAATGGCTGGGACCTTGAGAGGCTTGAGGGCACCTTGGGAGGACTACTTGGGAGGTAAGGACACCATAGCTTCGTTTATAATGATTTTGGAGTCTAAATAATGAGATAATGTCTTAGTATTTATAGGGAAAGTGAGGTGATACATAAATAATTTCAAGGGACACCTCACAAGTGGTTTTCTCAAAACCATGGGCTCTCCCATGGTATTTCCAATGGAGTTAGGCCACATGGGGCCCCCAAAATAATAATACATTACCTCTGGTTGGCCATACCTTAAAATATCTCATGACATCATCATGACATAGTTATGATGTCATTAAAAATACCAAAACCCTAAAACTGCATTTTAACTATTCACTGAAAATTCTTCTTCCTCAGAAAAATCCAAAAATATCACCTTAACCAAATATTGATTCTCTGATTACAATTATGAACTCCTTTTTATAAAAATAATTTTCTAAATACTTTTAATTTAATTTTTAATTAAAAAACACTATTCACCCGAAAAAACTAATACTTGACTAATAATTTATGAAACCGTTATTTACCCATTTTATTGAATCACATTACTTAATCAAACTGTCTAAGTTTTATTAAAAATTTCTTTAAGTGAGATTACTAATCCATTTGGTCACATTACTAATCCTAAGCGTATAATCACTATTCATAAGTTACTATTCATCAACAATTAAGTTGATCTTATTAGACACCAAATTCCTTACTGAACACTTTTGCAGAAGACAAATTTTTGAAAATCATTACACATCATTAATTTTTTTAAGGATTACATATGTATTTTAAAATGTACTTTTTTCAAAATTGATCAATAAAAGGAATCATAAAATTATCATGACATTTTAAATTTCACAAACTTCACTAAAGGATGAAATCTGAATTTATTCATCCCAAAGGATTACAGAAAGAAGCTACAATCTTTTCACATAACCACTTTTAAAACTAGTATATGACCTATGTGTAAGGTGTGCTATGGTGAGAGAATCTGAGGGTGGCTCAGATAACATTTCCCTAGTAGTAATCTCTACTAACTTGAACTTCTCCCGCAGGCGTTTCCGTTCAAGCTTGAAACACTGGAGTTCGGCTTGGGCTTGGTCCAAAGGGAAGCCCAAAGATGCCACTTCCTTCCCAAGCTCTGATAATTGTGCTTCATAAGGATCAATTCTACTGGATGATTCCATCGACTCCTCTTTCTGCATTAACCACTAACATCTCTATTAAATCGTTAAGGGTAAGTTAATATACAATTCAAAAAGATTGGTTCATTACACAAGCAGACCAAGCCATCATGTGGGAAACCCTAGGATACAGGTTTGGTTGTGCGGGGCACAAGAGACAGAGCCAGCTATACGAGAAGTAGGTGGTGCTATGTATGTGGTGGGTAGGGCCACATGGTTCGTGACTGCCTGACCCGCCATGCCGATGAGCAACAAATAGTAGAGGGCCCTCCCAGGCAGAGGTAGAGGTTCAATCGTGGTGGTCTGTCGGGAGCATGTCGACGTGGCAGAGGAGCTGGCCGAGCCGCATGTGGTGGACGACGTTTCGAGGAAATATCTATGTCTACACCACCCTTTTTGCAGTACATATAGACATAGGTGTGAGTCATTATTTTATAGCCATAGCCCACAATCATAGATCGGAGATTCCGACGGAGCTGTTGGCTCAATCCATACTGGTAGACAGTCCTATGGGAGAAGACTCGCCGATTATGCACTTTTTCGGTAGTATGAGCTTACTCTAGGAGGCGAGATCTTCTTCTGGGATCTTCTTGTAGTGGTGTTGAGGCTTTACGACATCATCTTGGGTATGGACGGGTTATCCACAGTTAGTGCTTAGATTGACTGTATTAGGCGCAATGTGTGGTGTATCCCCATGGATGGGACCAGGTTCACCTTCACCAGTGAGAAGGGAGCCTTTATAGTGTAGGGTGGAATTATTCAAAGGAGGGGGAATCCTATCACACATCAGTTGGCTAGTCTCATATGTGCAGAGTCTGATTTTTCCTGTTGTGGTGGATCATTACCCGGATGTTTTCCCTGACGACATTCCAGGACTCCCTCCTCGCAGAGAGGTAGACTTCGACATTGACTAGTACAATAGGAAAACACCGATATCTACTCCTTCATATCGGATAGATCCCGCTGAGCTTTTTGAGATGCTGGTATAGATTGAGTACTTGCAGAGGAAGGGATTTATCCAACCTAGTGTTTCACTCATGGAATCTCTAATTTTATTCTCCAAGAAGGCGGATGGGAGCTTGTGACTGTGTGTCGACTACCATCACCTAAATTAGGTGACCATGAAGAACAATTACCCACTCTATAGTATTTAAAACCTTATTTATCATCTCATGGAAGCATGATGGATCTCAATGATAGACCACTGGCCAGGCTATCACCAACTCAGAGTTCGAGACAAGGATGTGCAGAAGGCGGTCTTCAGGTGTCGGTATGGCCACTACGAGTTCTTGGTTATGCCCGTCAGAGTAACCAACACTACAACACTGTTGTTGAGTATCATGAACAAGATCTTCCAGCCTTACCTTGATTGCAATGTCGTAGTCTTAATCGGTGACATACTGATTTAGTCGACTACTGATTAGGAGCATGCCTACCATTTGTGGTTAGTATTGGACACACTCTAAGAGAACTAGATTTATGGTAAGCTCTCGAAGTTCCAGTTCATGATTTGAGAGGTTCATTTCTTGGGACACGTCATCTCGAAGGCTAGAGTTACAGTGGATTTAGTGAAGATTGAGGCAATACCTTCTTGGGAGCCACCCAGGAGTGTGATGGAGGTGTGATGATTTCTGGGACTGGCTGGGTACAATCGGAGATTTGTGCTAGACATCTCCAGAGTTGCAGCACCGCTTTTAGCATTGACAAAGAAGGGTAAACCCTTTGTGTGGTCATATAAATTCCAGAAGTGTTTTCAGGAGCTGAGGTATAGATTGACTATTTCTCCCATCATGAGGATACCAAAGGAGGGCGTATGGTACATAGTTTACTATGGCGCATTAGGGGACAGACTAGGGTGTGTCCTAATTCAAGAGCGAGAAGTGATCGTGTATGGTTCATGATATTTGAGATAGCATGAGCAGAACTACGCTACCATTATTCTAGAGTTAGCAGTGGTGGTATTCTCCATGAAGATGTGGCGGCACTTTCTGATGGGTGATAGTTTTACAGTCTACATTAACCACCAGAGTCTCAGGTAAATCTTCTCGCAGAATGACCTGGACCTAAGACAGTGACGTTGGCTCGAGTTCCTACAGGACTATGCCTTTGAGATAGTCTATTCTCATGGTACGGGGAACGTTGTAGCAGATGCTCTCAGTAAGAGATCAGCCATTCAGCTGTTAGGAGAGGCCACAGAGAAGATGGTCGCATTGCTGATATCCTTTGTGAATAGATTTGGATCATCCTTTGTACAGTCTCTCACAGTCACTCCTCCACTTCTACAGCGAGTTAGAGTGGCACAACATGGGGATGTTGAATCTTAGAGGCGACGTGCTCAGATATCCTTAGGGCATACACCTGATGGGTTTTTTGAAGGTGGGGAGCATGTCATCCTCTCCAGAGGACGTACCATGGTACCAATTTCACTATATGAGGAGGTGTTTAGGGAGTTCCACACATCCCCTCTAGCAGTACATCCAGGAGTGGAGAAGATGTATCATGACCTCAGACGACAACACTGGTGGCTGGCTACGAAGAAGGCAATAGCATATTTTGTCTTGTGATGCCTCACTTTTTATCCAGTGAAGGCGGAGCACCAGGTTCAAGCAGGCTTGTTTCATCCCTTCGAGGTCCCAGAGTGGAAGTGTGAGGGGATATCCTTGGATTTCGTGATAGGATATCAATGTACATCCAGAGGACACGACTCTATCTGGTTGATTGTCGACCGACTCACGAAGTCATCCCAATTCCTACCGAGCAGAGATCATGGATCAGTAGAGAGCATGGGACACCTCTACATAAATGAGATCATATGTATTCATGGTTTTCCATTGATGATCATCTCCTATTGAGCTTCCCGTTTCAATTCCTGGCTATGGAAGGGGTTGCAGGAGGCATTCAGGATGTAGCTTCCCTTGAGCACTACCTTCCATTATCAGACGGATACTATGACTAAAAATACCATTCAGAAAATCAAGGACATGCTCCGTGCATGTGTTCTCGGCATTGGTCATGGATGCTAGGATCACATACCCTTGGTAGAGATTTCATTCAACAATAGCTACCACACTACCATCGGGACGACACCTTACGAGGAACTAATTGGATGACCATGCATATTATCTCTATGCTGGACTAACCCAAGGGTGTGTGCACTTGTAGGACCATATATGGTATAGCCTACGACAGAGAAGGTGCAGATCATCTGGGAGTGGATGAAGACTGCACAGAGTAGATAGAAGTCCTATGCTGATAGGATATAGAGACCACTGGTGTTTGAGGATTGCGAACACATATTACTAAGGGTCTCACATCGACGAGGTCTACAGAGATTTAGCCATGGTGTCAAGTTATCTCTACGATTCATCGGACCTTTTCAGGTCCTCGATAGAGTAGGTGAGGTGGCTTATCGCCTGTCCCTTCCACCTCAGTTACACCGGGTGCACGACGTCTTCCATGTATCATAGCTGAGGAGATACGTGCATTACTCGTACCACATCATCAACAATGGGGAGCTCAACATTGATGAATGGGAGACATTCACAAATGTTATAATAGAGATTGAGGATCTAAAGGAGCGTGTCCTATGTGGACGTTCTACTCCTCAGGTGCGCATTCGCTGGCACCACGGGAACCTCCAAGAGAGCACATGGGAGCGGGAGGCTCAGATGCGTTTTTAGTACCATCATTTGTTCTCTTAGTGAGTGTTGTATCTTATGAGGATGTGAATCCCTGAGTCGGGGAGAATTTGAAGACTCGTAAATTCCATGGAAATTTTATTTTCAATACAAGAAAATTTTATGAGTCTGTAGTTTCTGACGGTGCCTGATTCGGAGGCCCGGTGTGCCCGGAACCAATTTATGACGTTTTGTTCATGTATATTTAGTGAATGTACGTGTGAGATTTTATATCTTTTGAACTAGTGATATAAATTGAAATATGATGGCACCATTGAACTCGTGGGGCCGGTATTCGCTTATGTAGACCTTTACTGCATTTGAGTTTCAACGTGAATGGATGTTTTTAATTGGGGTTTCTAAAAAAAGTTAATAAAAATATGTGTGAAATATTTTTATTTAAAAGGTTGTTTAATCCTCCAAAGGGATGTTAGAGGTAGGTCCCACCACCACATAACCTCTAAAGGAAGGATATTATATGGTGGGGGCCACACGAGATCAACCCCCTTGAACCCCCTTTAAACTCTTGGACTTCCCATTAATGTGCCAACACACCCTTGTATTTAATTATTTGAATCCTTTGGAATTCTTGCCAACTCCATGAATTTAATTAAGTGAACCAACATAATTTATTTATTTGGAGTGTTTGAATTCTTTTGAATTCAATATTACAACATTAAAATAAGAGATGATATTATTTTATTTTGGGGTTGGTATAATCCTTGGAGAGCTTGGGGAGAAATCTTGGATGAACAGTTTTTCTCTCAACGAAGAACGCTGCTTCCACCAAAGAACGACAACATGTCTCCTTCCTTTCCAACTGAGGCCAAAAAATGGAAGACATCACCCATAAAAAATATCACCAACGAAAATGACATTCCCTTCCATGTTGACAAAACGACGTCCATCTTCCGCGATGTCCATCTTTCGTGACTCGTCATCGTTCAATGACAAAATACGAGGTAGGGGAATTTGATTATTTTTAAATGACAAAAATTATACCCTCATTCATCGATGTATGATTTGGTTCGTCGTTGGCCAATTGATATCACCTAATGAGGAGGGCACGAGCTGAACAATCAAGGCTTGATGCCCCTCTATTGGTTCTTGTTGTTTGACATCGATGATTGACCTGAATGGGCGTGGTGTCATCGCACCATGCCAGAGAAGAACCGCGGTGAAGAAAGAGGAACTATGACCAAGAGGGCCGCGAAGGATGAAGAATTGTGGCGTCGTTGCACCGTGCGGTGGAGATAAATGTCACGGCCACGTCGAGCCATGGCAGAGGTGGTGTGGCACCGTCACGCCGCGTGGAGGATAGCAGGTCCGCTGCGCCGTCAGACCATGGTGGAGGTAAGGAGGCAGCCGTTCAATCCATCCGTCAAGGATCCAGACCACGGGACATCCAGCTGGGCGACCGGCCGGCCAGCTGGAAGACCACGACGCCCACATGCACCTCATGGAGGGAGACCGCAGCCCGCATCTGCAGGCCCCCTTGTTGGGCGAACCAGTCATCCGGACTGGAAAACCATGGCTCTAGCAGGCGCCACATGGGAAGAACTATGGTCCATTGCGTGGGACACAAGCGCCAGGCAGAACTGGCCGGCTACGTCCGGCTGGGCCGAAAAGGAGGCGGCCCCACTAGGCGACGCCAGGCAAACCGGACCGGCTCGCAGCGCGGGACGGGTCCGCAGGTGTTTCGCGCCGCACCGGGCCAAGCCGACCCCCATCTGGGTTGTACCTGCCTAGTTGGGATGGGCTGACCCACCAACCCACTGGGCTTGATGGGCCGGGCCCGTCTTCACTTAATTGGGCTGACCCACCAGCCATAAGACATGAAAGGTCGGGCCCGTCTTCGCTTAAAAGAGAATATCTAGTAGACTGCGCGTCCGATTGATGCGCTGTCAGCGACACTGGGACACTAGCGAAGAGGCGGTCCTTTTTCTATACTCTAAGTGGGTTTTGGATAAATTTTAGAAAACGGTCAGGCTTGGGTCGAGCATCAATCCAACCGGGCCCCTGGAATGGAAAATCCAATAACTCTTAGAGCGGGCGTCTGATTGATGTGTCGTCTATCGCGTTGAGTTCCTTATGATGATACAAAACTACGAGATACATCAAATAAGAACATTGTGATAGTGAATGTATCGACACTTGGATCGGGGAGCGGACCCTCTTAGTATCAAGCGTGCTGTGTGTGGGAACCCTATGGCTGGCTGCGACTGCGATGAATACTAATCCAGAATCCTCCGTGTGTTCGACGACATAGACTACTATACCATAATCCTACTTTGGTTCAACAACAATGTCAATTGAACCAGAATAATCCGTGGGTTCGACAACGATGACTATTATACCAGGATCCTCCGTGGGTCTGACAGTTCGAACTTATTTTCTTGTATACTGTGTGGGTTCGACAGAATAGATGGTTCTGTATCTTGTGTGGGTCCGATAACATAGCTATTCTTGTATCCTATGGTGATCTGTCAACTTAGATGAATCAGTGACTACATATGATCTTCTCTGTCACTCTACAAAATATGTATACGTGTGTGAGATGAGTCTTCTGTTTCAATCATTATCAACGATGTGATTGACCTTACTTCCTTTGTGGAATTGGTTTTTTTGGGCTCGAGAGTTGTAGTCGAACTATGATTGATAATATAAGTATATGTATGGGCATATATACCTAAGTAGGGTTGGTTGATTATTTGTGATTGTATATTTCTTCTGTGGTTTATCATTCGTCAATTCTAGGAGACCATTGGGGGTCTCAGGGTCCCTAATGAGTATCGTTATACTCACCCTTGCACAGGCTATGCACGCACTTCGTTGTGTTGGTTGCCGAAGACATACAACACTAATCGAGGTAGAGAGTTGTTGAGTTGGACGGTACCCGGAGGTGGACCACTTTGCGAAACGTTCACGGATTGGACAAACTGACCTGGGGTACTGAGGAGGCCATCTATACCCACCTTTCCGGTGGGATTTCCAGAGGACGACTCAGTAGTTGCTGTTTTACCTTTCTGTAGTTTTACTAGTTTTTCAGTTGTTTTTACTTTATTATTGGGCTTGTATTTTCATCCCATTTCCTTTCTGCACATTCTTTTGTACATAGTTTTTCATAGTTTTTTACTTCTAGTTGCATACTCTGTTGTGTTTGTTTACTTATTAAAGGCGATTTTTCCCTTTTTATCGTGATTACGCCTCTGGTGCTAGTCCCCATCCCCTAGCCTATGGAAGGTGGGTTTGGGGTAGTCACGGCATGTGGGCCTCAAGGATGGGTCATGACAAAACATCAATTCAAGAAATATAAAAAATGAAAGGTAAATATATGCGAACATACAAAAATTTTCAGAAAACATTTTTAAAAATTGAATTGAAAATTAATTAAAAGAATTAGTGAAGGACAAGGGGATATTTGTTTAATCCATAATATATTTTTTATTTAATAAACATGAAAATACATAAATTTTATAAAAAATTAATATTTAAACTACATTGAAAACTATTACATTCTAAAATAATCTCTAAAAATGGTATCTAGAGAAGAATATAATGTATTCAAACATAAGGGTTAAAATAATTTGAAATATATTATTTTTAAAATGAATATTTAATAATGGAATTATTAATAGGATATAAATATTTTTTTTTTAAAAACTAGTAGATTATTGATCTTTTTATAATGAAATGAAAGAGTCACCTTTTGATTATTTTCAAAAAACCATATTAAAGTACCACATCATTATGAAGATAATGAAATATATTTTTTAAAATAAATCATTTAGAATAAAATGATAATTAGAGATAAAAAAATTAATTTTACAATAGTTGAAGTATATCATTAGATGATTAAAAATTCTGGATAAGGAAGAAAAATTCATTTAATGTAATGGGAATTGATCATAATTGAAATTCATTTGTAACAAAACATTAAAATCCTCAAGGAATAATAATTTGGTGTGAAAAAGTTATTCCCCTGAAAATAATGCGTATATATATTCTAAAATAATTATAGGTTATACTATATCAATAATGAATGATAATAGTAAAAAACGAATGATTATAATCAAAATAAGGGAATTAATTCATGAAACCCCAATATATATTAATTAATTTTACTATTGAAAATTGATTCTATTATTGAAAATAATATTTTCATATAACTAAATTATATTAAATCACATATATTATCAAAATAAAATTGTATACAGTATATACATCATAGAAATCGAATATATATATATTTAACTTTTAAAAATGTTTTTATAAATTGAAGTTGAGATGAAAAAACCTTATGACATAAGTAATAATGTAATAAAAACCACTAAAAAGAAACAGGGATTCAAATTTATGTTTATATAACATTAATAATAATAATAAATTATAATAAATATCCAATAGGTGGTATATACACTATTCAAAAAAATTTAGGTTCATAAATGAACTTGTGTCTAGAAGATAATAGTTTTTTGATGAAACTCTTACCATGTTTCTTATATCAGTGTATGTTGATATAAATTATAATAAAAACAAAAAAATTAATAAGATATTTAATAAACTTATTCATTTTTTACCTTATATAACCCTCATAATTTATTATTTATTATGGCTATATTTTCTAGATATATCATATACCACCCATCTAGTGTTAATAAATTTAAGGTTTTTTCATATTTTATAATGTTGGTGTCATTTCACACACATTGGAAAAAATTTGACAATTAATATATCATATAATATATTCTAATATAATTATTATAATTATTTTTTAATTTTTTATATAATTACATTTTTTATTTTACGTTTTGTGAAAATGGAATCAGTGTTTTCTTAATTAACTGATTTTAGAAATGAAAAATGATACATCAATAGTATGTAAAATACTTAATATCACATATTTATGACCATATGATTTTTTTAATTTTTAAACAATAATCTTAATTTTAAGCTAACCATATTTATCTATAACAATTTTTTATTTCATCATTTATGTACGTGGACAAAGAAACACTATCCTGAAATTACATTAAATCGATTGGTGAGTGTGGTTAAAGAGGACATTATTTTGACATTACATAATTATAAAATTAAGAATAATTATATTATTTGTATGATTATATTATTTTATAATATTTTTTTAATTTTTCGGTTAAAAAATAAATAAATTTATGTAACCTAAAAAAACAAATTCTCGTAGAGGAGGCTGTCTACACATTCACACGATTAACATTCTGTTGTTTTTCTATATGGATGGAAGAGAATAACTAAGTGTTATATAAATAATAATAAAAGTATTAGTATAATAATGATAATTATTCATATTATTATTACGGTGATAATATATATATTTTATTATTATTTTAATAAAAGTTAAGAAGGATATCATACTTTTGTTGGATACTAATTTTTCATTGGTCGTTACCATAAAATTGAAGGTATTAAGATAAGTATTATTGAATAGGGTATTATTATTATGTTATATGGGACTATTTATAGTAATATGGAATGTTCCAAATAATTAATTAGATGTTTATGTTTAACTTTAAAGTGTATAAATGTTATCCTTTTATAAGAGAAGAAAATAGATCGTTTTTGAAACCCTTATCATTTTTAAGATATTAAATAACATTATTTAAGGGTAAACTAATCCATAGTGGAAAAAAATTGACAGCTGGAAAACATAAAGTATAATATCTTATCAAAAAAAAATTTAAAAAAATTAATATGTTATTTCCATCTCCCTTTTTCAAAATTCTTTTTTATAATTATTATTTTTTATAAGGTTTAATATTTATTATAATTAGTAAATAATATTGACAAATATAATAGAAATTTACCTAATTAAAAATTTTGAACCTTTTTAATTTATATTATAAAATAAATTTATTATATAAATTTTTTAAATTTTTTAAACAGTAATATAAAAATAAACACACATAATCCTATAAAACAATATTTAGACAAATGAATTTTTTCAGCTATAAATTTATACGTAAATTAAAATGATCTTTATCAATAATTTTATGAGATATAATTGAATTAGTTTATTTTAAATGATTTTGATGATTTTTAATGTATGTTCAAAACATAATATCACTTTGAAAATACTCCATTCAATGAGATAATCAATTTTTTAAAACAATCATTTTTATTTTGTATTAAAAATGTGGGGAAAGGTATTTATAATATGAAAACTATATTAAAATTTAAAAAGTTATTCATTAAATAATAATTCAGTTACATTAAGGATTTTTTGAAACTTCTAGGATACACTTATATAGTGGAAAAATAATTGAAATTATAATTTTCTTAACTCCATTGTTTTTTATCTAAAAATTAACTTTTTAAAAAACATTAAAATTATTTATGTGTAAATTTTCATTTTAGTAATTCAAAACCATGTTTTATTTTTTAAAACAAAATTATTAAAATTTCAAATTTATCTTTTAATAGATAAATAAAAAATATAATGAAAAAATATTTTTTTTTGCAAATTATACATTTTTAAACATTGACTAGTATTAACTATTTATTTTCTGAAGGTACTTATTTAAAAATTATTAGCATATTAGGTTAATTGGTAATTTTATTATAATATTTTATAGTTCATTTATTTTAAGTCTTGTTAGAAATAAAATTTATCAATTATTGCATAAATTTTTTTATAGGTTCTATAATTTATAGTGGGTACAATATCCCCCCATAAATAAGTTGTTTCCCCAAAATTTTATTTATAGTTTACTAATGGAATAAATTAATGTATCCATGAGAAACTCAGGATATATCTTATACTGATAAATTATCCAGATTATCCTTGTTATGTCTAGGAACCATTTTATCCCAAATACACTTTATAAGAGTTTATATTGACATTCCTTTCCTAGTTTATTTTTTAGATCTTATTTCAACCAAATACCAATACAGTAAAAAATTATGATGATATTAAAAAAATATTAATGAATTTAAATAATAATGTTCATTTCTTATGGTGTCTTCTATAATTTACGATTTATCTAAACATATAGTGCTTTCATTTCAACTATTACCATGTTTTTTTAATCCTATAACTATCTTGGTTTTCACTTGTTTACATTTTATTTTGTTTTCATATATATATCAACCAAATAGTAAATTGTTGCTACAAAATTTATCCAATATAGTGGTTTATATTGTGAATATGATAAACCTAAACAAATCCATCTGGTGCATCAAACCAATAGTATTGTCTTATAGAAACATTTCATGCATCATGGTGATGATTAAGTCAATGTGAGATCAACTCGGGATTATGCCAATGATATTCCTCAAAACAACAACGTTGAGTTATATTATCCATAAAGGGATTTATATCTAGGGAAAACTATCAAATCTAGAAATTATCAATATTTCAAGATATCATTTTATATATATATTTATCTCTAAATTTTTTACTAAGGTTCTTTTAACAAATCATAGAAGGTTGTTAATCTAATATCCAAAAATAATTAGTCTAATATAACAAATAATTAAAATCTAATATTATTCCAATTTAAATGACCCAAGCTAATAATAAATTAAATTATCCCTCAATCCCATTAATTTAATTGTATAAATCACAAACTATTACAAAACCAAAAGTTTTAAATTTTTAGCGTACTGGATATTTCATATATAAACATCTTATTTTACAGAAATTTTGACCATTTTTCCATAATCATGTTCATCTAGATATTTTTTTGAAATATCACATGTTACATTCATATTACTAACATATTTGTTGGAAATATAATAATTGGGTGAGATCAATCATTAAGGCATAACATAAAAAAGGCCATAATTGTTGGATTGTAATCATAGAGAAATATATGAATAAAGAATGATATATAATTTAATAGAAAAATATCATTACGATATTACCATAATAATAAAAACTAAATAACTAAAATTATTACCATGGAATGGAAAAATAATACAAGAATAATACAATAAGATACATTGAACACAGAAATAATGTGGCACAATCAATAATAGTGAATTTCCTATCCTTATGGACCTAGATACGTAGAAACCCATTCACATTTATATTTGTGTGGACAACTAAACACCATCACACATGTTATGTCTAGACCCATATTCACATGAACAGTGACATGAGACGGTGGGCTACATGGCCTCAAGTGTGTGTCCTCGTAAACCAGAGACTATCGTCTAGTAGAGAGGTTCCATGGTGGTGCAGTGGGGAGACTGTCCACTAATGATCTGGGTATCATAATAGCGAAATGGATAGATAAATAGGGGAATCATAATATCAACTAGAAGTGGAAGGTAAACACCCAAATATAATAAATAACCACTGAAAATTATAACCATTATCATATAAGAATGAAGATATTTTATGTGACTAACAAAAATGGAGTATGTAAGCAGGTTAGAACATATATATAAATGGAAAAAGTACCAACATGACTATATCCTATATCATCATGAGCAATATCTCTGTATTGTGCTTACCAAATCTGATACTATAACCAAATAAAGTAACAATCACTACTCACTTTCTTTTATCCCTACCTGAATCAACATAATCTGATTGGGTACTATTAATGAATCAGATATGATGTGAGATAAACTCAATATTCCACCACACAATAATTCTATAAATATATGGATAGTGCATATAATATAAGAGTGTGATGATATACTTGTATGAAATAATGAATATTGTCAAAGGTCAATTGTAGTTATAAAAGGAAACCAGGTTTATTGTACCTTCTATAACCGTATTTATATAGTCTGAAAATAAATAACTAGGTTTATACACTTATTTAGATGGTATATGTTGTGACATATACAACCATATATATATATGCCAACTTCTTCTATCCTGAAACAATGGAGATATAATACATTTTAAAAGACATATAATGATTATCACAAGTATCAAGGGATGTAATTCCTATTATCAACAGAATAGGGAACACTATGCCCATTATCACATTAGTATGGTCTCTATGCTGAAATCTTAGCAGTGGAGTCATTGTGCTCGTATATCATATCAATAGGTTCTTCATTCACAGTGTCATATCAATCTGGTATCTATGTCCATATCATAATTATAGTTCACCCTAGTCTGTATCATATTTTTAAGGTCTTCATTCCCATATAGTATTCTGAATATCATCATAGCCAAATCATATCATTAAGGACATCATTCCCAAATCATATCAATAGTGTCATCATGCCCACTTTTCACAATTAATTTGGGTCATCATGCATGTATATAATAGTAATTGAAGAAAACCATACCTGTGTATTTATCAAAACTATAAGGGATGTCATTACCATATATAATAGTACTCTAAAGGATACCATGCTCATATGTATATTAAATGTAGAAATGATCCATTCATGTGTATAATAGTGGTAAAAGGGACCCCATGCCATGGTATATATCAAAATCAAAATGGGATCCATCCCATATACATATACATATATATATATATATATATCAATGAATAATTAATTTCATTTCTATATAAATAACATGAATATAAAGGACCTCGTACCAATAACACATTACACAAAGGGTGTCTCTATTCCCATCATCATCACAATAATAATTAATAATTGGATTTAATATAAGCTAAAAAATAATTGATAATTCATTAACATTTATAATTAACAAGGGAATAAAAATTTTTCTTTTTAATTATGTGAATAGGTTATACCACATAACTGCATTTTATTATTTTTAAAATAAATAGTGTTTTAACAATGAAATACCACAACAATTATCCAGTTCATCTATGATATCATCATTACGAAGTAAGACCAAACACACCTATAATTTATTTAGATATATTACCAATAAATAAAATTTGAAACATGTATGGGGAAGTCCCTAAGAGGTGTAATAGTTTCAGGTTCATGGAATCAATATTTTTATAAGTTCTAATAAGGATATTATGTTCAATATTGGGCCACTAAATTAAGACAAATTCATTTTAGGGGAAACAGATGGTGAAATATGAAATCCTCGCATAAAACATTTTATAAAAAATCTCAACCCTGAGGGTTAATTACTAGACATCCTAACTAATTGATATATATATAAAATCATCAATAATAAGCCTTTGGTTTTGTCACAAAGAGTATAAAATTGAAAAACAGATGAACACTATGAAAATTGGGTATTGTAGGATTGAAATAATGATGTAGATGCTCAATATACAAGAGGGTGGGTGAATTGTACACATTAAAAATTTCCTTAAACAAGGAATGATCTATGTTAAACTAAGTTAAACTAAGAAAATTCACAAAACCGCTAACACCAACTGAAAGATTGTGAAAAAGTATGAAGTTACAAAATTCTAGTTCAATACACTTACTTAAATTTGGAAAGTGATTCTGAAAAACTAGTTCTGGAAATATGGATCCAGAAAATTGAAACATAACCAAATTTTACAAAATGAGATTTTACCTTAATATTTATAGAATCTAAATTAATCAGAGTACAAGTGTAAGGATATATAAGAAAGTTATACTTCCTTACAATACAAATGTGCAGTGGGAAAAAAGTAGTAAGACTACAAGAAACTAGATATAAATCTTTTAACCCAAAGAGAAGGTTATCCAAAAACCTTGGATATAGGTCCCTTGATTTATACATTCATGCATGTCTATCTTAACCACGCCTGAGTAAGCCATCGATATGATGCTTGGAGTCTCTGTCTTTCTATCCCCGCAAGGCCTAAACATCAAGTTAGTTGGAACCTCTGTCATCCTTTAAGGTTCCGGGTGCAGCGGAAGCGCGTGGGTGGATGGGCCCACATGGCTTTTTGTCATTAGCAATGATCAATACGGGATCAATACGACGATAAACGCCAATCTCCACGGATCGAATCATAGAAAAATACAAATAAGTTGGTTTTTCCTAAATCCACAAACAAGGATCGTTACAGGATGATTATAATTAATTTAATTAATTATAATGAAATACCTTTTGGGCGTTCTTTCTTCGTTGATGTTCTCGATCACGTTGTTGATGTGATCTATCGTTGCATCGCAGAAGCCAAGTGTAGACTCCCTCTAGCGGTGATCCACACGTGTACCTCGTATCTCTAGACGTCGCCAAAGGATTCTTCGGGTGCTAGCGTGGAGAAGCCTTTGCTTGCGTTGTCCGCCTTAGATCGGCTTGATCTAATAGAAGAGGATCTCTCTCAGTCTTGAGAGCGTTCTTGGAGGAAAAGGTACTTTCGGGCTTGAAATAATTCTGCAGAGATGTTGTGTCCAACAATTCTCTTGTGTGTCGGCAAAGAGTTGGGGTTGTGAGGATATTTATAATCGGGTGTGTGGGGTTATAGAGTTATGACAATAAATAAAAGTGTTATGCGTTTTATTTATTTAATTGACTCTTTATTTAAAACCCCATGTGGAATAAATAATTCCTTGACATGCACCCACGCTGATTATAATAAATATCATTTAAAACATTATTATATCCTCAAAATCCCGACTGGAAAAACTACACGGCGTGTAATAATAAATATACGACATGTACTTGTTTTTCATTGAAAACTACACGGCGTGTACATTAAATGTACACGGCGTGTATATCTTGTTTTCATTTATTCATTTCCTTTCCAAAATAAAACTACACTGCGTGTAATAATAATACACGACATGTACTTTTTTTATTTTATTTTTCCTCCATCATTAAAAAAAACTTAGGCTTCCTTGAATAATTATTAAACCACGTACGGGAATAATATTTATTCAACTTGAGATACTTGTATACACATAGTGTGTGACCATCTAGGCCTCTTTCTCATTGGCATTAGGCAGTCTTGCCTAATGTCCAAGATTATTGTCTAGCAACGGGTCAAGGAACCCAAGATAATGAAGTTGTTGTCGCAATGACGTATCACATCATACGAATGTTTACTGTGTAATTTAATCCCTTTGTCTCGATATCTCATCAAGTATGTTTCATGGCGGTGTCATAAACCTATATGCTTGATATTTCATTCTTTGACTACCAGAAATAAACTCGTCATTTACACCATGGCAATGGAATTTAATTCGACAGTTCTATTTCAATCAAAGGGATGAAATATCAACTTCCATAAATTGAAGGGACAAATCCTTCCTCGACTTATCCATTAACAATATGCCACTCGTGATGCACCCAACGTACCCTAATTCCCGCCAACTGTCTGCGTGACGGTTTTCGTCAGTAAATCTAAGTGTGTCAGTCATGACATGAGTTAATGATAATCATCTAGTCTAAGGACCAGTACACACGCTCATAGATAGCAATATTAGATGAAACCAGGACATGCAGAATTACTACTGGTGGGTCTGTTCTCATAATCTCCCTTCTTGGTGATTACCAAGTGTGAACTCCATGAGAGAGAGTCTCGTCTTCTTACGAGTAATCACACATGACGTTATGTATACTATGTGTCCTATCATAGTATGTCATCCAACCGCAGAACTATATTTAAGAATATTGTTATAGCATTTCAAGGTTCACATCATAGCAGGGATCTTCTATGACCTTATTAATGCAACAAATATTTCAGGACATTATTATATTATAGTCATGCAGAACAATGAACAATATAAAATAAGTGAACATTTATGTAATCAAAGTACAAAACAGTTGGTTCTGAGGACACCAACCCTTATAAACTCCCACTTGGACTAGAGCCAACTTCCTACGACTTTTAGTCTGCTAGACCTCACATGATGATCATGTTTCTACTGACTCAAGGATTTAGTCAATGGGTCAGCCACGTTGTCTTCCGTGGAGATACTACTCACAGCAACTTCACCTCTCTGAGAAAAATCCCTCATGAGATGATACTTCCGAAGTATGTGCTTTGTCCGCTGATGTGACCTTGGCTCTATTCCAAGTGTCACCACTACAGTATTATCACAATAGAGTGTGATAAGATCTTTATTGCTCGGTACAACATCTAGCTCTTGGACGAAGCATCGCATCCATACTACTTTTTTAGCTTCCTCTGAAGCTGCGAAATACTCGGAATCTGCTGTAGAATCTGCCACCACACTTTGTTTTGAGCTCTTCCAGCTCACTGCACCTCCATTCAAACTGAAGATGTATCAAGTCTGTGACTTCATGTCATCTTGATCAGTCTGGAAACTAGCATCTACATGTCCTCTATTGACTAGTTCCTCATCTCCTCCATAAACCAGGAACATATCCTTAGTATGCCTTAGATACTTAAGGATTGTCTTGAATGCCATCCAATGGCAGTCTCCTAGATCAGCTTGATATCTGCCAACTGCACATAATGCCTAAGAAACATCTAGCCTCATACATTGCATAGCATACATGACTGACCCAATCGCGGATGCATAAGGGATCCTTGCCATCCTCTTTCTTTCCTCATCTGTCTGAGGACACATTTTCTTGGAAAGATGAATGTCATGTGACACTGGAAACAATCCTCTATTGGACTGTTCCATACTGAATCACTTTGGTATCTTGTCAATGTATGTACTTTGACTCAGGACCAGCATTCTCTAGGATCTATCACGATGGATCTTGATCCCAAGAATATATGCCGCCTCACCCAAGTCTTTCACGGAGAAGCATTTATGCAATCATGATTTAACTGACTGTAAGATAGGTACTTCGTTTCCAATTAGCAATATGTCATCAACATATACTATTAGGAAAATGACTGCACTTCCACTAAACCTTTTTTATACACAAGGCTCACATTCGTTCTTAACAAATCCAAATTCTGTAGGAGATTCATCAAAACGAATGTTCCATGACCTTGATGCTTGCTTTAATCCATAAATGGATTTCTGCAACTTGCATACCTTGTTGGCATCCTTTGGAGTCACAAACCCTTCAGGTTGTGTCAAGTAGACATCTTCCTGGAGGTTCCCATTAAGGAAAGCTGTTTTGACATCCATTTTCCAAATTTCATCGTCATGGTAAGAAGCAATGGCCAATAGGATTCTGATGGACATCAGCATTGCAACTGGTGAAAAGGTTTCATCATAGTCAATTCCTTGACGCTGTCTAAATCCTTTTGCAACCAGTTGTGCCTTGTAGGTGCTGACTTTCCCCTCCATGTCTAGTTTCTTCTTGAATACCCATTTATTACCAATAGGCTTTACATCAACTGGAGGATCTACCAAAATCCAGACTTGGTTTTGGTGCATGGAATCCATTTCAGAATTCATGGCTTCTTGCCACATGGAAACGTCCGTGCCTTCAACTGCTTCCATGTAGGTAAGAGGATCATCATTGTCAACCAATAATGAGTCACCATCCACGGTGACAAGAAAACCGTATCGTTCTGGTTCTCCCACCTCTTTCGTGCTCCTACGCAGTTCTTGTGTCCCTGGAACAGATTGTTCTTCCATGGGGCTTTGTGGAATCTGTTCCTGTACCGACTCATGTGTATATTGAGCCTTGACTTCATCGAAGTCTATCTCGCTCCCACTATCTCATTTGGAGATGTGCTCCCTCTCAAGGAACATGGCGTGTCTTTCCACTATAACCTTTTTTTCTGATGGGTTGTATAGGTAATATCCCCTTGTTTCCTTGGGATATGCTATAAAGATACACTTTGTTCCTCGGGGTGCAAGTTTGTTACCTGAAGAGGCCTTAACAAATGCTTCACTACCCCACACATGTATATTTGATAACATGGCTTTGCGTCCACTCCATAATTCGTATGGAATACCATTTATCGATTTAGTTGGTATGTGGTATAGTATGTGCGATGCTGTTTGTAATGCATATTCCCAAAAGGATAATGGAAGAATCGCATGACTCGTCATTGATCTGACCATGACCAACATGGTGCGGTTCCTCCTTTCACCTACACTATTCCACTGCAGTGTGTATGGAGGAGTGAGTTGAGATAGAATCCCAAAATCCTGTAAGAAATCAACAAATTTTTGATTAAGATATTCTCCTCCTCTGTCTGAGAAAAGTTTCTTAATCTTCTTACCAATCTGGTTCTCAACTTCATTCATGTATTATTTTAATCGATCAAAAGAATCTGACTTATACCCCATTAAATAGATATATCCATATCTAGTAAAATCATCAGTAAAAGTTATGAAGTATGAGAACCCACCCCTTGCTTCAACTGGAAATGGTCCACACACATCTGTGTGAAATAGTTCTAGAATCTCTTTAGCTCTTTCACCTTTCCCACTAAATGGGGCTTTGGTCATTTTGCCTTGTAGACACGCATGACATACACCAAGTGGTTTGAGTTCAAAAGAATCTAAATACCCATCTTGATGTAATTTTTTAAAAATTTTCTAATTGACATGACCTAGCCGGTGATGCCAAAGTTGGGTGTGGTATGAGTCATGTGAATTAACATTGTTATCGATTTCCAATACTTGGTTTGTGTATTCTAACACATAAAGGCCGTTATATAAATGTGCCCTACCAAAACAAATTCTATCTCTATAAAAGTAGCAACATTAATTTCCAAACATGAATATGAATCCATCACTATCTAATCTGGATACTGAAATAAGTTTTTAGTAACAGAAGGAACATAATAACAACCTTTGAAAACCAAGCCCATCCCGATAGGCAATGTGATGTGGTAGTCTGCGACAGCTACAACAGCGAGTCTGGCTCCATTGGCTACTCATAGATCTACCTCCCCTCGATCAATCTTTCTGAATCTACTTGGTTCCTATATTTGGATACATATGTGAGAACCACAAGTAGTATCTAATACCCAATTAGTAGAAACAAATAGATTGCATTCGATAACAAACACACCTGAAGCTTCCCCTTGCTTCATTGGCTGAGTGCAATTTTTCTTCAAGTGGCCCTTCTTTCCACATGCGAAACAAACAACATCTTGTTCCTTTGCCTACCCTTTGATCTTCCTTTTCTTGGAAGGCCTTGAAGAAGATTTGGCCATAAATCTCTTCGCCTTCGCATTCCATTTATTCACCATAAGGACAGAAGGATTTTCACGCTTCATGTCAATTTCCACTTGGCGAATAAGGATAAGAAGATCATATAGAGACTTCTCAATATTGTTCATGTTGAAATTAACAACAAAGTTTGAGAAGCTCTAGGGGAGTGATGCGATAATGAGATCGGTGCCCAGTTCTTCAGGGAGTTTAAACCCTAGAACCTCCAAGCTCTCAATGTAGCCAATGAGCTTGACTACATGAGGCCCAGTTGGGGAACCCTCTCCATGATTACTCTAAAATAGAGCCTTGGAAATCTCAAACCATTCCTGTCTTTCTCTCTCCTGGTATAGACCATGGAGGTGCTCGAGCATGTTGTAGGCATCCATGTCTTCATGAGACTTCAGGAGCTCACTAGACATAGATGACAACATCAAACATTGAACGTCGAGAGCGTCGTTAAAATGTTGATCATAGACCATGAAATCATCACCACTCGCCCATGGGGCAGGGGAATCAGGAAGTGAGGACTCTAGCACGTAAAACATTCGTTCATGGTGTAGGATAACCCGAAGGCGCCTAAACCATTCCTGAAAGTTACTGCCATTGAAAATGTTGTCTTTATCCAGAATTGATCGCAGAGAAAAAGTGGTTGACGAGTTTGTCATATTGATTCTACAATTTAAAAGTGTACATTCATCAGTACTTTCTTTATTACATTTTATGAGAGATAATAAATTTTATTAACTCTCCCATTATTTTATCATGTCTCAATGGCCCTCACCATTGAATTAGAATGTCCAGTTTCTTTGACATTCTAGTGGAAAAGATCCATATTCACCTTCGCATAACCCCAACAAGGGTTGGTCAAGCTATTTGAAGGTATTTAGGTAGGCAGGTCTTTGCCAACTGTGAGCTTACAGTTCCTTGATCTGTTGAGTGGACTCCCAAATCCTGAAATCATGAGTTGGATTTCCTCAACTCTTGCCTCAAACATTACATCAATTCTAGCAAGGGCTACTTCCCTTGATGTAATATGGTTAAGTCAACCCAAAACCTTTCATAAGGGCTTACTTTATAAAAGTAAGTGTCCCAACAAGGGTTGGTCAAACACATAGTTTTATTGAGTATTTCCCTTAATCAAGTAACGGAAGGCTTGGTCTGACTTAATATGGTATTTGAGGGATTTTATTCTTTATGTGTATCTTTGCATTATCACATGCTTGTTAATATTAACTGATGCTTGCTTAAGTGATTAACCATGTTCCAATAATGTTTACACATAGTCCAGTTTTTATTTTATTCCATCCTTGCATGCTTGTTCATTTTATTAATTATGTGATCGCGACAACTCATTCATAATAAATAAACCATGCAATCAGACAGAAATAAAATAATATGGCATGATCATGAGCTTCTATTTGGTTAGCTTATCTAGAGGTTTTGATAGGCTAGCCCTGACCTAGGGAAAACACCTTGAACCTGATGATTCGTGTTTTCAGCTCCACCTGTCCACCTTTGTATCTTCTTGTGTCAGTTTCGCCTCGGATTCGGGATTTGAACCATCTCCTCTGGCTTGGGAGATCCTCCATTACATGGGTTTACATTAAAGAAACCATGGGCACGCAGGCCATACATTTTATTGGAAGAAGGATCGCAGGAAAACAAATTTAAATTAAATAAATTTAAATAAAACCATACACATAAAAAGGGTCTTTGTTCAAGATCATGATCATCCATAGTATGCAACGACATTTACGCATATTTAGAATTCAAATTCTTTTTATCGTTCTTTTATTTAAGATAAGACGCGCTCGAATTCAATTAATTATGATCTTATAATTAATCAATTATTTATCTTAAATTACTTTCTGATTTTCCTAGAGATTCTTCTCATCCATATTCCTTGTACGAGTCTTTGTACATTGGAGGAATCCTGGTGAAATTCCATTTCTGGAAAGCACACGATGTGTAGTTTATAATTACACGACGTGTATTTTCTTTTCACCATTTATCCAAAGTACACGCTGGGGCTTTGGTGTGTTTTTTGTACTTTGGAAATTTCAGAGTACACGGCGTGTAGATGAATCATACACAGCATGTACTTCCTTGTTATGCGGTAACCGTCCTAGCGATCCCGTGTACACGGTACGCGGCTTATCTTTGTACACGGTTTCACCTGGGACGGAACTGACTACACAGCGTGTTGTTCCAACATAAACACCATGTATTCCAGTTTCCACGCGCCGTTCTATTCTGGTCAACACGGAATGATTAAAACTTAGGCATAATAAATTCACAGGGCGTGGTTTGGCGGACCAGTGCCGGTTCGTTGAACCTAATTACACGGCGTGTAGTTTTAATTACACACTGTGTAATCCCGTGTTTACAGACAGAAAGAGCGGCTCCTCCGGATGAGTTCCTCGTTATTTATAATCAAAAATTAAAATTAAAAGGTCATTTCTGTGATATGAATCGAGAAAAAAAGGAGGAAGAATAGATATCATTAATTCAGATTTATAGAACAATTTATTTTGAATTGAATCAAATATGAATGCATAAATTATCAACGAAAATTAAATAACTATAATCAACGTTGTAACCTCCCTCTGATACCATTTGAAGGTTCCAGGCTCAGTGGAAGCACATGGGTGGATGTGCCCACTTGTCTTTTTGTCATTAGCAATGATCAATCTGGGATCAATACGACGATAAACGCCAGTCTCCACGGATCGAATCATAGAAAAAGACAAAGAAGATGGTTTGTCCCAGAACCAAAAACATGGATCGTTACAGGTTGATTATAGTTAATTTATTTAATTATAAAGAAATACCTTTTGGGCGTTCTATCTTTGTTGATGTTCTCGATCACGTTGTCGATGTGATATGTCGTTGCGTCGCAGAAGCCATGTGTAGACTCCCTCTAGTGGTGATTCACACGTGTACCTCGTATCTCTGGACGTCGCCAAAGGATTCTCCAGGTGCTAGCATGGAGAATCCTTTTCTTGCGTTTTCCGCCTTAGATCGTCTTGATTTGATGGAAGAGGATCTCTATCGGTCTTGAGAGCATTCTTTGAGGAAAAGGTTCTTTCGGCCTTGAAAGAATTCTCCAGAGATGTTGTGTCCAATGATTCTCTTGTGTGTCGGCAAAGAGTTTGGGTTGTGAGGATATTTATAATCGGGTGTGTGGGGTTATAGAGTTATGACAATAAATAAAAGTGTTACACGTTTTATTTATTTCATTGACTCTTTATTTAAAACCCCATGTCGAATAAATTATTCCTTGACATGTACCCACGCTGATTATAATAAATATCATTTAAAACAATATTATATTCTCAAAAACCTGACTGGAAAAACTACATGGCATGTAATAATAAATACACGGTGTGCACTTGTTTTTCATTGAAAACTACACGGCATGTACAATAAATGTACACGACATGTATATCTTGTTTTCATTTATTCATTTCATTTCCAAAATAAAACTACACGGCATGTAATAATAATACATGGCGTGTACATGTTTTATTTTATTTTTCCTCCATCATTAAAAACAACTTAGGCTTCCTTGAATAATTATTAAACCACGTACAGGAATAATCTTTATTCAACTTGAGATAATTGGATACACTTAGTGTGTGACCCTCTAGGCCTCTTTCTCGTTGCCATTAGGCAGTCTTGCCTAAAGTCCAAGATTACTGTCTAGGAACGGGTCAAGGCACCCAAGAGAAAGAAGTTGACGCCTGTTGGTGCCAAAATATGGCCTGAAAGGAAGGAACGAAAAAGACGGCTGGCGCACTGCCTCACGAAGCACCAACACAAAACACCCACGCGAAGCCCCGCCGCGAAGCGCCCCGACCATCACAGCCTCGCGATGCTCCGGAGGCGGTAATGCTCTGCGAACGCATTTGACGTTCGCGAGCCACTGCGAAGCTCCGGAGGTGGTCATGCTCCGCGAACGCATTTGACGTTCGCGAGCCACTGCGAAGCTCTCGAGGTGGTCATGCTCCGCGAACTCATTTGACGTTCGCGAGCCTCCACGAAGCTCCAGAGGCGGTACCCTCCGCGGACGACGTTGATGTTCACGAGCGCGCCGCGAAGCACTGGAGGCGGCACGCGAGTTCTGCTTCGTGGCGCCCCTTGCCTATAAATACTGGACTCCCCCGGAGTCCCAAGGATGGACAATCCAACCTTTCGACTTCACCTCTCCCGAATCGCGAAGCACTCTTTGCCCCGGGAATCATGAGCTCCGCGAGGTATTTCTACGTCGCGAGACGCCTCTGCGTTGTCTCATTTTGAGCCCCTCTTCCGAGAGGGATGCCCTTCGCGAAGCTCAAGGGTATTCGCGAAGGAAGGGGATTCCCAAGGGAACCTGTGCAGCCACGGAGCGTTTATGCTTCACGAAACACCCAACCCATGCTAGTGATCCCTATGCTAAGGAAGGATCGCTACACATAGCGAAGCACACTACTTCGCAGGACCCTGCTTCGCGAGGCACCCCTTCTTCGGGAGGCAGTGCTCCACGAACACTGTTCCACTTCGCGAATCACCTTCCACTCACACCTATGCCCCATGATAAGGCCAAGGCACTCCACTTCGCGAAGTACACTCCTTTTCTTAGCAGTTCCTCTTCCCGTGCGACCCTCCAGGTTTGCACGATGTGATTTCAAAGTCCCATGGAAAATACCACCCGTAGAGTTTCATCGCCTATTGCTTCTTCGCATAGGCACACTAATGGCTATTCCTTCCTCACATAGCCACGCTAACGTGGACCCCTCGATGGTTCATTCCACAACCCCCCTTGACCATGGCCTTACTGGTACCTTCCCTTCCCAAAGGACCAGAGGGTATCGGTTATGTATGTCCTAGGGGTGTGGAGTGAACCCACCTCGTCCGAGGTGTAGGACGTTAAACTGCCCAGCACCACGTCCTCAACACATGACGTTAAACTGTTACCCAACCTCGTGCCCCTCACGAAGGGTCCCCCCAACTCGAACATTCTTTACACCACTCGTCTCCACGGGATTGGAATCACCCATACACAAGGGATGATATCCTCCTTATTGGAGTGGCGTATGTTCATGGGAGAAGGGCAACCCTAGTTCCCCAACGGATGGCTGCACCTCTGCATCTCCGTACTTCCCCACTGCCAAGGTCAGTGGAGGGTGTGATAGGGAACGAGGCACCTCCCATCATTGGACCAAGGACCATCTTTTCTGCGCTTTGTCGCACCCTCGGCCTCCATCTTGGAGTATGTCCCAGCACCATGGTCCGCCTAACGCGTAAGCCCCTCTTTGCTTCTCACAGACACATCCTTCACGACGTGATCGTCAGGTCCTTGCAACCTCGTGTTTCTCACACCGAGCATGACTCACGTGGGCTTAGAGTGAGCAACGACCCTGACCCCCACCCACAGCGAACTACGAGGACTTTGACCCATGTCAAGGCATGGTACGTAGGAAGCCTCCATGAGGTTCAAGCCACATTGCTCGGTCGTTCATTCACGTTGAGTTTCGCCCCATCCCGCATGACGTTAAACTGCATTCCCTCATCCAGCATGACGTTAAACTGTATGCCCCCTTGTCCTGCATGACACACCCATCCCCATTTGAACTACGTGGTATTTGATCTATGTCAAGGCATGGAATGTAGGAATCCTTCCAAAGGTTCAAGCCCACCACCCATTGGACCAAGGTCCACTTTCACGTCGGTTCGCCGACAAAACCCCACCTGAACTATGAGGTATTTGATCCATGTCAAGGCATGGTACGTAGGAAGCCTTCTTGATGATCAAGCCCACCACTCATTGGACCAAGGTAAACTTTCACGTCGGTTCGCCGACAAAGCCCCATTTGAACTACGAGTTCTTTGATCCATGTCAAGGCTTGGTACGTAGGAAGCCTCCACGAGGTTCAAGCCCACCCATCATCCAATTCACGTCGTGTTCCACCTACATCCAGCATGACGTTAAACTGCAATTCCAGTCTGACGGCAAGCCGTTGTGACTAACCCGAACTACGAGGTCTTTGATCCATGTCAAGGCATGGTACGTAGGAAGCCTCTATGAGGTTCAAATCAACCATACGGTCGTCCCAACATCATTCACATCGGTTCACCCACGTCCAACATGACGTTAAACTGCATTTCCCAATCTGAACTACGAGGAATTTGATCCGTGTCAAGGCATGGTACGTAGGAGGACTCCCTGAGGATCAAGCCCAACAAACATTGGCCCAAACCATCTTCTTATCGGTGTCCCAGGCCCCCATTTTCAGGCCGATTTCCCATTGGACCAAGGTCCCTCATTTACGTTGGTTCGCCGATACCCACCACCCGTCGTTTATTCACGTCAGGGTTCACTATCGTCCCGCATGACATTAAACTATATTCCATAAATCCTTTGAACTACGAGGAATTTGATCCATGTCAAGGCATGGTACATAGGAAACCTCCCCAAGGTTCAATCCCACCACCAGTGGACCCACATGTCTACTTTCACGTCGGTACGCTAACGATACCTATCAGACCAAGGTCCTCCTTCACGTCGGTATGCTGATGATGTCCATCGGACCAAGGTCCACCTTTACGTTGGTTCACTGGAGACATTCATCGGGCCAAGGTCCACCTTCACGTCGGTTTACCGGCACCATCCCGAACTACGCGGACTTTGATTCCCTGCCACGGGGATACGTAGGAAGCCTCTTCAAGGTTCAAGCCAAACTTCACTGTCTCCCTTGCGATTGTCCCATTTCATTCCCCCTATACTTCATTCATCCACCTATAGCCCATCCTGATTCTCGCTCGGGCCGTCATATCCCGGTGAGACCTTGTCGGTATGCTCTCCTTCACAGCCGCCCATGGGATGGCCCCGGTATCGACATCCCTTCAAGGAGAATCCCTCAATCAGATCTATCCTAGTTAATGCTCTGGTTGGGTTGATCCGTCTCTGCTAGACATTAAACTCGCGACATACCCTGTGTTAAACATGGGAAGCTGAGGAAAACCTCAGATATGTGTCTATGACATATAATTCCCCGCGCTCGATGTGGGAAGCCTCGGGCTTCCACTCCCTCGAGAAGCCTTGTGACCAGGGATAATAGACAGACATGCTAGGTTCCCCAACATCCAGACATGCTATTGATGCCTCAACGTGACAACTCCCCCGACTGAAGGTTGCTGCCCTGACTGGACCCTTTGGAATGTCCCGACATAAGCAGTGTAATTAACCGGCGTCCATGGAAACATGGCACTGGGAAGAGTTTCACGAACTACATATTAAATCTATGAGGGAGACCCAAACTCGGTGATGAGTTCTGAGGAGGAATACACAGGAAGAAGAACCGACATCCCATCATCCCGTTTCGATCAAGGAGCAGACGTCCCTGAATAAGGAGCGAATGCCGCCCGCCTTTGGAAAGTGGGAATGCGCGGCAACAAAGCACCGCGCGTCCTCCTCCGCAGACAGAACAGACGTGCGCGCGCACCCCGGCGAAAGAGTCGGAAACAGAAATGGTGAACCCGACGTGAAATTCTTCTCCTTAGTATGGAGATTAGTAGCGTTCAAGACAACAGTAAATTGACGTGTCACCGGATCCAGATATCCGGCACCTGGTCCCGCCAAGCAAATAGAGGGCCTGTCATGAAACTCACCGGATTTCGGGGTAGTAGAACGTGGAGCACTCCGTTCTGCAGCGTGTTGGCGTGGATCCTTCTTACAGATGTGGAGAATGGAAGGACACTGGGGCACTGGCTGTCATCCCTTTTCCTCTCAGTACTGATGAGTTGATCCCTTCGTTTCACATGAACCAGGTTACTGTTATAGAGACGCGATCACCATCTGCACCTCGCCCACGCAGGGGTAGGGGCAACACCGCCACAACCACCCCACGTAGCGCTGCAACCACCACGACGGCTGCCACATCGCGGAATACGGGGTGCCCAGGTCCCCTTTCCCCATCAGAGGTCATCCAGCGAAGGGTGATCAACAACCTCATACGCAGGTATGAGGAAGAATGGGTCATCCCAACACGGTATATGGCCCACCTAGACCTGGAGGCCTCTAGGCCTCGCCGTCAACGCCGCCCTAACAGGCTGCGCAGGGAGCCCCTGCTCCCCACCCCAACGTTCAACCGTTTCTGGAGCCTATCTCTGGAACGCCTTGACGACTCCTTGCCTTACGCTGAAGAGGCGGGCGCCGTCTGGCTCAGCCCACTGAGGGTCCTGACCCAAGGGCTCCAGGAGAGATCTCCCGCCCGGCCGCGTCAGCGCCGCCGTCTGGCCCCGCAGAAAGTGCAGGCAGGCTATGTCCCTGCACCACCTGCACCAGCTCGCCTGGCCCAACGTCAGCGCCTGGCCCGGGCTGAGGACGCTCACCCAGGCGCGTCAACGTCGATAGCTACAGTGGCCCAAGCCACCGCCGACGTGCATCATGAAGCCCCTGCATACACTGAGCAGGGGCACTCCTTTACCCAACCAGGATCAAGACCCCAACTGCCCCACGGGCAGGCTGGGTTGACTCTCCGGGTTGCAGGCCCAAGTGGTGATCACCACGAACTAACCCACAGTGATGTCACCCCGTACGGAGGTCCTCCCCATGCCACTACTTCACATGGCGTGGGCCTTCCCCGCTCCAAAGTTCGTCATGGAGGTATGCCTCACGCTACCCCCATCCCGAAGGAAGACCTGCCCGACGGTAGTGATGTTCAGTGCAGAAACCTTTACCGCGCCCACTATACAGGGTATGGAGTCCATCCTCCTGCCCCCGACCGCCGATCTGAAGGGACCGTCCATCCTGTCATTCTTCAACCTGGGGGCCCTCCCTACGTCCTCTCTGCAACCGGAGAAGGTCATCCTCGCCCCAGCAACTCGAGGAGTGAAGGTCAGCCTCGCTCCACCCGCATCGGCCATGGAGGTCCTCCCCATGCTCCTGCTGATTCCAACAGAGGCTCCTCACACATGGGTGCTGTTCATGGACGTCCTCCCCATGTACCTTTCGACATTTTCCCCGGTTCCCCTCGCACCCCGGTTGTCTCGAGTGGGGGTCCTCTCCGCCACGGCGCCACCGCCACCCCAAGACCGCTTGGTACGGATCAACCCTGTCCCGAAGAGCCACCTCGGGGCAGGAAAGCGGGTCGTCGCCGCCACAAGAACCCTGGGAAGGCCCAGCTGGAGATCAAAACTGCCCGCTTCTCCGACTCGGAAGAAGAATGCGATTCAGCGATGGAAGTTTCTCCCCGCTCCTCTGTATCAAGGACTGGGGCAGCAACCAGACGCATTAGCCTCATTCTCCCGGAATTTGAGGTCCACCAGATTCCCATCTCCCTTCGCAGGTACATCCAAGAGGAAGAAGTCTTGGGAATTCTGTAGGTCTCAACAACGAAATCACCTCCTATGTCACCAGAAGCGCCCTCTACCTCTACCAGAGATCATGGAGAGTTAGTTTGGGGGCCAACTATGGTAGAGCGACGACATGACTTGTCGCCGGTAGTCGTGGCTCCTATTTCGGAAGATGTGGTTATCAGCCTGTCGTATCGTGACATCGTGGCCAGGTCACCTCACTCTTCGGAGGATGGCCCAACATTCGACAGCCAGTCAGCTCGTTCGTCGTATTCTCCACCGCCGAGCTTACTATCCCAGAGGTCCGCCTCGGTACCGCTACCGGTCCCTCAGCCGCCCCTGGTTGACGAGTGGGGCAACACAGGGCCAGACCCTGAGTCCGATCCCAGGAGCTTCTGGAGTATTATCGCAGCAGAATACTTCCCGGAAAAGTTCTGGCCGACGGTGGCACTGAATTTTCTCGTACTGGAGTCTCTTACCCCTGAAGAAGTGGGGTGCTTTTGTCGAACACTATGGGTGACACACTTCCTCCTTCGTTACAAACGGGTGGTGTACCCCAGAAGTCGAGAGCACTTCGAAGAAATCGGCGAGCAGTGTCGCCTGGTCGATGCGGTCGCACTCCTTGTGGCCCAGCACCCTGAGTCGCCAGGCCTCCAGAGCGCCCTTCAACGAAAATGCGTTCAGAGTTTTAAAGAACTCCGCAGAATCATCAGGGAATCCACCCCCCATGTGCATGTCCGTGGTTGGGGACACTATTCCGCTCTCCTCTTCGACCCTATCCGACGACAGCCCGATTCATTATGTGACATTGAGGACATGCCCTCGAGAGGGGTCGCGGTCCACATGGCTGACATCGTAGACAAGGAAGATGAGCTTGAATTCCTTAATGGAGACTTACCCCCTGAGGGCGTACCGCCACTGCTGGACACATCAGGGAGAGTTACCCGTCAGCAGAGGAACCTGCTAGGCCTCCCCGTGCCCACCGAGTCGTTGGTACTCGGTCGAAACACCGGAAAGGGTAAGGAGCACTTCGGAACAGTCAAGCACTCCGACCCGTCCGCCTCTGTGCAGAAAACGGATGACGATCCCGAGAAGGCCACGTTACGCCAGCTGCTTGCAGAGTAGAAGAGGCTGGTTGACGAACTCTTGGCCGAGCGCGCTGTAGAGTGGCGACCCGACTATGGTAATCCCAGGCCGGGGCAACAGGGGCAGGAACAATTTCCCCCCGGTGAGATGCCTCCGGGCAATCCTGATCATGCTACTACCACAGACAGAGCAGAAGCCGGAACGTATGGAAAGAGGGCGTGATACGTCTCGCCAAATCCCCCTGAGCGACGGGGCAATCTAAAGAATCCAGTCCGGGTTCCCCCAGTCGCCCCGCGGGTCATCCAGCCAGTTGACCCACGAGCGGCCGAAGCCGTCTACCGTGTTGAAGAACCTGGCAATGCACTTGTGGTTAGGGATCCCTGTCAAGACAGGGACCCCCACCCAGATGATCTTATCGCGGTGCTCACAGCCCGCCTCGAAGCGTTGGAAACACGGTAGGTGGCAGTCCCACCGGATGGCAAGCCTTATCCCGCGTGGGTGGATGATATGCCCGCACCTCCGGGTTTTGGGAACCCCACTTTCTCTCTTTTTAACGGGATATGACACCCACCGTAGCACTTGGCTCATTTTTCTTCCAGGTGTGGCCCCATGATGGGGACCCCGGCTCAGCCAGAAGCCGCCATGCTCCGATGTTTCGTACATACATTGGAAGGTCCGGCCTTCTTCTGGTACAACCAGCTCCATATCGAATCGATGACCGGTTGGGAGGATCTTCGCCGGCAGTTCTTATACCAGTTTAGCTCCACCACGCGGAAGACCAGCATTGCAGACCTCTTCAAGTGCAAGAAATTTCTTGATGAGCGGGTTGCAGATTTCATCGCCTAGTGGAAGGGACTTACGTATTCCCTCGATATGCCACTGACTCAGGAGCATCTACTGACGATGTGTGTGGGGAACGTCAAGAAAGAGATGGTACCCTCCCTGATTATCCATAACTACCCTGGAGGGTTCAGAGATTTCTCATATAAGGCTCAACGCCTTGAGGAAGCCTAGCAACAGGCCAGTCATGCACGTTTGTTGCCCCCTATGATCCCGGACAGGAGGACCACCGGGGCTGAACCCACCGCGGTGGCCCAAATAGAAGCCCCGAGGCAGCTGGAGTTACTACCGGCGGCACCACCCCCGCAACCCCACAGAGGTCCTCCACCTCAAGCACAAGCTCCTGCCCAGCATCGACCGCCTCAGAACCGACAGGTTCCCCCGCGCAATGCGCCACCGCCACCTAGGTGAGACAATCTGGTGCCGCCTCCTCATAAGGCCCCTCCGGCCCCTCGTCAAGGCCAGGCCCCCAGGGCCCCCTATCCGGAAAGAAGTTACCAGACTTATTCGTTCAATGAAAATCAGGTCCCTGGCTACTTCCGAAGTGCTCTAGAGCAAGGGATTGTGCGTCTGCCTGAGTGCAGAACGCTGGCAGAGGCGAATCTCACCGATCACCCCAACTACTGCACTTATCATCGGATCCTGGGGCACACCCTCAAGCAATGCTATGTGTTTAAAGACTGGATTCAAGACCAAGTCAACAACAACTTAGTCATGTTGGGCCCAGCACCAGCGCAAGTGGAAGGTGTCTTAGCAGGATCAGAGATCGGCAGTGACAGTGAAGGCGAGTGGCAGCAGGTCCCCAGCCGTGGATCCCAGAAATACGACGACTGGATGGCTCAAAAAACCGTCGTTCGTGCCCATGGAATCATTCGGGTGCACCTGAAGCAGTCGGAAACTTCAGAAGAAGTAGCCGGTTCCTCTGCATCGTCTTCACAGTCGGCCTCATCCCAAAAGGGCAAGCAGTGGCGACGCAAGAAGAAGCAACACGCACAGTCGGTGTCGTCGTCATCCCGCATGCTCGGAGACTTTATGCCCCCTGAAATGGGGATTCCTCCCAGAATCCGCCCAGAGGTGGATGACTCCTCGAGTGACAGCCCTGGGTACGCTTCGGTTAACATCGTGGAGCTGGTAAAGCCCTATATGACCCCTGACGAGGGGGAACGCCAGGCAGACCTCCCCAACATTTCCAGCTGACGTCAACGTCAGCGGAATCGCAACTGCACCGGTCATCGAGGTATGTCAGCAGGCACTTTTGGCCAAGTAGTTCATGCTACAGAGACCAGGCAGCAGGCTCAGCGCAGATCTCAGCACGCGCAACCCCATCTAACGCCCTCGGCTCTACCTCCACCGCCGTTCGTTCTACTGGATCGGGGGGAGCTACCTCGTTCGTATCACAGTCAGTCATGCCCGGCTACAGGCCAGCCTCCGCTGTCCGATCCTAGTCTGGCGACTACTCTCCAAGCTTCTACTAGTAGGAAGAAATATGTACCCAGTACTAGTCGATCACCGGTTCAGCCAGCAGGACCCGCTATGCCTCCAAACGCCGACCGACCTCCTGTAGGCAGAGGGTCGCGTTTAGCACAAAAGTATGATGTCCTGAAGCACCTGGTCGTCATTACGGAGAGACTTTCTATCCTTGAGGCCCTTCGCCTATCATCCGAAATGTGCGAGGCACTTGCCGAGGCCCTAAGGAGCCCCCTCCAGTTTGAGACGGTGGTAGCAGCTGTAGAAGCCTCCCATACCGAGACGATTGAGAACGCCGAATGTCAGGCGGTTATCTCGTTCTCTGGTGAAGATGATGACCCTCCTATATAGGGGCACAATCGCCCATTGTACATCACTGGCCACTTCAATGGCATGGAAGTCCGCTGTTGCCTCGTTGACACGGGTTCCGGAATCAATCTAATTCCGACCCGGACGTTGCGAAAATTGAGTCTGTCTGAAGGTGATTTAACTCCCTCTGACCTCAAGATCCAGGGGTACGATAGGACAGAGCAAAACCCAGTCGGAACGATCCACCTGAAGACTCAGTTCGGTGGCTTAATTTCCAGCACATAGTTCATGGTTGTCTCTCAGGACACCACCTACAACGCATTGATGGGTAGGCCATGGCTCCATCTGCATGTAGCGGTCCCTTCATCGTATCACTAGTGACACAAATACTCGCTCAACGGTCGAGTAGGCGTGCTCCAAGGAGACGCATCCCCTTTCGATTATTGTGAGGCCCGCTATCTGGATGCGGGTTATTACAAAAGTATGGATAAGAAAATCCTAGTAAGCGAGGACGAACCCGCCCCGGTCACAAGTGATCCCTGGGCAAGCATGGATGACGCCTACATCCTCCCGATCCACCGGTTGGAGGCCACGACCCCCGACATGGGGCAATGTTTTGATGTTTTGGGTACGCAAGGAAGGCATGTTCCCATGTCCAAGCGACGACGGAAAATCACCTCGTAATCCTACATCAACCAGGCTCAAGTCATCTCGGATCCTCCTACCCCTGTACGGTACCGAGACGTCAAGATTATGACAACGACAGTGCTCCATACGTGTCTCTTCTACTGGGCTGGGATTAACCGACTCAGGATGACACGTCACCACTGCTTTGATATCATCAAACGTGGACCTTTAGGCTGAAGGCCAGATGGGATAGGGTCGACTGCCTTCATCGCTATGGTCTCAATGGCGAGTGAGTCTCCCGATGTGATGAACACTGCTGCCCGGGGCGGCACCAGCTACCCCTCGGGTTTTGATAGCCCAGAAGTATCTTTCGTCACGGGAAGTCCCCACACGGGTGGGGAGGGAGACATGGAGGATGATCCCCCCACCTTTGAAGAAGGCATCTCTACCACAGTTGATGAACTGGTACAGGTGAACCTTGGTAGGGAGGCATATCCGAAACCCACATTGATCAGTGCAGCCATGTCCCCCGAGGAGCGGCAGCAGTACGTAGACTTCCTCAAACAGCACCGTGATGTGTTTTCTTGGAGTTACAATGAGATTCCATGGCTAGATCCCCAGGTAGTCATTCACCGTTAGGGCCTCCCGGAAAAACATCGTGGGTTTAAGCAGCCTCCCAGGATGATGCACCCTTCTCATGGTTCTATGGTTGAGGCCGAAGTTGACAAGCTAATCAAAGACAAATTCGTCAAGGAGGTCCAAAACCCCAAGTGTCTTGCCAACATTGTGCCAGTCAGGAAGAAGAATGGGCAGATCAGAGTCGGCATCGACTTCCGCGATCTTAATCGCCACTGCCCAAAGGATGACTTCCCACTCCCAGTGACAGAGTTGTTGATTGATGCCACGTCCGAGTTCCAAGCCCTCTCTTTCATGTATGGGTATTCCGGGTACAACCAGATCCGGATGGCCCCCGAAGATGAGGAGTCCACTACCTTCAGAGCTCCCCAAGGTACCTTTTTCTACCAGGTTATTCCATTCGGGTTGAAAAATGCAGGTGCCACTTATTAGAGGGCCATGCATCACATATTCAAGACGATTCTCGGGACATTGGTGGAATTCTACGTGGATGACCTCGTAGTCAAATCATGTCAGCGCGAGGATCATCTCAAATACCTTGAGAAAGTGTTTGGTTTCCTCCGTTCCCGTCACCTGAAGATGAACCCACTGAAGTGTGCCTTCGGGGTCACCTCTGGGATGTTTCTGGGCATTGTTGTTAGATATCGAGGTATCGAGATCGACCCGGAGAAGATCAAGGCCATCAGCCAAATGCCTCCCCCGAGCAACATTCGGGAGCTTCGAGGGCATCAAGGCCACTTTGCCTATATACACCGATTCATCGCGAATCTGGACGGCAAGTGTAAGCCCTTTTTCCGGCTCATGATGAAGGGCACCGCCTACGAATGGGATGAGGAGTGTCGGACCGCCTTAGAGGAAATCAAGCAGTATCTGCTCCAACCTCCGGTCTTGATTCCACCCGTCTCCGAAAATCCGCTGGTCCTTTATGTGACCGACCTGGAGAGATCCATTGGTGCGCTGCTCGCCGAGAAGAATAACGAAGGTACCGAGAATAGTCTCTACTATCTCAGCAGCATGCTTCTCGATACGGAGTTCAGATACTCCTCTATCGAAAAGAGCTGCCTTGCGCTCGTCTTCACCGTGAAGAAGTTGCGACATTACCTGCAGCACCATGAGGTGCAATTGGTTTCCTGGGTAGACCAACTAAAGTACATCCTGAACCGCCCTATGCTGACTAGCCGACTAGCATGGTGGGTAGTGATTCTCCAGCAGTTTGATATCAGGTTTGTACCTCAGAAGGACATTAAGGGACAGGCGTTGGGAGACTTTTTAGCTGCCCATCCAACCTCCGCGGATCAATCCCTGGACCTGGATTTCCCTGATGAGACGATCCTCTCAGTCGATCATGATGTCCCGTGTTGGAAAATGCATTTCGACGGTGCCTCCCGGAGCCCCACCGGTAGGAGGCTCAATGATCCCAAGCTCAACAGAGTGGGCATGGGTATTGTCTTCATTACTCCGCGCAAGCCGTCCTTCCATACTCGTTCCTGTTGTCAGAAGGCTGTACGAACAACAAGGCAGAGTACCAAACCCTCATCACCGGCCTCGAGTTGGCCCTTGAGATCCATGTTCCCCATCTACATGTGAAGGGAGATTCCATGATGGTAATCATATAGGTTAATGGTGACTACGTCGTCAGGAAGCCGGAGCTCGCACCATTGCTGGAATACACCCTCCGCCTAATGGCCCAGTTCTCTTCTCGACTAGAGGTTACCCATGTCCCACGGTCGCAGAACGGCGAAGTGGACACCCTGGCTGGCTTAGTCGCGTCGCTCGCAGAACCCGAACAAGATGATTTGATCATACATGTGGCACATCAGAGAGTCATTTCCCCCGTCACCCAAGAGGACCATGATAGCCTGCGGTTAAGTCATCTCACTGCCAGACCCTCCACTTCAGGGGTCCCGGGTTCGTCAGACGCAGTGGATGAAGCCACTCCCAACTGGAGAGCACCTTTTGTCGAGTATCTCCAAAATGGTCAGCTCCTGGACTACCGGTCCGAGCGCGAGCGAATCCGATGCTGCGTGCTGCAATTTACCCTCCAGAGCGGCCCCAGTCTTGAACAGATCCTTTATAAGCAGAGTTTCTATGGTGTCCTCCTCCGTTGCATCCAAGGAGTGGAGATACCTAAAGTTATGCAAGAGGTTCAGGCCGGTTCCTGTGGCGCCCATCAAGCTGGGCCGAAGCTGTCCCATCAAATCCGGAGATTGGGGTACTTTTGGCCCTCTATGATCCATGATTGTATTGGATATGCCAAGAGAAGCCACGCGTGCCAAGTACACGCCAACTTCTTGCATCGGCCGCCGGAGCCCCTCCACCCCACCAAGTACTCTTGGCCATTTGCGGTATGGGGACTTGATGTAGTGGGACCGTATCCACAGGCAAAAGCTCGCCAGTGTAGGTTCATCCTGACTGCTACAGATTTCTTCTCCAAGTGGGCAGAGGCAGTTCCGCTCAATGAGGTCAAGGCTCGTTCAATCGTTGACTTTGTGAGCTCCAACATTATCCATCAGTTTGGGGTACCTCACGCTGTCCTCACCGATAACGGCACCAACTTCCGAGCAGCTGAATTGAAGAAATTGTATGCCAATTACGACATCCGGTTGAACCATACCTCCGGCTACCACGCGCAGGCGAATGGACAGATCGAGGCGTTCAACAAGACCCTCTCTAACATTCTGCAGAAGATGGTTGGTCAGAACAAGAAAAGTTGGCCGGACAAGCTCCCCAACGCCCTTTTGGATTACCGGACGACGACTCGCAACTCTACCCAGGTGACCCCATATTCCCTGGTGTATGGAGCTGAGGTCGTCCTACCCATTGAGATCCAGATGCCGTCGTTATGCACTGTAGTTTATGGCCACCAGACATCAGATGAGGTAGCCGATATCAGTCTAGCCGAATTAGAAGCACTGGACGAGAACCGGCTTCGTGCCCTGCACAATCTGGAAAGGCATCATGATAAGATGGTGAGGGACTTAGACAAGAAGGTTCGCCTCCGCTCTTTTCTACAGCGCGACCTGGTACTGGACCTTCGAGCGCCAATGATTCCCGGTAGGAAACCGCCCAAATTAGAACCCAAATGGGAAGGGCCTTATATCATCCATAAGGTTTACCCCAATGGAGCATACTCCTTGGTGACCAGAGATGGAGAGTGTATAACCCATCCCACCAATGCCAAATTCCTCAAACGATACTTTTCCTAGGGCAAAAATGGTCCTGCACGACCCTAAACTGCAAAATGGTCTCGCACGACCTTAAACTGCATCTTCGTACTGCATGACGATAAACTGTGAAATAGTCCCTCGTGACCTTAAACTGCACATTATGGTCCAACATGACTCTAAACTGTATAGTCCTGCATGACTCTAAACTGCAAGATGGTCCTGCATGACCTTAAACTGCATCTCCGTCCTTACTGCAAGATGTTAAACTGCAAGCCAGTCATGCCTTCCTGACTGAGGCTCAGCCTCAGGCCCCTTGGCCTCCTCGGGCCTCGGCCCTCGTCCTTACTGCAAGACGTTAAACTGAAAGCCAGTCAGGCCTTCCTGACCGAGGCTCGGCCTTAGGCCCCTTGGCCTCCTCGGGCTGCTGGCACCCCGTCTTCACCGCGAGACGTTAAACCACAAGTTGGTTTTCCCCGATCTACCATCTTGCAGGGTTGTACGGTATAGTGTAGGACTACGTCCTCATTCACGTCGGATTACTCATCCTACTGTACATATCCCCAAATGAGATGCTTCTCATCGTCCTGCATGACGTTAAACTGCATGTCAAGAACTATGTGTGGCTTGATTCTCATCTTCATGGGATACGTAGGAATGCTCGGTCGCCTCGTCTTGAGCCCATCTCCAAGAATTTCTCTTCCTCTATTCCCCCTGGGAATAGTTTTTTTGGAGGATCTTTGTGTAGTAGGGAGTAGGCTTTCTTGGCCCCGTTCATGCAACCCTGCTCGCACAAGGATTGTAAGGGTCGCACCATGTGCCCGCTCCCATTCTTCTATCCTTCCACATCCTCACCGCATGACGCTAAACTGCATGGCCTTCAAGAACTACGTATGGCTTGATTCTCATCCTCATGAGATACGTAGGAATTCACGGAAATTTCGTCTGTTGGCCCAGCCCAAAAGCCAAAATCTGCCCCTTGGGTCAAGACATGGCAGGGTGCAAACTTTTGCCCCGACTCCATCGAGCAAGCCTCGACCAGGCTGCACATCCCCCCTGGATATTTTTTCCTCTTTCATGGATGGATACAGCTATGCTTCGCCCACTCTTTGACTGGGATTCCATCATTTTTTCAAACCCAGAGGGATCCCCAAGAACGGCTTGGTTACTACGCCCAAGGGCTCTCCTACCGATACGGGCCAATGCCCCCCGAGGTTTTTCAAGCAACAAGCCGATACAAGCCCCGCGTTGCGAATTTGTTCAGTGGTCGAAACTCATTTCTTGCTCCCATAACGGGTCACCATAGGAACGCTGTGCTTCGAACATTTTCAACAGTGTCCTGGATCTTCGGGTCCACCCCGAGATGTCCCAGACATCGAGTGCAGTGATTCATTCTGCCCCATCCCGAGGTGACAAACTTCCCCCCGGGTGGTGCTAGAGATTGGGACCACGACCCCGATCTCTCATAGGGGTGTACGGTGTGGTGTGGGACTCCATCCTCATTCACGTCGGGATCATGTACCATGCCGTACGCCTCCTCTTACGAGGTCCTGCCTCAGGCCCCTTGGCTTCCTCGGGTCCCCGACCCCCGTCCTCATGTAAGACCTTAAACTGCAGACCCGTCAGGCCTCCTGACCGAGGCCCAGCCTCAGGCCCCTTGGCCTCCTCGGGTCCCCGACCCCTGTCCTCATGTAAGACGTTAAACTACATACTCGTCAGGCCTTCCTGACCGATGCCTGACCTTAGGCCCCCCTGGCCTTCTCGGGCCCCTCCGCCCAACTTCTTACCATGAGTGTACGGTGTGGTGTGGGACTCCGTCCTCATTCAGGTCGGGATCATGTACCATGCCGTACGCCTCCCCTTACGAGGCCCAGCCTCAGGCCCCTTGGCCTCCTCGGGTCCCCGACCCCCGTCCTCATGTAATACGTTAAACTGCAGACCCGTCAGGCCTTCTTAACTGATGCCCGACCTTAGGCCCCCTGGCCTTCTCGGGCCCCTCCGCCCAACTTCTTACCCGGAGTGTACGGTGTGTTGTGGGACTACGTCCTAATTCACGTCGGGATCATGTACCATGTCGTACGCCTCCCCTTACGAGGCCCAGCCTCAGGCCCCTTGGCCTCCTCAGGTCCCTGACCCTCTTCCTCATTGCAAGATGTTAAACTACAAGTAGGTCAGGCATTCCTGACCAATGCCTAACCATCAGGCCCCTTGGCATTTCTGGGCCACGACCCAGGTCCTCTCTTATAGGAGTGTACGGTGTGGTGTGGGACTACGTCCTCATTCACGTCGGCTTCTTCGCCATACCGTATACCTCCCTTGTTTAGGGGTATATTACTCCCCTTCTCGTCCCGTATGACGTTAAACTACATTTGGAGAACTACGGGTGGCTTGATTCCCATCCACATGGGATACATAGGACCACCTGAATGTCCAGGATTCAGGTCCAGCCCCATCTCTCGGGAATCATCATCCCATCTTGGCCCCTTGGCCTATCCTTCCTCAATGAGAGGATTATATGGTGTGGTGTGGGATTATCTCCTCATTCACGATGGTCTCGTAATGACCATGCCATGTACCTCCACCTACTGAGTTGTTTCGTCGATCCCTTTTCAGCGGTTCACCAATGTGCTTAATATTACTCTGGTTTATTACCTGGAATGCCAAGCTTTACTCGGACACGTCCGCACCCACTTTCCAGGCTTTGTGCATCCCTGCATCAGGGCTTTCAGCATCTTTCATGCCTAGAGGGACCCCCAAGAACGGCCTGGATACTACGCCCAAGGGCTCTCCTACCGTTACGGGCCAACTCCCCCGAGGGTTTCAGACAACAAATCGATAAAATCCCACATTGCGAATATGGTCAGCGGTCGATGCTCGTTTCTTGTTCCCACCTCAGGCTAACGCGATATGGACGCTGTGTTTACACCATGGTTAACAGTTTTCCTCTATCGGCACGCCAACCCATTAAACCCAAAATGTCTGGTACACGATTCACACCCTTCATCACTTCATCATGTCCAAGTATAGTCTCAGATCTCTTGGTACTTTTCCTCCATGCACATCCGTGCGTTGGGGGAACAAGCTGCATCAATGGTTTCGTTCGGGGCTCTCTACTGACTCCCCTTTGATGGACGCCCCAAGTATTGCGATAAGGATCTTCCCCCCTTGTTTCTCGCACCAAGTTTATCTCATGTGGGATTAGGGATTGGGTTGACATCTGTGCTTACTCGGGGAGTTGTCACCATCCACGGTCCAAAATCTAAGACCATAAACTATGATTCTCATCTGGAACTACGTTCAGCTTGATTCCTATCTTGATAGGATATGTAGGAATGCCCAGACCCCTTGTCTTTAGGTCCAGCTTGAGTTCAGCAAGTTCACCTCTCTGGTCCTGCCTTCAGGACCCCGACCACGGGACCGCATGGCATATTGTAGGACTACATCCTCATTCACGTCGGGTTTGTAATAGCTGCACCACGCGCACCCCGTTCTGAGAGTTAGACCTCCTATTCATTGTCCTGCATGACATTAAAAGTCACCCTTCAGAACTACGTGTGGCTTGATTCCCATCCTCATGGGATACGTAGGACCACCTGAATGTCTAGGATTCGGGTCCATCCCCACCTCTTAGTGATCTCCTGATCTCCCGGTCACCTAGGACACTTGGTCTTTCCCTCTTCAGGAGGTGGATATGTAGGTATGATACAAGGTTTTGGGCACTATTCCCCCTTTTCCCGGGAACCCTCCATCTCTTGGTTACACTCAAGATGAGTCTCTTGACACCTTGAAGTTGTTAACCCATGTGTTAAGAGTACTCTGGTCTAGGACCAAGAGTTTCAGATTCAACTTGATCAAGTCCCTTCCACTTGTCAAGCTTCGTGTTCCCCTCCATTCGGGCTTCCATCACCTTTCACACCCAGAGGGACCCCCAAGAACGGCCTGGATACAACGACAAAGGGCTCTCCTACCGTTACGGGCCAACACCCCCGAGGGTTTTGGACAACAAATCGATAAAATCCCGTGTTGCGAATACGGTCAGCGGTCGATGCTCATTTGTTTGTCCCCATTTCAGGCTAACGTGACAGGATGCTGTGTTGCGAACATGGTCAGCAGTAATCCTCTATCGTCACACTAGCCCCTTCAATCCTTGAATGTTGGTTGCATGATTTACATCATTTTCCACACCATCATGTCCAGGTGGAATCTCGACACTTTTTGTGCTTTCCCTCAGTGCACCTTTGCATGTCAGGGGGACAAAGCCGCAATATGGCGTCCTTCGGGGCTCCCATTGTCCGAGTACTAAGACCATAAACTAAGATCCATTCAGAACTATGTGTGGCTTGATTCCCATCCTCATGGGATATGAAAGACCGCCCGGAAGCCTTGTCGTCGTGTACAACCTATTTAGGGAGCCAGTCTATCCCCCAGTTTCACCTCTTACCTCTATATAGGCCCCTCGGCCTAAGGTTTCCCTCTCCGAATGGCGTACAATTTGATGTGGGATCATGTCTCCGTCAATTGTGTTTTATAACACTACGCACATTTCCCGCCTAGCATCGTCTCTGCTACATCTACGCTGCATGACGATAAAATGCATGCTTGGTCCTGTCATATGAACCTAAACTGTGACATTATCGTCCTGGCCGCACGACGAAAAACGGCACTGCATTGTGGTGACCTCGTTTTAGAGGACATCACGTTGGGTATTGGCCACATGCCATGCCATTTGTCAATGCCCATCATGGCTTGATCCTTGTGGGGACATCACGACCTACTATTCTAGGCCTATCGCTTCACAAAAAAAAACCATTCACCTTAAAGAACAAACAAGATACATCAAATTCCGCTTCTTTTAGTGCAGGGGCCACACCCACACTCCCCTTTTCCCCTGGCACTGGTATCTTACCATGTCACCTTTCAGAACTACGTATGGCTTGATTCTCATCCTTATGAGATACGTAGGAGCGCCCGGGCACTTCCCCACAGGCCCAGCCTAACCTTTGTGTTCGGTCCCTCAACTCGATCATTTCCCCGGAGAATGCATGGTAAGTAGGGCTTAGGTCCTCCTTCACGTCGGGTTTTGATGCCATGTGTCCCCAGCTCCCTTTACCCATTTATGGTCTAAGGTCCATCAAGAACTACGTAAGGCTTGATTCTCATCCCTATGAGATACGTAGGGGCGCCCGAACACTTCCCCCTGGGCCCGACCTAACTTTCGCTTTTGGTCCCTTGACCTAAAGCCTCTCCCAAGGAGGTTGTGCGATGTGGTATGAGATTACGTCCTCATTCCCATCAGGTTGTTCATCGCACCGCACACACCCCCTATTCCCATTCGCGCCATGTGTTTGAGTTACTCCACCATGTGCCTATTATGTCTCTTCCCATCCATGGTCTGAATTCTATGACCCTAAACTAAGGTCTCCCTATGGGAAGGAATCTACTCCCGCTCTCTAATAAGTTTCATTGTCGTATTCAGATGTGTTTCGACAAAGAACCCAAAGTGTGGGACTTTCAAACGGACATTCCCTTCGTCCCACGACCAAGCTTCGTGAGCTCTCTATTTGGATCCTCATCCTCTTCCACATCTGAAAGGACCCCCGGATGACATGGATACTCGTCTTAAAGGCTATCCATGAATGTTGGACCTAAGGGCCCTTCAATCGTTTCGGGCCAACATACCTACGGATATTTGACAACATTTGTGACATGGTCCCGTGTTTCGAACATGGTCAACAGTCGACCCTCATTTGTCTGTCCCCATTCTAGGCTAATGCGATATGGATGCTGGGTTTCTACCACGGTCAAAAGTTATCGTCCGTCGTCACGCCACCATCATCGTGATCTGAATCTCGAGTTCCATGATTCACACATTTCCACTCCCTCATGATCAGGTAGAATTCCATCATGCTCGGCTCTTCCTCTTCGCACATCTAGGTGCGCTAAATGATCGTGTTAGTGTCACTGGACCGGTATTCACCGAGCATACCTTTGCCCTAACCTTCCCCTTTCTGTGTTGGGAAGTTCCCACCACTACTGCTTGTTTCCCACACCGAGCACAACTCACGTGGACTTAGTAGTTTTGGCGGGATGTGTACCAACACAGTCAGGCTGCTCCTCGACCTGCATGATGTTAAAATGCACTTCCATAACTACGTATGGCTTGATTCCCATCCTCATGGGGTACGTAGGAATGCCCGACCACTCTGCTTCGGGACCAGCCCAATCCTCACTCTTGGTCCCTCGACCTGAAGAGTATCCTCCAGGGGTATGTGGTATGATTTGGACTCAATGTCCTCATTCACGTCAGTTTCATATCTACCGCTCCACATGCTTCCTTCCCTCTTATTCCACGTCCTATCGAATGAAATTAAACTACAAGAGTCTATGTGTCCTCAACGCAGGACATTAAACTGCGGTTCTACCCTGAACATGTTTAGGATTCAACAAGATCCCACTAGGAAGTGACAGATCCCCTCGCCAAAGAGGCCCTATCTGAAAGAAGGAATGATCCATGATCAAACCGATGCGCCCATCCAGCGTACTCCCACCACGATGGTGTAACTACCTAAGTGTTGGATTCTGTTCGGACAGACCACCACTCCATATTCCACGCTTTGCGTGCCCCTTATTCGGACCCTCGTCCCCTTTCATGTCTGAAGGAACCCCCTAACGGCCTGGTCTCATGCCGAATCGGCTCACCTACCATCCTGGGCCAACGTTCCGGAAGACGGGTCATGTCTGGATGGACCCCCTAACAGTATAGATTTGTGACCTATGGTCCGCCAACTGTCCTGGGCCAACGTCCTGAAGGATTGATCAACAACATTTGTGACATGGTCCCGTGTTTCGAACGTGGTCAACGGTCCACCCTCCTTTGTTGTCCCCGTTACAGGATAACACAGTAAGGGTACGGCTTCTCCTACAAGGTTAAAGTTTGTCCCTTATTGTCACGTCATCCCCACAGTGTTCCGAATCTTGGGTATCGTGATTCACACTTCCCGTTTTCATCAGTTTGGACCGATTTCAGTGCCCCTGGCGTTGCCCCGTTCGTGCATAAGAGCACGCTGAGGGAACGGTAATTCGGCCATCCTGAAATTTCCTTCTCCAATCAAGCCTTTCCCGTCTCTCAGAAATTCGGACTGGTAATCTGAATCCTGGACATCGGGCTCGACCCACATGGGCTTGGGGAATTGTTGCCGAACGTCCTGCAAACATTGTACGGATGAAACAAGGCAATTCAATAGTGGAAATCGTGCGCGCTATGGCATTCAAAACAAAGAAAAAATTTTGAAGCACGAAAGTACCAATAAAATTTTTATGGGATTGTTACAATACTCGGGGGTAGAGTTCCCCCATGGACGGGTTGACCCTGTCAAAAGAGCGTTGCAGCTCCACCACCCATTGGCTTGTGGCATCCAAGGCTTGCTGCCGCTGAATCAGATCCCGCTCCTCCTCAGCAGTGGCGGGGCGCAGTTCGTCAATTCTGGCTTTGGCCCTCTCCACGCCAGCTCGAACGACAACCATCTCTCCAGAGGTCTACCTCATATGATCTTCTGCCACTGCCAGCTGGGCCTTCAACCGTGAGACCATCTCAGATTGTGTATCAAGAGAGGATAAAAGCTCGTCTTCTCGGGTCTGCATCTATTGAACCTCGCCTTCAGCCTCCTGGAGCTTCTTGATACTGGTCGCCTTCCTCTGCTGCCAGCCCACGCTGAGCTCACGATCATGCTCCCGGATCTTCTCAGCCACAAGATCTCAGATGAGTGCGTGAGGACGTTGGGCATCCACTCCCCCAGTACACAGTTTGCGCAGCCACGAGCAGAGTCTATCCATTTCGGCCAGCCATTACACTTGGGGAGTGTCCTTGATAAAGCGTGCAATCAGCTTCCACGACTGACGGCGGACGATGTCGCTGTCTTCCTCGTCGGAGGTCGTTTCGTCCCAGTCTGCGTGATTGGCAGGCTCGTACGTGGGGTACGCCCGCAAGAAATCTTTGGCAGGATCAACATCCTGTGTTGAATCCAGTACGACACCTGGTTCCAAAGCAGGCGCGACAGGACTGGGACTGACCGGTTGATCCTCTTCCTCGGAATCCACCTCAATGACTTCGGGTACGACCCTGCCGGTGGTCCCGCCTGTGATGATGTGCGTCGTAGCATGAGGGGATGGGGGGACTATCGCCACCATCACCGGCAAGCCCCTAGGAGGGATGCCACCAGACATCCCGACCAGTCTTGCCGCAGTGGCCCATGCCAGTCGAAGAACTGTACGACAGAGAGGGACAAACGTTAGTTGGCATGGTCTACATGTGACAACGAGGAGACCGGTAGAGGAGAATTACAGAGATCGACCTCCTGGCACTGCTCTTGAGCCGGTACTGACGGGACCCCGAGACGAGGCCCTCCATATACTGTTGGAAGGTCTGGAGATTCCGGAGGAGCCACCTCAGGCGCTCTGGTCCCACCAGACGCGGAACTGGACGCAGCCATAGGCGCACGTTCTGACAGTCCCGCATCATCACCTGCCAAGGAGCGAGAACGAGGCCTACGAACAAGTTCCTCTTGCATGGCTCAAACATTGGTGAGAATACCATAATGACCCAAGAATAGATCACAAGGAAAGAATTTTGGAATTCTACCTTGAGATCCTCTGCGAAATCTTCGGATTCTTAGCCTCGGTCTCCAACCTCGCCCTCCTCAAACGGGCTCCCTCCTCCAGCCTCATCCTCCCGAGAGGAGTCCTCTGATTCTTCCGGCAAGGGGAAGCGCTCCCTCAGATTGGCAGCTGATAACTGTGGGGGGACCGTCTGATTCAACAGTACCCTCACCCGGTCTGTCATTGGGCGAGGAACACCACTGGAGTGGACGTAATCCTCCAGCTCATCCAGGTATTGTCCTGCCTCCACTGGAGGCGCCATGAATCTAGCCCGGACTAGGCCTATGCCCGATAATTCCATCCCGAGGCGATTCAGGTGGGCCCATATCTCGGGTGGGCTGAGGAATTGCCGGTTGACATCCCAAATGTCCCAAGCCTTCGGGAAGACGTCATCCTCCGCCATGTCGATATGACGCAGGCGCTTCCCCGGAGCCTGAGTGGATATCCTACGAAATACTCTCGGTGGCTGCCCCTCCGGATGACCCTGCTCTTCTGGAATCACCAGATCCACCGCTGCTGCCATACCCTCGGCCGGTGCGGGTCTCGCCGCCATGGTAGCCCCGCTACCACGAGCGACCCTAGCTGCCCTCCGACCCCGACCTCGAGATAGAGGAGGCCCACCGTCACCGACTCGGATAGTTGGTTGCTTCAGCATCTCCCCTGGGTAAGCATCCTCCCAACTGATGGCATACTTTTTCACCAATCCGAAGGCGGCGGTGGATGGAGGCAATGCAATCTGCATCTTTCCATCTTCCCGTGTGAACATGAGCCACAACTACCTCATCACACACGACTGCTCCTCGTGATGCACCTCCCAGTAGACCTGCGGGGTCAACCGCTGGAGGCACCGGAACTGCCTCGCAAACTGATGCGGGGTGTATGGTTCATAGAGCGGATAACGATCTATTCGTGCTACCAAAACTCCACCTCGGAAGGCCAGGAGGTAAGCCCGATGTTCTTCCGTTCCCCGTCCGTCATCAGTAAGCATCCCCGTCGGCAACGGGAAGGGGTGTAAATTGAACTCATCCGCCCTCCACACCCGATTCAGCACCATCGTAAGGACCAGCTTGAACGGGAAGCTCCCGACTGCGTTCTGGATGGAGGGGCGGAAGTTCGATCCCGGAGGAGAAACAGGGTTTGGATACTCGTAAATCCCACTGATATGCGCTGCGATCCACCCATATAGAAGGGGGAAGGGCCCACATATCCTTGGCGGCTTCATGCCCTCGCTAATATGCCGCAACATTCTGTACAGTTTGGTGAGCATCAGAATCCCCAGATTGATCCTCTTCCCCATGGCCAACATCGACGCCATGATAAATGAGTTGGGTCGTACCCCCATGCATGTATCTCTCACCGGTAGGATCCAACCACAGATGACAGCCGCGATGAACGCCGCCAGGCTGACTATCGGATGTTGTTCAGTGCTGACACTGAAACCCCAAGTCTTCTATTGGTTGTCCTCCAAGACCCGCCAATACGAGTCCCCCTTGCCCCGTTGGGCTGCCCTTGGAAATGTTCGAGGCTTCGGAGGGAAATCTCGATTATATGGGAAATTCAGGAATCATTTGAACCACCTCCTAAAGTGGACATCCCTCACTGCCTCCTCATCCTCTCTAAGGACAAGTTCCATCAGCGCCGACGCCAGTCGTGGCATTTGATCCATATCCCCCCATGCGCTGATGACAGGGAGGAATTCGTCATACATGGCCCCCAGGATCGGGACCCCAGAAATCTGGTGGACATCCCACAGGCTGATTCCCACTTCCCCGTGATGCAGGTGAAAAGTGTTGGTCCTAGAAAACCATCTACTCAGCAATTCCGGCATTAGCTGCTTTGGTTGGTAAATGAGGAATTGGGAGGCAAATGCCTCCTCATACAACCCCACTCTCCTCAGCTCGGCCCCAAAATCCTCGCATGAGGTGCCTACCTAGTAGGCCCAGGCCCAGTCATCAGTAAAGTTGCTGCCCTGGTGTAGGTCCCACTCATCGAACCATCCCTTCTTTGAATCCTGCATAGCCGCCATCAGCATGGTACGGTAGAGGGGAGGGGAAGTCTCTGGCTGAAGTGGCTTCCCGTCAATGTCGTTCACATGGTTGTAGAGACAGTCAGCGGTAACGGGTGTGAAGTTCTCTTGTGCGTGACCATCGGCAGCCCTGAACCATTGGTGCTGGCATGGTATGCTCCTGAACCAGCAAGTCGGTTCGTCCCTACTCGCCTCAGGGATAAAGACGTCATCCCTCAGCCCGAAGTCGTACAATGGAAGTATCTTGCACTGCGGATAATCCTTCTGACCCTCCAAAAGCAGATCTGTCAAAGAAGTGTGGTCCGAGTGGCTTCAGATCATCTCCCCTAGGCCTGGAAAGTTGGCCATCTCATCCCGACAAGCATCATCTGCTAGCACCCCCAATACAGCCTATTGATGGGCCATTTTAACTCTGGCCCTCAGAAATGAATTTTTTTCAGCTGAATCGTGAAGCTCGACCGCGATGCTGAATCGAGAAGCCGGATCGCGAAGATCGGTCGCGGGACCAAGCCGCAAAGTCTGTCCAAGGATGACAGGCAAAGGTTCGCTTGGCGCGGACGCGGAGTCGGAGACCCGCGGTTCACCGCGAAGCTCGATTCGCGGAGGGCTATCGTGGAGTACGCAGAGCTTCACGAAGTCGAGAGCACAAAAATACAAGGAAGGCACGCGAAGACAAAAGAGGTCGAACCCCCTATTTATAGGCGGTGACCGCGGAGCATCGCGGTGCGCCTCACCCGCGCGGAGCATCGCGGTGCGTCCGGATTGGTGGCCCCGGTCAGCACCGCGGGCACCCTACGCGTAGCCGCATCGCGAAACACCGACAAATTTTGGCGATTTTCCCTCAGACTTCGACCCTTCTCCCTCCGCCACTCCAAGCCTGAGGGGGGGCATTTGTTGGCGGCAAAATATGGCCTGAAAGGAAGGAACGAAAAATACGGCTGGCGCACTGCCTCGCGATGCACCAACACGAAGCACCGACGCGAAGCCCCGCCGCGATGCGCCCCGACCATCATGTCCTCGTGAAGCTCCGGAGGCCGTAATGCTCCGAGAACGCATTTGAAGTTTGCGAGCCGCCGCGAAGCTCCTGAGGTGGTAATGCTCCACGAACGCATTTGAAGTTCGCGAGCCACCGTGAAGCTCCAGAGGCGGTACCCTCCGTGGATGACGTTGACGTTCGCGAGCGCGCCACGAAGCACTAGAGGCAGCGCGCGAGTTCTGCTTCACAGCGCCCATTGCCTATAAATACTAGACTCCCCCTAAGTCCCAAGGACGGACAATCCGACCTTTCAGCTTCTCCTCTCCCGAATGGCGAAGCACTCTTTTCCCTGGGAATCATGAGCTCTGCGAGGTATTTCTACTTCGCGAGACGCCTCTGCATTGTCTCATTTTGAGCCCCTCTTCCGAGAGGGATGCCCTTCGCGAAGCTCAAGGGAATTCGCGAAGGAAGAGGATTCCCAAGGGAACCCGGGCAGCCGCGGAGCGTTTATGCTTCGCAAAAACCCCCAACCCATGCTAGCGATCCCTATGCTAAGGCAGGATCACTACACATCGCGAAGCACACTGCTTCGCAGGACCCTGCTTCGCGAGGCACCCCTTTTTCGCGAGGCAGTGCTCCGCGAACACTGTTCCACTTCGCGAAGCACCTTCCACTCACACCTATGCCCCATGCTAAGGCCAAGGCAGTCCACTTCGTGAAGCACACTCCATTTCATAGCAGTTCCTCTTCCCGTGCGACCCTCCAGGTTTGCACGATATGATTTCAAAGTCCCCTGGACAATACCACCTGTAGCGTTGCTTCGCCTAATGCTTCTTCGCATAGGCACGCTAACGGCTATTTCATATTCGCATAGCCACGCTAACGTGGACCCCTCGATGCTTCGTTACACAACCCCCCTTGACCATGGCCTTACTGGTACCTTCCCTTCCCCAAGGACCAGAGGGTACCAGTTATGTAAGTCCTAGGGGTGTGGAGTGAACCCACATTGTCCGAGCTGCAGGATGTTAAACTGCCAAACACCACGTCCTCAACACATGACGTTAAACTGTGACCGGACCTCGTGCCCCTCACGAAGGGTCCCCCCAACTCGTACATTCTTTACACCACTCATCTCCACGGGAATGGAATCACCCATCCACAAGGGATGATATCCTCCTTATTGGAGTGGCGTATGTTCATGGGAGAAGGGAGACCCTAGTTCCCCAACGGATGGCTGCACCTCTGCATCTCCGTACTTCCCCTCTACCAAGGTCAGTGGAGGGCATGATAGGGAACGAGGCACCTCCCATCATTGGACCAAGGTCCATCTTTCCCGCGCTTTGTCGCACCATGGGCCTCCATCTTGGAGTAAGTTCCAGCACCATGGGCCGCCTAACGTGTAAGCCCCTCTTCGCTTCTCATGGACACATCCTTCGCGACGTGATCGTCAGGTCCTTTCAACCTCTTGTTTCTCACACCGAGCATAACTCACGTGGGCATAGTGTGAGCACCGACCCTGACCCCCACCCACAACGAACTATGAGGACTTTGATCCATGTCAAGGCATGGTACGTAGGAAGCCTCCATGAGGTTCATGCCACATTTCTCGGTCGTTCATTCACGTCGAGTTTCGCCCCGTCCCACATGACGTTAAACTGCATGCCCTCGTCCAGCATGACGTTAAACTGTATGCCCCCTTGTCCTGCATGACACACCCATCCCCATTTGAACTATGAGGACATTGATCCATGTCAAGGCATGGTACGTAGGAAGCCTTAAAAAGGTTCAAGCCCACCACCCATTGGACCAAGGTCCACTTTCACGTCGGTTCGCCGACAAAACCCCACTTGAACTACGAGGTCGTTGATCCATGTCAAGGCATGGTACGTAGGAAGCCTTACAGAGGTTCAAGCCCACCACTCATTGGACCAAGGTCCACTTTCACGTCGGTTCACCGAAAAAGCCCCATTTGAACTATGAGGTCTTTGATCCATGTTAAGGCATGGTACGTAGGAAGCCTCCACGAGGTTCAAGCCCACCCATCATCCAATTCACGTCATGTTCCACCTACGTCTAGCATGACGTTAAACTGCAATTCCTGTCCGATAGCAAGCCGTTGTGACTAACCCGAACTACGAGGTCTTTGATCCATGTCAAGGCATGGAACATAGGGAGCCTCTACGAGGTTCAAATCCACCATCCGGTCGTCCCGACCTCATTTAGGTCGGTTCACCCATGTCCAACATGACGTTAAACTGCATTTCCCAATCCGAACTACGGGGACTTTGATCCGTGTCAAGGAAAGGTACGTAGGAGGCCTCCCTGAGGTTCAAGCCCAACAAACATTGGCCCAAACCATCTTCTTGTCGGTGTGCCAGGCCCCCATTTTCAGGCCCATTTCCCATCGGACCACTGTCCCTCATTTACGTCGGTTCGCTAATACCCACCGCCCGTCGTTTATTCACGTCAGGGTTCACTATCGTCCCGCATGACGTTAAACTGTATTCCATCAATCCTTTGAACTATGAGGACATTGATCCATGTCAAGGCATGGTACATAGGAAACCTCCCCAAGGTTCAAGCCCACCACCAATGGACCCACGGGTCTACTTTCACATCAGTACGCTGACGATACCTATCAGACCAAGGTCCTCCTTCACGTCGGTACGCTGACGATGTCCATCGGACCAAGGTCCACCTTTACGTTGGTTCGCTGACGACATTCATCGGGCCACGGTCCACCTTCACGTCGGTTTACCGGCACCATCCCAAACTACGCGGACTTTGATTCCCTACCACGGGGATACGTAGGAAGCCTCTTCATGGTTCAAGCCCAACTTTACTGTCGCCCCTACGATGGTCCCATTTCATTCCCCCTCTACTTCATTCATCCACCTACAGCCCATCCTGATTCTCGCTCGGGCCGTCATATCCCAGTGAGACCATGTCGGTACGCTCTCCTTCACAGCCACCCATGGGTTGGCCCCGGTATCGACATCCCTTCAAGGAGAATCCCTCAATCCGATCTATCCTAGCTAATGCTCTGGTTGGGTTGATCCGTCTCCGCTAGACGTTAAACTCACGACATACCCTGTGTTAAACACGGGAAGCTGAGGAAAACCTCAGATATGTGTCTATGGCATATAATTCCTCGTGCTCGATGTGGGATGCCTCAGGCTTCCACACCCTCGAGAAGCCTTGTGACCCGGGATAACAGACATACATGCCGGGTTCCCCAACATCCAGACACGCTACTGATGCATCAACGTGACTACTCCCCCGACTGAAGGTTGATGCCCTGACCGGACCCTTTGGAATGTCCCGACAGAAGCATTGTAATTAATCGGTGTCCATGGAAACATGGCACTGAGAAGAGTTTCATGAACTACGTATTAAATCTATGAGGGAGACCCGGACTAGGTGACGAGTTCTGAGGAGGAATCCACGGGAGGAAGAACCGACATCCCATCATCCCGTTTCGATCAAGGAGAAGATGTCCCTGAATACGGAACGAATGTTGCCCACCTTTGGAAAGCGGGAATGCGGGGCAACAAAGCACCGCGCGTCCTCCTCCGCGGACGGAACGGACGTGCACGCGCGCCCTGACAAAAGAGTCGGAAACAACGCCGCATTGACGTATCACCTCATACGAACTCTTACTGTGTAATTTAATCCCTTTGTCTCGATATCTCATCAAGCAGGTTTCATGGAAGTGTCATAAACCTATATGCTTGAGACAGTTCTATTTCAATCAAAGGGCCGAGATATCAACTTCCATAAATGGAAGGGAAAAATATTTCCTCAACATATCCATTAACAACATGTCACTCGTGATGCACCCAACATACCTTACTTCCCGCCAACTGTCTGCGTGACAGTTTTCGTCAGTAAATCTAAGTGTGCGAGTCATGACATGAGTTAATGATAATCTTCTAGTCTAAGGACCATTACACACACTCATAGATAGAAATATCCGATGACACCAAGACATGCGGAATTACTACTGGCGGGTCTGTTCTCATAATCTCCCATCTTGGAGATTACCAAGTGTGAACTCCATTAGAGAGAGTCTCATCTTCTTACGAGTACTCGCACATGACGGTATGTATACTATGTGTCCTATCATAGTATGTCATCCAACCACAGAACTTTATTTGAAAATATTGTTATAGCATTTCAAGGTTCTCATCATAGTAGGGATCTGCTATGACCTTATTAATGCAACAAATATTCCAGGACATTATTATATTATATTCATGAAGAACAATGAACAATATATAATAAGTGAAAATTTATATAATCAAAGTACAAAACAGTTGGTTCTGAGGACACCAACCCTTACAATCATCAACAAGGAAGCCCTCAATCTTCGAGGTAGTCAGCTCCTCTATCTTCATATCCTCAGAAGCCCTCGATTGTAATCACCAACAATCGGAGTCGTACGAAGCAAGTCTGCACAAGGAAATGTTTGAACAGGATGTTCAAACTTCCTTCACAAATCATTGACAGTTGATAAGAGCCTCTCTCTTTAGAAATAACTTAAACAACATACATGCATAAATGTCAAAGTTTTATCTTCTATTCAAATGATCACCTATTTATAAGAGAAATTCCAACGGTCAGCTCCCTCCTCCAACGGTCATATTTTCCTTAAATTTTGGTGGGTCCTGTACACATGTCACTCAAACAACTGTTAGTTAGAAACAGAATGTACGACATCATTTTATAAAAAAACATGTGTAACTGAATGCACAACATCATTTTTTAATGAATCATGTGTAAGCATTAGAAAAAATAAAGTTTGGAGTGTAAGAAAATAAAAGTTTGGAGTCTAACCAAAATGAAATTCGGAGTTTATAATAATGAGATATTCAGATTCTTCTTTATAGGAATTTAGAATCTAAATTCTGTAGAAATCCGAAGTCTGAATGTCTATGGAAATTCAGAGTATGGTTTCACTAGAATATAGAATCGGAACATACAGAGTATGGATTCAAACATGTAGAAGTTCGTAGTTGAACTAGTAAAAGTTCTAAGTTGAACTAGTAAAAGTTCATATTTGAACTCATAGATGTTCGGAGTCGAAGTAGTAAAAGTTCAGAGTCTAACTATTAGAAGTTTGGAGACCAGAATCCGGATTTGAACGTTGTTAGAGTTCATATCCAGAATTCAGAATGGAACTTTATTAGAGTTTGTATCCTGAATTCAGAGTGGAACTTTATTAGAGTTCGTATCCAGAATTCAAAGTGGAACTTTATGTGAGTTCTTATACAATATTCGGTGTATAACTTCATTACACTTCATATCCAAAATTCGGAGTTGAACTTTATTATAGTTCATATCCAGAAGTCAGATCCTAAAACAGAATGCTTCATATCTAAGTATTATATGATTCCATGGTTTTTGATTTGAATCCAATTTTTATTCAAAAGAAAAATATTGAAATGAAAAATAAAAACATGGTTGGGGTAAATTCCTTTAAGAAGGAAATTTTCCTTATATAAGTAAAATATAGATTTAGTTAAGTATAGGGTGTTTGTTATTTTTAAACTAAGAAGGAATTGAAAAGTCATAAGGAAAACCTTAGTAACTCAACAATCACCCCATTTTGTAAAGCACAAAAAACCATTCGAAAAAGAATATATGGACATTGAAAAATTTCATTAGGCATTGAAATTAATAAATATCCTCCTTTGTTCATGGATTATAGTAAATACAACTAACTCCCCCTTAGGCATTGAAACTCATAGGATTGTATTATTGATTTCCGAAATGGAGTTTTCATTATCATGGTATTGAAAAACATCATAATGAGGAACTCCACCTTACTTTAAGGATATCTTCACTTAGAAATTTTTACTTCTCCATTTTAAATTTTTCCTTATCCCATTTTCAATGGTGCTTTTTCCTTCTCCCCCTTTGAGATTTTCAAAAAGAATTTAAGGGATTTGAAAAGAAATAAAGTACATGAAACCTTGGTACAAAGTAGAACAAGATACAACTAACTAAAAATTTCATTATAGTTGAAAAAAAATTATAAGGAATGAAAAATACAACAAAAGATCACATTGTGTCTATTTTTCCCCCTTTTCCTTTGGTATTAGCTTCTTCAACAAGATTTTCAGCTTCTTCAAATCTTTTTGATCATCCTCATCTTGCCTCTCCAAAGCTATTATCCTTTCCTCTTGAGCTTTAAAGACATCTTCTTGAGCCTTCATGGCCTCTTCTTGCATCTTTAGTAACTCATCTTGCTTTCCAAGCATTCCTATGAGATCAATCCAGAGATCTCTACCCCTTTTTATATTTTTAGAAAGATAATTAACCTTCTCGTTCAAGTACATTACTTATTGATTCCGAGTATGTTGCTCAATGATTAGCTCATCGAGAAGATTATTAATCTTGGTATCCTCAGTTTCAAAGGAATCTTTAACATCATTCTAAAAATTTTCAAACTCCACCAGGTCATCATCCAACTTCTTTGACCACATAGTGATTTTTCTGCAAGATTTTCTATGAACATCAGAATCAATGAAAAAATTTCTATGGTCATCTTCAATTTTCACACATTTATCCATCACCATGGATAAGGATTCTGATTTCTGATTTAGGTTGTGTTGCAGCATCTTGTATCTACAGTCTATAGTGGGAAATATCGGAATGGTGTCCCCTAAATTTTTCAAAGACTCGACAACAAATTCATGACCATGTGCTTATGATTCCGAATCAGACACTTTTCTTGGGGATTATTCTTCTTAAATTTGCACCAGCTTCCTTTTAGAAGAACTACCAACCTCCTTCTTCCTGATGATAACATTTCTTGGTGTATCCCTGAGCACTTTCTTTTCTTTGTTAGTTTTCGGAATGGGATGATCATCTGGTGATCCTTCCTCACACTCTGATAGTTGAACAATGTTGTCTTCATCTATTTTCTCCTTTTCCGATCCGTCATCAAGAAAATTCTTCTCATAGCTTACTTCCTCATCAGAAAATTCATTTTATCTATATTCTTATTACTTATCATCATCTTTGTTACCTCCTTTCTCAACTCCCTTTACCAAGGAGACCTATTGTGAAGATTTATCCTTTTCTTGATATTCTTCTACTAGTTTGATCAAGTCATCCAGATCAGCACATCCTTCTTCTTCTTCTTCAAAAACGTATTCTTCTACTTTTTCACCAGATTCTTTCTCTACATCATCAGCAACCTCTTTCCCTTTGGACGTTTCCTAAGTGAAGTAAATTTTCCCAAGAGTCTCTAGTAAAGGATCAGTAAGGAATGTTTACGGAACCTGAATCTTCTCAGAAGTAATCTCTCTTTCTTTCAAAAGAGATTGAACAAACTCGTCTTCTGACATCTTCTTCTTCAATTTATTTTCGTTTTCTAGTATTTCCAACTCATCAAAAGATTTCTATTTTAAGGACTTATCCTCAGCAGGATCCAATCTGTATTGAGGGTCCCCTTCTTTTCTCTTCTCCTTGTCTTCCCTCCACTTAACAACCACTCCCACTAGGTAAGAATTTTGTTTCATTAGATTGGGTGGTGGAGATTGTGTTTCCTTTTCTTTCTAGGTATTGTCTTTAGCTACCACTTCATTTAAATTTATATTCTTCTCTGCCATTTTAGATGGATCTGGAGTTTGTTGATCTTTCTAAGATGCCTCATCCTCTTCCTCTGGTAAAGGGTATAATTCTTTGTATTCAAGAGAAAACCCCATTTTGATCCTCTTTAATGTATCATAACTAAATATAATTACCTTGTAGTTTATTTTCATGTAAGTGACTGACTGACAACTAACATTTTTATTGATTTTGAAAGAAAGTTGATACAAAAATATCACAGAGGTCGAAAAAAGTGCACTCCCAAGGCATCATTGATCACAAACATCATCCCCTCAGTTGGAAATGAACCTATATTCAGTAAAAGAGATATACTTTGGTTGGGCGAAGCTCTGGACGCCTAGAAATCTGCCACCTGGTTCCCTTCCCGCCATGTGTGAGTGATATCAATAAGATTACCCAAACTCTGCTTGCACTTCCTAATGATATGAAAGCTATTCCACGGAACCCGACCTTTACCTTATAATGCTTTGAAGATCATTAACATATCTGTTTCAATCGCTTTGAGAATGATATCCCACTATCCACACAACTCCAAACCCGTGAGCATAGCCTGTGCTTCCGCCTGAAAAACGTCACCCCTACCATAGGAAGCAGAAAAGGCTGATACAACAGACCCTGCCCAGTTCCGGATAACCCCTACACCTCTCATCTCCCCCCCCCCACAAGTGATCCATCAGTGTTTAATTTTAGGCCGAAGGTGTGTGGGTGCCAATGTACCCAGTTCCCGCGACCCAACTCCCTACCTCGGCTGGACCTAATACAACTGGGTATAATAGCCTTCACTGATGGCGCATCCTGGCAGCTATCACACACCCGAACCAAGTCCTGAAAAGAATTATGCATATTGAAAATTATAATGGCATGTGTACCTCTTTTGTTATTGTGACGCACATAATTCCTTGCACTCCATAGGGTCCAGCATCCGGCAAGTAACAGAATAGATCGAGCCTTCCTTTCAGGTCCTTGACTGCCCGCACCTTGGAACCATGCAGTTAAGAAGATCTCCATTGTCCCTCCCTGCCCGCTCCATCCAGTGAGAGCACCGAACACCAGCCATATCCAACCGTCCCATTCACTATCAAAAAACAAATGCCACAGAGATTCTGTTTTGGGCTTTCGACAACACCAACACCTGGAGGCAAAGCTAACACCCTTTCGCTGAATATTATCATCAGCAGGCAAAGCTCGGTTCCTTACCCTCCATAAAAGGAAATTAAATTTTGAGGGTACCTCCCTGCACCACAAGGTCTCCCCCCATATTTCATCATCATTTTCATCCCTCCCCACCCGAGGAAAAGCCATTAATGATAACACACCTGATGAATAACCTGTAAAAATAAGATTGCCATGATCATCATTGATAACAATGCTATTGAAGACCGACCGTTGGCTATCATCCAAGATGGCCTGAATAAAACCAGGATGACCGCTAGCCTCACGAAAAGAAATATTCAGTGTGGGGCATCCTAGAAACCACAACCTACCAGCCCCCCAATCCTGAAACCAAAAGGAAATATCACCACTTCCAACCATCCATCTGGAGTGCTGAAGAAAAACCCCCAAATAAGGGCGAATCAGTTTCCAAACATTGGAGGGTCGAGATCCCTTCTCATCCACATTATGTCCATGTAATTTCAATTCCTTCACTTGGTTAAAACATCCTTGCTCACCCGAAAGCATATGTGAACAAAACTCAGATTTACCTTCATAAGATAGACCCACCAAGCTTGCATCCTTGGTGTAAGAAAGCATATAATTATTCCCATAAGACTTGAATGAAAACATATCTCTTCCATCTTCCATAAGGAAGGAAACAGTCTCATCAAACTCAACAAGAAAATTTGTATAAACCGGATACTGTTTCTCTGGCTTTGATAAGAAAACATCCTCCCAGCCATTCAATATGATATTCTTAGATATAATAGAATCATACTTGTAGAAAATAGGATGCTCTAACCTATCCCTATAAACTAACCATTGTGATATTGGATTCGTATTGGACATATCCTGAGAAGTATCTTCAACAAACATTCAGAATGAAGAGCTCTGGAAGAATTCAGAACAACCTTTAACAATTGATGTAGAGCTTCAACACACGATAGCTTGAAATCGATGTGGGAAAACCAACGAGGGTCCCCTTTATATAGGCGACAGATGTGACCATTGAGCTTCCAAAAACCATATAACGGTTGAAAAACCCTTTGATCTGATCTGACGGTTGAAAACATACCCGCAAGGAAATCTTGAATCCGATCTAATGAGGTTTTATGAAAAATAATCAGATTTATGAAAACTATAATCCGTGAAATTTTAAAATTCATAGGAAAATACCATTAAGAAAAATATGAATATGAAAACCATAGTAAGGAAATAATACCTTTAGGATTGGCCATGAAGTTTATTCATAAAAGGTAATATTCTTCTTGATAAAAAATTTGACTATGAAAAAATAACTACGGAAAACATAAAGTCAAAAAGACTTTGAGTTCCAAAACACCAGTACGAAAAGCATGAGTACGAGAATCCTAGTAAGAAAAGTTTGAGAGCGAATAATTTCAGTGCAAAAAGTATGAGTATGAAATTTTTTGTTACGATAATTCTGAGTACAAAAATTCTCATTACGAAAGTTCCAGTTCCAAAAATTTCAATTACAATAATTTCAATTCTGGAAACTTCATTATGAAAATTTTAGTTACAAACGTTAGAAAAACTGACTACGAAAATGATGATTTAAAAAGCCATAAAAAAATTTCAACAAAAATTTTGATTACAAATTCTTCTTTTAAAAAAATGGCTCCAGAAATTTTTTTTATACTAACAAGAAAATGTACTCCCCCTATGAAATGGAGTTTATTACTGTAAGTAGAATTGTACAACAAGAAGTTATTGAAGAAGGATTACCTCACGGTTATCATTCCTAACATCTGTTTAATGTATTCAAATATATCATAGGGTAAATATTTTTTAAAAATGACAGCAAGTTAATCTTGCGTTCGGATAAATTGAAGAATAATATCTTCATTTAGTGTGTGATTCCTAAGAACGTGATGCCTAATATCTATGTTCTTTGCATGAGAGTGATGTGTAGGGTTTTTACTAAGTCCAATGGAACTTATGTTATCACACAAAATTTGAGTCTTAGTAAATCTCAAGTCATAGTCTGTGATTGTGTGTTGCATCCACAACACTTGAGCACAATAACTTCCAGTAGATACATATTCAGCTTCAGCAGTGGAGATTTCTACTGTGTGTTGCTTCTTGCAGGACCATGAAACTAATGAATCTCCGAGGAAATGAAAACATCCTGATGTACCTTTTCAATCAATTCTACACCCACCAAATTCAGCATCTGAAAAAATTATTATAATAAAATCATTTCTAGAAGTATAAAATAGTCATAGATCCATTGTTTCATTTAAGTAGCGGAAAATTAATTTCACCGACTATAAATGATATTCCTTCAGATTGGATTGATATTCGGAACATAATCATATTGAAAACATAATTTTTGGTCAACTAGCTGTTAAGTAAAGTAGACTACCTATCATACCTATGAAAGTTTTTTGATCTACTAGTTTCCCAGCTTCATCAAGATCAAGTGTGTTTTAGGTACCGATTGGAGTACTTATACTCTTAGTGTTGTCATAACCATTCTTTTTAAGAAGATATTTAATATAATTTTGTTGGGATATGTTGATTCCTTCTGTTTTTTGAGAAATTTGAAAACCAAGGAAAAATGTTAATTCACCCATCATACTCATTTCAAACTCATATATCATAATATTTTCAAAGGAATTAGTTAAATATTTCTGAGTTGAACCGAATATAATGTCATCAACATATATTTGAATAATCAAAACTTTTTTCTTTTGTTTATTTATAAAAAGGGATGGATCTGCATTTCCTTTAACATAGTTATTTTGAATAAAAAATCATGTAAGTCTATCATACCATGATTGTGGGTCTTTTTTAAGGCCATACAAAGCTTTGGTAAGTCTAACAACATGATCATGATGGTTTGTGTCTTCAAACCCAGGAGTTTGTTCAACAAAAACTTCTTCTTGAACATAACCATTATGAAAAGCACATTTCACATCCATTTGAAAAAGTTTAAAATTAAAAAAAGATGCAAAGGCAAGTAAAATATGAATAGACTCAAGTATATCTACTAGAGCATATGTTTCTTCATATTCTATTCCCTCTTTCAGATTATAGCCTTTAGCAACTAGTCTAGCTTTATTTCAAATAATTACTCCATTTTCATCACACTTATTTCTGAAGACCCATTTTACTCCAATAACAGAAGTTTCCTTAGGGCTTTCAACCTAGGTCCAGACTTTATTCCTTTCGAATTCATTTATCTTATCTTGCATGGAATTGATCCAATCTTCATCACCTAAATATTCATCAGTTCTTTTTGGTTCTAATTGTGAATGAAATGATATTTGTTCTAATTCAATTCTTAAGTAACTTCTAGTCCTTACAGGTTGATTGACATCCCCAATGATACTATCACTGGGATGATTCTTAAGAAACAGCTGACTTGGGTTTTGTAAAACATGTACATCAACATAGGGTAGAATGTCTTATGTAGTAAATGTTTTAGAAATACTTTCTAGAATATTTTCCTTATCAGAAGGATCTTCTAAAAAGGTTGATAATAAGTTTTTTAAAACACATCCGATGATGTAGGTTCGGATGGTTTCAAAACAAATGGACCAGTTTCATCAAATTTTACATGTATTGTTTCCTCAACAGTACAAGTGTTTTTATTGAAAACTCTATAAGCCTTATAAGTTGTGGAGTAGCCTATGAAATTCCTTCATCAGATTTTGGTGCGAATTTGTGTAGATTATTTTTAGTATACATGATGAATACCTTGCAACCAAAAAACTTTAATTAGGAATGTCTAGGTTTTCTACCATTCCATAAATGATAAGTTGTTTTATTTAGAAAATGTCTAATCAAAATTCGATTTATTGTATAACAATCAGTACATACAACTTCAGACCAGAAATGTCTAGCTATAGAATATTCACTCAACATGGTTCTAGTTATCTCTTGAAGAATTATATTTCTTCTTTCAACTACACCATTTTTTTGAGGAGTTCTAGGTGCAGAAAAGTTGTGAGTAATACTTTTTATACTAAAAAAAGATTCAAAATCAGAATTTTGAAATTTTCCTCCATGATGAATATGAATAGTTTTTAGTAGATGGTTTTTCTAATTTTTTTCTTGGGATCTAAAACTTTTGAAATATGTAAAAGCGTTATACTTATTTGCATGAAAATAGACCCATGTAAATCTAGTGAAATCATCACCTAGAACAAAACAAATAGTATTTGCTGCCAATGGTTCCAATTTTTGTTGGACCAAAAAGATCCATGTGCACCAACTGTAATTCATCAGTTGTTGAGACTTCACCGATTGATTTAAAACTAAATTTATGTTGCTTTCCATATTGACAAGGATAAAAAAATTTAGAATAATCAAATCTAAGCTCCGGTATATCCTTAACTAGTCTCTTATTAGATATTTTACATAATATTCTAAGGTTATAGTGACTTAGTCTTCTATGCCACAACCATGAATGATCTTTCATTGCACTTAGGCAAGGTATGTCTTTGCTTATAAGGTCTTCTATGTTCAAAGTGTAAACATTCTCTTGCCTATTGGCAGAAAGAATAAAATCATCCTTGGAATTATGTACTTGCCACTAATCATTCTTAAAATTAACAAGGTATCCTTCGTCAAATAATTTACTTATTCCAATTAGGTTTTTCTTAAGACCATTAACAAACAATAAATTTGAAATCATGGGTTTTCAAAGAAGAACAATGTTACCTATACCAATAATTCCTCCCTGAACATTATCTCGGAAAGTTACTTTTCCTCCTCTCATCTTGATAATGTTTTCGAAATTTCTTTTTTTACCAGTCATGTGCCGGGAACATCCACTATCCATGTACCAAGTATTTTTGTTGGTGTTTTCCCTATTTTCCTAAAAATACGAAAAAGTTAGGTTTTCGGAATCCAGACTAGCATGGATCCAGAATTGTTAGATAAAAAAATTTGGGGTTTCCATATTTGTTTAGAAAAATATTCATTATGAAACCCAAGAGTTTGATCCTTATTTAAAGAACTATTTTTTCTTCCAATGCCCACCACTTTGACACTTAGTGAAAAAGGGGCTCTAAAAGGAACAAAATAATTGTTTTTGAAAACTAGTTTTTGGTGAGTATAACCTACTCCAGTAGTGTTTTCATGAGGTTTAATTTGAGAATGCATCTTGTCAAAATATTCCTTCCCAGAAGTAAATTTTGCGAGAAGTTTCTTTAGAGAAAATATTTTGGATTTCAGTCTAATAAATAAATTCATATCCTCAGGAATCATTTCCGTAGAGTTATATTTTTCCTCAAAAACATTCATCTTTAAAATAGCATTCTTAAGATCTTTAGAAAGTTCTTCCTTATCAGGATTTTCTTTCTCAAGGCCTTTAGAAAGTTATTCTAAAAGATCTTCTTTATCTTCAAGTTCTGATGAATGATCTGAAATATCTTCGGTATGAATATCTTCCCTAGTATTTTCTTTGTCTAATTTAATAGAAATTTTACAATTTTTTGCTTCATGTAACATGGAAAATCTATATAATTCTTCATATGAAGGTTCTTCATTTTCTGAGGATGATGTATCTTCATTAGAAGTACTATTTTCGGAATAGTAATTCTTATCAAGAGATAATTTTTTAAAAGCCTCGACAGAGCGTACCTTGGCCATAAGACATGTTTGTGGAAAATAAGTATTAGTAATGAATCCCATATTCTTTTGAGCTGAGGAATCATATTCTAAAGATTCACTTTTTGAAGAGTCTCCACAGCAAGCAGTCAAAGTAATATTTTCTTTTAGACTTTTCTTAGCTTTAGATTTATATAACTTCTTCCTATTCCTTTCAGGATGCCTCTCTTTTCTTTCTTTCTTTTTTAATCATAGGGTAATCAGGTCATATGTGTCCACTTCTCTTTCATTCATAGCATGTGACCTCTAAATCTTTCTTATATTTCATTTCCTTCTTCTTATACATGGATTATAAATTTCATTGACCAGTTATCTTGTTCATCCTTCGAGAAAGATTATCTAACTCATTCTCCGAGACTTCACTCTCACTAGATTCAGATTGAATAGTAACCTTCATAGACTTGGATCTAGTTAGTCTCCCATGAGTCTTAGCTCTCATGTGATTTGAAGTTGTAGTAAAAGAAACAGTACCATTCCCATTCTTCTTCTTGATGTGGTCTGCATCTCTATTCATCCTTGTTTCATGTTGATGAATAGTTCCAAATAGTTCATCTATGGAAATTTGAGTAACCTTCCTCTTCTCATCAACTGATGTACTCTTTGATTCCCACTCATTGGGAATAATATCAATAATCTTATCCAAAAGAGCTTGATCATCCAAATCATTCTCTCCCATATATTTTAAGTTATTCATGATAGTCAGAAACCTCTTCTGTACTTTTCTTATAGGTTATCCATAAGGAAAGCTATAACCATGACACTCAACTCTCAACATAGATCTTCTTGTCTCTATGACTTTGGATGTACCAGAATGAGTAACTTTAGGTTTCTTCCATATACAAATAGCTGTTTCACAAGAAGAAATTTGGTTATATGTGTTCCTCGTCATTGAACATGGTAGAGTATTGTGTACCTTATAGTTTAATTGATAATCATGCTTCTCTTGGTTTTTGAATGCACAAACTTCCTGATCAGGAATTTGATAACCTCCAGTAAGCATAACAAAGTTCTCTACCCCAGTATTGATAACGAATGACTTCATTCGATCTCTCCAGTATTCATAATCATTGACATCAAAAATTGGTGGTCTTGTCGGATTTAGGTTGTCTATGGAGACAACATTTAAACCTTCCATCCTTAAGAAAATCGTTCTACACAGAAACATGTTAATAACAAAAGTTCATATTAAAGGAAAATATTCCTAATCATGGAAAATAATCCTAAGCAAGGAATATATAGAACAATGAAAAACTTAGCAAGGAAAAACTTATATATGAATATAAGTATTTCAGAGACCCCCTCTGATACCAATTGTAGGATTGAAATAACGATTTCGATGCTCAATATACCAGAGGGGTGTGAATTATACACTTTAAAAATTTCTTTAAACAAGGAAAGATATATGTTTAGCAATGTCAAACTAAGAAAATTCACAACACCTCTAACACCAACTGAAAGATTGGGAATAATTATGAAGTGACAAACTTCAAGCTCTATACACTTTCTTAAATCTAGAAATTGATTATGAAAAACTGGTTTCAGAAATATGGATCTGGAAAATAGAAACTTATCCAATGTTTACAAAATGAGATTCTACCTTATAGCATATTGAATCTAAATTAATCAGGGTACAAGTCTAAGGAAATATAAGAAGGTTATACTGTATTTATAATACAAAAGGGAAGCGGAAAAACAAGTAGTAAAACTACAAGAAAAAAGATATAAATCTTTTAAGTCAAAGAGAAGGGTATCCAACAATCTTGGATAAAGGTCCCTTGTTTTATACATTCACAAATGTCTCTCTTACCCACACCCAGTTAAGCCCTCGATATGAATATTGGAGTCTATATCTTGCTATCACCGAAAGACCTCAACTTCATGGTAGTTGGAACCCTTGTCTTCCCCAGCAAGGAAGCCCTCTAACTTCAAGGTAGTCGACACCTCTATCTTCCTATCCCAGGAAGCCCTCGATTGTAATCACCAACAAATTGGAGTCGCACAAAGCATGTCTTCACAAGGAAAAGTTTTAATAGGATGTTCATAAATTCTACAAGATGATTTGAGAGTTGATAAGATCCCCTCTCTATAGAAATCACTTCAACATAATATAAGAAAAGATGTCAAAGTTGTAACTTCTTTTCAAAGGAGCTCATATTTATAAGAGAAGCTACAACGGTCATCTCCCTCCTCAAATGGTCATATTTTCCTTAAATTTCAGAGGGACCTATACATGTGTCACTCAAACTACGGATAGTTAGAAATTGAATAGATGACATCGTTTTATAAAACAACATGTGTGACTGAGTGCACAACATCGTTTTGTAATGAAACAAGTGTAAGCATAAGAAAAACTGTAGTTCGGAATGTAAGAAAATAAAAGTTCAAAGTCTAACCAAAATGAAATTCAGAGTCTATAATAAAAAGATATTTGTATTCTGCTTTATATGAATTTGGAACATGAATTCTGTAGAAATCCAGAGTATGAATTTCTATGGAAATTCATAGTCTGGTTTCACTAGAATTCATACTCTGAACTTACAGAGTTCGGTGTCAAGCTTGTAGATTTTCAGAGTCAAACATGTAGAAGTTAGGGGTCAAACTAGTAAATGTTCAGAGTCGAACTCATAAATGTTCGGTGTCGATCTAGTAAAAGTTCAGAGTCGAACACATAGATGTTCCGAGTCCAGAATACGTTGTAGTACTTTTTTAGAGTCTGTATCCATAATTTGGAATAGAACATTATTAGAGTTCGTATCCTGAATGCGGAGTGAAACTTTATTAGAGTTCGTATCCATAATTCGAAGTGGAACTTTATTAGAGTTCGTATTCAGAATTTGGAGTGGAACATCATTACAGTTCAAATCTAGAATTCAGAGTGGAACATCATTATAGTTCATATCCAGAATTCAGATACTAATACAGAATGCTTCATATCTATGTATTATATGATTCTGAGGTATTTGATATGAATCTGATTTTTATACTTAAGAAAAATATTGATATGAACAATGAAAACATGGTAGGGGTAAATTCCTTTAAGTATGAAACATTCCTTATATAAGTAAAATATATATTTTCTTAAGTATAGGGTGTTTGTGATTTTCAAAATAAGAAGGAATGGAAAATTCATAAGGAAAACCTTATTGACTCAACATGTATATGATCGAACAACTAAACATCAATATCGAGAAGAATTAAAAGGATGAAAAGTGAAAGATGAATATGTTTCAAAATAGTTCACATCCAAATATATCAAGGGAGATCCAATTAGTGTCCATATAGATTATTAACACCATATCATAGCAGTAGGCTTCCCTGGAACTCAGCTCGACGTGGAGTGGTAGCCACAGATGGAGATTAAGATAAAATAATAGGTGGGTGAAAATTTTTAGTCATTAAGGGAAAATAATTTATTTTTCATGAAAACACTAGGTTCTATTTTTTGTCCACATATTTTTCCAAACCAGGCATTGACCATGTGCACCTCTCTATGCACGAAACCCTCTCACATGGTTATGGGAATTATTAAGAAAAAACATGTGACAACCATGTATTTGGACTCTTATTAAAACAATTAAAATTCTACATGGGTGTTAGGCCCAAGGAACAAGGTTGGGGAAAACAATGCTCCCTTATTTTTACTCTACAAATACCTTCATAGTTAGGATAAATCTTATATACTGGTCTATAAGATATCTTCTTACCCGATATCCCAATGATTTCCTCCATAGTCTGGAATCCTGATCTTCGAACAAACCGCATACACCCATGTTTCCCCCACTTCCTCACATGGAATTAATATTCTATAAAAATAAAATATTTAAACTATAAAATAAACTATCAAAAACTAATAGATAAACAAGGTTATTAAAATCTCCTCCCCTAAAGGATCACTTCCCTGAGATATCCTTCATAGGGTGGAAAAATGCGGTCTGGGAACTACTCTGACCACTGAGTAGGTATGTTGGCCTCTCGCACCCAGGTCTCATCATGTACATGGTCAATCTTAGATAACACCCATACTAATTGGGCATAATAGCATCATAGATCATTCATGGTGTATTCAGTGATACATATGGGATAATCCCCATAAAAATCATCAACATCTAACTCAACATATGTGAGGTCCGATGTTTGAGATGAGTCGGCATGATAATGGCGATGTTATCATATATAAAAGACATCATCAATGGAATAATACCTAAAAAGGTTATGGAAAGAAATATGATACTAGATCAAATATTTTCAAGATCTCCAACATCTTGTTATAATGGGGAAACAACTTCCTTAACCACTGTATCCATTTATTCCCATGTATAGGTGATACACACAAGATGAGGGGATCCCTGAACTTGATCTCTATATGTTTTCAATGGTGATCGAAAAATTATTCATGTATATATATATAATTATAATTATTCATCTAGATAAGTTGAAACTTATCCAAAGTCTCACGAATGAGATGAGGACTAGGTATCATTGCTTCTCCTGTCTCTAACCAGCACAGTGATGAACATAAGAAACTATAATATAGGTCATCTTAAGGTGACATATGAGTCATATGCTGATAGATATTATTGTATACAGATTCAATTATATGTTATGCTTCTCCTAAGAACCAATAACATCAAGAACACATGCCCGAATCATGTCCTCTAGTACCTATATCATCTATTCTGACATTCCATCCGTACGAGGGTGAAAGGATGTTCAAAGAATCACCTGCATACCCATATCTATCTATAACCCCTAATATAACCTCAATTTTAGACAAGAATACTAATTTATAATGATAGTATGAGGGACCATATAAATCCATATAATCTCATGGATATATAATCTTCCCAAATAATTAACAGTGAAAGTCTCTCAGATATGAAGGAAATGGGATACTTTCTATTGTTGAACCATGACTACCAAAATTGCATCACTATCTGAAGGAGAACATAGTATGAAAATGAAAATATCAATCACAACAACCTCCCATTTGTATTCTATGATCGTTAATTGATGCTTCAAGCTCGGGGGGGCACTAATGTTTTTCTTTCACCTACTGACTAGTGGAACACTTGGTAACAAAACCCATTATCAAATGATTCATCCCATGACACCAATATAGTCAGTGCATTTCACAATATATCTTGGAGGTAGATGGGTATACTACTCATTGATAATCATATGACATTCGCATCAACACCACTCAATCTTGTATTTTTTTGAATAGATATTCCAATGTATACACTGGATGTCATCACCATCAATATAAAAATGTGGACGTGGTCCTCAACCAAAAATCTTCTCTCATTGGACAAAAAAAATCATGAAATGATATCTACCACATGTTCACCAACTATATAAGTTAATTGATTACATATTTTAATGAATTTATTGAATATCCCTTTATTGTAAAACCTGTATTGGAATCTATGATAATTGGTTCATAAGTTTCAACTCATTATTTTCCACCTAAATATCATCTTTCTAGTATCTCCTTCTCTGAGCATCAATATCCACATTTCCCATTCCGATCATATAATTAATGTTTAAAACTAAGGATTTAATGTATTCAACCCAACTTTGTATCACATGATTCATGTCACCTTACAAGAAAATATATCTGACTCTTTTGTGGCCCCTAAACACCACAAAACACTCTACCAATTGGTAATATCTCCAACAACCCAAGTGGTGAAAAATATTTTGTAAATCATTATCATGCATATGAAAATTATACTCATGAGGACTTATATGATGTCACCCATATATAATGACACAATCTTCCTACATTTGGACTAATCCAATGCTGATATCTGATGCGTCACAATACACTATACAACTTCTTACCAAATCTAGACTAATTAAGATTTTTGTTTTTGATAATATCCCTTTTATCTCCTAAAAAGATATCTCATATGATTCTAACCATATAAACATCACACCCTTATTAGTCAAAACCATAATATGTTCTTCTAATCATGTAAAGTCTTGTATGAAATTCTTATAATAATAAAATATCTACCGGGAAATCCATATATTAGAGACATTCGTGGGTTTCTCCATGGTAATTAATTCTCTCACCTTCATTGGGTCAACAAATATTATTTCCACTCCGATAATATGAACCCGAATGTTTGAATTTTTTCACTAGAAGTGAGATTTTCTGATCCTAGAAAAATTATTGTGCTTTATTATTGTATTCAAAATGTTCTGATGATATGTTCCATGTTTCTTCGATAACGATAATACTCCAATTTTTCATCTAAAAATACCAACAGAAAGGAATCTAGATAGGGAAGGAAAAACCTATTCATCTAGTCCATAGAGACATTTGGCTTGTTCGTATGACCAAAATATTTATTAGATAATCACATGAACCATAATAACATCGGAGAGTCATATGTTTCATATCTGAAGGTATAACATGCTCCTAGTAAAAAATATGATCTCAGGTCAATATTGGAGAACACTATTTCTCCATGTATATGGTTTTATAGGTCATATATATGAGGTAAGGATACATGTTTTTCATATTAATTTGATAAATATTCAAATAATACACACAAATCCTGAGGGGACTATTTTCCTTCTTGGAAAAAGGGGTCGTTGAATCCCATAGAGAAGTATGGGACCATATAAAACACCGGGCCTCTAAGTCCCCTAGATTCCTCTTGAGATCCTAAAGCTTAGAATTAGGCTTCTTGTTAGATTGAATGTATTCTAGTGCTACTCCATTATCTCGCATTATACTAAACTCTACCGCACCTTCACGACATTATTGTGAGGGAAACATCCAGGATTTGACCGACTACATGAGGGAAATTTTTCTAACGTAATCGTTTATCATCCATATAATGTATAGATACATTGGTTGTCACTCCAGATATCCCAAAATTCTATAGTACATATCTAAATTTCTAGAAATCTCCCTCACCCTTGTCAATATAATTACCATCCTCTAGTAATATAAAAAACAACATTCAGTGAAAATGGTCCATGTTAGTGTGATAGGGAATGAAACATTCCATCATGAAAATGACATTAAAGAATTTCATCTTCAGGATAAATAGGTCCCATTAATATGGATAATTTAGTATCTCATGGGTACACTATATACAATGGTGTACACTCTTATAATGTATACATATAGAAGTATCAAGAGTCATCACACTAGAAGAGTATAGAACATCAATCCTAAGGATTTCCACATTAGCCACAAATAAAATAGATTTCGATTCACATATATCAAATAAGGCTGACAAAATAGTATATTTTACTAGAATTGTTCCTAAAACAATATAAGTCCTGACACCGTGCTCATATGGTATAGGCTATAAAGAATATATCATTCCTGATCTGTAGCCCTATTCTACAACCAAACTCCCCTGAGTGGTTCTTCTCTGTTAGAGTTGTATATCCAATTCCTGATTATCTAACCCATGACATCCTACTATACCTACAAATATGGTAGTACTCCATCAACATTACCGTAGAGTTTTTACCAATCCTCATCTTGAAATTGGAGTTAATTAAAATCTTCTCCCAGACGACACATATAGAAAAGTTACTATAAAAATTAAAAAGATACCACAATATGATGTATAATTGGCAGCCGATGAGGTCTATAGGAAACTATGGAATCTTATTTAAAGTCATCCCACACTAGTGACATTTCACGTAACAATAATAGGGTGCACATATCTGCAACTTCTCACATTTGTTGTCTCACAATATCACTTGTGATTGCAATTCAAACCACAAATGTGTCTTCATTATGCACCACCCTATCTCACACCATCCTCTTCCCATAGGATCCTTCGAGTGATGAAATATAATTACACTATATAATATATAAAATTCAATTTGAAAAAATTTCTTCAAATTAATTGGATGATAAATCCCATCCTCAAATCATCTCCCTTTCACTCGCACATTATTATTATAGATAGGCCAAAAGCACTGATGTTCTGTAGAATAGTATGATTAGACCATAATCATTATATAACCCTATATAATGTTAATAAAATACCTATAAAAATAATACCTTAGGGTCATAGGGATGAAATAGACATAGATCAATGAATTGAAATGCATTAAAATCCCTTATCGATACAGATGTTTCTCATTGAGAATACCCCACTAGTATTTCGTGGATCCAAAAATAATGTAAGCAGTGAGACTCAATATACTCTCAATAGGTGTCTCAAGGTTCTAAAATATATATACGACTATATAATTCCATATCTATACAACAATAATTCCACCATCCACAAAAATGTTTGGTGTATGCTACTACTTAAACTATTGCATAAGTTCGCACATATAATGGGCTGGACACATAGCACTTATTACAATTTCCATAACATGTAGAAAATCCCAATGAAACTATAAACCATTGAACACATCAAAGATAGAATTATGTTCCATTGTTGTCACTACTTGAGGTATTAATAGTGGATCAGTTCCACTACCTATAGAGATAGGCCACCAACAACCTCCTGGAGAATGACATGAGGATGTCATAGAGTGATATAAAAAAAAAAAAAAAAAAAAAATCCCCAAATAGATTGTATATTATTAAATATCATAGATATATGAATAGGATAGGTACATGCCATCATATTTAATTTTCAATCCTTTAAATTCTTATAAGTCTTTGTCTGGATGATAGGATTAATTTCATTGAACACAAGAGATGATACCAAATTCCGAATACTATACATCGGTTTGGGTCAAGCGATGTGTTTTGATTCCAAGGTCGTAGTATAAAAAATTTCAATTAAAATTATATTGAAAAAAACATTTAAATTAATTTTTCTTCCCTATTGAAATGATATGATTTAATTATATAATTCACTTTAATTTAATCTCATTGTTATTTTTTTGGAAGTTTTCTCTAAAATGATGAACCATATGGATCACCAATTCAAATATATAATGAGGCATAATCCACATAAATTAAAAATTGGAATCCATTTAAGGAAAACCAATAACTTGTCATGGTTCTTTAGAATATGTTTTAACAAGTCATTGAAATGTAAATTAAGCACCATTTCATGATTCATGAAATACAATCCCCAAGTAAATGTTTCATGGCACAATGAATGACATAGAAATCATGTAAGTATCCTATAATGATACATAATACAACATTTCCTTACTATATCATTTCATTGATAAAACAAAATATTCAATCGTAATAGGAAATATCACACATCATGTGTTTCACCCTACAGTAGAATCAGATGAACTATAAAATGACTAATACATAACAATATTTCACATACTATGTAATTTGGCATATACATATATGAGAGTTAGCTTCTCCCAAGCCTATATCATTACTAAGTTATGATGAAAATCCTAATATCATTTTTAATATTTCAAAAAATTATGATTGTTGAAAAATAAAATTATCTAATACAACATTGTGACATTCTGACCTAGATTTATCTTAACGATTACCTAATCTAACGGGAAACCTAAACACAATTTCACCTCTGTATAAACTAGAGCATTCTAAATAGAAACGACATCCCAATGTGATACATGAGGAGACTATACCCTCTCGATTAGACTACAGAAGTCTAGAAATTGATTGATAAATAAAATAAGGATAATATCAACTGGAAATGGAAGGAAACCCTCAAAATATGAGAAATGTTCAACCAAAACTATAAATGGTATCATGTAAAAATTATGATATTTTATATGTATTGAAAAAGAATCAAGAAATAATTCTATACAACACATTCAAAAACATAGAAAAATGAAAAAATGGTCTATCTCATATAGAGTCATTACCCATAGTTGGTCTTGTGCTTCCATGCTCCCATGCTATAACTAAATCATGTATCAATCATTGGGTTGTTGATATCATCCCAACCTATATAAACATAATCTACACGGGGTACCATAAGTGGTCCATAAATGGTGTGATATAATCATAGTATAACACCACTAACCTTGTCTCTAAATATCCAGTAAGTACATATTATATGGGAGTTTGCAGATATTGTGGTAAGAAATAAGGAATGATGTAAATGGTCATCAATTGTTCCAGGACACCAGGATGACTATACCTACTTCAGCCTGTTTCAGATTGTCTCACAATAAATAAAAATGTGTGTACACATATATGTACTATATATTTAGTGATATATATATATATCCATATATATTCCTACTGTAATAATAATCGACCCAATGTCTATATTTGGCTTCCATATGTTATAAGATGATTATCACAGGTATCACCTTACATAATTACTAGTATCATAAGAATATTTGATTCCATTTCTATTTTAATATTACTTGGTTTTACATTCCCAAATCAAAATTTTGGGGTCACCATTCCCAATGTAATATCACTTGGGTCACCATGCTCATATCATTAATATAGGTTCACCATTCTAGTATCATATATGTAGGTTAATTATTCTGATTTTGTATTCATAAGGTTTTCATTCTAATATCATATATGTAGGGACACCATGCTTTGATCATATTAGTGTGGTCTCTATGAGCATGTATAATAATTAATTAAGGGAACTATTGTTATTTATAACAGATGTCGAAGGGACTCAATTCCAATGTATATATCAATATAATAAGGTATTTCATGATCTTATCTAACAATAGTGTAAGGATCACCAGGAAATGTATATATGATAAGCATATTGGAAGCCTTGCCAATGTATAATAGTGTTATAAGTGATACAATGATAGTATATATATCAAAAAAATAAGGGAGTCCATTCCATATAATTATATATATATATATATATATCAATGGATAAGGGAAGTAAATCCATATATGAACCATTATTATAATGAAAGGCCTACATTTATGACATTATTCAATGGGGGTCTCTATTCTCATCATTATAATAAAAATAAACATTTATACGATTTAATAAGAGCCAAAAAAATAAAAATCAATTCATCACATTATTAATAATAAGGTTGTAACAATTGTTCTATTTAATTAGGTGACATGGTCATACCACTTAACACTCTTTAATTCATTTTAAATTAGTATATTTTTTATCCTTGATACACCAAAACAATTCTCTAATTCATTTATTTTATTTGTAATTAAAAGTTCGTAAAAACAAAAAATTAGTTTTTTTGATATATAACCAAGAACAAAAATGAGGAAAAAGAAAGGGGAACACTAAAATTGGTGGAACAAATTGAGTTTGATTGCTTTAAATATGTCTTGGGTCATTATAAAGATATTTGGTTCTAAATATGGAAAACAATTAAGACAAAAGAATATTAGGGAAAAACATGGGGAAACCAGTGTATGTCACATAATGCATATTATAAAACATATCATATTTGTGGAATAATTACAATACAACATGAATTATTCATGTAGAAGATCCATAATCTAGTATTGGCTGTTGGTTTGGAAAAGATGTGATGAAAATTGAAACATAGATTAAAACCCTATAAATAGGGCATATGAGACTTTACCTTAATAACTTCATCGAGAGGAAGAACAATAACAAAATCCACAACGTGAATGATGATATTTCCCAAAAAAAATCTAATGAGATGAACATAGACTAAATTAGAGTCCAGAAGGATGATTTAAAACCTAACCTAGCTTTAGGATTCTATAGAACTCAACGGTAAGTGGAGAGTTGGCCACGACTAGCGATCCTGTTAAAAAAGGGGAGGGTTAACATTCTAAACCACATGGTTTGGAAACCTGGTTTTCAAAACATTGTGCCAAACATTATCACCACTCTGTCCATGATCCCCTATCAAACTATTATGGTGAAAATTTAGAAAAATCATGATCAACATAGGCATTTGGCTTCTACTAAAAACTATAGATATTCTGAATGGGCATAATGCCTTGGGTGTATGGTTATGATAAACCATGGGGCTGGGATATGTGGAATATACTAATAGTGGGTCCTAGTTCTTTACCACAGGCTTCGGTACCATGCTCCAAACAAGTTCCAGACTCCATTGTTTTCTCCATAGCCTCACTAGGATTTCATATCAGGCCAATTCCAATTATTTAAACTATATATTGAAGGATATCTAAATCATATAAAATTTCCTCTCATGGAAAATTTACCGTTTTTGAACCAATTAACATATTAATTTTTTCACACATAAATTGGGATTACCGAAAAAAACCATCATACCCACCCTTTGTGACCTCTCTTCTCACTAAAATGAGAAAATAAAATTTATATATCATGAGGAATAATCATATACCCTATTAATTTAACAGAGAAATTTTTTCACCCATCCAATGATCCTTATATATTTATTACACTTAATGAAGACAATAATCATATATTAATATAACACATATAAATAAAATAGGATTAATGAAATTTCAAAATCATCATATAATGATCTCATGAAAAAAATATGTTTTTCAAACATTAAAAAGCATCAAAAATCATGATTTTTTGAAATCATAAGATAAATAAAAATAACATTACTAAAAATGAATCATATAATAATAACATTTATAGTTTGATCATAACATCACTAAATGAAGGATAATCATTTGATTGTAAATATATTTTTGAATAAAAATGTTTTCACAAATCCTTTTAAAACATCGAATTGAAAATTACCTTCCAAAACATTTTTGTGAATGGTGATATATTAATTTTGAAAATCTTATACAAATAGTTCAACATAAAACATCGCTAATGTTAAATAAATGTTATCATAATGGAAAAGTGAAAATAAAATTAAAAGCATTTATTTTCAATATATTATTTAATAATGTAAACTAAAAAATGAGATGATGTTTTCAAAAATTTAATTGAAAATAATTATAAAATTATTATATTAAAAAATAATATTTAATAATATAACATTTAAAATTACATAAATGTTATCAAAATAATATTTTTGGTGGATGATTAAACATTTTATTCTGAAATGATGGAATGCCATTTAAATATTTTAAAATTACATTATTGGAAAACAAAATCATTAAAATTATAGTGAATAGTTTTTTTATGAATCAATGGAAATTATAGTTTCATTGAATATAAAAAAAATATTATTTACCCATAGGTAAATGATAAAATTATTGGTAAGTAAAAATATGGACATGGATGAAAAACCCATTACATGAAAATTAAAATATTCTAAAAAAGGCTTTTTTTATGAAACATTAAATTAAACAATGCTTGAGGCTTTTGGGTGAAAAATTATTTAACTATAAAATAATGTGTAATTAAATTATAGAATCATAGTTGGTGAGAATATATCAATAATGAATCATAATAGAAAATTATGATTGATTATGGCCCATGTAAGAGAATTGGGTCTTGAAAAACCTTTGGAGATTTAGTCAATTTTTTCAGAAGTAATTGTAATATTGAAAGACATAGTTCATAAATACCATATATTTAATCATTTATTACATAAAAATACATTATTAGGTATTATATAAAATATATAAATGATAAAATGGTACATAATATTAAAATATGTCTCAGTAAAATGAATTTTTGATGAAAACCCCTTATGAATTAAGAAAAATTCTAACAAAATACCGTTTGAAAGAAAGATAGATTCATTTTGAAGTTAAAATACCATGACTGAGAATATTATATTATATTAAAAATAAAACTATCATAATATACACAATTTAAAAATAAACTCTTTGAAGAAATGAAAATGTTTCTAAAAGGGTAATGTTTTGAGATGAAAATCATTACTTGTTTCTATTCTTTTTTATTACAGTATATATTCCTATAAAACATAGAACCATAATAATATATTATGAAAATATATATATTAATTTTCCATTTTATATAACTGACATTTTATTATTTATTATGGATTAATTTTTTTGTTGTATCTTATTTCACCAATTCAGTGATAATAGATTCAACTGTTTTAACATGTTTTATAATGTTGATGTTGTTACTCACACATTAATAAATATTTAACAATTAATATATATTTTTTATACATTAATGTATTTATTTTATTTATTTATAAATATATTATTTTATTAAATAAGTTTCTTTTCCACACTTATTGAAAATGTAATCGTTTTTGGCTTATTTTTAGATTTTAGTTAACGAAGAATGAAACAACCATACCCAGTCAAAAACATCATATATATATATATTAAATTAATTATTATTTTATTATATTACAATTATATTATTTTTAATTTTCCCATAGTCAACTGTAATATAGTTTTATAGAATCATTCATGAATCAGGTTAAACCGACCCAAAATTGAAATCTCAATGACTCGAATGGGGAGTATGGTTATGGAGGAGTTTATTTTGAAATAGAATAATTATAACAGAATCATAATGATATGTTTTTTATTTTTTTATAATTTGAAAATATATTTTTGAATTTTTAGATAATGAAATGAAATCTAGAATAAAATGATAAGAGAATTCATCATGGTGGCGGTAGTTGACAAACACACACAATAGATGTTCCATTGTTTTTCTAGGTCCATGATAAAATAATTCGAAAAACACAATTATTATAAAGACATATCAATAGTATTATTATATATAATATATAATATTATTATTATGATAAGAGATATGGAAGAGTAATATTAATAATAAAACATAATAAGAAGATAATACTTCAATTTCACACATGATGTTCCTTGGGAAGCCCCCTTGAAATTGAAACTATTAGGATAACTATGATTCATTGAAACATAAATTAGATTTAGGGGGTTATAAGTAGAGTAAAATAGAATATATTTATTGAGTAATAATCTTTTTAAGTGTATCATTGAAATGGTGACGTGGTATCCTTTAGAAGAGAATAAAATGTCACTTTTGGAAACTCTCAATACTTATCAACAAAACCATGTCACTATTCAAGGTAAATAGTTAAAAATGAAACAATGTGGAGTCTGGTACAAGATAGAGACGATAATAATCTCAATAACATTTTTAAAAATTTAGTTTTAACATTTTTTGAGAATTTCACATTTGTAAAATACTATTTTCAAATTTTACATTTTATCGGTGTAACTATTTTTTAACCATATAAAATAATTTTGAATTTTTTTTTTAAAATTTACATTAATAAATATTTGGAATTATGATATATTCATTTATTATGAAAAAAATCTCATATAATATTTGTAAATTTTTTAAATCTTAATTTGGAAATAAACACACTTAATCAAATAAAACAAGTTTTTTCAAAAATGAATTTCATCAGCATGAAATTTTTATGTAAGATAAAATTATCATTATTAATAATTTTAATGACAAATATTTTTTTATGAAAAATTCTATTTATTCTATAAGAATTTAATGAAAATCAAAAACAGGATCTCATCTTGAGAATATATCACTCAAAGAATGTACTCAAAATAGTTTTCATTAAAATATCATTTTTATTTAGTTCTAAATATGTTTGGAAAGTTATATATAAGCTAAAATAATATAGTGAAATTCATAATTTTATTCCTAAAATAAATGTTATATTATATAAAAGTATTTTAAAACATTTAATATTTGAATATATAATAATAACATTAGGTAAATTATAATTCTCATAAATCAAAGATTTTCTGACTAAAAACTACCATCTTATAAAATACTAAAAAATTAATAATAATTAAATTAGGATAAAATGGTTTTGAAAAATAAGTATATGTTATCTAATTAAGCTTTATAAAATTTCTAAATTTATATTATAATCGAATAATGGAAAATATAATGAAAACCAATTTATTAAAAAAACTATTTCTCAACATTAACTAGCATAAGATATTTTTCTTATGAAGGTAGAAACTTTAAATTTATTTCTATATTATTATTATTATTAATATTATACTGATAATTAATTTTTTATATGCATTGGGTGTTGTGTGAAAAATTATTTATCTAACATTGTGTAATTATAATTTTTACCATATATTTTGTCTCAGGCCATAATAGTATCAACTAGTCCTTTAGAAATATCAAACACTGTTCCACTCATTATTAATTATATTTACATTTTTATAGTGAACACAAATAATATCTCTAAAATAGATTTTATGAAATCCATTATTTCTTGGTATATCAATGATGTTGGTCAAATAATATATGTAAAATATCATTATTTTTTAATAACAATAATGTTTGATAATTGAATTTGAAATCTCCATGAATTAAATCCATGATGTTATTATTAAATTACAATATAAATTATCATTTCAAAAACATTAATAAACTCAAAATAAGTCAATGTTTATTTATGTTGATATGGAACTAGGATGTGAAACCTTCTTTTATGGAATGGTTATCTCATTTTATCAAAATTATAACCTTTAGTGTTATGTTGTAGTTTAATCTCAAATCACAACTCTTTATGATATTTGATCAATTAAAAATAGCTCATGATAATTGACTGAATTAATTAACATTTTCATCATTATTCCACATTCTAGAATATCAAATTATTCTTTTTATCATATGAATTTTAACTCATCTAATCGGTGGAGTTATAAACGGACATTGGAAGACACATCATGAAACATTTGAAGACATATGCATTCTAATGGCTTTTTTGTGTGATAAATCCATATGACATAATCATATAATCCAATGATGTCTCACTGTTGCATCAATGTAATATGTATAAGGCTTACTTATAACATAAAGTTGTACCATTCAAATTAATAAGGAATCATAACAGTTAAAATGAAGGAAATGAATGAAATATTATGAATAAATGACTTACAATATTTTGAAAATTTATTTTAACTGGATCTCATAGTCATATATCTTCTAGGAACAGTATACAATATTCCAAAAACCTCATAAATATACACTTCTTCAAATAAATTGCGATCATCCAAAAACAATAAAATCCACTTACAATTTCCTCAAAAACAATAAAATAGAATAGTAGTATTCCTCTAATGTTGGATTGATACCAAATAAAACATCGTAAAATAATCTAATGGTTCATCATTTTTGATATGCATGTGTTACAGTGGGTTATGGAACAATAGTTTTTTGGGGAACTATAATGTAAATTTTAATAATTTATTACTTTTCCTTCCCTTATCTAATATTTTTAGACATATATAGGTTCAGAGATTCTACAAGAATTTACTCATCTTGTGATCATGGTACTATATGGTAGTAGTTTATTTTTACTAGTGGGGAAATTTATATTTGGATAGAGTGTTTTACATTATATATATTTTATGTTTTTAGTTCTATTATTGAATTGAACATTGAAAAAAACAATTATTTAGACATAAAAATTATGAAATGTATATTAATGGGATTGAAGAATAATTTTATTTTTGTCAAATAATGAAGTGATGATGATATAAGAATTTTATCAGTGGGAAGGTTACTATGAATGTTTTTTATATATTTTTATATTATTCATTCATGATCGAAAATTTTATTCCCATAGTTTTGGGATATCCAACAAAATATATATATTTAATCTCCATAATTTTTATAAATAACATTACAATTTTTTGGGCGTATTTATGAACTGAAATTTACTCAAAGATCATGGTCGACAGTATGCGAGGGTATGTGGATTGTTTTATCTTATACTGATTAATATATGGTGTTTAGTGTTTTCATATGTTATTGATTTGTTTGGTTTTAGTCTTTGTTTTTTATAATATTCATTGTGAATAGTTTATAAGGCCTTTATTAATTAATTATATTGATCATTTTGATTTGAATTGTCTCTATTTCTTAAGGTCATGGATTTTATTTTATTTTATATTCTTAAATAATTGTCATTATATAATATTGTTTTCCATTTGTGAGATTTACACCATTGCTGGTAGTCACCAACTTATAGACTATTAGATATAGGTTTTAGGGGACACACTAGATCTTGTCATTTTTCTAGGTTATGGTCTCATTGGGGTTGTTATAGGAAAATATTTCACTAATGTCCCTAAATATGATCCTCCAAAAAATTTGTGAAAATACCCTTTTCTAATAAATGAATAACTGATATAATAATGGAGAAGAGAAAGACACACAACATTTAAAATATCTATTTGTTACTTGAAGTTATTCAACATATCCATATCAATAATTACATAGAATAAAATTATGAAATAGATCAAAAAATAACATGTACATCCATATCCCTGGACTATGAATACAATAAATGAAAATTTCATAATATGTTTAGTCTGTTGTACCTAATATATATCAATGTTTAATCTCCTATAAAAACAATCAATATTTTATATCTAATTTCATATTTGGGGATTATATATAAATGTTTGAAGATAAATCGTAACTATATAAGATCAAACTAATATAAAATTAAAAATAATTATACATAAAATTATAGATGTTAGCTTATCCATGTTTGGTATTTTTTATCACAAATGGAATCCAAAACCCATTCCACTATCCCGACTGAGTGATTTTTGGATATCCCATGGATTACCACCCTCTTCCACTTTTCCCTGTAAACTTCATCTGTAATCACAAATAGAGATCCTATATGAGACCCATGTATCATTAATATATAATCATCACACATTTTTACGTGGTTCCTGAGTTAATGATATAACTCTCCCTGTACAATCCAAGGATATGTTTCAATAAAAATGGAAAAGAATACCTATTTTACAATAATTATAAAATTTATTTTATTTTATACGACACATTGACCATGATTTACATTAAATTTTAGATAGATATAAATCTAATTGATAGCTTCTAAAATGTAAATGATATAATTAACAATTATTGACTGGTCTATCACATGGTATCCTAGTACACTTATATAAACCAATTATTTAAACTAAACTAGTATTAATTATTGGAAACACTAACTGATGATAAAAAATATGATTCTTAAACGTTAATTAAATCCATATTTATTATGAAATTATTTTTCACATCCTTTGAATATGATAAATGGATCAATATCATCAAATGAGATCAATGCGGTAAATTTGGATCAAGCTCAAACCAACAAGAATTTATAGCCTTATCCCAACCAAAAATAGTTAAATATAAAAATTATTATTAAATGTATTTATGTATCCCATTAGTAATTATTATCCTTAGTAAATATCATTGAATCCATAACTACATTCTTCATTAAATTTAATAATATAAATAAACTAATAAAAAACCCAATAACCCTTTCATATATCAATACCTCAGTCATCTGGGGGTTTACCAAGGATGACCACAAAAACCAAGGTAGTAAATGGTGTAAAAAACATCCATATTCACTTTTCCTTACATTAATGGTTAAAATAAATTTAAAAACATTTATATTCATTAAATGTAGTTATTTATACCTTATTTTTATCATTACCCTCAAAAGTAAAATGAAGAAAGAAAAAAAACATGGTGACATCCAACCTGATGGAATAGCCATTTAGATAACCTCCCTCCACTACATGAAGCAAATAGAGAAAACTTATTGTTTGTTTATAATGAATTAGATCCATTAGATATTTTAACATTCTGGTATGTTTTATTTCACCCACCCAAATCTCTTATGAACACCATAATAATGGTATGGTACTAAAATGAAAATCCATCAGTTTAAATTAAATAAAAAACATTATAAAATAATATTTAAATTCAAATAGCAATAAGTTTTTTGTACATAAATGTATTTAATACTCTGGTTAATATATTTTCTATTTATAAATCATTTATACTGAGGAATTTATTTCTTATTCATTTTTTGTTAATTTAAACTCTACATATCATAGTAAATTCAATAAAAACCATATCATTAGTCACTTTAATTATATTAATGTTTTTATTAAATAAGTATCCATTAATTTTTCAGAAAAAATGAATTTTATAGGATTGATATGATTTTAAATATTAGTGTTTCAATATAAATTAGGATTTTTATTATTTCTTTTTTTACATAATGGTGTATGTATTATTATTTTATAGGTGATTAGTGGAATGTGAACAAAATTTTTAATACAAACTATCACATAAACACTATTTGAAGCCACTACGAGTTCATTGGTCTTGGATGGAGGAAAATATTTTCTTGGAATCCACTATTACATTGATAACTATCTATAAATTCACATTTGAGAAATAAAAATTATTATTTGGGTTAGCCAAATCTTCAATTAATTTCCTTATATACCCTTTTATGAAATTTAAAATTTTCATCATATTGGCCAAAATAATTTCTTCTGAGTAGATATTTTCATGTTTTAATTATAGATACTATTATATTAATCTTTTTAAAAAATAATATTTAAATCCTTATTTTCTTTATGTGATTTCTTGATTTTTTTAGAAACAATTAATATATTTATGGTTTTGTGACTACAAAAATAAAATATTATTTTTACCAATCATTTTCATGAATGCCTTACATATTAAATAGTTCACACATCTAATACAAATTAATTCTTATAGTTTTATGGAATTTATGAATTCCATGTTATTGTGTAGGAATCATTCCATCATTATTATTTGGGATTTATTTTTAAATTGGAAATAGGTTACCTCTATTATTTTTATGCGATTTAATTTGGAATTTTAGTATGAATATTTAATATATTTTTTTGTTATAGTAATGAATGTATATAATTTTTCAATCAAATATATAAAGTCATATAAAAAAATATAAAAAAATTAATATATCTTAATCCTTTGTTTTATTTCATTTTATTATATTAAACTTATTCAAACATTGGATTAATAATATATAAAAATGAAATTTAACTGACAATAATATATATGATGGTGTTATAATTATTAAATATGTCAAAATGATGTTTTTATAAGAATTTGTATTACTCATTAATTATAATTGTAAATGTTACATTAGATTTTTTAAAATCATACTCACTATTTACGAATATAATTGATTTTTTAAAATTAAAAAATATTTGAATTATATGATATAACTCATTATTTAGTGTTTTAAAATAATATTTTCGTACATGATAATATTTGTTGGTCAATAAAACACATTGAATGGAGTTGAATAAAATTTTGTTTTAATTTTTATTAAATATTTGTGGATTTATTAAGTGCGTGTTGAATATTTAATATTTTTGAAAGGTTTTTCATGAAAAAAATTATTTTAAATATTTTCATTAGTATTTAAAATAAAAATTAATTTTCTTTATAGTTTAAAAATAATATTACGACCTAAAATTGTGAGTTAGTGAATTAATTTGATTTTTAGAAATGTTTATATCAAATTTAATGTTTTTAATGGAAGTAATATTATTGGATTTTATATTCTCGGGCATACAAGGGGTAAAAATTTAAAAAATTAGTATTTTATTATATATAAAATCATAAATATGAATCAAAGGAGATTAAATAAGAATTTAAAGGGAAATTACTTATTGAAAATTTAATTTTAAATAATTAGAGTGTTCAAAAATTGATTAGATTTATATGAAATCATAATCTGAATGTTTGGTATTATGAAAAATTAAAATATAATAGACATGAATTTATATGAAGAAAATGAATCATCACTCTTAATATATTTCATAAATTGTGTTCATTATTGGGTATAAATATTCAGTAGAGTGTAAAAGAATTTTTATTATTTTTCAAAATTATTTAGCATGGGTAATTATATTAAATATATAAATTTATTTAATAATTTCATATATCTATTGTTTCTTTAAAATATCATTTAGATTTACTATAATGTAAGGAATCCTTGTGAGAGGCTATTGTCTTATATGATATGATTAGAGCAATGGGTTTTATAGGCCCTTTGTTTTGTATAAGAAATTATATATTCAATTTATTTGGGGGGATACTTTTTATGATATTTTTTTAGAAATAAAAAATAATATCCCACCTGTGTGTAAATGAATTCATTACAAATACGTTTTTAGAAATTACATATCATTATTAGAAGGTTGATATTTCACTAATATTATTCAGAAAGTAAAATTATGTATTATGTATCCCTTTTTCACATGATATATTGAATTATTTATTGTTTTTGATTTTTTTTAAAATTGTTATATATCAATACACCACTATCAAAAGTACATGTTACCATAAAAGTGATGCTCGAGGTCACAATGGGTTATACAAATATTTTTTCTCAATCCATTCATGTATATGCCTCATGTGGATAAATATTTTATTTGTTTCGATGTATATTAAGGCATTTGATTATTATCAATAACAATTAATTTATCCTGACATAAAAAAGATGAATTATTTATGATTTTAGAGTAGTTAAGAAGAATTGTGTGTACTAATTCTCTTTAGTAAATTTAATCCTCATATTATTTTTGATATAATTGGTTCATTTTAATGATCTAATTAGAATCACAATATTATAGGGGAAACAATGCGTTATAGTTTTGGAGTTTGTTAATGACATTATTACTTTATTTTTATATGAATTTTTATTTATATTTTTATATTATTTTATCATGCGATAATATATTTTTGGGTAACCCAATCCTAAAAAAACTCATATATAAGCATCAAATCTTGTCAATTATATCATGTTATTATAGATATATCTTGGTTCAATGTCATGATTCACATTAGTAGAATATATTTATTGGGATTGGTCATTTCAAATGGTATAAATTAATATTTATTTATATGATATCGATGAATATTGAATTTATTGAAATATGTCTATATAGAAATTAATTGTATAGAAACTAGATGTGAGTACTTATATAGTGAAATTATAGAATAATAATATGTTCACAAGTAAGATATAGAATAAGTTGATTTATTTTTACATAACAATTTGCGGTTTTAAATTCCCCTAAATTGATATTGTGTAGTATATTGTTTATGCTTCATTTTAGTAGAAAGGGAAACAAAATATGTGTTTATATTTTAAAATGTGATGTATTTTCTAACTAATCATATAAATTTATTTTTTATATGATTTTATTAGGAATAATGTAAAAAATGTTTAAGTAATATAATAATAATAAAAAAAATGAATTAAATAAATTTTTATTGATTAATTTAATTATTTTATGTGAATGGTATAATTTGATTGATTACGCATGGTGAATGAACAAGAAACAATGAATACATATTATTTAAATTCAAGTTATTTATTTTAAATTATTATAGGATTTTTGATTCGTTAGTGTTTTATCATAGAAGATACATATAAATTAGTATAATGTGAAGGAATTGAAAAACAGATCTAATTAGGGGAAACAACAAAGGGCGACTGAGCATGCATCCATAATAGAAGTTATTGGGGCATTTATTGATGTAATTATTATAAAATTTTTACATAATTTGAAAACCAATTTAAAAGAAATAGTTTTGTAGACATGTTAGTGATAATATTTTTTTTGACTTATGGTAACAACAAAACTTATGTTCTGTGAAGATTCTATACTAAGAGATATGTAATAATATTTACAATGTAAGATATGGAACATACGGTTAATTGATACTCCAAATAGAAAAATATGAATCTTATTATATCCGTGCTCGAGGGGATAGGGAAGCACTGGGGGTATTCTTTTTTTTTTGTAAAATAGAAGTGATAGTGGACATGGGATGAATTTTATGTTATATTCTTCAATTAGAACAATAAAAATAGATAGAAAATGTATATGGTCTAAGTATTTTTTAGTTTTTAAGTATGGTGCCATGATAATTCTTGATAATATATATAATTCTAAAAATTTTCTTCATTTCACCCAAAATAAATAATAATGAGTCTATAATGTATTTTTATTTTCAATATTGTTTAAATACTTATCTATATTTTAAAATGAAACACATTTGTTTGAAAAAATATTTCGATAAATTAAATATAAATCTTTTGTCTTATAATAATTTAGAGAGTGTAATTATGGATATATTAGGTTATTTTGGACTATGATTCTATTAAAATTTGTGTATGGATGATATTTACTAGGTAATTTAATGATTAGGGGTTCATGGAGTGAGTTTATATTCTCATTATTTAAGTGTAGGGGCGCCATTTATGTGTTTTATGTGTAGTGTTAATGTCAATATTTATGATATATATTCCAACAAGATAGAATAATTTGATTCATTTTTTCCTATGATATATCTTATATGTATTTATGGAAGTGGGATCTAAAGAGTAGAGGTCATGATTTAGATTCCAATCAAGTATATAAATCATGGATTTTTACAACTCCAATGAGTGTTAGTCAAATTTCTTCTCAGAGGTAATGTCATGAACATGTAAGATCTTCTCCTAGGTAATTCAATTGGATATATTTTTCTAATTGGATTCATTTATATGTGGTTTGGATTGTTGGATTAGATTTTGTGTACTCTCTAGTATGGTTTGGGAACCTAAAGTTAAGGATTGGGCTCTTTACTAAATGATGTATCATGGTAGTTACATGTAGCATGGTAAGTATGATTTTATGATATTCTTTAATCTCATTCATTTGTTCTAAAATTTTCAATTTTGTATTTTAGATTGAATTTTTAGTTTCTTCCAAGAAATGCTTTTATATTCTCTTTTATGGGGAAGATAATAAGCGATAACGAGGTTATCATCTTATATAATTAAAATCAGTAAATTTTTTAATCATTGGGAGTTATTTTTAGAGGAAAAGAGTTTTAATGTAACTATTTTTAAATCATTATTATACATGATTACAATATTATATTGACTACTACCAAATCAATAATACATTATTACACTATTTTCATGAGTATGTTATTTTTCAAGAAGATTATTATATTTATTATATGTTAAGAGAATGTTTTCATTTAGGTAGTTGACGAAAATTATATCATTTATTATGTAGATTGTCATTTTCATAGCATAGAATAGTGTAAATGTAATTTTAGTTCTAGTAGGGGATCGATTTATTGATATAAATATTGATGATTTTATGGGGTTTCCTCGGAATTGGATATTAGAGAATTTGATAGAATTATTTCTAGTTACCATGAAAATAAATCTTCACCATTATTATATGGATATAATAAATTAAGGACAATTAAATATTCAATTTTAAGAAATAGAATCCAATAGATCCACTAGACAGTGTGTGAATCCATATATGTTCTCAAATTAATTTTTCAAAAATAATAATTGGAGTTAATGCTTACATGTTGATTTTATAAGGATGATCCGAGTTGCTATTTTGAAAAAAATCATTTTTATATTAATTTAATGACTTATTTGAGATTTATAGGACTGATTAATTATTTTACAAAAATTATCATGGGATTGGATATCCCTATATCAGGGTTCTTGTAAAGAATGTTCCAAATACACCATTATAATACCAATAAAGATATTTTTAGTTTTTTTGTTTACATTCACGGTAATGACTTCTCTAGTACTGTTTACAGGCATATTCAATATATTTTCCACCATTATATAAACTCTTTTTAAATCTTATTCATCTATGTATAATTAATATATACATGATATGTTAAAGAACATTTGTAACATTAAATTATTTATTGGGAACTCTTAATATTTAAATAAAGTTTTCTATAAAATTAAATTATTAGTTCTAGTATATTAAGTGAAATTTTAGGAACATATTTTTTTAATCTAATGAATCGATGGATATCAATAAATTTATGGTTTTTTATGTCATGTAATGTAACCATGAATTATTTTGAAAATATTATTTCTAAGATATAAAAAATATTACAAAAAATATTTTCATGAAATATATCATTTAGAACGATATATTATTAATGGGGGAAAGAGTGAATTAATCTTGGATGATAGTTTTGAGACTGTAAATTGGGTATTAATAAGATATTAAAATCTAAACCATTTTTTATCATATTATAGAATAGTAATAATTATAATGTGTATTGAAATATATTTTGAATAGTATTAGGTTTCTTAATGATTCTAAAAAATTATATTTTTTTCATTTGATTATTTTCATTTCAGGATACATGAGAAGAATTATCCAACTCATAACGTCAAGTTGGAATAATTTGTCCTTATAATCAAGATTTATTGGTATTATTATTTATGAGTGAATATATTCCTTAAATTTATCACATATTCATGAAATATATTATCTCCTAGGGAAATTTTAATCTTAGATAGAGAAAACTGACCTATTTATTTTAATTGGATATGACATATATTCCATAGGAAGATAACAACGATATAACTTCTTGGAGTTAAAAAAGATCATCTTGTTATGGTTTAGAATCAAAATATTATCCTATATATATATATATAATATTAATGTTATATTTTGATATTTTTAATGACTAAGGGAATGTATTTCAGCTCCCTTAAATATCAATTTATCTTTTCTTTTCTAGTGAAGGGATGTTAGGATTTAGATTTTATGCTTCTCATTTTTCATGAGAGATAATATATAGGGGAGATTATAATAAGTAGGATATCAGATTCAAATTTTAATATTTGGTTACATTGATTTCCTTTAGATGGATTGAGATTACATGAATTGATGATATATAAATTAAAAATATTATTATGGGTAGTTTATTTTTTGTTATTTTAGACATATTATAGTGTTTGATAAACCATTTTTGTTCATGCATTCAGCGGGTGATGGATAGATTTATTTAGAGCTGTCTAACATGTTAGATGGAAATAGATAAAATTGAAGGGAAAAAAATTTTGATTTTTTTTGTAACCGTTCTATATTAGAAATTTGATGATATTATTGTAGTTATTATGTCCCTATTTTTGAGTTCTCTGAAGGGAATGTATGTTTCATGAGTAGTTATAGATTTATTTAGAAATTATTCTTATAATCTATATATTCAGGAGACCTAAATTGTTATTGAGTTAGTGAAACATTGTATTTTGAATGTTATTTCACTTTATTAGATAGAAAACATAATTTTTTATTATTAATAAATAATATTAATTGTAACACACCAATATATTAATATATATATTCCTTCCTTTAAAACATAATGTGAACATTAAATAATTTCAAATGAAAAATCGAAAAAAATGAAACAAATAACAATGTATGACTATTACACTACAATCATTGAAATTAATAGTAAAAATAATGGTATCTTGGTTATGAAATTTATTTATAAATAAAATAAATTTCATTTTTAAAACTAATGCATTAAAAGAATTCAACTGATTGAGATAAAAAACTAACAACATCCTTTTTTGGATGAATTATATTTTCATTAGAAATAGTTTTTTTGTGTTATTTTATTAAGAAAATACTTACATTATATCTAAAATATATTTTTTGTATGAATAATATATCAACACCAATTAATTATTAATTTATATAAATAATAATAATATAAATAATTAAAATTTTAAAAAATTGTTATTTTCTTAAGAAACCAGTTTTAATTATATTTTAATGTATTATATTAAATGTTAAATTATTAAATATTAAAATTTTAATGTGACCAAAATAACTAATTTTTTTAAATAATAATGAAAATATTTACTTAGAAATAATTTTTTTATTTCTCTAAAATATTTTTTTTAGGTGAATAGTGGAAATATAATTTTTCAATTATAATCACTTTATGACATTACCATGATACATGAATAAGTTAAATGTTTTTGAAAAAAATAATCTATAAATATATATATTTATAACCTAAAATATTTAATTTACATCACTATGTTTAATATATAAAATTCATGTTTTACATTTTGGAAACATAGTTAAAATTTTACTCTAAATACTACTTTGATTAGCTTATATCAAAAATTATTTTTTATTTCATATAGAAATTAAATTTTTAAAAAAATAAAAAAAAATTGTTAGAATTTTTATATTATTTAATATTTTTAATGTCATTTTTTAACTAATATTTAATTATTAATATTGACTTTAATCATCATTATAATGTTTAAAGGTTTAATATCAAAGAATTATTTTCTTAATTTGCTGTAATTATTATCTATTAAATTTTATCAATATTAAATTTAATGAGTATTATAGAATTTTTACACACATATAAAAATATATTATCACTCATTTAATTATTAATTATTTTAATAATTATTAATTACACTAATGGTTAAAGTATCATTTTTCTAAGAATAAATTTTCATTGTATGTTATATATATTGAATTAAAAATGAAATTTGACACATTTAGATATTGATTTAACTTTTCTTTATTAAATATTGTGGGTTATAATACAAATATTTTATAATATTTTTTGTGTTATTTTTTTAAAAAGTAATTACATAGGTGGAAACTATTTAATGAGGTCCAAAACTAAATTGTAAAAGTTGAAACATAATGGTTAAGGACCAAAAACATGTATAAAACGTGGAACCAAATGATTGTTGGAGGTATTATAGACCGTTAATCATCATCAATATAATTATTTTTTATTTTTGAGCCTTTTACGTAGGAATAACGTCGTTAAATTATTGTAATTTAATGAGTATTTACACAAAATAAATTTTCATAACTTATAAAAGAGGATCAATTCCACAATATAACTCCAACCATTAAAAATCATTATATTATCCCCAAAACCAACCATAATATTTCTTATATCTTATACCCATGTCTTATAATCAATGTTCATTACTAGGGACCACTATAAAGATCATTATTTTTTTACCCAACAAGAATTACCAAAGGTAGAGATAATATTCTCAACCGAGCTCCCTTGAATCTTTCCTCTTATATCCCCCAAAATATTTTCTATCTACAATATTATGATGAAATAAAAATTATTAATATTATTAAATGATAATATACAAATGAAATATAATTTATTCCTCTTCCTCCAAAACCATTCAAAAAATGAAGTCTTTAGCAAACATAAGTTTTGAATACCAAATCCATAAACCATTTGTTCTATTTTCCACAATAGTCTTACATAGATACTAAAACATATTTATTTAATGAAAATTTATAATATTTATAAAATAATTTATATTTTTAAATAAAAATTAATTTGTATTCTTCCTCCCTCATATTCTATAAAAAATGCAAGCATCATTAATGTGCATGTACTAACAACTGCCTCCATAAAAAGATATATTTAATATTCAATTAATATCTAATGAAACCTAAATTCAAATATATTTAATGTATAAAAATTATTTTTATTATGATTTCAAAATTACGGTAATAAAATATTGGAAATTTTATAAGTTCTATTTATAATAAACATTCATAGAAAACATAACATCCTAAAATTAACATATCGTTGAACCTGGATAATGTGAATCCAATTTTGGGGAAAATGTAAAACAATATAAATTTTGTGATAATAAACAATAAAACAAATACACCACTAAAATTATGGACATTGTAAATAAATATAACAAAACATATGGCCATGGTTAATATACTATTAATGTTTAGTGAAATTGATTGATCTACCTCAAGTAAAAAATATAAAAAACAGAATTTAATAAATTAATAACACATAATAATGAATAGGGATTAATAAATATACTATATATGAAAAGGGTTCTAAATTTTTTATAATAAACATAATTTTTTACCTAATGTTTAGCACTAAAATAGAGAGAATCATTAATCTAGGAAATGAATTTAACATATCAATTTTTATTACTGATATATGATTTGAATTCATAAATTTTTAAACATTTATGATGTAATTATTTATATTTGATATATTTTTGTCAATTTTATTTATAATAATGTATTAAAAATCTATCCCACATTCTTCTTTTATAGGATTTCCATTCAATAGTTATAAAAGATAGAAGTAATTTGTTGACACAATTCTCCTTATTTTTGGGTGTTGAGCTATCTTTCATGACTATTATTTTCAAATACCCCTTATTATTGTATTTCCCAATTATACATGGTAAATAATATATATAAATATTGGGAATTATTTCATTAAAGAAATACTTATTTATTGTAATATTTATTCCAAAAAAATCATCATTGTTCAGATTAATGCACATCCATTCATATTTATTTTTCTCCTCCATGCCCATATATTCCCATAACAAAAATGTTCTCACATATTATTTTTGTAAAAAAAATATGTTTTTTCTTTTTTGATCCTCATATTTCATCTCAAAACTTTTAAAAATTTAATTTTATTATAAATTTAGGAATGTGGTTTTCAAAATAGATATTTTAATGCATGAAAATGGTTTTCCTGAACAACCATAGTTAACTTTGGGTTTCGTGTTATATATATTTTTCACCCGTTTACACTGTAATATTCTCATTTTTTAACCCATATTTATTATATATTTTCCTTAAATAATAACCTAATTTACTGTACTTTTCTATTTGGTGGAAAATACATTTTTTGTTCCCTAAGTGATCCTTTATTTTATAAAATCCTATTTTAATTGAACCTCCCAATTTCATATTTCAAAAAATTAGCATATCCATAAAATGTTTTCTATCCTTGAATATACATTTAATCCCATGATTAATTTATTTAAATACCTCCATGCTTAATTAAGGTATATATAAAAATAATAATCTATTACCTTATTTAAATAATCATTTACCAATTTCATAAATAATCACCAAAGTGGAAATTTTTAGTCTTACTTCGCCAGTCCTTATCATGAAATTTTCTGCATTGGAACATAATGTTCAAGTCCTATTCTTATTAAAAAAATTTATCATCCAAAAAAGTAAATACCCTATTCTCTTATTAATCCTTATGATTTAGCCTTTGGTTATTAATTTAGACAAGACTATGAAACCCAATTCCATATCAATAGTTTTATCAAGCTTGTGATTTATATATTTTTTCAACTTGTTGAAGACATATTCATGTAAATGTTATGAATATGAAGGGATCAACTAGATATCACTCAAAGGAAATAAATATATTTTTTATCTCATGAGATGCCAGGTATTGTGCACATGCAGTTGTCCAAAGCATGATATGTTAATATTTACAATAGTGATCCTTTAATTATGGTTATAATTTATTGTTTTATGTTGTTTCCAAATATGTATGATTCCATTAAAATATAATATCATTCCCTTATTCCATGATTCCATGATTAGATGACACATTTATGACTTATAACATGTTTTTTCATTTGATATTACATGTTTGACTATCATGAATTATGGAAAACTCTTGTTGATCATTGTAATTTTCAAAAATATATATCTTCCCATATCATGTTTTAACATATGATTATAATATAAATATTTATGAAATGTTGATTATTTTTTTCATTAATGATCATATGAGGTCACCCATATCTTATAAGACCATTCAGTAGATTATGAAGAATAGTATAACTTATCATAAGTATATATGGGATTCTAGTATCACTCAATTATTTATACTTTTTCACTAGAAATGTAGAATAATTTATTAGTATATAAAGTCTAAAAATAAAATAAACCTTCTAATCATGGTATTTTGTGACTTTTCTTGAGAAATAATGTTTAACTTTTGGAAATTATGTAAACTAAATATATTTTTAGCTTAGTTCATCTTCCTTTGTATCTATTCTAGTGTTTAGAGAATGTCTACTTTACACAAAATCTAGATGTATAGGTCTGGAGTGTTATAGTTGGTATTGGAGAAGGGATTATTTATTTTTTGGATTATTTTAGTTATTTTTTTAAGATAAAATAAGAAAATAATTATTGATAATAATAAGGGTAAATCAAAGGTATAAGTTAATATGACGAATAACATCCTAAAATATTAGGGTTGTTTTGAGTATGATGTGTTCCTAGAATTTTCATCATTTTCTGGAAACTAAAAGTGGATCTGATTATGTCATAAATGAATCTAAGGGTTATCACCAAGAAAAATACTAGATTTTTATTCAATCAATAATCTATTAATGTATATGGAGTGGGAATAAGACTGTAGACATAGATGAACACTCTTGGGTAATATGATTTCATAAATCTCTTTTTCATCATAATAAACTTTTATGTATTTATTATAAATATTAATTTGGGTAATAAGTATAAGAGAAATAATATTATAGTAAAATAGGTCAAACTGATAATGATTTATGACTCAAATAACATCAGGATTGTATATTGTTCATAAGGAGTAATAAATTTTGAGAATTAATTTTTCATGTAATTATCTTATAATAATTTTAATATAATGTCAATTTTTCATCACTCATGTTAACCCCTATTTGTTTTCGTAATGTTATAGACACGAATGAACCAAGGTAAAAATGTATTCAATTGAGAATGTGGTTATTGACCCAAAAAACGATCATAATTGAAGTAAGAGAACATTTTTTATGTAAAACCAACAATATTGAAATATTATTATCAAAATTAATATAGTTTAATTACAAAACAAATCAAAAAATAGAAGGTCATATACTCATGGATGTTTGGGTGATGAAGACGATGAAGGAAAAATTGTTTAATATCATATATGTTAAAATTTTCGAAGGAATTATCATGGAAAGTATCTAATGGGTATATGGAAATATATTATATATTGAAAATGAGGACACAATGAAACTAATATAAATGAACAATTTAGAGTTTAGTGGGCATGGCGAATGGTAGAGGAGTTTTCCTTGATGTTCAAATAATATTTCAATGTCGTAATTGTGGGAAACATGGGTATTACTAAGATAAATATCCTAAAACAAGGACAATAAGTGATGATAAACATCATTAAATTATAAGGACATTAGAAAAATGGGAATCCCATAGAATAAAAACTATTAATTTATGTTCTAATGTTGATGCGGAATGAGGAATAACGATCATCCACTCATGAACTACAAGTGTTGTATTTGTATACTGGTCAACCCGCTTCTTTGTACGTATAATGTTTTTTATGGACAAAAAATGATCAAATTGATTAGTAAATGAAGAATTATTGGTATAAATTACAGTTTTAAAATTATAGTATCTTATATTTTGGATTGTATGAATAATATTTTTAAAAATAAAAATATTATTTAATTTGGTAACTTTAATTTGATTTTGGATGTGTATAAGAAATCCCCATTTAAAGGGAAATTATTTGGAATGAGGATATTATATTTAATATCAATCAATAATAGTCTATAATTGAAATGATGATTAGTAAAACCATTTTATAGGTATATTATATAATATTCTTCTTAATTCTAAAAATGGGAGGACTCTTGGATAAAATGGTTGGACAGAACATCAATATTAGTTTTAATACTTTACCTAATAAAACGAACATGTTTATTATTTACAAGGTTGAAACCTCTCTAAAAATTATATTTTTGATTCATTTATATATTTTATATATCATTATGTATTTCTATTTGTATGTGATAATTAAAATTTCAAGGATTCTATTTATTTAAGGGGAAATTTTTAAGCCTAAAATTTTTTCTATATTTTTTCCTATAAAACCAAATGTGTTCAATACATTGCCTCACAAACAAACATGGTCCAAAACCAATTTTGAAGAATTATATAACCATTAAAATGTATCTACAATTTTTTTTTCAAAAATATGTATCCAAATTATAAAATAAATATTTAAATTAAATAAAGGTTGTTTTTAATACAAATATATAGATTAAACTCAATTAATGTTACTAAATAACTAATAAGATTATTTTATTATACATATATAGTTTCTTCGTAAATTATATTTTTTGGTTATTTATGATAAAAATATATATATTTTTTATACCAAACATTTTGAAAATAATAATATATTAACTAAAATCTAATTAGTAATTGATAATAAATAAAAATACCAATATCTATAATATGAAAAACTTATATTCCAATGAAAAAAATTCAATAAGTTTTTATGATTTTATTTGAATGATTGATTCTAAAATTTCAGAGGTTTTATTTGACAAAATAGACACCATTATTATAATTATATTGAAAAAATTATATTATGATGGTTTTTTGTAAATTTCAGAAAAAATAGATTTTTTGGTGAATTGTAAAAAATATTAATTCTACTACTACCACCAATTTTATGATATTATCAAAATATAAGAATATTTTAAAATTTTGAAAAACATTTTTATATGAAATTATATATTTATAAATTGGAATTAATTATTTAAAAAACATTATGTTCAGTTTATAAAAACCAAGGTTAACATTTTGGAGTCTTAAATAAAAAATTTAGCAAAATAAATTTTATATTCTCTTATATTAAAAATTAGTTTTCAAAAAATTTATAAATGAAATCATAAAAATATAATTCATATTTTATATTGAAAATATAATATTATTCAATAATATAAATTATATTTCTATCCTAAAAGAATGATTACTAGGATTGATGTTAATGACAATGAAAATGGGAAAGTCATATTTTAAAGGATTATTTATATTAATATGGTCTGTTTTCAATCAAATAAATTTAATTTCAATATTTAATATAATGAAATGTATATGTTCAATAAACATATATAAAAATATATTATGTAAAATTTAATTGAAAAGTATAAGTATATAAAATTAATTACATTAATTGTTAAAACACCATTTTTAAAAAAAATATTTTTCTATATATTATATATATTAGTTCACAAAATAATTTTCAAATATTTATAATTTTATTTATAAATAATGGATTAAAAATTTATTTTAATAATATTGATTTTTATACGATATTCTATCTTATTTATATATTCATAAATCATATTATTAATTAATAACTAGTAAATAAGTTAAAAACTGAAAAAGGAAAAGAAAATATCTAAATGAAAAAAAAATTATAAAATCAATGGTGGTGGTATTATCATCATTAACAAATTAACCACGTAATTATTTCCCATTTTTTTATCCTATTACAATGGAATAGTATCGTGATATTATTGTAATGTAATGAGTATTTTCAAAAATGTATTTTTCATCAACTAAAAAAATAAATTACTTACACCATATTTCTACACCAATTGAAAATATATTGCAACACCAAAACTCGACCATGTTCTCTCAATAATGATATCACTATAACCTAGAATCCTTTTTATTTTGAAGAAATCACAATAGAAGCCTTATTGTATTAACTAAGGGAGAATATCCAAAGGAAGCAGTAATGTTCCCAACTGATATCCCATGATTTTTTATTTTTTTAACACTTCAATTATTTTATATCCATGGTTTTTATGAAATTATAATTGTTAATATTATTATATATTATTATATTAATGGAATAAAAACTTTTGAACTTATTCTTAAATTTTTTGAAAATTAATGATGTCATTATGCGTATGTGCATACTACCCCATCCATGAATTGAATTTTCTATTTTTCATAACCATCATACATTTCATTATAAAAATAATTATTTATTGAAAATTCACGATGGTTATAACTTGATTAATATTATAAAATTATAATAACCTTTTTATATATTGTATTATCCCAACCCAGTTTTCACATTATGATTCTCTATGCTAATTCGTTATGTGGCCTTAGGCGCACCTCCCTAGATTCCAAAGGATTCAAAATAACAACTATGTTTTAATATGTAATGTGGGAGGACCACACCCTCTTTATCAAATTTGAACAAAATAATAAATCCCTATAAAAATAAACAAGATATGTTAAGGACCAATTATCAACCATAACCAATATAAGACCAAACATAATATTATGAATCCAATATTGGTAAAATCAAATATCCAAAACCCTAGAAATGAATATGTGATTATATAAAAGTTTATTTTTTATTGAAACCCCAAAATAAAGACACACTGATAACTGAACGGTTCAAACTGATATAATTCCATATACCCTTATCCATTCTCCATCAAAAATCCTAACATAGCGATATATCACAGGTCTCTTTCCCTAATCTGATCATACAAACATGTGTTATATTCACGTATCGATCAAGAAACATGAGTAGGGTATGTGAAATTCATAGTAGGATACCACCAATATAATATAAAGTAATATCCATCCAATAATTATTTATTTAGTGGTATAATGAATAAATAAAAAATTAAAAAAATAGGTTTAACATTTATTATTCTTTAGTCATCCACATTATCACTACATTAGACTCTATCGAGGTCTGAACCACACAACCTAGGAATATAAAAAATCATTCTTTCATGATATTTCATTATTTATTTAATTTTAATTGCATTCTATATTCCCTGGATCTTTAGTATAGGTACCAATATTTTGGTCATTTGGAACATTAGTTCTATTAAAATTTCTTGAGGGCCCTAAGCATCATTTTATAACACCTTTTGTATTTAGATCATCATTCTCTGTCCCACACCTTAATTTTCACATGTATGCATTACGGACTCAGAGCATTATTTTGTAACCCCATGGGTATTTGGAGTATGAGACCCTAACCCAAAGCTCATTGTTCACATACATGAAATATGTTCTTATAACATCATTTCATCACCCCGTGGGTATTTCTAGCATTAATCACTGACCCATACTTCATAATCATTCTACTAGAATTATCCCATATATCGCATACATATCATGGTTCCACATTTATTACCTTATTATCAATCATTCACATCACAGTGCATCATTTTTTTTATAAATCACAATTATGGTTCTTTACAATAATTATATGGAATAAAAAACAATTCCCTAATAACCCATTTATCACCATTTATTTGACAACACATTATCTAATAATTGTTATTCCAGTCAACCCTTTAAATCCCACTATAAAAAAAATAAGGGTTTAGTTCAATTACATTAACTCATTATTCTGCCTTTTAAAAGTAGTAAAACGCCATCTATTGTAATTAGAACACACCATGGGATTCCATCAATTATAGTCTCATAATTTATGATGGGACTAAATGGATCCGAAAAAGGGTTTTCCAATTTATTGGAATTGAATTCACATTTTAAATTTTAATTCAATTTCAGTGCATGGAAACACAATGACACAATTACATACACTTGATCACAAAAAAATAATATGGGAATTATTAATATACAACCTACCTATGGAACATTAATGAATTATTTCAAAAATGTAATCCTTAATTTGGTGTAGAACCAACTAGATTCATAAAGATGATAAATATCTATGATCAAAACTCTATTGGTTTTTATCTCATTCACTAGATCATCGATTTTCAAGCCAAAAAGGATTGAGGATCCTAATAATCCTTTTGAAAACTTATTCTAAAAAGGGTCTCCATGTTGGATATAAATATGGTAATTAGGTATATAAAATGGTGATTTGGAAAAATTTTATCAAATTTTTTATGCTTTTAATTCCTACATGACTGCTTTCCTAAGCGAGGCTTTAGGGTTTGAAAAATATTACACCCTAACAATGTTTCCCTAATATCAAGGCTCATGGTTAATCCTAGGTGGTTGTCTGTTTTTTCAAAAAATTCCCCAACCTTTTAGACCACCTCTCAAAGAGTGTTCATGATTTAGGGTGGGAGGCCAAATGATTTGATCAATATTTGTGCAACCTCCTGTGGCTCAAAAGTGGGCACACAATTTCTTTTGGAAAACTAAACATTTAATCCCATCCATGAAAAAAACATTCATAGAACCATGGGCTTCCAAAATAAGAAAATATTACCCAAAACCATCCAAATAAAATCCAAACAATGGTATGATAAAAAAATTGGAAAAAGAAAAAAAAACAATATTGAGACATCTCCAAGATGTTTGGGATCATACGATATCTCCAACATAGAATAGATATAAGGCCCCAGCCTTAAACCTTACTTAATATTGAATTAAATGAATAATTCACATTGATGATATTTTCAGGTTTATAGTTTTATAGAATTATATCATAAACTATGAATTACATTCCACATTTAAACAAAGTGGTTACATAAAATATAGTATTCATTTTTTCCCATCAACGGAAACATATTTAAAATAAAACATGGATTTTTTCTTGACACTTATTTGACACTATCATCATAACATGTACCTTTCCCTTGACCTGTGAAAAACATTTCAAAAACTTGGATGAGCATAAAAATCTAATTAAGGGATATAAAAGTACGAAAATAAAACATTAGTCCATGTATGAAATCATACTTTACTCATAAAACATAAGCATTTTTACATACCTCATCAAATAATGAATAAATCATAGAAATAATAATTCATAAAGGTAACTTGAGGCATTAATAACATTCTTACATATGGAGTAACTCTCTTGGTTACATTTGGAATACCCATCACAGTATATTCCATAAATCTCTTCGTAAAACCTTAACGTTTAACTCCTTCGCGTTACCCAATGCACTAGAGAGCTATATCGGGCTCACCCACCCTTAGTTTATCATGGAACCACCAGTCTTCATAAATAATTCCCAAGAACCATAACATAATCACATCACATAACTTAATCATAAAGGAAAGATAAAATTCCCACATTTCAATAACAATATAGCCTTTTAAGATATTGAAATAATTAATCCATTCTAAAACCCATTTTCAAAACCATTTAGAACATTTAATAAAGGGATTTTTGAATAAAAGTGTCCCATACCACTTGGAAATTTTTAAAATTTTAAAACATTAATATCCATATAATTAAATCCTTAAAACCATTTTTAAAACATGGATATTAATAAGAAATATTTATAATAATAAATCATTAAAACATTTAAAATGATATTTTAGTTAAAGAGTTTTTGACAAAATGAGAGACACTTGAATACCATAATTGAGGAATAAAATTTGATCAAAACTTTATAATATCATGAGAATAAATTTATTCGTGATATAATATTCCAAGGGATAGTATATACACCATATAAGAGTGAATAGGGACATAACAACAATGAAGCCTCAATAGAAATGTAAAATGAGATGAAATCCCCTATAAAGAAGGTACCCTTAAATTAAGCATAAATCAATCTCATAATTATGTGTGACAAATATAAATACACCCAATATAATTGGATATTAAGTGTAAAACAGTCAAAGGTCATTCACACATATTCAAAGGAGGACATATTCAATAACTACATGTTGAACCCAAAGAAATCCAAATTGGGTTAAGAAGTTCCCTTGGTAAAATTCGATAGCCTAACCGCGTCACTTTAAAATTCAGAAAATGAGTTGATGAGAGACAAAAAGGGTAACTCATCACATGGAAATAAAATTTACATCCAGAAGTATATAGAAGAACATATCCCAACATTACAATATGTAAATTAAAAGACCCAACAAAATAAGTCTTTTAAAAAGAGGAGGGTGAAAAGTTCCCTTACCGACTTGGGTATCATTCGAAGCATACACCCCATGAAAGAAGGAAAATACAACATTGATGTAAATACTCATAAACAAAAGTATATTACACAAAGAGGTTAATAATGGTCAGTGCATATACCACTCAAAGTAAATGGTGGTAAAAGTAGCTAAAATCTCACGGGAATAAAAGTTGGATGAAAAATCCCATAGAAAAACTTGGCAGCCGAACGACGCCACTTAAAACTTCCAAAATTGGATTGATGAGATAAAATAGGGTATCTCATCACATTAACATAAAATTTAAATCATGATTAATATAAAATAACATCCCAGTCATAAGAAAGATGAGATTAAAAGGAATTACATAAAAGAGTGTACTTAAAAAGAAAGAGAGGGGTAGGATCCCTTACTTCCGGTCCGAATTGGCTCGATCGTTCTTTAACCTCCTGAATAAAAAACATGAGTTAATTTATACATGCTTAAGAAACTTTTTAAAGTTCATTATTCCTTTTATATCACTTTATACCATGCTATGAACACTATGTAATTATTTAAGTTAATAATGGTCGTTTTGTAGATCATTGCTACTTGAGTCAAAAATAAACTCATTATAATTAGAAGTTGTTAATGTGGTAAAATATATATTATATCCAGAATTATATTCATTATTTATATATCAAATATATCATATATATCGATTATATACATGCATTTATAATATTAAATAACATTTAGAGGTAAGAAATGAAATGCACTGTTCATGAAGACAGTAAGTCGTACGTACGCATGAACTCTACTTCCATTTCTATATATTATTTAATGGAATTAAAACATAATGATACATAATATTATTGTAATTATATTTTGGTATAATATATATTATAATTAAATATATCCTTTATACGTACCACATATGGTATTAAAGAATCAAATCACTTTGAGGGGGAGGTAGTCCGCACTTCCTAAAATGAAGATATCGCGTTTAACCATAATGGAAACCGTAATGGTATTCCATTAATGTAAAATACAGAAGCTTATGTAAAACATAAAAATATTATATATCATGTATAAATATAGTGACATCTTAATGGCCACCTTTGAGGGTGTTAAAATAATATTGAACAATCATCGTTTCGTGAGGCAGAAATTCACCATCCACAGAAACATTATGTTATTTAACCATTAGATGTAGGTGTGTGTAAGTGTAGCTCAAATAAATCTTATAACAAAATACTAGTATATATAAGATAGTTGAGTTGTTACAAAAGAAATGAATAAAAAGTGTTTAGGTGGTTGGAGAAGCAAAATAATACAGAAGAACACAAGTGAAGACATTACCGTAAAATCATGTATCTCTCTTTGATTTGAGCTCAATGGCTTCCTTGGGAATCCATCATCCCAATGTCAGGATTCTAGGAGTACGAGAGGGATGTGGAGAGACAATATGAGTAGGGGTTGGCCGAGCCAAAGGCTTGAGAGGTGTGGATAAGGTGGTATAGTTTGGGGCCTTTTATAAGAGGAGAGGAGGGGCACTCTTTGAAAGTTACAAAATGTTACTTTATTTTCAAATGAGTTTCGGATTTTAAAGGTCCCACATTGATTTATTTCTTGGATAAGTTGTTAAGGGTTATAAATATACTCATCCAATATGTTTTTGAAAAGTGTATCTTATATTTTTATCATTATCGTTTCATTTTATTTAAATCCTTTATTAATGAGGTAATCGCTGCATCATCATGATGTCATAAATAATTTAATTTATTTAATGTCTAAAAATAATAAAAAATATATCCTTATGTGGGAAATATTTTTATCTTTCTAATGAATATTTATAGTGAATATATGACTTGTATAACCCTATTTAAATAATGTTTTCATAAAACAACTCATGCTTGTGATATTTTTATTTTTATTTTAAATAAAAAGTTATTTATGTCATTTTCTAACCAATGTGTCTCCATGGGGTCCCCAAGTTGACCAATGGATGATCTTGGACGGAAATGACACATCCAATGAGGATAGGACATGTGTCTTGGTCATTTCATATTATTAAAACATTATTTTTACCTTAAATTACACTAATTACCTCTAATCGCGTTTAAAAACTTAAAAGATACTATTCACGAAAAAATTATTTTAATCCCATTGAACCACATTTTACATCCTAATGAAAACCATGTATGTCAGATTTTTGAAATTCAAATCACAGAGGTGGTGAAGTTTCATTTAAATGAAAAATCAGTTTTTAAACTACCACTTTGTGGTTTCACTATTCATCAAAAATTGAAGTTTTTCAGAAAAATACCAAAACATCACCCTAAGCTATATTTGATATTCCTAATTCAAAAATGATGTCTATTTTAAAAAATTCAAAACATATAAGTTGAATTAATTAATTTAATAATTAATTCACTTTGTAAAAACAAATAGCGTGTTTTTAAGAAACAATATCTATTAAAAGATTGACACTAGTTTAAGTCCAATTTCAAAGTGAAATTAATTCCAATGACCGCTATTGGATTAAATGTTAAAAATATATTATAATTTCACTTTAAAAACAATTCAATAGATAATATAATCATATAAATAAATTAGATTAAAAAGAGGTTTTGAATTAAAATACAACATTTTCACTATTCATTAAAAAATGAACTTTATCGGAAAAATACCAAAAATTTACACAAAGTAAATTTTGAGGTCCCAATGCTAATGAAGAATTTTATTTTGTCAAATATAACACATAATATTGTAAAAACGTGGATTTAAAAACGGTTTTCCATCAAAAGGCGGTTAATCGACCTTTTAAAAAATATAAGAATGTTTACGCTAAAAATTGGATCCATTCGCATTTTTAATCTCTAACATTTATTGTAAAAAGTAAAAATATTTGACAAACAAATATAATCATTTTGTAGTCAATTCTGTTCATTCCCTCCATTACAACGGCTAAGCATTAACTACCATTTAAAATTATATTATTTTGTTTTTAGAGTGCAACGTAAGATTCCCCAGAAACTCGTCGTTGCGTATTGGGTACGCCATCGAGCATATCGTCCCCTTTAAAGTAATATTAATATTTTATTCACAAATAAGGATAAATATTAAAATTTTATATTCTTAATTCTCTTGGGGTATTACATCCATCCCCCCTTTTGGGAATTGCGTCCTTTCAATTTTAAAATTGGGCTTGGAATATTCATTGAAAATCCCACATCGGAACACGAGTTAGTAAAACTATCACTTTAAAAGAATGGGAGAGAAGCACAGATATCACCTGAGTTAAACCATACTAGGATTCAAAGTATGAAAATATGGATATGGAGGGAAAAAAGTGTCATGTTCTGATGGAGAGTGATAGTAAACATGTCTAGGAGAAATTCAACAACAAGAAAATCACAATCTTGTAATGGGTTAAACGGTATTTGATTCCCCAGTAGGAAACATTAACCGACAACATTTTTGTTTTATGTTACTTTTTATTAAGGAATTTATTTATGAGCTTAACTAAAACATAAGGAAGAATACTTAATTTTCATGTTGACTTTCAACTTTTACTAGATTTCTTACACGAACTCATAAATTATCTAAAAGACGCATATTTGGGATGACTTGTTCACATTAAGAGAGCTATAATCAACTTCTATAGAATCACCTAATCCACAAAAGATAACTATATAATTCCCTTGTCTTTACACCTTAACCAAAACTAAAACCAAAAAGGTTAGTATGAGATCAGACAATACCCAAAAAGGATAATCCTTAATAAAAAAATATATTCTTGAGCTCCAAAATGCGTCAAACAAAACCCAAAGTTCAACAAAGTCCATTAAATAAACATTTATCCATAAAATTCTACAAAGTAAACCAAACTATGATTGAAACACAATTCTCTGAAGGATTTAATAACATAGTCTCCTAAGATAAATTTTATCATTTTTCTCCAAAATAACATCAGTTACTCTTACAGTCTCATATTAAAAAGTAATTAACCTAATCACATATCCTCCATTATAGGCTAATAATTTCCATTGAAAACCAAAAATCAACTTACTCTTAATTAATAAAATCATCTAACTAAAAATAATCATTCAAACTAACCAAGGACTTTACGTAGTCCAGTGGTAGGTGATAAATACCGGTTGCACTTTGGGTGTGGGTTCGATTCCCGCAGCTTCGTCCAACGCGACGGGTTGTCACATGGTCTGTGTGTTGTCCCTTTTAAAAAACTATATAATTTTATAACATTTCTATCAAATAGATAAATTCATCAAAAATAACAATAACATATTTTAACCACAAAGGTTATCTGATAACATCCATTTTGAAACCCAAAATGTATTAACCAGTAATTGCCTCAAATTCTAGGATCATATAAACCCAAATGGTTCATTATAACTATATCCACAAAAGAAAGGATAATTATTCCTTGAATAACATTTTCATATATCAAACATCATTGTTACTATAAAAAGTCTTCTAATTTAACCCCATCATCAAAAGAGACTTAATACATCTAAGAATTTCAACATCCTAAAATCTACCATAACTCTTGAATCCCTTATATGATGACTTCATACTCATTCAAAATTATTCAAGATCCATTATCCATTCCTTTTCAACTTATTCTGAAATAATTTTTTCCTACAAAAAAAACCATGAATCATATCCTAAGATTCCAATAATAGGAAAACATATGTTAAGAAATAATCCATACCATTCATTCTTCATTTTCAGTTTCTTCATCCTCAATCAGACTGGAATTAGGTATTGGTAAATTAATATTTGTACGATCTTGGTGACCCCATTCCCAAAACCTCTTCATAGGACTTGTATTTGCATTATGACCATCCACAACACATTTAAAACATTCAATTAATCCTTCAGAAAGAACTTCTTTCCCATTCATATTGTTAACTAGATACTTCCTTTTTCCGGGGCAGATTCTTACTTTATGAACTTCATTTCCACATCTATAGCAACTTCCTGTCCCTTTGAAACATTTTCCTATGTGTTTCTTTCCACATATTTGAGACATAGGTTTTTGAACATACTTACCTTTATGATTATTACATGAACATCCATAGGGATTTGTTTCTCACATATACGATTCCTTATAAAAATCACTATGGTTCAGGTGGTCAATCATGACTCCAGATAGTTAGTTGAGGATAACCATAAGATTTCTCATTGCAGCTCCTATATAATTCAGTTTTTTGTTCATAAAACCGTCACAGTTTTCTTCAAATCCACTGTTACTTTGGTTCCTGCTAGATCCAGCCATTTACTAAAACCAAAAGTTCAGTGAGAGTATAACATTAAAATCATCAAATAAAAAAGGGGAAGATAAACACCAAGATAAATTTATCCAAGTTATCTCAAACTCATTCTATCATTCAAAAAAAATGATGACTCCACCTAATATACTAACCATTGTGGTTATACACAACTTGTCCCTTTTTCTTAAACAACACTCTAACCTCTAAAGTTATCTAAACCGACCTCTAATACCAACTACAAGGCCCCGACCTTAAACCTTACTTAATATTGAATTAAATTATTTATTCACATTGAGGATCTTCTCAGGTTTAGATTTTTAGAGAATTATATCATAAATCATGAATTACGTTCCACATTTAAACAATGTGGTTACATAAAATATAGTATTCATTTTTCCCCATCAATGGAAACATATTTAAAATAAAACATGGATTCTTTCTTGACACTTCCTTGACACTATCATCATAACATGTACCTTTTCCTTGACCTGTGAAAAAGATTTCAAAAACATGGGATGAGCATAAAAAGCTCAGTAAGGGATATAAAAGCATGAAAAGAAAACATTAGTCCATGTATGAAATCATACTTTACTCATAAAACAAAATCATTTTAACATACCTCATCAAATCATGAATAAATCATAGAAATCATAAGTCATAAATGTAAATTGAGGCATTCATAACATTATTACGTAGGGATCACCCCTCTTGGTTACGTTTGGAATACCCATCACAGTATATTCCCTAAATCTCTTTGGAAAACCTTAACGTTTATCTCCTTCGTGTTACCCAATGAATTGGAGAGCTATATCGGGCTCACTCTCCCTTAGTTTATCACGGAACCACTCAACTTCATAAGAAATGCCCAAGAACCATAACATAATCACATCACATAACATAAGCATAATGGAAAGATATAATTCCTACATTACTATAACAATATAGCTTTTTAAGATATTGAAATAATGAATCCATTCTAAAAACCATTTTCAAAACCATTTTAAACAATTAATAAAGAGATTTTTGAATCAAAGTTTCCCATACCACTTTGAAATTTTTAACATTTTAAATTATTAATATTCATATAATTAAATCCTCAAAACCATTTTTAAAACATGGATAATAATGAGAAATATTTATAATAATATATCATTAATGCATTTAAAGTGATATTTTAGTTAAAGGGTTTTTAACAAAATGAGAGACACATTAATACTATAATTGAGGAATAACATTTAATAAAAACTTTATAATATCATGATAATAAATTTATTCATGATATAATATTCCATGGGACAGTATATACACCATATAAGAGTGAATTGGTGCATAACATCAATGAAGTCTCAATAGAAATGGAAAATGAGATGAAATCCCCGGTAAAGAAAGTACCCTTAAATTAAGGACAAATCAATCTCATAATTATGTGTGACAAATATAAATACACCCAATATAAGTGGATATTAAGTGTAAAACAATCAAAGGTCATTCACACATATTCAAAGGAGGACATATTCAATAACTACATGTTGAACCCAATAAAATCGAAATTGGGTTAAGAAGTTCCCTTGGTAAAATTCGACAGCATAACGACATCACTTTAAAATTCAAAAAATGAGGTGATGAGAGATAAAAAGGGTATATCATCACTTGGATATAAAATTTACATCAATAAGGATATAGAAGAATATATCCCAACATTAAAATATGTAAATTAAAAGACCCAATAAAATAAGCCTTTTTAAAAGAGGAGGGTGAAATGTTCCCTTACCGACTTGGGTATCTTTCGAAGCATACACCCCATGAAATAAGGACAATAAAACATTAATGTAAATAATGATAAACGAAATTATATTACACAAATAGTTGAATAATGGTCATTACATATACCACTCAAAGTAAATGGTGGTAAAAGTTGCATAAATCTCACAGGAATAAAAGTGAGATGAAAAATCCCATAAAAAAACTCGGCAGCCGAACGACGGCACATAAAACGTCCAAAAATGGATTGATGAGATCAAATAGGGTATCTCTTAATATTAACATAAAATTTACAGAAAGTGGAATATAAAAGAAAATCCCAATCATAATATATATGATCTTAAAAGGAATTACATAAAAGAGTGTACTTAAAAAGAAAGAGAGGGCTAGGTTCCCTTACCTCAGGTCCAACTTGACTCGATCGTTCTTTAACCTCCTGAATAATAAACATGAGTAAATTTATACTTTCTTGAGAACCTTTTTCCTGTTCATTATTACTTTTATATCACTTAATACAATGCTATGAACACTATGTAATTATTTAAGTTAATAATGGTCGTTTTGTAGATCATTGCTACTTGAGTAAAAAATAAACTCTTTATAATTACAAGTTGTTCATGTGGTAAAATATATATTATATCCAGAATTATATTCATTATATAGATATCCTATATGCCATATATATACATTATATACATGAATTTATAATATTACATAACATTTAGAGGTAAGAAATGAAATGCACCGTTCATGTAGACGGTAAGCCGTACGTACGCATGAACGCTACTTCGATTTCTATTTCTTATTAAATGGATTTGAAACATAATGATACATAATATTATTATAATTACAGTATGGCATAATATATAATATCATTATATAAATCCTTTAGAAGTACCACATATGGTATTAACGAATCAAATCACTTTGAGGGGGAGGTAGTCCGCACTTTCTAAAATGAAGATACCGTGTTTATCAATAATGGAAACCATAAAGGTATGCCATAAATGAAAAATACATAATCTTAAGTAAAACATAAAAATATTATATGGCATATATAAATATATTTACATATTAATGGCCACCTTTGAGGGTGTTAAAAGAATATTGAACAATCATTGTTTCGTGAGGCAGAAATTCACCATCCACAGAAATAGTATGTTCTTTAACCATTAGATGTAGGTGTGTGTAATTTTAGCTCTAATAATTCATATAAAAAAATCAAAGTATATTGAAGATACTGGAGTTGTTACAAAATAAATTAATAAAAAGGGTTTAGGGGTTTGGATAAGAAAAATAAAACAAAAGAACACAAGTGAAGGCATTGCCTTAAAATCGGGTATCTCTCTTTGATTTAAGCTCAAATTATTCTTTGGGAAGCCTCCTGCCAAAAGTGAGGCTTATAGGAGAAATAGAGTTATTTGGAGAGACAAAATGAGCAGGGTTTGGCCGAGCCAAAGGCTTGAGAGGTCTGGGTAAGGTGGTAGAGGTGGGGGCCTTTTATAAGAGGAGAGGAGGGGCATTGTTGGAAAGTTTCAAAATGATACTTAATTTTCAAATGAGTTTCGGATTTTAAAGGTCCCAAATTGATTTATTTCTAGGATAAGGTGTTATGGGTTAGAAATATACTCATTCAATAGGTTTTTTACAAGAGTAAGTTATAGTTTTAACATTATCTTTTCATTTTATTTATATCCTTTATTAATGAGGTAATCGCTGCATCATCATGATGTCATAAATAATTCAATTTATTTAATGTCTAAAAATTATAAAAAAATATCATGATGTATTAAATATTTTTAGCTTTCTATGGAATATTTATAGTAAAAAATATGACTTTTATAACCCTACTGAAATTTTTTTAGTAAAATAACTCTTGCTTGTGACATTTTTATTTTAACTTTAAATAAAAAGTTCTTTATGTCATTTTGCAACCAAAGTAGCTCCATGGGGTCCCCAAGTTGAGACATTGATTTTCTTGGTCGTACATGACACATACAATGAGGGTAGGACATGTGATTAGGTCATTTAATATTATTAAAACATTATTTTTACCTTAAATTACACTAATTACCTCTAATCGCGATTAAAAACATAAAAGTTACTATTCAACAAAAAAAATTTATTAACCCCATTGAACCACATATTTAATCCTAATGACAACAATGTATGACAGATTTTATTAATTCAGATAACATAATTGGTGATGTTTTATTTAAACAAAAAATCAGTTTTTAAACTACCACTTAGTGGTTTCACTATTAATCAAAAATAAAATTTTTTCAGATCAATACCAAAAATTCACCATAAGCTATATTTGATATTCCGAATTCAAAAATGATGTATATTTTAAAAAATTCAAAAAATATAAGTTGCATTAATTAATTTAATAATTAATTCTAATTGTCAAAACAAATAGCATGTTTTTATGAAACAATATCTATTAAAAGATTGACACTAGTTTAAGTCCGATTTCAAAGTGAAATTAATTCCAATGACCACTATTGGATTAAATGGTAAAAATATGTTCTAATTTCAATTTAAATACAATTAAAAAGATAATCTAATCATATAAATAAATTATATTAAAAAGTGGCTTTGAATTAAAATAATACTTTTTTCACTATTCATTAAAAAATGAACTTTATCAGAAAAATACCAAAAAATTACACAAAATTTTGAGGTCCCGATTCTAAAGAAGAATTTTATTTTGTCAAATATAACACAGAAAATTTTAAAAAAGTGGATTTAAAAAAGGTTCTCCATCAAAAGGCGGTTAATCGACCTTTTAAATAATATTAGAATGTTTACGCTTATAATTGGATTCATTCGCATTTTTAATCCTCTAACATTTATTGTAAAAAGTAAAAATATTTGACCAACATATATAATCATTTTTTAGTTAGTTTCTTTCATTCCCGCCATTACAACGGCTAGGCATTAACTACCATTTTAAATAATATTATTTTGTTATTAGAGTGCAACATATTATTCCCAAGAAACTCGTTGTTGCTTATTGGGTACGCCTTCGAGCATAGCGTCCCCTTTAAAGTACTATTTATATTTTTTTCAAAAATATGGATAAATATGAAAATTTCATTTTCTTTATTTACCTGGGGTGTTACAATAGATCACCCATGACCTTCACTACCAAGCATCACTAATCCTCTGTTGTAAAATTGTGGGGTCTCTAAGACAATATATTTTCTTCCCTCTTTTATGTTTCCTCCTGAACACTGCCATTTTTTCACAACCCTCATACCAACAACATAGTCATTCCGGAAACCACTTTTTCATTATTATATTTCATATATATAAGATGATCCACAATGTATTAATCAACCTCAATCTAAACATCAATAACATCAATCACATGAGAAGGTACATGGTGATAATTTCATTTAAATTGTATTTAAGAAACATCATCTATTACACTATACCTCCTTATAAGATCCAATTGATACACCACTAGCCTAATCCCCTCCACACCCTCAATCGGTATGAATAATCTAGGTACCAATATTCCCAATTTATGAATTCATTGGTAAAAAATATCAGTGTAACCTGAAATAATACATGATCACCAATATTAAATTCAAGAGTTCATTGAACACGATTGGCATAAGTCTTTCATCAATTATGATTAATTTCATATGTTTCATAATCCGATAAACCTCACCTGATGTCTCTTCCTCAAGACTTGATCCCACAATATAGATTCACTAACTTCTATCTTACACAAAGGTGATATTTATGGCCTTAAACAATGTTCCTTATATGGTTCCATCAGAATATTCAATTGATAACCATTGTTATAGGTGAACTCAATGGGTTATAACTGATTCCCTGAGGATCCACCCAAATAAAATATAGATGCTCTCCACATATCCTCTATCACCGATACAGTATGCCCTAATTTCCCATATTTATAATGGTGGAATGTCATTCATAGAAACCCCTATCTTCCCAAAACCGTTTGTAATTATTTTCTTAATCATGAACTAAAGAACAAATCACAGTCTAAAATAATGCAACACAATGTCCTTGAAAATAGATTATCTATCGAACATACATAAACCAAAACATACTAACATTGAATGTCTCCTAGATTGGTAAAAATTGTATAATTTTTTCAATCAATATCAATTTAACAAAATTACATTATTCATGTGTTGTATCCTCTTAGGACCCACTAAAAATTTCGTTGTAACATCATTTGAAATCCATTCCAGAATGAGTAATAGCTATAGAAAACCACCAGGTCATTTATTCTTGGCCTTCAGCTGCTAGAAAGAGTAACATTATGTCAAAAATCATATAATCTCTTTTTTTCCTTCACATACACCAATACATTTGACATAGTTCATAGTAAATTTTTGTTATAATAGGATGAAAATACCACATTTAACCATGAAATTCATGCATCATATCCTCCCACATATATATTGGCAATACAACAAGGTTTGTAATAATATGATTTGATCCTCATCTACAGTCCAACCTGAAGGTGGCTCTGCACCATCAAAGAATTCCCTCAAGGCAGAACACTCTAAATCTTTATTCTATCTCTCCATGTCCTAGCATTGATTTTTGGATTCAACTTGTAAATATATGAGGATCATCTACTCCTAACACTCTTAAACCTCAATATGCACCTCAGGTAGTACGGTCATCATCATCCGCTCTAAATAAGAAATATGGTCTTCCTGAGTCTATGTATTATGACTAAAATTGGAATAAAAAATATATTAATTTATTGATGTATAGGATAGCTCAAAATCAATATACATCATATACATAACCCATATAAACTATATGAGATTATAATAGCATTTCAAAAATATGCATTTCAAACATTATCATCAAAATACACTATATCATTTTCACCCAACCTGTAATTCCTCAAATACAATAAAAAACACTAAAACTAACTACATAATTTTCATTGGGTAGTTTCTTTCTTGTGGCAACATCATACATGAACTATATTCAAAAAATTAACCCCATGTATCAATAATTCTCTGATTTTAACATCATACATTTAAAAAAAAATTTAAACACATCATCAATCTTGGGTGGGATGAAAATCAATGCTGTATTCAAATGTCTCTTCATCTACTACAAATCATTCTCGCAATATCCGAACAATTAAAACTTGAGAAAAATTTTCTTCAACCCCAAATGTGGTTCTTCCAAATGGGAAAAGTCCTTGATAAAACTCTAATAATAACCCACCAAACCCATAAATCATTAGATATAAAATACATTACTGGTCGGTGTAGATTACTCAAAAGTGGGTTTAATTGAGTATCTATAAAAATTTTAGTTAAAATTGGTTATTTGAAAATCTACCCCAATTAAAAATAATCATTGTCAGTTTGTAGTGAATTTATAAAAGTTCATAAAGGTCAATTAATATCTCAGAAGACTGAATCGTTCTCAGCTATATTAATCTATTGACTATTCTGACTATTGAAAAAAAATATACTCATTCAAAACAAATAAAAACACTTGATAAAGTAAGTATAAATGTTCAATTCTATTTTTTGTAAAATGTAATCAAACCATTTCAGAATAAACTGCAATGGAAAAGGCATGATGGATATAAAAAATAGGTTCAGTATCAAGTTGAGACTTAATCCTCTCCACATGGTGATCACCTACCACAATGTAGTTAAATATAATATAGTTTAATCTACACCCTGGATTGGAGTTCACAATAGCACACAAGTATTTTTAGGTAACACTTAACCTCTTCAATAGTCATTCGTTGGAAAAAGGTCAAATAGGTCACATATGACATATTCCACTATTCTACATGGGATACAAGAATAATATGAGTGAAATTTTATGTATATAAATTATACTTCATTCAAGAACAAGGAAATTGTGTTTGTTAATGGAAAATACACACACACATTAACAAAGGATCCCAATAGAGACATATTGGTAGAATATAGTTTAGATGTCCTTGTGTGTTATGTAGTGAAGAACTAGACTCAGTTGATGTATAAGAAATGAGTATTGAGTCCTTTTATTGAATTTGGATTCACTAAAAGAGTATTGTAGAATTTGAGGGGTGAAAAGTTCATCTCTTTGATGTTTGGATGTTCAGTGAAGTCAAGTAGGTTTTTTCTTGTCTTGTTGATCTCCCCATATGTTCTATATTTTAGTTCGTGGGAATTTGAAGAAGGCTACAAAATTTTCAGGAGTTTTCTTTTCTTCAGTTCGATCTACTTTTGACCATATTCCTCATCGTTTAAAATTCCATTTGTAATTATTTTATACATAGAGGTCTAGAAGGAATGAATATCTCCCCACATGCATATACCTCATACTCTCTACGGATAATACTACTGGAAACATTAAATTTTTTCAGAAATATTAATTTGTGTAAATATTATTGTTACATATAAATTTGAATAAATAAATTTAATGATTGTTATTATAACTATCGATGAGTAATAAGTAACGGTGACTCATCGACGTCAGTCTATCATCATCGGTTTGTCAGTATTAGTGATGATGTGTATGAGTGAGTCATTTCTATCATAATTAGTGACCCATTGTATCAGTGATTCATTTGTGCTATTGGTATATCAGGGCATTAGTGAGTCATCATTGGTGAATGATTTGGTACTATTGGAGGGTCTTCAATCAGTGAGTAAATCATCAGAATGTCATCCATCTGTGACTCGATCATCAGTGTGTCATCCATCACTTTATTGATCATTGGTGTGTTGTCCATCACTTTATCGATCATCGGTGTGGCGTCCATCAGTTAGTCGATCAGCAGTGTGCCATCAATCAGTGAGTAGATTATTGGTGTGTCATCCATCAGTGAGTGGATCATCGATGTCTCATCCATCTTTGAGTCGATCGGCGGTTTGTCGTCAATTGGTGAGTCCATCAATAAGTGAGTTGTCATTGGTGACTCCTTTTGATCTATCGGTATAAGAGACTCAGAAAACATATCATGAGTCCATATTATACAAAACACAACCAAATTGATTGAAATTTATAAATACATGAATATATAAAGTGATAAACATATTGAAACATGAATATTCAATGTTTTATGATTTTTTGAAATGTGATGTACCGTACGAAATAATTGATTTACTTAGATATATTCAACGACATTATCAAGTTTAGTTTTTTCATAATATATTAATTAATAGGAATGGAATATTGACATGATTGGTGATTATGAAAACAACTATTTCTCAAAGGGTCCAACAATATATACCTTTTAAATTATAAAAAATTATGTCATAAATATGATGTTAGTGAATAATAATTAATTGTCTAAGCATACCAGAGTAAATGTGAATTTTCAATGTGACTAAGGCGTTAATTTTTAAGATCCCCCATAATTTTTTAACAGATGAATGATATACCTATATACATTATGTGGTGTACTTACCATGATTCCTATGACAATGTTTCTCCCCATTGTACTTGGAATTTCTGGCTATATATACCATTATCCCCCATTTGGGATAGGAAAGAAGGTTAAAATAATTAATAAGGAAGGCATAGAAAGAACAGAAAGAATATGAGAAACACAGTGAAGACCAAAATGAATTTTATTTAGGTTAATGATAATACAATTATAAAAATAAACAAATAAATATTTATCAAATGAGAAATACACTTCGAAGAGGTGGGCTTTTGAGGTACTTTTCCTTTGTCTCAAAGTTCAATTGGAGGTGTAGGATGTGGTTTTGTGGTGGTAGGCAGAGGTGGTCTCATGACAACACTAGGAAAGGCAACACCTATAGGGACATTTTCTACAAGGCTAGATCTCCTTTATGAAAAAACAAGTCTCTGAGGTTTCTCTATAATTATAGATCAAATTTGAGAGAGATCCTCATATACATTCATTTTAGGTGAAGGCCGATAGATAGTTCCAATAGAAGCAGAAGGTGGAACCACTATGTCTTTAGCTTAATCATTCATGTATGGATTGAGAATCTTGATGACGTCATAAATTATTCCTCCACTATATTTCATAACCATATCAAAATCATTCTTGTACTCAATGAATGTATCCAGCAGAGGAGTAAACTCCTTCAATTGATCCAGTTGCTTATATAAAGCTTCCATTACTAGAGAATTTCAATGATTTTCATCCAAATACTTGATGTTATTTATGTGATCATACTTGGTATAGATCTTGTTAAAATACTTATCTACTATATCTTTAATCATCTTCTAAGAAGTAGAGGCTACATTTGTTCACTACTTTACCATATTGTAAACAAGATCGGTATTTCTATGAACCTTGGATTGAGTTTTTTTTATGAATCACTTTAATGATTTTTGAGTTCTTCCTTCATCACATCCTTGGGAGACTCCATATCAGCACTAACAACATTCCTTCCTCTAGAAATAGATGGACCAGATATCATTTTTCCATGTTACTCCTTCAATTAATTCAAATCTACACTTAGTAAATGTGTCACAGCGTTCCTATGAACATCAATCACATCATTAAAAGAAGACATGAAATCAGTTTTTAATTAGGTCAACTCATTGCTCATCCACTGAACTTATTATATAAGAAAATTGTTTTTTCCAGTGATATACAATGTATTAGTAATGATATTAGGATGAATCTCATGAATAAACATCCTTTAAATTTTAGTAGAATTATTAATTGAAATACTCATGGAGGTATATGCTTCACTTCTGGCTCCAAATGAGGCTCTCACTGACTCATAGATATATGCATTGAAATTCTCTAGATCAGTCTTAGTGACATAGTCACTTGGCACTGGCTGTGCTACTAGCTCAACTACAGGGGGTTCAATTAGAGAAGCAGGTGAAAAAGGTTCTATATTAGCTTGGTATTGTGGAGCAGTAGGAGGTGTTTCCATCTCCTCATCTAAGTTATTCTCTAAGAAAAACAGAATTTATCTTTGATCTATATTCCACTCATGAGTACATGTATTGTATCTTGGATATATTAAGAAATATTTACTCTTCTTCCTTGTGACCCAGGTACATTCTCATCTTCATCATATTCTTCTTCATGTACTCTAGCCAATAAAACATTTCTAGGAACATTTACAAATTTTTCTTGAGGTTCTACTTGCACTGCAGCCACAAAATCCTCCCCAAGAATATACTGAACCAGATGCATATGTGCATAATGATCCTAAACCTAATCCTCATGGACACCAGCCATAATTTATTCATCTCTTGAATGATTCGTTGAATTTCAACATCATAATGGTCAATCCTTTCCTCCTTAACAACATCTCCATGACCAGCAGCCTCATGCTTAAAAGGATTAGCACCACCCTGTCCATTATCTCCATCAATAGCTCCATGGACATATTCCTCACGGGATCATTCAACCACTCTGACCCACTTTTAAAGAATCACTGACATTTTTATCATCACCTTCCTTATCATAATCATAATTATCATCATCAGTATAATCCTTATATGACTTACATTCATAGACTTCCACATCCTTACTTTCTGTCTCTTCCTCATCCTCATAACCTAACAATGGATCCATTGAGGGTAGATTCAAGGGTGGACTTGAATATCCATAAGACGTGTATTTTGGTCTCCCAGCAATATCATGATTAGTCATGTCATCAATTGGACATCCTTCTTCTCTTGGAAACTCAACATCAGCTTCATCATCAGAATATACAGCTTCCTCTCCTTGTTGTATGCCTAGAACAACATGATCATTCGGTCTGGTTGGATGTTCAATTAGATTGTAATATTCATACAATCATTCCCCATCATCTAACCATCATTTCTTACAAGGTTTATAGGAAATCTTCATCCTTTTTCAAATCTCTTTTTGAATAAAGAAACCATTGCAGGCGCTGATCACTTCATCTCCGTCTTCCATATAGTTTGACATTATTTTCATGGCCAAAATCATCCTAGTATAGTACAAACATGTTTATTTCCTAGAGGTTTTTATCATATTAGATATATGAACCATTAGGTACCCACATAGATTCACCATTATACCATTCATAAAAAGGTAATTCAGGAATACATCCTGATACTTCAAAATTGAAAAATCTCCCTTCCTTGGGATGATTTTTTGGTGAATGAACTTAAAGAGAAATTATTTACTCTCCATTAAACTCAATGGAAGCATCTCTCCTCAATTCATCACTTCCAATCAGCTCTTTTAGAGAAACCTCATATAAAAAGAAATCTGGGGAAGGAGTAATGATACAATGATAATCAACATAGATACATTAATGAGGAATTTTCGTGAGTTCACCCCATTTATTTAATGAAAAATAAATATATTTCCCATTACTATAGACTTCATCCTTGATTCCTTGTCTCTATCCAGAGATATCATCAAGTTGATAGAAAACTCATGCACAATATGGGGATTAAAAGGCCTCTAATTGTTGGAGAACAAACATAGTCAACCAAGAGATTCCACCACTCCCAAAAAAGCTACATGATTGGAATAATCCAATAAGAAGGCATTTCATTCTAAGCTATACCAACTCATCTTATTGAACCTGGAATTGTAGTACCACTAGACTCAACCTTATGACACTTAGCTGACGGTGATTCACTCATCTCTTCTATCATGGGATTCGTATTTTCCATATCTAAAGATTCAAGTATAAGGGAAGTCGAAAGGTCCTGGGTAGAGAAATTGTGTTGAAGAGTATAAGGTTAAAAGTTAGAGAGGGAGGTGAAAGGTCAAGGTGGAATGAATTTATTTTATCATTTAGGTATTATAAATCGTAAAACATTTAATTGAAATTTTTTAAAAAGAATAAAAAGTTGTGTCATTTTATTTAAAACAAAAACAATTACATAAAGGTATTAAATGAATTAGTTTCACACAATCGGTATTAAACAATCGGTTTCATTTAATCAGTTTTATATGATCGATTTTACATGATCTGTTTAATTCGAACTGTTTCACAGGAACAGTTTCACCAAATCAATATGACAGATTGGTTTCAATAATTAGTTTCACTAATCAGTTTCACATGATCAGTTTCACTTGATCTGTTCACTGATACCAGTAACACAGATGAACAGATTATTCCATTAGGGAAAGAGGCTAAAAGGTAATTAGAGATTTATCATTCCAATTTCGTGTTTGATGTAGTTTATTATCTCAGAGTTAAGGGTTATGTGAAAATGTTTTCATGGTGATGTTGAGTCCCAATAAACTCATGAGTTAAATCAACATTATGATAATTATCTCCCCAAAACTGATGTCTTACAACAATATGTTTTTTACTATAATGATAAATCGTATTTTTGAAATGTTAATAGAACTTATATTATCAATGTTCCTAGGGATATGTATGAATTGAAATCCACAGTCTAATAAAGTGTTTTTTATCCAAAACAATTGTGTAGAGAATCTACCAGTAGCAATGTACACTACTTCAACAGTTGATAATTCAACAGATTTAATCTTTTTATTAGTCCATGATATTATAGGGTTTCCGAAAAATTGATGTGTTCCAGAGGTACTCTTTATATCTAACATGAATCAAACAAAGTCATAACCTAAATAACATACCAAATATAATTGTTGTCCCCTAGGATATAACAGTCCAAAATTAGTTTAATATTTGAGGAAATTGAAAACTCTTTTAACAGTATTTAAATGTTATTCTTTTAGGGTTTCTTGAAATCATGCACGCATACATACACTAAACATAACATCTAGCCTACTAGTAGTTAAGTACAGAAAGCTCCCAAATATTTTTATATAAGCTCTTTGATTAACATATTTCCCATATTCTTCAAGATCTAATGCACATGTAGAACTCATAGGGGTTTCACTACTATTAACTTTATTGATGCCATATATTTTTGAAAGATCTTTAGTGTACTTAAATTTATTTATATCAATTCCTTGACTATTTTGAAATATTGGAAATCCAATAAAATATTTATGTTCACCCATCAAACTCATTTCTAACTCACATTGCATCATTTTTGAAAAATCATTACATAATCAATTTCGAGAAGATCTAATTATATTAAAAACTACCTATATTTGAGCTATTAAAACATCTTTTTAAATTATTTATATAAACTAAGTAGGTTTTGAAATCCCCATTATAAAACCTTCAGAAATAAGGAAATTTCTAAATCCTTCATACAAATCTCTTAGAGGTTGTTTCATACCATAGAATGAAATAGATAATTTGAAAAATTATTTGGAAAATGAGGTTTTTTATTTCCTAGGGGATGTTCAAAAAAACATCCTCAACTATATAACATATTTAAGAAATCACTTTTAACATCGATTGGATAATTTTTAAATTCCATGTGTGCTGTATTGGATGGTAAGGTTATAATGGATTCAAGCCTAGCTACTGTTGCAATGGTCATTTCATAATCAACTCCTTCTTGATTATATCCTTGTCCAACAATATAGCTTTGTTTCTATATATATTTATAGGTTTATCCACTTTATTCCTAAACACCCATTTGTATCCTATAGTCAAATTATCTTTTGGTCTATCTAAAAGATTCAAAACATTATTTCTTTCAGAATAGTTAATATCTTCTTGTATAGATATTACCAAAAACTCATGATAGATTGTATCATTGATATATTTAGGTTCATGTGGTGACAATGAATGCTTGATGATCTGCCTGATTCCTCAAGGAGGCTCTAGTTTTGTTCTTCTATCTAAATCTCCAACAAAGAAATCTATGTGATGGTTTTTAAGGGTCCTAGTCAGTCTAGTAAAGGTGGGGAAGTTTTTTTAGGTTCATAATTTTGACCTTCTTCATTATGGCTATATTCTAGAGGAATTACTATACTAGAAGTTTTCAAAAATTCATTCACATGATGATTTGATGTTTTAGCATCATTGTCAAGTTTGGACATATCCTTTTCAATATTATCTAGTGAGGACATGGACTCATGTAGATCTGTTTCATCAAACATGAAACATACAGATTCTTCCACAACGTTGGTTTTTTTATTGAATCTATAGTATTTTCTTGATGTATATATCCAAGGAATATTCCTTCATCACTTTTGGTGGAAAATGTTTCTAGATTTTCTTTAGTGTTCAAAATATATAATTTACATCGAATCACTTTATAATAACATACATTGGGTTTCTTATTGTTCCACAACTCATAAGTTGTTTTCTTATGTATGGGTCTGATTAATATTCTTTTTATTATGTAACAAGTCATTTTAATAGCTTCGGCCTACAAATAAATCGGAAATTCATATTAATTAGATATAGTTCGGTCAATTTCTTATAGGTTTCTATTACTTCTTTCTAACACACCATTTTTTGGTGTCGTTGGGGAAGAGAAGATGTGACTATATCTATATTGTGAGAAAAATCATTCAATGTCTTGATTTTCAATCTAAATTTCATGGTCACTTCATAAGGATTTAATCCTAAGTCCACTAAGAGATTATACTATCCTGGCATCCTAGGTAAAATTCGAGCAAGATTCATTTTTTTTAGCTATGAAAAAGGTCCAAGTATATATAGAGAATTCATCAAAAATAACATAACCATAGTGATTACCCTGTCAAATTGAAAATCTATATAGTCCAAAAAAATCCATGTGAACCAACTCAATAGGTTGAGAAGTAGTAACTTATTTCTTTGGTTTGAAATGGATTTTATGTTGCCTTCCATTTTAACAATGATTGCAAGCATTATTGTCTAGAAACATAAATTTTGGTATATATTTAAATAATACTTTTCTAGTTTACCTCTCATGAGAGTTTACATTGCAGTGTTCTTGTCTTTTGTGTTAGAGCCAAGACTCATTGTGAAAGGCACTTAGACAAGAAACAATTTCTAAGGCTACTGTGTCTAAATTTATAGCATATACATTATCATTTCTAAGAGGAGTAAATAAAATGTTATTCTTATCCTAAAAAACATGGTGGGAATTATTTAAAAAAATTCATTAAATCCTTCATCACACAATTGAGATATTCAAAACAGGTTATACTTTAGTCCATCAACATAATTAACTTTAAAAATTGAGATAGAGTGTTAATTACCAATCTATCCATGGAAAATTATTTTTCCATAACCATTTTCACCAAATATGACATGTACACCATCAATTTTTTTAAGAAATTTAATGAATTAGTAGTCACCTGTCATGTTTCTGGTACATTCACTCTCTATGTACCCCATATTTCTACAAGAAATCAGTTAAAAATTTACCTTCAAAAAAATTTATCCATTGAACAATTTTGGTACCCATATTTGTCTGGGTCCACAAAAATTAGTGATAAAGGATTTAGGAACCCCCAATTATCTTATGGGATTCATATATTAGAATATATATTATTGGAAAAATATATTATATTTGGTCCTAAAGAATTAGATGTAGTAAAATAATTCATGGATGTGGAACTTGCTATAAAATCTAGTTTTTTATGAAAGATGCAGATTTTCCAAATTTGGTTATAAAATGTGTTTTGGATAAGTTTCATTAAACTGGTTGAAATCCTATACCAGAAGTGTAATTAGGAGCTATATTTTTTCAAATAATTTATGTATGGGTATTATTTCCATTGAAATTTTTTTCTATGCCCTTTTTTAATTTCACATTAAAATCTATTATTCATTGTTCTCCATGATCAATTTAGTATTATTATCTTTTTCAGCTTTATGTTCAGATTTAATTGTTATAGTATGTGAATTTTGGTTCCTTAATGATTTATACTTATCATTTACTTGATTAAATTTTTCTTCCAGATTGTTAAAATACTCAAATAATTATTCATTTTTCAGGTTCTTAGACTCACTTTCATTTTAATAATAATAAGAATTTTGAAATGGAGAGCCTAAGACTACTTCAGAAGAGTTTCCCATAAAACACATAATAGACATATCATCGTTCTGAGCATGAGAGAAATCAAATTAACTAGAGCTATCTTTAGAGGCACTCTGGGTGGCCTTAATTGCTTTCTTATATTTTATGTCCATATTCTCATTCTTATTTATTTATTTGAGCTTTGTACAGTCATATTTGACTTGTTCATTCCTTTTACATTCATAGAAAATTATCTTTTCTTGTTTCTCTTTTCTCTTCAAAACATTTTCCCATTTTCCCTTTTTTCATACTTTCTTTTGTAGTTGGGATTTTCAAAAATCGTATTTTTTCATATGAAATTTATCGAATCTCATGAACAGCAGGTCCATTTCTTCATCACTATCCGATGCGGATTCTGCACTGCATAAACAGTCAACAATAGCATGAACTTTATCATTGTCTTTAATTTTAGAGGCAGTAGTCTTGATGGAAATAGACTTTATTTTTTGGTTCAACCTCTTCTTGATTTAACTTCAATTATTCTTCATACAACATTAATTTTCCAATAAATTACATCCTTGGTATCTTTTAAATGTCTCATGATACTCTTATATATACAGATATCCCTTTCCATCTCTCTGGTAAGAATCGTAGAATTATCTTATTTAATATTATAAGCTTTTAATCACATTTCATTAACATTTGATGTTCCCTCCTGAAAAACAGACAAAGTATTACAAATCTCATGTGATGTTTTACAAAAATAAACATGATTAAACTCTTCATCTCCTGGTATATAGTTTAGAGAATTCCTTTCATTAAAATTCTTGTTATAATCATTCATCGTAGGTTCATCCCATGTGTTTCTAGGTGTTTCAGGAATTTCATATTTACATTCAATAGTAGTCCAGATTATGAATCACATGCTTTCTAGATGTATTTTCATTTTAAGCATCTATTGAACATGGTTTGTTCCATTGAGAAATGGTAGTCTATTTTTAGAAGCAACTTTTGTTATATTATCCATGATATAAATTGTAAAATAATTTCCAAGAGATAAGTATTAAAAAATAAAAGAAATGTTAAGATATTTGAAATACAACTAAAATCATTGTAGTAAAGTTTTGTAAACTAAAAAATTTATAAGTTTCACTTGCTACAAAATATTGGTCAGAGTACATTACTCAAGATGGGGGTGAGGATTTAATTATGTGTCTATATTTATTTCTGTTAAAATTGGTTCTTTTAAAATTTCCCCAAATTAAGAAATAATCAATGTCATTTTGTAATTAATTTATAAATGTCTTCAATGTTCAATTAATTTTTCATATGATTGGTCAGTTCCCATCTATACTAATATAATTATTAGACGAAATTTCGAAACTCATCTACTAGTTTAAAATAGATATAAACTCTTTCTACCCTAACTATCAATGTTCAATTTAGTTTTTAGTGAAATTTAATTAACCCAAATTAGATTAAACTAAAAAGGAAATGGCACAATAGATATAAACAAGAGTTTAAGTCTCAAGCTGAGACATAATCCTCTCTACTTTGTGATCAACTACCACCAAGAAGCTTGAATTAATAAAATGTCTAATCCACACCCTGGATCGGGGTTCATAATTGTACACAAGGCTATCCAGGTCACAGTAGGCCTCTACCATATTTATTCATCGAAAAAACAACAAATAGGTCACACATGACCACTTCCACTGATCTATGTGGGATATAAGAATCATCAGATTGTGAGTGTAAGGCCATCAAGTATCATTCATTAATGCATTGGGAAAGTGTGTGTGTTATAGGTAAATACAAAAACTACTCAAAAAAGCAACACAGCAGAGAAATAGATGTATACTAGATATTAGAAGTCTCTATGTGTTATGTATTGAAGCTCTGGACTCGGTTGATGTAAGAGAAATGAAGCATGAGTACTTTTCTGGAAGTTGGTTTCACAAAGACTGTGTCATAGCTTTCTAGGGGTGAAATGTTAATCACTTTAAGGTTTGGATGTTCAATTAAGTCCGAAATGTTTTTCCATGTCTTGTTGATGTCCCCATATGTTCTTTATTTTTGTTCTTGAGAATTTGATGAAGGATTCAAATGTTTCAAGAGTTTCTAGTTCTTCTTTTATCTCTACATTTCATCATGTTTCTCGCCACTTTGAAATTACTAGTGTTTAATTATTTAATACTTTGAGGTCGGAAGGCATTAAGATCTCCCAATGTGCATGTACCTTGTATTATCTATGGAGTGTCCTACATACAAAATTAAATAATGTTCGAAACATTAATTACTATAAATATGATTTTTAGATGTAAATTTGAATATAATAATTTAAATACATTTTTATGACTATCAGTGAGTCATCAATATCTGTGACTCATTGGCATCGGTCTACCATCATTGGTATATCATCATTAGTTTATCAGCATCGATGACTCAGTGTATCAGTGATTCATTTCAATCAGTATTGGTGACTCAGTGTATCAGAGAGTTATTTGTGATATCATTCTATGTGGTCATTTGTGATTCATCATCAGTGACCCACTGTTTACAATTGGTGGGTCGTCCATCGATGAGTCGATCATCAGTGTGGCATCCATCGGTGGCTCGATCATCGGTGTGTTGTCCATTGGTGATTCAATCATTGGTATGTCATCCATAGGTGTGTCATCAATCTCTGAGTCGATAATCAGTGTGTCTTCCATCAGAGAGTCGATCATTGGATTGTCGTCCATCAGTGAGCCGATCAATCAGTGAGTCGTCATGGGAAACTCCTTTTGATCTATCGATGCCACATACTCTGAAAACATATAAAGTGTCTGTCTTATAGAAAAAACCAACATATTCAGTGAAAATCAAAATTACATTAATATAGAGACTAATAAATATATTGAAGCTTGAATATACAAATTATATTTATTTATTGATATGTAATGTATAGTATTACACAATTGATTTAATTATATTTATTCAATGACATGATATAAATTATTTATTACTTAATATAAGAATTAAATGTATCAGTAGATTAACATGATTTGTGTTTATGAAAAAACAATTTCACAATGGGTCCACCAAATTTTCTTGGGTTTCTCTTAAGAAACCACTTCAAACCTTTCTCTTAGTCTATTGACACACCTTCCTCTTAAAATATATGACCCAGGGAATGTACCATGTCAACCCTTAATTTTCATTTATATATCATAGAATATAGTGGATTATCTCCTAGTGTACTCTTGATGATGTGAAGATTTTTGGAATTATCAACATGAGTTTTAGAGTACCAAATTATTTCATCCAAAAAAACCTCTAAATTATTATCTATGAATGGATGTATGATTCCATTCATCATGCCCATAAACATAATTGATGTTCTCTTCATCTCAAATTTCGTCATGAAAAACTCGTATACAACATAACTACTACTGAAATATGTATTTGTTATATCCTAAGGTGTAAATTTCAATTTATGATATCCAAATCTCAATTAAATCATCAATTATATTCAATCTCCTTTCATGAGGTAAAATAGATCATTGATACATGAAAGAGGATGTCAATTTCTAGTATTCATCCAGATCAACTTATTATAAGTAAAAAAACCAAATCTCATCAGACATTATAGAAAATATATTTGGGGAACCCAAATGTGAAGTAGTCATATAGATAAATACCATATTCATAAATTCTTACTGTTGAGTCATAAGGTCTTGAAATTATATAGGTTACATTTTATAAGGTGAAATGGAAACTATTTTATATCACTATAAGATATCAATTGTAAACACAAAATCTCTATATGGAGATAGACATGATAAGACATCAGGAACCAATATGGAAATAGATCTACATTTGGTGGAATGACATTATTCCCTATAACCATATTTTCCAAAATTGACTAAAAACATTTGATGCAAGCTCCTATATTTTCTGAGAAATCGTTCTTGTACGACATTCTAGGATATCCCATTCTCAACGATGAACATAACTCTCACCCTTATGAGAGGTATTGTTTAATATCATGTATTAAAAATAAATTTCTGTTTGATATGATACAAACCAATCCATACTGAAAATTATGTAAAAAGATAAAATCTTATGTATTTAAAGATCTAAAATGAAATAATATAGATCAATCACAGGATAACACCCCTTTTTGTGTTGATATCCCTCAACTGAACTCCCGATGGTGTTTCAATCATCATAACCCATCATACAAAATACATCGAATGTCTCATGTCGTACACGTTTAGGGAAGATATAAAGGAATATGAGTCTCAAGTATCAAATAAAGGACTAGAAATAATAGAGACAACAAGAATAGTACCTCAGATAATTGATGTTCATTCCACACTAGCCATAAGAATATGTTGAATTGAATTTAATGGTCCTTCTCATCATCCCGATAGTCCTTTCTGAGTAACCTGTGTTGTAGTAATAATTTTTTATGGGAAATCTTACTATAAAGTTCCATACCTACTTCCTCAAATACCATGGATAGTATAACACTATCTAAATCACCGGTATGGTGAAGAAGACAACATTAATGTACTCAACATCAGTCTAGATCCTCCATAACTACCCATATTCCTTGGGTTTTAGGTGAACCATTATACATTCTCCATCCTTTCACAAGCATTCCACTCCACCATCGGTCGTGGGAACTATCTTGTAAACTTACATGTCCTACAATTATTATGGAAACACACTTTAATATTATCTTGTGAAACTAATCACCCCCCATGGAACTCTTCTTTCAACATATCAAGTTAATGTTCTCCCAGTGATTCTTCCTACAATTGGAAGAAATAATTGATGTTTATCAAATTGAAACCACATTTCCACTACTAGAAACCTTCATCAGTTTCCCCTTAGAAATAACAGCTTGAGTAACCACCCCAGTAGGGTGTGAGTAGAACACAATAGGCAACCACCAATAGTGTACAGAGAAATATCTAGTCTATTGGAGAATATTCAATTATATAAAGAATAAAAATTCTATAAAAAATTTTAATTATGAATCACGTTATTATTCTTAGTCAACTACATAATACATCCTTCATCATATACAGAGATCTTAACAAAAAAACATGGAATTATTTATATCTTTCATTCATGTGATTTAATTATTCATTTAAATAAAATTTCATTTCTGGTTTTTGGGAGCTTTAGTCAAGGTACTAATATCTCGGTCACTAGGAGCATTATTATAATGATAATTTCTTGTGGGCATAGAGCATCAGTCTAGAAACTGCTGGATAATTGGAGCATCATTCCCTGACGCACACCTCACTGTTCACATGCATGATGTTGGGTCTTGGAACATCATTCTATGACCAAATGGGTGTTTGGAGCATCATTCCCTGACCAATACCTCATTAATAACATGCATACATCAGGGGATTGGAGCATCAGTATGGAACTCCAAGGATATTTAGATAAGCATTACCACTCCCACACCTCAATTATCAGTCAATAAAATTTATCACATATTCAAATAGATCTCCATGTTCAACATCATAAACCATCACATCAATTATCCACATAATTTGGAACTATATTATTTAAGAATCAAAATCATGGGTTTTTAATTTTATCACATGGAATAACATGATCAATTCCCTATTAACACATTTATCAACATTAATTTCACAACTCATTATCTCATCAAAGTTATGATAATCAACCCTTTATGTCCAATTATCAACCATATAATCAGGATTGAGATGAATTCAAATATACAATTATTACACTTTTTCAAATTTATGAGATATAATTTCATTTGTAAATGGAACACATCACGAGTTTAAATAAATCAAATATCTTTATATCTCATAGGTCAAATAGTATACATAATGTGTTTCCCGATTTAATTGAATTAAATTAAATATTCTAATTTAAATAAAATTACACGGTCTAGAAATCCAATAACAAAATTATATACATATTATCATATTAATGGCTATTAGATTATAAAGTTTACCAAACTACTCGAGATCATTAATAAATTCTAACAAATACATAATATTCTATTCAATGTAAAATGGCTAAATTAACAATAGAGTATGAAATATTAGATCAAATCCCTAGCGGGGTCATTATAATTCACCATATCATTTATTAAATTCTAATGTGGTTGTAGGAGTCTAGGAATCATATTAAGAGCCTCCATAAGAAAATAAATTCGTTTCAGGTCAAAATATGGTGATTAGAGTCATAAACTAGGGTTTTGGGAATTTTATAATAAATTTTTGTGGCTTTTAATTTCCATGTGCATTGTTTCCTACGTGGGTTTTCATGGTTTGTAAAACTGTTCACCATCATAGTGTTACCCTAGTACATGGATTACAATATCTCTCCTATGTGGGTGTACGATTTTTAAAACTACATGCCTACCCTGAAAACCCATTTTTCCAGAAGGTGCATGGATTGTGGGGGGTGGTTGCACAGTTTGTTCAAAAAATGTGCCACCACATATGTCTAAAAAACCGGTGCACCGTTTCTTGGAGAAAACCACCTAGTTTTCTGAAACTGTGCATAGCCCCATGGGCTTCTAGAATTCTCCAAATTTTCCATAAACAATAACAAATCATTACAGAACCATAGTATGATCAAAACATTGATAAAATATATGAATATGATAATGATTCATTTCAATAAATTTTAGAATATTACATCTTCCTCCAACCATATATATGAAAATGAGAATATTTTCTATGTGTGTGTGCTGACTACCACATGAAAAAAATAAACTATTTTATTTTCCCTAAAAACCTAACTTGACCTACATTAGAAAAATTAGTATATAGAATTGACATTTATGATGATTTTTATATTAATTAAACATAATATTCATCATTATTTAATTATTATTAATAGAAAAAATTCATAGTGAATTTAACTTTAGGAAATGAACATATTGAAATATACTTATTAATGGGAGTCCATTTTAGTAAATCCTATAAAAGTGTATAAATTATGTTTAATGGAACAATAATTCAAATAAACCTCTATTGTTATGGATATTATAAAACTATTATAAATAAAATTTCACCACAAGAAATATACCAAGAAAGCGTCAATGAAATTAACAGAACCACCTCAAGTAACTAAAACAAGTCAAAACTAATGATTAATTTAATAAAACATTATAATAAATATTTCTTAAAAATTAAATACAGTTGAAATATTACATAATAATGTTTTCAATAAGCATAATCTGTTTTTTTATGTTAAGTTCAAATGAAGAGTGAAACAAGACCTAAGGTAATAATTTTTTTTATATATTTTTCCAGAAATATGATGTATTTAAAAATTAATATAAAGTTCAATATATATGGGTTTCATTTATAAAACATAGAAAAATAAGAATTTTATTTTTTACACAATTTTCATTTTATTTGGGTTTGGATCTATATTTCCTAGGTATTTTTTCCTATTTTTTGTTATTCATCCATTTAACTATTGTACGTGGTATCGCAATTTTTTAGTTATAGGTGTTAATTATTTAATACAATAACATCTTTATTAGTGGACTTGTATCTATATTTTATGACATTTTTAGGATTAATAATCATAATTCATGATTCATTTTTAACATCCCTTTCTATATTTCCCTTTATCTTCAATGTTATCTTTTCCTTTTTCGGTACCCAAATATGTTTTATCTCATGTTATCCTTATATTTATACATTAACCATTTTAATAGGTTATTTTATTATCCTTTTAATTATTGGGGTTTCAAAAAAGTTATTTCAATATATAAAAATTGTTTTTTCAAACCACCATACTATTTGGTAACGTACCTTCCAAATTATTCATCATTTTCCTCTATATTCGTCTCATTTATATCATCCATACTGTTTATATATGTTCCATAAAATTATACACAGTTTACATTACAATTATTTTCTGTGGATAAAACATGTTTTTGTCTACTCTTAATTATTCTCTATTTTATTTATACTTGATTTAAGGGAAGTTCTCAATTTCATAATTTATTGAAAGTTCCCCCTACTTCAAAAGTAATTTAACTATGAATATATTTTTAAAACCTAATATCATCTATATATAACCCTCCTAGATTTATTATTTTCTAATTAAAAATAATCAGATCTTTACCTCATTAAAATATCCAACAATCATTCCATAAAAACTCTCTTAATTGACTGATATTTATAATTACATATCTAATTATTCCCATGAATTTTGGTATATATGAAGTAAATTTTAATGAATTATGATTATTTTTTATGTATAAAAATAATAATTTATATAATTTTTTATTCCCATGGGAATCCTAATGATATTTACATCAATTATTCATTAATACAATTTTATGAATCCCACTTCTGTATAATTGTATTAATCATGTTTATGATTTATTTAGTGGATTAATTACTCTTTTATATCATATATTTATGTGTATGTTATAGATATTATGAGAGGTCTCTAATATCTCTCCAATTAAATGGGTAAAATTTTAGTCTCAGGATATAAAATCAGTGACATCATTTGTTAATAATAGTGCTAAAGACAGAAAAAGGACATCAAGAACATGAACACGAGCAGGGAATCATTGGGTCTAAAATAATTCCATCAAAGTGTGTTAGCTTTAACATATTGAACACATATTTATGGAAATCATCCCATGGTAGAAACAACCATACAAGGATTTTCTATGTTTCCCAATGCCACCAGAAAGTTCTACACATTATTACCTTCAATCCAAGTGTTATCTATGCTTATTACATTATATATCTAGTTTTTACACCTATGACGAGGTACTTGATAGACCCAGGGGCATCAGATATACGTTTTTTGTCATTGTAGATGACTAATAAATAATTTTCTCTTACCAAAATCTAAATTTTGTGCCACATGAAAACATTCAAGCCCTTAATCAATGAATTGGATTCAGCAATAATAGAGTTACCATATATATAAAAGGTGTTAAATTCCTGATGAAATTCCATGTCATGTCCCCTGACAACACCACCCTCTCGCATGATTCCCAACTCATATACGCTATTTATATTTTGTTTAAAACCATGTTGTGGGGGCGTCCAGTGAACCCATATACCTAGAAAGTAAACAATGTTTATAGATATTCCACTTCTACTTCCCAACATAACCATTATTTTTGTTTGGATGATGCCCAAATTCATCACCAATGATCCCAACTCCATGAATGAGTCCTCAACTGAATATGCACGGCCAGAGATGAACTAAATCGTCCTATAATTCTTTCCTAATTTCTAGCATCTCAGATTGACTAGAAACCTACCACCAATAACACTTCTCCCACCATATGTTCTTCCTTTCACAAATCCCCATATTTTATGACACTATAATGAAAATTCATACTTGTAGTGGCTTGCATGTCCCAACCAATGAAGACATCAAATCCCCTCCACGCTGTTGTAGCGTAATCACTTCTAATGAAAAGTTGATATGTTATTTCTCAATAGGAATGTCTTCAATGACAGCATCTTGGCACTGGGTTGATACCCTTTCATCTAATTTCCTCATCCATAGGGAATATATTGTTAAAAATCCACCAAACCATAAAATTATACTTGATGGGTATATCCTTAAACCATAATGAGTTACCACCAACATGACTGGAATTATCATACAAGTTAATTTGTCTATACTCTTTAGATATGAAAACCCCCATATAAGGGCAATAAAAAGAAAAAAAATAACAAATAGTGGAATGATCAATTTAAAAAAATACCTCATGCTATAGGTAATTAAGGATGGCCTGGATTAGCACATGATGCTGAGAGACCTATGAAAATGTAATATTAGCCATAGGACAACATGGACGTCCAAGAGGACGTCCAACCTAATTATGATGCTAGAAATTAATATCACCATGACCCACAATCCATTTGTTGTTTAGATTGAGAACAGATTAGTGACCTCATATCACCTTCCATAAATGAGATAATTTCCCCCTTAGAGAATCTAAGGAAGGCCCAAATTTCCTAGTGATAACCTTGCTCCAATGGTAGTTTCCGTCCATTATATTCTCGACCCACTTATCTATAATGATAAGTATATATCCCTCCACACTAAAAAAATTAGTCTCTCCATCATCTACCATCCTCACCATTCTTCTCCATAAATTCCAATGACAACTACATTTTTAATGAGAATACTATATTAAAGAAATCATAATGTTATCAATATTTATCATCATAGTTTTAGGAGGGATAATCATTGAAATCATAAACATCAAAACAAATGGGAGGACATAATTCACCAATGTAATCATACCCCCAAATGAAAGAATGTTATTCATCCAATTATTTATGTGTATAGTAATTTTGATAATAACTACCTCATAATTTCCAATAAAAATCCACTTGGGAGATATAGGTTCCTCCATGAATTCCATGTGAAATGATTTTATATGAATTCCAAATAACTCCTCTATTCACTTCCTCCATCATTCCAATCATACACTTGAAACATGAATGAATATTTTTTAATATTTAAATTTCTCACCATTTCACTTGCTATAATCCTTGTGGATCATTTTAACGCCTCCGGGGGATCTATTCCCACCATTGAAGATGCCTATAATGTAATCTATAATGATTTGGTGAGATATACCATTAAAATGATTTATTATTTTGAATGGAAAAAATGTTACCCCCATGGGTTTGCAGGTTAATGGCCCTACTACGAGGATCTTGAACCATGATTAAAAGACTAAGAGACATTAGGTCTCCCTGCCTAAGGAATAAAACTAATTTAATGAAACCAAATCTTTTTCCCATAATCAAAATTGTGTTCCAGGGAGAGCTAAAACATCTGAAAAATATGTCTCTCACCTAGTTAGAGAAACACTTGTGTTCCATCCCCATAAGGATGAATCTCTATTCTAATCTATCTTCTGACTTATACATATCAATCTTAATAACTATGTTTTACCCACAAGACATAATGTTAATATCCCAAAAAAATCTTTTAAGTGAGGCCTATAGCCCTTTTAGTGGACATATCTTTAACAAATTTGTGTTTCTCTCCAGAGACCCATCATGTCGGGTAAAACAACAATCCCCTATTAAGCACACCATCTTGAATTTTTTATGAAACATTATATATACTTTTATAAATGAATTGGATGAGATATGTTGGATATTTATATTTTAGAATCAATGTGAAAAAGATTTCACATACCACCTTTGTTAATTCACCCCACTTGGAAATAATACAGAATGGAAGTAATAAGATCATCATTGATAAGCTCACATAATGTCATATAAATGGAGGTTGGGAACCTGTCTTGTCAAAGAGTGCTTCTCCAATTGAAATATTGAACAACTCATGATATATGATGTGTGGTTCATGAGTGGTTAACCTAAGAATACTGTAATACATTTTCTTGGCAGTGATCATTGAATTATCCTTATAATGGCATGTTTTATATAGTTTCAACATGTTTTATGTAGTTTCTATATGTTTGTGATTACCTAAACTTAGGATACCAATCCATTAGTAATTGTTTCCATGCTTATCTTACAATATTATTCCTTGGTACATGTTTTTTCATTTCATATAACATCTTCATTATCATGAATCGTACATAACTCATATTATTCCATTTTCTTTTTATTATGATATTTCTATAATTCATATTTTACTCAAATTCAGATAAACATACCATTGATGACATGCTGTTGTGTTTTTTCCGGGTAGTGCGGGTCTCGTGAACAACATTTCGTATCATAGAGGGGTTTAGTAATTTTTCAGTATTAGGATACTTAATATTATTGAATAATATAATATAAAATTAGTTAAAATCCATGTGATAAGATTATTTGTACGATTACATCTTAAAATTTTGTTAAATTTTTTCGTATGTGGATTTCTCATAAATTACATATCTATATAGATACTATAATGTGTATAGTTCAATGTAACTGAGGTATTGAGGGGTAATGATCCTACAAAATCACGGTTGATTGTTAACTCAATATTCATCCTTTGAATAAGGACTGAACATAAGACGACACACCACGTTAAACACTCCCCAGATATTTATATTGTTCAACCACATTATAATTATAATCTGTCATGTACGATTTATTGTATTATGAAATTAGGATAATATGTATGAGGAATCTCTCCATAATGATACCTAGGTTGAACCAATAATAATTTTACACTAGTGTAACTATTGACTACTATGATGGAGATAAATACATAAATAGGTTGAGGTTGTATTTTTTATTTAATTACCTTCAAATAATTATCCTATGATTTCAATTTTTCAAAACTCACATTAAATTATTTTTCATTTTAGTATGTATTTAATCCCAAAGGAACCATGTAAACAAAATATTCAACATAAAATACATAGACTTACCTAATAAGAAATTTAAGAGAATAATAACTGAATTGGTAAACCATTTGATTCATACAAATAAACTATTATGAATTAAAATTAAAAATGTGAACATAATTTAATTCATGTACACTTCATAGAAGATAATAATTGTGAATAATGGATGGTTTAGTGATAAAGGATTTGAAATAAAGATTTTTTAATTTCCAATAAGTCAATAATGTGTGAAGAACATACTAGGAAAATATCTCAAGTATACTAGATGATGATTCATTTGTTGAAATGGATGGAATAAAATATCACATTTCCATGTTAATATTAAGATTTCATTTGAAATTGTGAAAAGAAAAAGAGGTATTCAATAGGTACCACTAATAGGTCAAATTCTTTAATGTGGTAAATTTAGTCATTACCCAAATAAATTATCAAAACCAACTACTAACAAGGATTCCTGGCATCAAAAAAAACCAAAGAAAATTGAATAAGGGAAAGTCTATGAAACTACAACTACATAAGTGTGTTCAAAAAATTATTTGGAGTAAGGAACACTAATCATCCACCCAACAATAGTGAGTACATTATTTTAATCTTATTCTATCCACTTATTTCTCCCTATGATATCTTATAACGTCAAATGGTTATCACCATGACTTATAGATAATGATTTATTTATAAATATACTCATCGTCAGAATTTTGCATCAAAATTATATTATTGAAGGTGGTTCATTTATAAACATATTAATTTTCATATATTAGATAAATTTTATTTGATGTTGGATATGCATTGGTTAACTCCACCTAGTGTTAAAATTATTTATAATTATTAGATAAAATTTCATATTAAACTAGGATTATTTTTAAATGAAAGTATCATTATGAAAATTATTTAGAGGGAAATTATATAATGTTTTCATGATACCAAATAACGGTAGAATTTTGGGGAAAATAGTTGGAAATTTTTTAAATATTTTGGTTATTCATATTTCATGAATCCTATATGTTTTTATATTTTTTATAGTTAATATCTCTCTTGAAATTATATTCTCATTAATTTATATATCTTTGATACACTTAACTATTTGTATTGGTAATATTGAGTAAAAATTTTGAGGAAAAAATTTAATTATGGGGTGGATAATGCAACACCCGAAGATTTTACAATATACTCTATTCCATTTAAACCCTAGTACGTTTAATTACATTCTTCGCATGTAACATATTTCCATAAAAACCTATTACACATTATATAACGATTGAAGTATAGTAATTGAATTAGTATGTAAAAATAGTGGTGGATGCATTATAAATACATTTTAAAATTAAATAACGGTCATTTATAAAACTAATGAATTTATAAAATTCAATTAATATAGTTAAATAACTAATAAGATAATTTTGTTATAGAAAAATAATTTCTTTTAAAATTAGTATTTTATGTAAAATGGTTTTAGAAACTGAATATATTATATATTAATTTTTTCATGTAAGAATAATATATTAAAAATAATATAATTATTAATACAAATATATATAAAAAAGAACATTTATTTTTTTTAAAAGTTATTTTCTTATTACAAAAATTGAAATTTTTTTGGTTGTTAATTATAGTTATATTTTTTAATGATTGTATTTTAATTTAGAAAAAACTAAATTCAATTTTGGACTTAGAATGAATATATAATCTTACAATATCTTTTTGGTACTTTCATAAAATAAATGACTTTTAAGTGAATGGTTAAAAAATAACCATTTACTTAATACCATTAATTTTATGACATTATCATAAAACAACAATGACATAAAATTATTTGAATCCATTGTTCTATAAAATCATATATCTATTAAGTAAAATAATTCATTTAGAAAAATGAATCTGTAAGACCCATATTTACTATTTTGGAACCATAAGTATAATTTTACACTAAAAACACCTTTTAATATATTTTATTTAAAATATTTTTTCATAACATATAAAAATAAAATATAAAACAATTTATTCTATATTTTGGTTTAGAATATTAGTATTATGAAATTATTTTATTTTCATTTTTGATGTAAAATTAGGATTGCAATAATTAAATTTAATCACCATAATAATGGTTAAAGGATTAATTTCAATGAATTGTTTCTTTACGCTGTGAAAATAATATGAAATAAATTAAACAAATAAATTTAATAAAATTAATCTAATATTTTTTTACAAATATAAAAGATTCTAATATCTCTCCTTTATGGTTTAATTAATTTTATATAAATTGACAATAGTAATGGTTAAAATATCATTGTGCTACACAAAAATATTTAAATATATTGTTTGTTATAAATTAGAAAACATTTTTATAATATATATATATATACGGATTTTGATTAAATTGAGGATAAAATATGGGTTTTTTAAATATTAATATGTGGATTTATGTTGTATTTTTAATAAATTTGTTTTTTAAAACTTTTTACAGAGGTGAAATAAATGGTGAAAGTGAAAACCTAAGAGTAAACGACCAAAAAAATGATTAAAACCTACAAACAAATGAATGGTTGTATTTAATAGTGACCTTAAATAATACCACCTATTATTTTCTATTTTGAGGATTTTATTTCTAAATTTTGTCATGAAATAATGGTAAATTAATGAGTAATTAAGAAAAATTCATTTTCTAACTCATAATAGGATACCACTTCCACCACATTTCTCAACATATTCTAATGATTTATCTAAAAAACAATAATAAATGCTATTCTAAACCCTCACCCCATTTTATAGAATCTTTTTTATTTCCATGTGACCTTGCTATAGAGACTTAAGGTGTTACCAAAGACAGAACATCTAAAGGAAGAGTTAATTCCTTAAACCAATCTCTCATAATTTTTTCTTCTTCTACCACAAAATTTTTTATACTTTTATATTTATGATATTATCAGTATTATTAATATTATAAAACTTATTTTATTCTTTTATTTTCATTTTTTTACATTCCTCCACAACAATTTGAAAAACTAATACATCATCATGCATATGAGTTTATAACACCATCCATGAAGAACATGTTATATTTTTCATAGTGTCGATAATCAGATCATTCAAAAGGGATACATATTGAGTTATTTTAACATTGAAAACATGAATAAAAATGTGAAATTATAATTATATTATTTTATTCCCCCCACCCAATCTCTGAAAAGTGTGAATTTCATTCATGTGTACCTATAAACTTCCCCCTCCATAGAATGATGTATTTAATTTTCTATTACCACCTAACAAGTCATACCATAAAACTAAATTTAATATATGTTAATTATTTTCAGGAAACTATAGATTTTATTAAATGAAAATATTCGACATTCTATAAGTGATATAAATAATATTTGTTTATAGATGGCCTCACCACCCTAAATGAACTTATCAATGCACCTTTATTAATGTTTGTTATTTTGGGAAAAAATATAGAACTTCATAAATTTTGAGATAATTTTATATTAAAATATATAAATATCTGAAATTTTATAGATTATGAAGCTATTATACACAACAAGTTACGATGTACATTATACTAGGGATTTTTTACAAAAATTGACTTGAGCTCCCTACTTAACTTAAATAAGAGAAATTTTTTAATAAATTAATAATGAAATGATAATAAATAGTCATCAAATAATTTAAATATATTAGATAATGGTTTTTTTAATCTTTCTAATAAACGTAATATTATTTTTCAGTAATGAATAACTTTTGTAGCATGAATCAAATCCCTTGATAATGGTTTCAACATTGTAATTTTTCAGCATTTATATATGATTTGTATTCCAAAAAATTACCATTGTGATGTAAATATTTATCAATTTGTTTTTTGCTTGTAATTTCCTGAAATATATGTTATTTTAAAACCAAATATCCTATTGTTCATTAATTATTTTTTGATTATAAATAAATCAAATTTATAACATTTTTTTTGACACAATTTTCTTCCCATTTGTGGTATGAACTATTATTTTGGTCAATAATTTACTATGTCAACTTATTATTCTATTTTAATATTATTATTATTAACTAATAATTTTATATATGGTTAATTACTTCTCTAAAACAATAAATTCTTAGTTTGTTTTTTCTTCATAAATTTTGTGATATTATTTTGATTAATACTCATCCATCCAAATAGCTTTTTGTATTCTATAACCATATTTTAACATCATAGAAATGTACATCATTTCTATTTGATAATGAAAATATTTTTTTATCTTATATGATTATAAAATTTATTCTTAACCATTTTTAATTTTTTTTTTCCTTGTGATAAGAGGGTTTTAAGTAAATTATATTTTAAAAATTGATCTTCTAAACGACCTGTCATTGTTATTGGGTAACATGTTTTAATTCATTATATATATTTTACTCTATATTCAACTCATTTATTTAATATGTATTATTTATATATGTTCTATTCATATATACCTAGTTTTCCATAAGTTACAACATAAAATATTTAAATTAAATTCCCATTTTATTCACATAATTCCATTTATTTATAGAAAAAACTTGTAGTACATTGGTTATTTTGTAAAAATTATAAAATATGGACTATAAAATATAAAATACCATTAATAATATTAATCATTGTTAATATATACTTTTTATTATGACTGATAATATTAGTACATATTAAGGGAGGTAATAAAATCTAGTTTTCTAGATGAAATGGGTGATGAGCATGACAAATAGGATGAAATCCTATAAATCCCACTTATCAGAACTTATGAGGGAAATAGAATCAATAAGCTATACCATTGACCATGACCATGATTAATATCAACAACATAATAATGAATGAAACCATTTATGTGATAATTTCAATATTATCTTGACCATTAACAAAACAATGCTTGTCGAACTACCCAAAGAACGCCCCACCAAGGCACAACTTACCCTTAAGGTTTACGTTAGAGTAAGAATGGGTTATGTTCCTATAATTTAGTAGAATGAATTTTTATATTTTCAATTCAAATAAAATAATTATTATATTTATCCCCTTTTATTATTATAATTTAATAATATTAGATAGAAATTACATTCTGATATGAATAAACAATTTTTTTTAGAATGCATGATAATAATTAAACCTAAATTTATGGTAAATTCCAAAATTATGAAATTAAAATTATTTTAAAATTAGATTATTAATAAATTTTATTTATATTCATAGGATACGATAATTTTCCATGTCCCATATAATTTATATAATGGTCATAAAGTATTTAATGTTGTAAAGAGAATTATTTTTCATTAAATGAATATTTTTATTTAATCATATAAATTAACATACATAGACAATTATTTTGTTAAATTAAATATTATTTTTAAAAAAAGTAATTTCAAATTTGTATACTGTTGATTTTTTCATACATTTATGAGAAAGATACAATTTGTCGTTAAAATTTAATATTGAATGTATTATGACATCAAAATTTCTCAAAAGTGACATACTAAATATTATAATGGGAATCCATTAAAAAATATGATTCCCCGTTATAATATTACATTTCTAATGTTATTTTATTAATTTTATAAATGAATAATGATATCTCCAAAACATATATTATATTTTATGTCTTTGAAGTCAATTAATTATAAATATTTCTTACTTACACAGCTCCATGGGAATGATTTTAAGGATGTTTCTTCATGGAATAATAAAAATTTAAAATCCACCCCCATTTACCTAATAAATTGTAAATATTATAAGAATGCTTCTATTTTATTATTTTATCATAAATATTAGTAATTGTATGTTTAGAAATTAATAAAAATATCTCTATATTTTACTATAAACACTTATCCATCCTCTCACTCATATTAAATAAAACCCCATTGATAATCAATATATACTCCTAGTCCCTTCATATATCCCTAAAATGTTTTTCTAATTATTTTAAGGAGGTCCTCCCAGGATTTTTGAAGTTTCCTCTCAAGGTAATGGATTCTCTCATTATCATAACTAAAAAATATCATTTATATTTTGCAATTTGATTCCAATTGTTCTTTTTCTATTGAGTTTTTACACACCTATTTCATTGTCCGTGTTATTTATATGTAATTATATACTAGATATAATTCATAATAAATATTTTCATGAATCATTATGTAGAACTATTATGCTTTAGAAATTATACGGCAATAATTCCATGCCAAATATTTCTGTATGTGATATCCATAACCATTTCCACTCAAGGGGATTCATATATTCGTATATATAATTCCTTGATTGGGTACATCATTTTATGTATCATTAATTCTTTAATTGCGTGGTTAAATGTTTTAAAAGGTGTTCATATGTCCTACAATCGTTGTGGTGCACAAATTTATTTACATTATATGAATTTTATGGGTAGTCATGGAATTACATATCCCTATAATTCATTGGAAAATATTTATATCTCATGATGTTACATGTATGGTTCATATGAGGTTATTTTAAGAATACAATGTTATGATGTCTTGGTAGTTATCCTTAACTTGTTCTTATGATGTAATGGTTTATGTTGGCGCCACCTTCTTATGTTTTATTTGATGTTATCATCATAGTCAATGTTCATTTTTAGGACTATCAAGACTTTTATGTCACATTTTTATGACTCTATGATATCATTTACTACATTCATAAAGTTTTTATTTTTTATTCCCTTACATGTATTTATAACACACTCACATATTATGTATTTCCCCAGGTTATGCATTGAATTATTAGATGAGCAATTAAATATTAATTGAATGTTAAAGTGTTTAAAATAATATATCTGTGTTCCATATTTCTTGTTATGGTTTTCTATATATAATTACCCAAAGCATTTGGCCTTCCAATATTTGGGGATTTTATTATCTATGTATTTTTTTAATAAATAATGGCATGTTTTTTAAGAAATATAATGGTAGTAATAGTTTTTATCATGGGAATATGTATTCATTTTTGGGGACAACAACTAGAAAATTTAATTATAATCCTTATGGATAAAAATAAATATTTGAAAACATAACTAAATTATGGTAATATATATATTATGCGGTTTCCAAGAACCCAAGTCTTCCTCTCGATGCTATAAATTGATGTGTCACTAGAACAGTTGTAACAAGGGGTAATAAACCCCAATGTGGGGAATTCATATTTCACATAATCATTACTTAGTGAAGAAAAAATATGAATTAATGCATACCCAGTTTTACGGTCTCAATGTATAATCATGGTTAATTTCACCAGCTCTCTAAGAACCATTATGAATGGAACAAAATTTCCCATAAAATAATATTTTATTAAATATACCATGGATAACTTATATCGAAGCCTATAAATTCATAGGTTACGGAATGTATGTAATTTACTAGTCATCACATTAGTTTTATAATTTTCACTTATTTGAGAAGTAGATTTATAAATATAATCCCAAATGTTTTCATTATTTTAGTTAATGTGTGGGGATAAGAGAAACAAATTCTACAACCAATGTACGAAATTAACAAATTAGATTCAAAACATGATGAGATTTGAGAATTTATGAGAATAATTTCTCAATTAACTGATGTTTTGAATAGAAATTTGAACCAAGGGAATCCCCAATACCACCCAAATAAATTTCCAGTTTCAATTGAGACCTTTATAAAACAAACTCCTTTGAATTTCAGGGGATCTAATGATCCCTTTATCACATAACAATGAATCATCTCTATTGAGAATTTATTCTCCATCATTAAATTATATAATAATGTGATGGTTCTTTTGGTCGTTTATCATATGCAAGTAGAAGACGACATTGGTGGAAGATGATAGAAAATACAAATCCTAATAATAATGTTTCAAAAGAAACGGAGTGGAAATAATTATAGAAAATTATTTACAATAAATATAATAATTTCACTCTATTTATTAAAAATGAGATGTATTAACCAAGCCTCATGAAAAATTATAATGAATCCCAATTGATGCATGATGAAATCTTTATAACACTTGCATGATATTCAATTAGATTTATCATTTCAACAAAAAGTCAATTTGATCCCTACATTGGTGGGGTAAAGCCACCTCTGTGAATTGGTTTGGTGATTTTATAATTTTAATGATATGAGGAAATCAATTTTAGTTCTCTCAAAGTAGAAATGGATATTAAGAAAATATCAAGGGTCTCATCGGTCGAGTCATATGATGTATTGAATGGAAATAAATTATGCAATCAGAATGAAAAAAACTAATGGGGGAATGAAATTACAACACCCAACTTATAAAAAGTATGGGAAGAAGAATCCCAAAAATATCTAGAAGGAACCATGGACAAGATTTTAGTGTGGGGAGAATGGGAACCTACTTATAGAATTTCGACAACAGAAACCCATCAAAGTGATGTAAAAATAGAATCCTCTACTAAACTATGATCATGTTGATTAAATAATCAACTGTAACGAATAATGAAACTATGTAAATTGGGGTACTATACCATGGGTTTTCGATGATAAATAATACCAAATAAATGCAATGCCTGGAGAGAAATAGATAGCATATTCCATCTCAACTGGTGAGGTAGATTATAACAATGTTTCTTTGAGAGGATTGTTATATAATCATTCAATAATAAAAAAAAAACTATGTTATTATAGTTATATTCAATCTTTCATATCATAAATATTTCATAGAAATATTCTAAAATAACCTAAAAAATTGATGATTATCTATATGTGAAAATAGAAAATGAGGAAATTTTTTCATCCCAAGTTTAAAAACTCCTCCCCTATTCATATTTTTTAGATCAACTTCCCAGGAAACCTTATGATACTCTGTATTCTATAATTTGAATTGATTATAAGTATGGATTAGATTTTAATATATGTATATACAAGATACATTATCAATATAATGAAATCACCCTTTATTTTGGAGACCTCCATGAAATTCTATATATGTATAATGAGTAGTATGCATCCCTTTTGGTATCATTATCTCAATCATAGAAATTATAAATTATGAGCAAGAATATCAATTTCAAATGATTGAGACTAAGGAAAATAATATCCTTGACGACATTTGAATTTTAATTTAATATGATGTTGTGTTTTTAGAATATTTTTCTAGTTTTATTATTTGGAATGGGGTTGATTTATTTTTCATTATTATACTAGAATATTTTAAAATATCCCAGACTATATATAGAATAACCATTACTGAACTAAAAGAGCTAAAGAAGTCATTGTAAGATAATTTGGATAATGGTTTGATATTCCCTAGTGCATCACCATGAATTTCATTTTTCCTCATCATAAATAAGGTTCATAGGTCAATGCGACTCTACATGGATTATAATGCACTCAACAATGTCATGAGATTAAAATTATCGTCTTCAATAAATTTATTACTTGTTCAATCAACTACATGGATCCCAATACATTCCTAACATGGATATCCATTTGTGATATTATCATATAAATATGATGATGAATGATATCCCCAAGATAGATTTTTTTACAAGGAACAAACATTATGTGTTTATATTAATAACATTTGGACTCATTTATTCTAAAATAATATACATGGACTAATATGATAGATTATTTAGGGATTACCTCAACAAATTTTTTAGTATTTATAGGTGATATTCTTATCTAATCCCAAATAAATTAGTAACCTGAAGTGAATTTCAATGATATACTTGAGACCTTGAAAAAAGAAATTTTTTACATGAAATATAATAAAAGAATGTTTTGGATAGAGTATGTAACATTCATGGGGTATGTTTTCACAAAGGAGTGGATATATTTAGATCGTTCCAACGTAGAAGAAATGGAAGGATATCTGAACCCAACATCTCTAATGGAGATATATTATTTCCACTAATTATCTAGGATCTATTTCAAATTTGTGAGAAAATTCTCAATACTATCAATCCCAATAACCTAACTAAATTGTAATAGTGTAATGTTTTTTGGACTATTTAATGTTAGGATAGATTTAAATATTAAATGGAGAGGCAATTACATACACATTTTCTCACATTATTCACTAGTGGGAAAATATTTTTGATCTACAACGACCATCAAAAAAAGTATTGGGTGTTTTACTCAAGAAATAGGACAAAGTGATAGCCTATTCCACCCCTATTAAGGATCCGTAATCATTAATTCCAATATAAATTTCTATATTTGATCATAGTGATCCTTGTGTTAAATATTTAGTGAAATTATTACTATTTTGAAAAGCATGACATATATACAGGTCATAAAAGCCTCAATTGTATATTCAAAAATAACACGATCAATATGTGAGATCAAAGGCACTTCTAAATAACTAGGGAATATTATTCTTCAATCCATTACTATCCTTTGAAGGTGAAAAAATTGTTAATTTTCTATGAATAAAAGATCTTTCACCCATATCCATGATGGGGATTTAATAGAATCCTATCATTATATAATTGGGAATGATAAAAGGATATTCATCCAGACGTTCTAAAATAACATTTAAACCATACATTCATAATAGGATCAAGGTGTCCCTAAAATATGAATCAGCTCTTCATCAATGTTTTTGAATATTTTAGTGTTCATAATTTCTTATGATGGAGTTATACAGGATGGAAACTGGATATGTTTACAATTAAACTAGATATGAAGAGTGAACTTCTAGATGATGTTCATAGCTCATTCTTCCCTATTCACCCAAGAGGCAGTAAGATGTATAATTATTAGATTAAAAACTTCTGGTAGGATAACATAAAGAGGGATATTGTATAATTTATGTCACAATTCATTGTGTGCCACTACGTCAATACTAAATGAATCATTTATTAGGGTATGATTCATCGATTTCCCATAGTATTTTGCAAATGTTAAAATCAAAACCATGGATTTATTCATAGGAATCCCCAGTACATAAAAAGGGAATAATTGAATATGGGTTGTGTATTATTTCCTTATTATGTTAGTGAATTTCATTTCAATTAAGGAATATTTCACTATGGAATAACATTCCCCTATATATAAGTACAGTTGTAATACTTAATGGAGTACCATAATCCATTTTTTATAATGATATTAGTTTTACCTCAATGTTCTCAATAATCCCTGATCAAGAGTTGGATATAGAGCTGATTTTTATAATAACATATCCCCATTGTATGGATGGTAATTCTTAGAGAATCATTAAAACTCCATAGGATATACTAGGATAATGTTTTATAGATTTCCATGGATGATGGGACCATCATATTCCCATACTAGAGTTATAATATATGATATATATTCACTATAACATTAAAATGTAACCATATTCGACTTTTTATGGGAAGACTATTGGGAAAATATTATTCACGGAAGATGTGGGATAGCCAAAGATAATGATAAAATATTTTATCCAATATATGAGAGAAAAGAATCATATGATTCTACATAAAATGAAATAATCACAATGTTGATAAAAAATACATGTCGAAAATCATTGATGAGACCTAGAGTTTATGTTCAAAGAAATTTGTTCCTTTATATATCTATTTAGAAGAAATTCATGAGGTTTTGGAATAAGAGGAAGTTTATTCAAAGATATATTAGCACCATTAATATAATTGGTCACGTTGGATATACATATTATCATCTTTGACTCCCACATATCCTATTTGTTGTGAATGATATGTTCCATGTATCCCAATTTAGGAAGTACATACCAGGCCCCTCATAATAATTGAATCCATATATTTTTTCATTGGATATCTATATTTCAAACCATAAGTACATACAAATATCTAATATAATAAAATATTTATTTTTACAAACATGAAAACTAAATTGTTTGATTTGATGGGGAGAAACAATAAGTTCGAGGAATGAATGTGGGAACTATAAGAGGTTATAAAATATAAGTACCCTCATCTATTCTAGTGTAGAAAATAAAATTTCGTGGGTAAAATTTATAAAGTGGGGAAATAAGGTAATGAACCAATCATTTGTAAATGAAACTACCATTTGATTGAGTAAATTCAATATATTTATTAAGAACATGCACTAAATTAGTTATTTTGTTCAAATTATAAAATATTTCATTTCATATTTAAGTGTTCATTTGGAATCATCTCCATTGATAATATAGAGATTTTACAGGGAACAATAATATTATTATATACTAAGGTGTTTGATTGTGCGAAAGTTCCACAAACCGAAGGAGTGATGGTATCCACCAATCGGATCATACCCTATGTAGATCATTTTACAAATCTAAATAGGGATATGGTATCACATGGATTTTACCTTATCCAATACCAAGATAAAATTCAAGAACTATAGTATGACCAAAACAATTTACAAGGAAATTTCAGGGTTATTGAGATCACGTCCCAAACCATGTTTATCGAATCTCCCCTAGAAAGTAAAACTGTTGAACACAATATTCTTAGGGAATGAATTGCTGTAATAAGAGGTTTTGGATTTAGACCCTAGTAGTATGAGTTTTCAGTTTTAAATTATTATTAAAATAATGATTATATTAATCCATTTTTGTTGTTATATATCTATAAAAGTTGATGAAAATTAAATTTTGATGCGAAGAAACAAAAATAGTATTTTTAGAAAATATATAAATATAATTAATACAATATTTTTGTAAAATTTAATAATATTTAAATAAATTTTATTTTCAAATAATATTTTTATTAACTAATATTTATATAAAAATAAATATATAATTTTGTGAGGTCTAATATAATATTTTAAAGGGTTAATAAACTAATATTTAACTAAAAATGATTATTTTTATATAAATGAGAATTGTCATTTATAATTGAATATTTTTATATTTAGAGAACTATTTTGAAAAAAAATTAACAGTATTTCAAAATTATCCAATGGGTAATTTTTCATAAATTTTAGAGATGGGTAAATATTTTGCTAAAATATAAATAAGATATAAATATATGGTCTCTATTTGATTTAAAATATCCCAAATGTTTTGTAAAAAATTTTAAATGGAATATATGATAAAAAATATGTTTCCCTTTCAAATGATGATTTTTATTTTATTTTATTTATTTTATCAAAACATTCTTGAACCATCCAAAACCAATATTGTATTTTAAGGTTTTAAAAACAATTCATTATAAATATGGATCTCTTCCACATCACCAAGAGTATTATTAAAAGAATTTTGGTTTATGTAATTATATAATATTTAATTAAACGCAACTTTTTTTTGAAAATGTATGCAAAAACAATGTGGTTTTTTTAGTTTTATTTATTTTTTCATATAATGAAAAAATCTCAGATTAGAATTAATAAATAACTCCCCCCATTTTTTAAAAAAAAAATCCCCACTCATCCTCCCACTACCCTTCTCTAAAAATACATTGATCAAGAATATACTCCCCCTATATATATATGTCCCTCTAATGGTGTTTTTAATCCCTTTAGAATCTGTAAAGACCGGAAATTTCTGTGGAAATTTTGTTTCTTAAATACATGGGCATTTTATGAGTCCGCAAAAACTGACGGCACAAGATTCCGAGGCACGGTGAGCCCGAAATCAATTTCTAATGTTTTGTTGGGGGATTTTAAGTAAACGTTTGAGCAGGTTTTATAAATTTTGAATTGGTGATCAGAATTGAAATCTAAGGGCACCGTTGAACTCACTGTGCCGATATTCACATAAGAAAAGTTTCACTTCAACGGTAGTGAGTCAAGAAGTTAAGTTAGTTATTGGGTTTTTGTAGAGAATAATATATTTTAGGTGAGCCTCAATTTATTTTTTATTTGATCTGCCATGTAGGTGTTTGGTGGTTAAAACATCCTCATGGATGTTGGAGGTGGGACCACCACACCTTAACCTCCCATGAGAGGTTACGGTCGTGGGGACGAACCGAACCAAACCACCAGGAAAATGTTATGATGTAGCGACCACATGGGGAAAAACCCCCTATTGATAGAGGAGAGTAAAACCCATCAACTCTCCCTCAATAATGAGGGAGAGCCTCTTGACCTCCCCTTTAATAAATTGGGTCCAACTCCGCTAATTAATTTTTACCAACACTTATGAATTAATTATGGGATCCATGTTATTAATTCACCAATTTGAATTTCCTTTCAGTAACTAAATAATAGGCAAACTCAATATATTATTATTTTCATTGTCATTTCTCATTTGGTGGATCGTGGGAAGAGAAGAGCTTTGGAAAAAAGGACTTCTAACAAGGAACGCTCCACCGACAAATAATGCCGACCTTCTTCAACTTCCTCCTTCGAATCCTACTGACGTGGGGAATCATAAACTGACCTACCCTCTGCATCGTCGTCAACGAGCCGACACATCTCGGGATTGGGAGTGCATGGAGGACGTAATGAACGATGAACTCCTTCATCTTCTCTCTGCGACATCAACGTCGATGACCGACAATAAAAGTTAGGGGGGTTATTTTATGTAACTTTCCTTTTGTTTTCCTCTTCCTCGTATTCTAAAGGAATCGTTGTGTGGTTGTAAACAATTGTTGTTAATCTTTCTTACTTTTTGAGGAGCCAAGTGTTACCACCCTAAACGCGGAGGGTATGGGCCAAACCAATATGGTCGGACCCCTCTATTTTTCTTATTTGTATTGTTTCTCAGAATGGCGATGAAGCAGCATTGTAGGCGAAGAAGGCATAGGAGAAGGACGCGCCTCCTGCAGCCTCTGTGAACCGTGCCACCCCCACAGCGATCAGTTTCCCCGACCGAGATGGCTCCGTGGGTCAAACTACCACCGGCCTCCTGTGCGCCCTGCCACACGGCAGCCATCCTGCCGCACAACTCGGTCGAACCCCACCTGTAACGCCGCGACCCAAGTTACCTAGAGTCGGTGCATTATTACATAACATTGGCATGATCACAAGAAAGATCAAATCTCGAAAGACCGATTGGTTTAGTAGCCTTGGAAACACTAGATATATTCATAATGTTTTACATTAAATCATAAAGTGAAAAACTACTAAAACAACATAGTCTCCATATTCCACACTCATATCCCCACATACTATCCCTGCAGGTCATTCATAACTTACTTCTTCACATCCTGGGAAAAATAAAACATAGAAAAGGGGTGATCTCAAATGCCCAGTAAGGATAACAATATAGCGGAAACTTTCATAAATAAGAATAATCATTTAAGGCAATGTATAACTAAAACAAATGCCTTTTAAACTTGAACTTCAATATAGTATGGAAAAAGTAAAATGAAATAATTCCATTTACTTATTCACATGGATATTCTACTAATCGAATAATCACATGCAATATCAATAACCACTTTCATAATGATGGAATGCATAATTCCAGACTATCATAACCACATAGCCAAGGCCTCGTGCCAAGACTACAAATACGATTTTTCCAAGGCCTTGTTACAAGACACTAGTTTGTCTCATGAGACCTACCGATGCATCGAGGAGCTATAGCGGGCTCCACCCGTCACATATTAAGTCAAATGCATTCCCGTATAAAAAGGTTTAAACATAACATAAACATTCGTATTAAAACTAGCATACGAAATGTCAATACTTTCACCATAAACTATGAATGGTATAAAAATATCACATCCACAGTTAAACATATCACAAAACTTTCAATACAATATAGAAGTTTTGTATCATAATAAATCATCTTCAAATAAGCGTAAAATACATCAAAGTATGTTGACATAGATGAAATCAAAACTCTTTCTAGAGAAATATCTCTTTCTATTTTGAAATAATTTATGAGTCATATATTTATAAAATAAAACATTTTCTTGGAAAATATTCTTATAAGCTTGTGAAGGAAGTTTCGAAGATTTTATTACGGCGGAAAATAGCCGCACCCGCTGTATAAGTTAAAAAAATATTCTTACCTTAATTCTGTCGAAAAGGTTAAAAAGCACCTTGTTTGGAAAACGACGGAATTATTCCTTTATAAAACTCTTAAGAAACGTCAAACAAGGGTATAAATGACTATAACCCATATTATTGTAAATAGTAAAATTTTATTAAATACATTTTTAAGAAACATGGATGTGGATGATAATGAGATCTCAGTAGATTATTACGTATTAACAACCTCGGATAATGAAGAGATTGCGAAATAAACCCTTACCTTGTACTTTTCCTTGGTTGGGGAAGGTTAACCTCCTGCATAATGGTGAAATAATTGTATTTAAATTATACAAGAATCATATACATTAATATGATATCATATATGATTTTTTAACATTGATTTGTTAATAATATCTTAGTATTATCGTTGTTTCAGGTGTTAACTTACTCATTTTCTTTTATATGTTTTTTTACGTAAGCCATGTTTTTAATGGATAGGTTTTATATTATTCATATCCAGAATGATATCAAGTCCTTAAACATCATTTTTAATTCATCAAATGATAATTATACTTGAATGGATACGATGGAGAATGAATCTCATCGCGTTCGTGGAGACGGTAGTCCGTACGTACGCACGAGCGACAATATCATTCTTTTGATATTAAAATAATATATAAATGGTTTGTATATCATATATAAATAATAATTAACATGTTATATTTATTATTTACATGAGTTACACATCATTATTATACCCATACAAATAATAATATATTGAATAACAATTACACCACGACGTGGAGACGGTAAGTCGTACGTACGCACGTATGGTGACATGTTATTCAAAAGGGTGGATAGAATACTGAATATGGTTGTACCATATTTATAATAACATCAATATATATATATATATATGATACTGGAGTTATTATTTTAGAATGGTTAAAACAACGGAAGAAGCAGTGGAAGAAGAAAGGAACATGGAAAAGGGTGGTGAAATCATTACCTCTTCTTCGGGTTCTTCCTTTCCATTTGATCAAAAAGGCTCCCTAGATTGGCTTTCTAATCAAAATAAGGCCTCTAGGATGTATTGAGTGAAGTGGGGAGAGTATTTGGGAAGCGTTTGGCCGAACCAAAAGGCTTTGAAGGTGTGAAGAAATGAGAAGGACAAGTGCCATTTTATAAAGGGGTTGAGGGGCACCTTTGGAAAAGATAGAAATATTAATTTATAATAAATTCATATTCGGTTTCTAATGGCTCCAAAGTTGATTATTCAAAGGTTAAGGTGGGGATAGGTCGAAAACAACTCAAACAATATAATTTAGATAGGTTTGGGTACTTATAGTAACCTTATCTTTAAGTATTAACTCTAAGTTAATTAGTTTCACTTTTACAATGTCTCTTTGTAGTTTTATATTATATGGTTAATAAACATACCATATACATCCAAGATACCCGAAAGTGGTCCATTAATGATATAAATATCATGATATAAGTCTCTTGGCCAATCCTTATATTTTTAGGAATTTAATATCAATTAATAATATAATATGTTTTTTAAAAACTCTTTTATGTCAATTTTGACACTATTCAATAGTTGATTTTTTTGAAACTCATAACAGAATGATTACTTATAAAAAAGTTAATTAAATCAATCCTAATATGTCATATTATCCTATAAAATTATTTTAATTCATTAAAAGTATCATATTATATTTATTTGGGTATTTATAATATCACTTATTTTAATTTTTGACTATTATGGTAATTACTGTATCATCATTGTTTCATAAATAAATTAAATTATTTAATCTCTAAAAATTATAAATAAAATATCATAATGTATGAAATCTTTTTTTCTTTCTAATTAATATTTATAGTCGAAAATACAACATATATAACCCTATGTAAAAATTGTTTCTCTAAAAGATATATACTTTTGACATTTTTGTACTTATTTTAACTTAATTAAAATAAAGTGTCCCTATCACCTACACGTGGCTCTATGGGGTCCCAAAATCGACCCAAAGATTCCTATTGTAGAACATGTATCAACCAATAAGTCTAGGACACGTTTTATGGTAATTTATTGTTATTATAATATTATTTTTTAACCCTTATTTACCGGATTTACCCTTAACCATGGTAAATAAAATATTTACCGCAGTAATTATTCAAAATGTCTAAAAATAAAAGTTACCTATTTACACAATTTGAACATCCTGATTCCAAATATGTAATCCATTTTTCAAAATTCAAAACACAGATGTGTCATAAATTAATTTAAAATTAATTCCCGTTGTTAAAACAAAAAGCGTGTTTTTAAGAGATAATAACTATCAAAATATTGACACTTGTTTATGTCCGGTTTAATTGTAAAATTATGTCCAATGAACAACATTATATTAAATTGTAAAAATATATTCTATGTATACTTTAAAACCCCTCAAATTCATAATTTATCACAATTAATTATTTTTCTTAAAAAAAGATGTTTTTAATTAAAATTTAGTAATTTTCACTATTCATCACAATATTAAAGTTATCCGAAAAGTACCAAAATTTCACCTTAGTCTAAATTCGATATTACGAATCCAAAAATAAAGTACATTTTAAAAAATAAAATATATATAATTTCAAAAAGAAGGTATTACTATTCATAACGGCTATTTTGATTGGTTGTGGTGTGTTAGAACTCGGTGTTGCGTACAACACACGCTCTCGCATTATTCAAAGAGAAGCGTACCGTAGAAGCATGGGGTGTTACACCACCGGCCCACGTCGGCCTGAGATGCACCGAACAGTGCCATCCCGAACCATGCCAGCCAGGGCTCCCGGCCGCCAGGCCGCCTGTCTTCTTGGCCGCGCCCTACCCGACCGCCCTACGACTTTCCTGGCACCATGCCCGGCTTCCCACTAGCAGACCTGGCGCCCTGCCCGGGAGCCTCCCAGCCTGGCCGCGTCCTACCCGGCCGCCCGTCGGCCTGCCTGGCCCCCTGCCCGGCCATGTGCCCACCCGGCAGCTCCCTGCCCGGCTGTCCACCGGCCCGCCTGGCCGCACCCGGACCGGCCTCCTGTCGGCCCGGCCTTGCTTTGCGTAGCCCCCAGAACCGAAAAACGGCCCCTCTCGTGGTGACCTATCTGAATCGGCCCGGCCTCCCCCTCCGGGTTGAGCCGGGCCAGACCGCGCCCTGACGCTCCTCTGTGCCGAACCGGCCACAGGCCAAATGGCCCTCACGGATTGCTGGACTGGGCCCCGTGTTTCAGGCCGAACCTAATAGGCGGGCCCATCCAATGGGATGGGCCAGACCCAACAGGTTTGACCACGTCGACCCAGACAGGGTCAGACCGGACCTGGGCCCACTACAGACCCCTTTCTTTCTGCGGCCATATCATTGGCACTGGAAGAGAATTTTAAGAACAATCAGCGGTGTTGGTATTCTTGGAGAGTGATAGTCCCTTTGAGTATATCTTAGTTGAGTTTGGGGTAAAGTTGAGATACGTTCAGGTTGGATCGTACACGAATCCAACCAGGCCCCCGGGACAAAAAGTATAATAACTCACAGATCGTGCATCCTATTGATGCAACTTCTATTTATTTGAGTCCTCTATGACATGGAAGACCTTTGAGATACTTCTTTTTTGGACTTCATGACAAATGGAGCATCGACTAGTATCTTGTGGAGTAGATCTACTAGGGAAAAGCAAGAATTTGTGAGAGAACCTAGTAGTTATCTGAGACCTAATGACTACTGGCCGTTTGACATAGAGTGAATCTACTGGCACAGTGTGGAGTGCCTTGGTGTCGCGGTAGACCCACAGTGGGCAGTGCCTTGGTGACTCATTAGACCCACGGTACTCAACAAGATTAGTACCTCAGTAGTCTATGAGGAAGAGCTCATCTGTGTGACGCGACAGACCCATGGTGAGGAGCACCTCTGTGGGAGGCGGGAGAGCCACTGTACTCGGCAAGAGGAGTACCTCTGTAGTCCAAGGTTTGTGGGAAGGACCTATGTGTGACGTTGTAGGCCCCCTGAACTCGATAAAGGAGGGGTTATCCAATAGCAGAGGGTTCATATTGATACTACCCATATAATAAAATCCTCAGAGATCTGAGTCAGCAACTTTTGTGTTTACATCATAATTGAGATGGATTACTGGATAACATAGGTATATGTATGGTAATATACCTATGTTAGGTAATCTATTGATTTCATTCTTTTTGGTTTATCCATGTTGGATTTTGTGAGACATTGAGGCTCTCAGGATCCATAATGAGTATCATTATACTCACCCTTGCACGGTCTATGCCCGCAAATCGTTGTGTTTGTTGCAGAAGATAAACATCACTGACTAAGGCCGAGAGTACCAGGACTAGATGGTACCCGGGGGTGGACCATACGATGTGTCAGTACGTTGAGGATACCGACAGACGTGGTGCATTATGGAGGCTATATGTACCTACCCTTGAGGTCGGATCCATGTTGGACGATCCAGGAGCAATTGTTTCACCTTTCTTTAGTTGTAATTGTTTTTTCAATTGTACATGATCTTTCTTATTGGGCTTGTATTCTAGCCCCTCTACTTTCAGCTCTCTTTTGTATACAATTGTACTTAGTGTTTTTATTCCACCTCATCCTCTATTGTGTGATTTTTCTAGTTTGAAAGGAAATGCCATCCCATATTAGGGATTTATGCCTTTGGGCCTAGTCGCCAGTCCATGGACTATGGATGGCGGTCTTTGGGAAGTCACAGCACAGGCCCCGGGGGATGGGTAGTGACAAATAGGTATCAAAACCTGGTAGGTTCTACCGTAGAACTTAGGACACAGATCTTTCTTTTCTGTGAAGTAATAATTTTAATGGTATTGATTGTGGTTTTCAGTTTAGGGAGTCATGTGTTGGTGCGGCCGCCGACGTATCCATCCACCAAGAGCCTGACTAATGATTTCCGACTAAGTTCATGAAAACACTAATTGTGATTGTGTTTTCAAAAGTTTTATTTATGTCAGCTCAAACATTCCATGTCACTAGGTATAGTCTTTGACCATGTAAATTTTTTTTTTCTTAGGATTCCTCCCCACAGACGACCATCGAGAGTCCTGAGAGTTGTACGTGCAGATAGCCCACTGAGCGACAAGGCCTCGGTGCGTGGCCCTTTTCCAGCGGAGGCACCATCAGAACACTCCCCATTGGGCCACCGATGCCGCCAGCCTCAGCAGCAAATGATGCACATCGCTTGAGTGTGTTGCACGAGTTCTAGAACCATAGGCCAACCAGGTTCAGGGGAGAGACTGACACGTAGGTGGATGAGGATTGGTTAGAGTCTATGGTCATTGTTTTCCAACTGGAAGGGACACCAACAGACCCCATGAGGATACATGCCGCCAACCTTCTATAGGAAACATCAAGAAGATGGTGGATCTTGATTCTCCAGGTCCATGAAGAGATGACGCATCTCTGGGAAGACTTCAAGAGCCTGTTTCGTGCAGAGTTTGTCCCAGCGACTCATCGTGTTGTGCAGATTCAAGAGCTACTTCATCTGCAGTAGGGCAGCATTATTGTGGCTCAGTACTCAGTGAGGTTCATAGACCTCTCACTCTACTCCACTGATATGGTGTGAGACCCATTTTTCAGGGCCCGAACATTTGAGCATGGGCTCAAGAATGATATCATAGTTTTGGTGATTCCACTCAGCATCCCTATATAGGTGCGGGTGTTAGAGAGATCCCTCTTACTGAAGAGTTTCCATACTGTGCAGTCTCCAGTAGCGAGACCCACCACTAGTCGACATGCAGCGGAGTATTCTGTATTTGGCATTAGATTGATGTTGACGATTTCCAAGAGTACCAGACCCATGGGTGGACATCCGCATGACTTAGGATCGAATGTAAGGGGCACCCGGTGTAGAGACATACATTCCAGGAGCGTGTAATGTTACTCATGCAGTGGGAATGGTCACATGGCTCATGGTTGTCTGGCCCGCCATTCAGATGATCAGAATACGGTCGAAGGCTAGCCTAGGTAGAGATAGAGATTCGATTGAGGTGGTCTACAGGGAGTAGGCAGAAGTGGCAGAGGAGCTGGTCATGCAGTTGGTGGTGGACAATGTTTCAAGGTGTTACCGCCACCACTACCAGGAGGTCCACCCCAACCGTAGGGAGTGTGTGGACATGGGAGATCTCAGGTCTAGGAAGTTGAGGCCTATGATCATGACACTCTAGAGATGATTCGAGGTACAATTTGTGTCTACTCCACCATAGCTACAGTTCTTATAGACACATACTAGTCACTCATTCATGGACACTACCCTCATTCGAAGCTCAAAGATTCTGATGGAGACGTTGGCTCGATCCTTATTGATAGAGACTCCTATGGGAGAATATTTAATGATTATGCACTAGTTCCAGCAGTGTGAACTTATTCTAGGAGGTGAGAGCTTCGGCTGGGATCCCTTAGTAGCGGCATCAAGGCCTTAAGACGTCATCTTGGGTATGGACTAGTTATATAATGTCCATGCTTAGATTGACTGTATTAGGTACAAAGTTTGGTGTGTCCGCATGGATGGTACCAGGTTCACCTTCACCAGTGAGAAGGGAGCCTTTGCAACCCAAGACAGACTTAGTCGGATGAGGGTGCATCTGATCACTCATCAGTTGGCATGTCTTACCCTCGGGTTAGTAGATGTGAAGAGTCCAAGCTATCCGATAGTGGTGGACCAGTACGAATATGTTTTCCTAGATGATGTATCCGGACTACCTCCTCACAAAGAGGTAGACTTCTACACACACCTGTACTGTGGGACGTCACTGATATCTACACCAGCGTATCAGATGGCTCCCGTGGAGCTTCACGAGCTGTGGGCACAGCTAGGGGACATATAGGGGAAGGGATTCATCTGGCCCAGTCCTTCACTCTGGGAAACCCCAATTATGATCTCCATGAAGGAGGATGAGAGATTGAGGATTTTTTTCAACTACTATCGCCTATACCAGGTGACCATGATGTAAAAGTACCCAATCTTGAGGATTGATGACCTCTTTGATCAGCTGAAGGGAGCTTGGTGGTTTTTAATGATAGAACTCAGATCAAGCTATAATCAGCTCACAGTTCGAGACATGGATGTGAAGAAGACGACCTTCAGAAGATAGTACTACCAGTACGAGTTCTTGGTTATTCCTTTCGGTGTAATCAATGCTACCACAGTGTTCATTGGACTCTTGAACATGATTTTCCATCCATACCTCGATTGCATTGTCGTAGTCTTCATCGACGCCATACTGATCTTCTCGACTACTAAGGAGGAGCATGCTTATCACTTGTGGGTAGTACTGGACACACTCTGAGAAAACCAGCTTTATGGTAAGCTCCCTAAGTACTAGTTTTGGGCCCGAGAAGTTCACTTCTTGGGACACGTCATCTCGGAGGCTGGATTTGTAGTAGATCTAGTGAAGATTGAGGAGGTACTTGATTGGGAGACACCTAGGAGTGTAACAGATGTACGATGTATCTTGGTTTTGGATGAGTACTACCAGAGGTTCGTTATAGACTTATAAAGAGTTGCATCACCACAATTAGCACTGATGAAGAAGAGGAAAACCTTTGTATGGTTAGATAGATGTCAGTAGAGCATTCAACAGCTAAGGTAGAGGCTAACTAGTTCCCCCATCTTGAGGCTTCCAGAGGAAGCCATAGGTACATAGTCTACTGCGACGCAGCAGGGACCAGACTCAGGTGTGTTTTGATGCTGGAGCATGTAGTGATCACATATGGTTCTCATCACCTGAGATAGAATGAGCAAAACTATTCTACCTAGGACCTGGAGTTAGCAGCAGTGGTCTTGCCTTGAAGATGTTGTGACACTATCTGATGGGCGAGCGTTTAACCATGTACTCTGATCATAAGAGTATCAGGTATATCTTGTATCAAAAGGTCATGAACCTGAGACAACAACGACGACATTAGTTCCTCCATGACTATTACATCAAGATAGTCTATACTTCTATAAAGGGGAACGTTGTAGCGGATGCACTCAGCAAAAGAAATGTTATACATCTGATAATCGAGGCAACAGAGTTGCTGGCTGCCATAGAGATATCTGTTTTGGATAGAGATAGAGCATCCTTTATACAGTCCCTTATAGTCACTCCCCCACATTATCAGTGAGTCGGGGAGGCATAGCATGGGGACGATGACTGCGAAACACGACGTGTTCATATTTCCACAGGGCAGGCACCTGATGTATTTTCTGAAGGTGGGGAGCACGTCATCCTATTCAGAGGAAGTATTATGGTTCCAGTGTCACTTCAAGATGACGTGTTGAAGTAGTTACATACATCCCAATTAGTGGTATATCCAAGAGTGGAGATGATGTACCAGGATCTCCGACGACATCACTGGTGGCCAGGCATGAAGAAGGCAGCAGCAGAGTTTGTCTCTCAATGCCTCACTTGTCAGTAAGTGAAGGTGGAGCACCAGGTACCAGTAGGCTAGGTTCAACCTATAGAGGTCCCAGAGTGGATATGGCATGGGATATCCATGGACATCGTCAAAGGATTTTCACATGGATCAAAGGGTCATGGATCAATTTGGGTGATCATTGATTGACTCCCCAAGTCACCCCACTTCCTACCGATCAGAGAGCATTGATCATTATAGAGCTTGGGATGCCTCAATGTGCAAGATATTGTGTGGATAAGTGGAGTAAAATCTTCTATTGTCTCTGATCATGATGCACAGTTCACTTCCCAGCTATGGAAGGGGTTGCATGAAGCTTTCGGGACACTGCTTTGTCTAAGAACTGCCTTCCATCCTCAGACAGATGGCCAGACAGAGAGAACCATTTAGACTCATAAGGACATGCTCTGTGCATGTGTCATCAACTTCAGTCATAGCTTGGAGGATCACGTACCTTTGGTGGATTTTTCAAACTACAAAAGCTATCACTCTACCATTGGGATGGAACCTTTTGAGGCATTTTATGGGTGACCTTATAGATCACCATTGTGTTGGACTAACCCAAGGAAGTCAGCACTAGTGGGAAAAGAGATGGTACGAGATACCACGGAAAAGGTGCATATCATTCAGGAGTGGATGAAGACTGCACAGAGCAGGAAGAAGTCATATACAGATAGGAGAAAGAGACCTCTGGATTTCGAGGATGTCGACCACGTCTTTCTATGGGTCTCACCTCGACGAGGTTTATGGAGATTTGGTCGCGGCGGAATATAATATCCAAGATTCATCGGACCATTCCAGGTCCTCAGCAGGTTAGGTGAGGTGGTATATTTCTTAGTTATTCCACCATAGTGGAATTCTGGTGCCCCAACCGAGCCGACTCTGTGGGACAAACCACCACCGGCTTGTCGCGCGCCCAGTTGCACCGCCTCCAGCCTCCCGCACACCCCGGCCGAACCACGCCAGCCTGTGTTGGCCCTGGCTATTCTGAACCGCGCTGGCACGAACCAAGCCGGCTCGGCCTCTCGGCCGCCTGGCCGCCTGCCAGCTTGGCAACACCATACCTGGCCACTGGCCGGCCCACCTGCCACCCTACCCAGCTGTCCGCCGGCCCTCTTGGTGCCCTGCCCGACCACATCCCGGCCTGGCCGCGCCATGCCTGGCCTCCCGCCGGCCCACCGGGCAACCTGCCTGGCCGCGTGCCAGCCTGGCCCCGCCCTACCCAGCCGCCAACCAAGATTCCTGGCGGCCTGGACGTGCCTTTCCCGGCCGCCTCCCGACCTTTTGAACCGGCCCGCGGCCCCTCTAGTGGCACCCCGACTGAACTAGCCCCAAGACCGGGCCGAACCGCCCTAACGGCCTACTAGGCTGGCCCTAAAGGGGTTGGCCAAACCTAATAGTCTGTCCCACCCAATGGGTTGGACCAGAACCAATAGGTCAGACCGGGTTGACCAAGACCGGGTTGTCCCAGGCTGGGTTGGGGTGAGTCGATCTGACCGGGTCGGACCGGACCCAGGCCCACTACTAACACTTTACTTTCATTGGCTAAATCTTTCGCATTGGACGACCATTTGACTAACCATCAAAGGCACTATTTTTCATGGAGAACGATGGTCCCATTGAGTATACCCCACTGCAGTGCGGGATAAAGTTGGCATACAGTCAGGTTGGATAATACATGAATTCAACCTTTCCCTCGACACTAAAAAAATAATAACTCACAGACCGGGCGTCTGAATGACGCGTCGTCTATCTCTTTGATACATATTTTATGTGGGAGATCATTGAGATAATTATTCTTGGGACTTCGTGGTAGATGGAGGATTAAATAGTAGCTTGTGTAGTAGATCTACTCGGGATGAACGAGCATTTGTGCGGGAACCTAGTACCTGGATGACACCGGACAACTGCTGACCATCTGACTCGGAGTGACCTTACTGGCCTAGTGGGGAGTGCCTTGGTGTCACGACAGTCCGACAGTGGGCAGCACCTTGTTGACGCAGCAAACCCACGATACATGATAGGAGGAGTACCACAACAGGCTATGAGGGGGAGAGACTCTTTATGACGCATTAGACCCACGGTGGGGAGTGACTCTGTGTGATGCTGCAGACCCACGGTACACAACAATAGGAGTACCTCAGTAGTCCACGAGTAGTGGGAAGTGCCTATGTGTGATGCGGCGGGCCCACTGTACTCGATAGAGGAGGAGTTATCCAGCAGCGAAAGGGTTTATATTGATACTATCTCTAGAATAAAATCATGGTCGAGCTGAGTGAGCAACTTTTGTGTTTACCTCCCGATTGAGATGGCTTACATGATAACATAGGAATATATATGGGCATATACGTAAGTGGGGTGATCTGTTATTTTCATTCATTATGGTTTATCCTTGTTGAATTTTGAGATACCATGAGTGTCTCAGGATCCCTACTGAGTATTGTTATACTCACCCCAGCACGGGCTATGCCCACACCTCATTGTGTTGGTTGAAGACGATAGACAGCAGTGACTGAGGCTGAGAGTACCAGAACTGGACAATATCAGGAGGTGGACCATACGACGTGTTGGTGTGTGGAGGAGACCGATAGACGTTGATCACTAAGGAGGCTATCTGTACCTACCCTTCATGTAGGATCCATGGTGGATGATCCCGGAGTAGTTGATTCACCTTTCATCAATTGTACTTTTTATCAATTGTACTTGTACATTCTTATTGGGCTTGTATTCAGGCCCCTCTACTTTTATCACTCTTTTCTATACAGTTTTACTAAGTGTTTTTCTTCCAACTCATTATTTTGTGTGTTCATGTTAATGTTATAAAGGAAATGCCTTCCCGGATTTGTGATTTACACCTTTGCTGCTAGTCACCAGCCCCTGGCCTATGGAAGGATGGCTCGGGGTAGTAACAACACGGGCCCCATTGGACGAGTCATGACAGAATGTACTATAAATCATTTTGAATCACCCTTTAAGGGTATAAGATTATCTAAAACACTTTTTTCAAGAAATATCTATGTATTGTTCCATTTAATTATAATTTTTCAGGTTTTATTGTGTATTTACACATCCCTTTTTGTATCGTAATTATTTCCATGTAATGATATACCATCATTTAATCCCATTAATCTCATCCATGAATTGTTTTTTTAAACCTGTTATGATGCTAAAACTATCCTGTGATTTTTCCATGAAAAAGATCATTGAAGTGAATACCCATCCTCATTTCCACTTAAGGGTTTTCACCTCGTTGTAAATATACTTAACTTATTGGGTAAATACATGTATGTATACTGCATTATGAAATCATAGGGTTTAAAGTGATGAACAGATTTCTTATGTTGTATTATCAATGGGGTTCCCATAAACATGTACATGATATGTATGTGATGGGTCCTCCCAAAATTTCATATCCATCAAATGCATTGGATAATGATTTTAACTCATGATTTTCAATGTATTTTATCCAAAGAAAAATATTTTATGATTTTTTTGGGGTTATCATTGACTTATTATTGTGATTTCATGTTTTATAGTGTTTTCGGCTTCCTATGTTTCCAAGATGATATCTTCTTATATCATGATTTAATGTTTATTTTTAAAAACCCCGTCTATTTTATGTAAACATAATATGAATCATGAATTAAATATACTACATTCATTATTTTATTTGTTGATTATTCTCTTGGATTTATATCTCCCCCCATATATACATCCCTAGGTTTTCCAATTCAGTTTTAGAAAATCAATTTAAATTAAAGACCATGTTTAGGATTTTTAAATAATGATGTTCTATCACATGTTCTATGTTATGGAGTGATGTATATAATTAACAATATACACATTCCCTTTTAATATTTTGGTATTTTATTTTGTGATTCATAATAATATAAATAATTAACTATTGTTTATGAAACATATGTGTTCCATTATTTTTCCCTTTATGATTTGGGATACTACATGTTTTTTATTACATTCGTGATTCTCTCTAATATGTAAACCCAACTGAAGGAAATGTCCCAATTTTTATACTCATGTTAATTACCACCTCCATGAAATGTTTTATAATAATGATTTTTCTAAAACCCTTGTTATTTTATAGAAAACTCTCATTGTTCAATTCTGGTATAATGAAAAATATTAAGTTGCGTGATTCAATAAAATAGCCTTTTACTCATATCATTAATATTCAAATAATTGTATTTTTGTTAATATATATTAAATTATTATTATGTATTTTATACATTGTAAGTCAGTGTAAATAGACTAAGTTTATCATTCATATATACTTTTCAAAAATAATATAATTCCTTCTACTCTTGGGAATCCTTAGGATATAATCATTAGTTATGTTATGAGATAATATTTTGAAAAGTGCTTCCATATCATGGGTTTTATTAGAATTTTGATATATTTATTTTTTTCCCTTGAAGAAAAAATATATATTTTGATGGTATGAATATGAATCACTATCCTTGATAGTTTTCCAATTCATTGGGTAATGATTTCTTCTTTTAAGACACCATTTATGTGACATGGGAAGCTATACTAATCATAATATGTTATTTTGTCGTGGTTGTGAGTATAGACATATAATTATTATTTCATGTTTTATGTTGTTTCTATATATTTATGATTATATTATCTTATTATATCATTCTTTTATTAGAAGTTACCATTCTTATTTCACACAATTATGAGTTAGTACATGATTGATCATTTGAGATTACATGTTATGGTAATATAAATTATGGACAATAATTAATGTTCTCTATTGTGTTTATTAACTTATTTATCCCTTGATCAAGTTTAATCATTACTTTAAAAATTTAACCATTATGAAAAGTTTATGTGTTTTTACATTACTAATCATTTGAGATCACCCATTTCTTATATTTCCATTCCCCATGTTATAATTATATGAATAATTTATGATAAGTATAAAAGGGATTCTATTCTACCTCATTTAATGAAAAATGATCACATGTATTGTAAGATATTTTATTCATGTAATATGTCTTATAAGATAGATATCATTGTGTTCATGTTACTATTTAACTATTTCTGATATTTAATATTTATCTTATTTAATTATTGGAAATAAATATATGTTTATCTTAGTTCAACTGACATTGTATACATGTATATTATTAGGAAAATTGAATTTATCACCAAATCTGAGAGTGTAGGTTTTGGGAAACTCATTCACATCCATATATCAAGGTTTAAATAATGGTGAAGGTACTCCTATGAAATTGAATATTTATATGAATCATATGATTAAGGGGAAATTTGAGTTCATGATATATGTTCTTCATAATATAATCCATGAATGAATTATTAATTTTGATTCATTATACCATAATAATGTAGATCTATTGAATATTATGAATAAAAATATCTACCATGGTTATATTTAGATGGTTCCATTTCATAAACTATATTGAATACATTGTTTACACCCTTTTACATGTTTGATTTATGAGAGAATTTTTTGGGACCTATAAATTGTAAGATACATTTAATTGTTTTTTATATATGAAAATGACAACCTACATTCCAATGTTAGATGGAATGTTATCTAGATTGAAAATTTTGACATCTTGAGGTTTTTTTAGACTATATTTATCACTATTATTGGGACAGTGATGATTAGATAAATAATTATAACATGTTTCTTATATTATAAGGCCATTAGAAATCATCAGGGGGATTGGGGACGATTCTTACCACATTGGGTTATAATTAATGTATAGCTGAATAAATAATTTATTTAATGATTCGTGGATATAGGAATACTATGTTTATTCATATGTTGTACTCCACTACCATAATTGTTATTTATAGACAGATATTTCTGTTTTAACAACAAATTAACATTATTTATCTTACATTCATGATTCTATAGATAGAGGGGGGAGGTAGTTCAACATGTTGATGAATTGTATTAGAATAGTAACATACTTGAGATAATGTGGAATGATAAGTAGATATATGGACTCAATCGAAAATTTTATTCATTAGGAACATAGAAATTATTGAATGATAAAATAATCCTCATGGTGCCGATTTCATAAACAAAAGAAATTTTATAGGTTTAAATTAAATCAATAATTTTACATTTATTTAATTTAAATTTTTGTGAATTTAATTTATTTATTTATAAAGTATGTTTTAATGTTTTGGATGGGGTGCATAGCTGATATAAGAAATGTTCACTACAATAATCCTCCTGAACACATTTTGAATCCACCACAATTATAGTTTCCCTACATGGAAGAAAATAAAATTTGGTAGCCACTATGAGGTTAGTGGCAATTTCTTTAGACATTGGTAAGACTATAGATTTTCAGTGGGGGTCGACTATGACACTGGTGTGTTAAAAAACTACACATTTATCGAAGGGTATTTTGTTTATTTTTTATTAGGTAAATTTTGTTTCATGGTGATTTTTCAATTTTTGTATAATAGAGGTGGTTAATGTTTTCATCTTTTATCAATTTAAATTTAGCTCCATTTGATTATTTTTTCATTAAATCTTGATAAAATTTTGATATATTAATATCATTTTTATCCTTAAATTGATATTTTTGTTTTCCAAATCATTTCATTAAACAGAATCATGGTTTAACTATTTCACTCTATTATTTCACACTATTTATTTTTTTATTGGAATTTAAAATTTCCTAATGATAGAGGTGGAATTGTTCCTTTTTTCATTATGTGTATTGATATTTAAAAAATTAATTTTTATCATTGACATTTTATTAAATAATTAAAAGTGTGTTTCAATACTATTTTTTTATATAATTTTTCATTTTGTCTACATTTTCATGGTGAATATTCATGAGATTATTTTCAATCCAATGAGAATAATATTTCAGGATAAAATATGTATATCGCAAGTGGTTTTATTGTATTTCATTACCAGAAATATATTAAATAATTAAGGTTGTAACTGACCTTATTTAAAATATTTATGTTTAAAAAAACAAAATTTCCAATCCTTATGTATTTGGGGTATTCAGAGCTGTTGTTGGTGTTAGCGATGACTCAGGGGTTCATTTTTTTATGTTTTAAAATGATTCAACACAACGTTACTTGGTGGATGAATACATTGGGTACCGAATTTTCCCATACCTAGTACCCATTATGATCAACATGAGTCATTGTATCCTATTGAGGGCCACCATGTTCATAGTATTCATAAGGTCGGTACCTGGTGGAAGAGAGTGTGTCTAGTGTAGGTTAGTTGAGTATTTGGTACCCCCAAGGTTGTTTATTGTAGTTTCTAAACTAATTATTTAATTTAAATGGTATTAAATGAATGTTTTTTCTAATATCATTGATAATAAAAACAAATCAACCTCCCCCAATCCTATCAATTAGTTCTTATCTTCCTAAAAATGTATATTTTCCATTCATTATTTAATTTATATCCCATATATCATTGGGTGGTCATCATGTTTTAGGATATGACTCTTCTTCCTTCTAGTCATTGATTATATTTTTTTTAAATATAAATACCACTTGAACCTCAATTTTGGGTATTTTTATGGTTTTATAATTTTTTCTATTTGATTTCAAATAAACTAAGGGTATTTGATTTCAAGACCCATTAGGCCCAATTAGGCACTCATTTCCATTCTTGTTACATTTTACTATTGTTTCAGGATTCATATTAAATTGAAAAAATTAATCATTTTTATAAATTACATAAATATATATTGAATTTATTTCCCTCAATCCCAAGGTTATGAGTGAATCTATGGATATCCATGAGTTTTGTTTTGTATTTCTGTATTCAAAACACAGTTTTCGGATAAAAAATATTCATATGAATTGGGATATGAAACAAATAACATTAATCATGGGATTAGAGTATGTATCTAAAAATCAATTCAAGAATAATATTATCGTGTCATATTGTGTTCCTTGATATTTTGTACCATTAATTTCATTTAGGATAATTGTGAGTTATTCTTGTAATGGGACATTGACATTGGATAATGGATTAATAAAATAACCTTTTCATATTTGAAAATTATAATTATTTATATTAATTTGAAATGATAATTAATTTTTTACAACTATTGATTGGTATATCTATTAGTGAATTTTCAACCTATATTTATCTTTGGGTTGTATCCCATTCACTCAGAATGAGATATTGATCCAAAATTAAGATGATTCCAATTGATTAGTTGAACCTTGTTCTCTTTGATATGTCATGGTAGTGGTATATCATCAAATTAATGTTTCATATTGGCATAGAATTGATCACCAATGGTAGTTATCCTAGTAGTGAATCATTTTATTATATAAATATTCATGTGGGATGTAATCCAACTAATAATTTATTTTGGTGATGTATCGACCACTTATGGCATGAAATTGGTTGTTCATCATCAACATAATGATGTTTCCCCCATGGTGAATCCTCTACATGGGGAACTAATATGGTTTAACTTGTAACCCAGATAGTGATATCAGTGGTGTATTTTCCACCTATTGGATATGTTTTGGTGTTTTTAGTACATCTAATTTATGAAATACTGTATATCATCTACTCAATCAAGGGAATGGTAGTGTATAATCTATATAAAATTAGCGAAAAATCATTCATCGATGATGACTCATCCCCCATTAATATTGGTATGATGTTGGATCATTCCTGTAACGACCCAAAATTTCATTAATAGAAAATCTCTCTTGATCCAGTTAGATGTTTCTTTATGAAAAATGTTTTTTTATAAGATGTCAACTTCTTTAGTTTTAAGTTAAGATTTGTGACCGTTACTTTTATAGCCGTTGAACAGTGATCATCTGGGTAGTTTAAATATAAGGCTTTAACGACCCAATTTTCTACTCAGACAAAGGAAGCGATGGCCTCATCCAGTAGAATTTCACCTTACGAAGCCCATTTTTCGGAGCTCGGAAAGGAGGTGGCCTCTTTGGGCTTTGCCCTTGACCATGCCCAAGCTGAGCTTCATCAAGTCAAGCTCGAACGTGATCGTCTACGGGAAAAATGGAAGTTGATAGAGATTACCACTCGAGCGATGTTATCCGAGCAACCCCAAGAGTCTGTCACCATCGCACACCTTACCCTTAGGTCTTATGCGGCTATTTTAAGGGGTTATGTAACAAATAAGTAGCACCATGTTCATGTACATTATTTTTTTATATAATAATGAATATAATTTCTAGTCATTTTTGATACTTTGTAATTAGTTTTTAAAGTTCAAACGGTGTTTTTAGTTATTATTTAATTAAGAATTATATTTTATTAAATTAAAGGATTTTTGAATTAAATAATATTTTAATAAAATATTATTATTAATATTAAATTAATTTTTATTAAATATAAATGATCTTATAATTTTATGAATGCAATTAAAATTTTTATTAAGGTTTGAAAGCCATTTCTGTCAAAACCCGTGAATTTTTTTTTATAAATGTCGGTTTTTATTTTAAAAGTGAAAATTCAAATATTTAGAAAATTAGTTAGATAAAATAAATATTATTTTTGGAATCAGGACGTCGAAATTATCCAACAGTGAATTTTTCATAATTTTCTGAGACAGTCAAATTTTTGGGTAAAAATTAAATACCATTTAAATATATAATGTGTTTTATGACATCATAATTACCCAATGGTGATGTAATAAAATACCATAATCCTTATGTTCGGCCAATATATGTTTTATCATTAAAATAATGAGGTTTTGGGTTTGTTTGACTCACTTTTCAAAGCATTAATGGAGCCCTCAAGACTTATTCAACACTTTGCCTTTTTAAATTAATTTCCATGGGAGTGTGACTCACCTCCACATAAGCAACCCTAATTTTTTAATAAGTTCGGACCTTGGACTTGTAAAATATTGTTTTCTTCTTTCCTATTCCATAAACCATGGGCAAATACCATGGGATGGTTTGTGGTTTGGATTATTTTAAAATAAGGGGTCCCAAACCTAAATAATAAAGAATTCTCTCACCTTTCCTATATAAACCCACCCAATCTCCCACTTCCTCCTCACTCAAAGCCCTTGAAGTTCGTCAAACCTCTGCCCTACTCTCTCTAGAATCCTCTCAAGGTGCCCCAAGCTCTCAAGAAGCCTCTCACAAGCCTCTCTCTAGCCTTTGGAAGCACACTTCCGAGTAAGGGGTTTTCTTCCTTTCTCATTTTTTGTCAATTTTCTTTAAGTTGTATTTCCCTTTTTATTTCAATTATAAATGCCGGGGTATGGTTTCTCACCTCCCCCATACTGTCCTCTTATTGTTTGAATGATGGGAGAACCCTTTCTCTCTCATTAAATGCCTCCCATGTACACCCGTTACTATGCCGAAATTCCAAAAGGAACTTCTCTCTCTTCTTTTACATTCAAGCAATACTTTTGTATCATGAATCTAAATTCCATTTAGATTGTTGGGACATGTATATATATGAACTCTTTACTGTCCATTACATGTAAATATGATTAGGAACCCCTTTCTCTCTCATCAACCTTTTTTTATGAATTCATATGTCATGCCGTTATGCTGCCGAAATCGCACCGATTTTCTAAGCCAATGTCTTTGTGTAGTGAATACCATGCCCATTTCTCCATCAAGGGTATTCACCTTTATGCACATTTACATATTGATTATAAATTTTCATGTATGAATTCCACTTTCCTTTATCGTGGAAGAAATTATTATGTTTTATGAATCCATGTTTTATGATCCATGTGGCACACTTATGCATGAAATGAAATGTTTAAGAAGGGTGCGCCCTTTATAGCGCTCCAATGCATTGGGTAAAGTATAGTATCATGATACGTCATGTTCAATGAGTGTTGAATCATGCTAATTCAAGTGCAACGAGGGTTTACTCGTGCTTCAAGTGCAATGAGGGTTTACTCATGCTCCATGTGCAATGAGCCTTGGCTCATGCTAATTCAATGTTAAGTGTTGTTGCCACATTTCCATGTTATGATTATCATGCTTTATCATGCCTTTATGTTCATGTCTCTCTTATGCTCTATTGATATGACTATTTCCTAACATGTATTGTACTCCTCATGTTATTCATTATGTACTCCCTTACTCGGCTTTAAAGCTCACCCTTTTCTTATGCATGTCCTCAGGTTATCCCATGCAATGCTAAGTACGAAGGAATGTAGTGGTCATGTAAAGGAAGTTTTCAATAAGGATGTTGTATTTCAATTTTAAAGTTTTTATGTAATGATCCTAAGCCCCAAAGACACTAAACCTCTCGATCTTCTTTGTTGTATCAAGTGAAGTTTTATGTAATAAATCATGTTTAAGTTGTAATAAAAAGCTGGGTTGTAATAGTTGGTATCAGAGGATAGGTTTAGTTATTTTTGGGATTAGGAAACCCTAGTAAAGCCTTAGATACAAGACTAAGCATAATAAAAACATCCCTAAATTTTGGTAAATACTAAGTAAGTGTTTTATCAAACAAATACATCCCTGTCTGGATACGAGCAGGTAGAGGCGGCTCTGGCACAGATGTATCCTAGGGGTAAAACCCGAAAACACCGCTTTGAGCTAGACTCGAACGGGAACTGGTGCACGACAACGGGCCTTGCTGCACTCTTGGTTACGACACTCCCGAGGGATATGTTTTGATAAATTCACTATCTTAGTATGGACCCTTATTAAGCGAAAAATGCCCCTAAGAATATATGTTAGAAGGAAGATCATGAAAATCCTGGATTGAATCCTATAGACTCATTAGTTAAAGAGATTAAATTTTATTTATAAGTCATCAAATTTTGTCTTTGGATTACCCTCTATGTGTTACCCCTAACTTTCCTTTTATTCCAGCCAATGGCTGGTAATAGGAGAACTCGGGCTAACAACCGTTGTGAAGATCAGTGTGATGATTGTACCAATGAGATGCCCAATCCAATGGGAGCGGGAATCGCGAACTTTGTCACACTTCTCTCTCAGCTAACTCAAGTTTTGAATAGAAACACTGGTCAAGAGGAACGTTCAACCCCCCCTAAGAAAGAACAAGTCGCTATTGAAAGCTTCATGAGACAAAGGCCTCCTACTTTTAGTGGATCATCCGATCCCACGATTGCTGAACAATGGATCAACTCCATTGAAAAGATATTCTCCATCCTCCAATGCTCTGAAAAAGAGAAGGTTCTCCTGGCGGCTTATCGTATGGAGGGTGAAGCTGATCAATGGTGGACGTTGATCAAAAATACGAAGCCTGAGGAGGAGATCGAGGCTTTGGAATGGAAGGTATTCCGGAAGATGTTTTTCGATAAATATTTTCCACGCACCCTCCGTCTTAAGATGGAAAGGGACTTCCTTTCCCTCAAGCAGAAAGATGAGGAATCTGTGGGAGCGTACGAGGCAAACTTCACAAGGCTTGCACAATACGCTTCCGGCTTTGTCGTTACCCCCGAATGCAAGGTTGACCGCTTCTTTTGTGGGCTGAAGCCTAGCTTGCGGAAAGCATTAGCGATCCGTGACTTCGACAGCTATGAGGAAATTGTCCGATGTGCCCTCAAGGTTGAAATGGAGATCGGAGAATCACAGGGGTATCATGGGGACAAGAAGCGGAAGGTGGACTTCAATGCTGGTGGTCTGATGGATAAATCCAACGGCTCTAAGAAATTCCAACACCCCACTTTCCAAAAGTGTGGAAAAAATCACCCTGGAAATTGCCTTAGGGGGACAAGAAAATGCTTTAAGTGTGGAAGAGAAGGGCACCTAGCTGTTAACTGTCAGCAAGAAGGACCCGCGGCTGCGACGGAGGGGAAGAACGCTCCGTTCGAACCTCAACGCGTTGTTCAATGATTCAAATGCAAAGAACCGGGTCATTTTGCGAATCAATGCCCTAATCCAAGGGTTATCAGAGGCAATCAACAACCTCCAAGATAGCAAGGAAGATCTTTTACCATCACTTCTGCCAAAGTGAACCCCGACAATGATGTGGTGACAGGTACGCTAGTTATTCATTCAAGAATAGCGAACGTACTTTTTGATTCAGGTTCTACGCATTCTTTTATATCTCAAAAGTTTAGTAGAATAATCCCTGCACCACCACAAATCATGGAAGTAAAGATGTCGGTGAGTACGACAAATGGGGCAATCATTGCATCCCATGAGTATAAGTCCTCCCCTGTTATAATTTGTGGATTGAATTTCCCGGCGAACCTCGTCATACTCCCTTTGGTGGAATTTGATGCAATTCTTGGCATGGATTGGCTTTCCTTATATAGAGCCAACATAAATTGTCGGGAGAGGGAAATCACACTCCATATGGAGAATCGACCCCCGATTCTTTACAAGTGTCAGGAGGAAGATGAATCTCCTTTAGCTCCATCATCTCAAGCATGGATATTACTACCTTATGAGAACGCATATCTGGCTCAGATGATTGAGTCCAAGGAAGAAACCACCCTTGAAGAAATGCCTATTGTGAGGGAATTCGCTGAAGTATTTCCCGAGGAACTTCCTGGTCTTCCTCCAAGAAGAGATGTTGAGTTCTCAATTGAACTTATACCTGGGGCACTACCAATATCCAAGACTCCATATAGAATGGATGTGGTTGAGCTTGAAGAACTGAAGAAACAACTACAGGAGAATCTGGATAAAGGGTTTATACGCCCAAGAGCATCACCATGGGGTGCACCAGTCCTCTTCGTCAAGAAGAAGGATGGGTCAATGCGGCTTTGCATCGAATATCGTGAACTTAACAAAATCACGATAAAGAACAAGTATCCTCTCCCAAGAATCGATGACTTGTTTGATCAGCTGCGTGGAGCACAATACTTCTCCAAGGTCGACTTGCGGTCGGGATATTATCAAGTAAGGGTGAAGAAGGATGATATCCCCAAGACTGCTTTTCGTACAAGGTATGGGCACTATGAATTCATAGTAATGCCTTTTGGACTCACCAATGCTCCAGCAATATTCATGGACTTGATTAATAGAGTCTTTAGAGATTACCTAGATAAATTTGTGGTAGTCTTTATAGATGATATTCTAATATACTCCAAAACCAAGGAGGACCATGAGGAGCATTTAAGAACTGTACTGGAGACTTTGCGCAAGGAGAAGCTCTATGCCAAGTACAGCAAGTGTGAGTTCTGGTTGAAGGAGGTCTCATTCTTGGGCCATATCATCATAGGCAATGGGATATCTGTGGACCCCTCCAAAACAGATGCAATTGAGGGATGGCCGAGGCCAACATCGGTAACTGATATCCGTAGCTTCTTGGGGTTAGCTGGATATTATCGACGATTTGTGAGAAACTTCTCACGATTGTCCAACCCTCTTACCAAGCTAACTCGAAAGGGAGTAAAGTTTGCTTGGAGTGATGAATGCGAAGAAAGCTTCAATGAGTTGAAAAGGAGGCTTATCACTGCACCTGTGCTCACTTTACCCACAAGTGGGGAGCTTTTTGTGGTATTCAGTGATTCTTCGAAGAAGGGCTTAGGATGTGTGCTGATGCAGAATGATAAAGTGATATCCTATGCCTCAAGACAGTTGAAAATCTTTGAGCGAAACTATCCAACGCATGATCTGGAGTTGGCGGCGGTGATCTTTGCCTTGAAAATCTGGCGGCATTATCTCTATGGAGAGAAATGTGAGATATATACTGACCACAAGAGTCTTAAATATATATTCACACAGAAAGAGCTTAATATGCGCCAGAGAAGATGGATAGAGCTCATAAAGGATTATGACTGTTCAATACATTACCACCCTGGGAAGGCGAACAAGGTGGCGGATGCCCTAAGTAGAAAGGATCCAGCAATTCTATCAATGATGAGAATTGAGAAGGATCCAATCTTCTTAGACTTGATGAAGATGGACTTGGGAATCATAAAGAAGGGAACATCATCAATCCTTTCACAGATGATTGCTCAACCATCTCTTTTGGAAAGGTTAAAGGATGCTCAAAAGGATGATGCGAGAATCCAAGAAAACGTGGAAGCTATCAAAAAGGGAAAATCCTCAGAGTTTAATGTTAATGAAGAAGGAATTGTGCGGTTTGGGAAAAGACTATGTGTCCCATCAAGTTCGGAGATGAAGAAGGAACTTTTGGATGATGCACATAGTTCAAATTTCTCTATTCACCCAGGGAGCACAAAGATGTATCGAGATCTCCGAGAAAACTTTTGGTGGGATAATATGAAGAAGGAGATCGCTGAATATACATCAAAGTGCCTGGTGTGTCAGCAAGTGAAGATAGAGAGGAAGAAGTATAAGGGGATGATGCAACCATTGCCCATACCAGAATGGAAATGGGAGAACATCACCATGGACTTCGTCACTGGACTTCCAAGGACATCCAAAAGCAATAATGCAATCTGGGTTATTGTGGATCGTCTTACAAAGACTTCACACTTCATTGCTATTCGAGAGGATTTCTCTTTGGATCAACTGGCACGGATATATATCAGGGAAGTGGTACGGTTGCATGGAGTACCACTATCTATTGTGTCTGACCGAGATCCAAGATTTACCTCTATGTTTTGGAAGAGTGTTCAACATGCTCTGAATACTGAACTGAACTTCAGTACGGCCTATCATCCTCAAACTGATGGCCAATCCGAGCGGACTATCCACACACTTGAGGATATGTTGAGAGCGTGCTCAATGGACTTTAAAGGAGGATGAGATCAACATCTTCCTCAAGTTGAGTTATCTTATAATAATAGTTTCCACTCAAGCATCCAAATGGCACCATATGAAGCCCTGTATGGGAAAAGGTGTAGAACACCGGCATGTTGGGATGAGGTCGGTGAACGTAAGCTGCTTGGACCAGAAATGGTCGAAGAAATGGTGGAGAAGGTGAAAACCATTCAGCAGCATATCAAGGCAGCCCAAAGTCGACAGAAGAGTTATGCAGATAATCATCAACGAGACCTTGAGTTTAAAGTCGGAGACATGGTGTTTTTACGCATATCTACGTGGAAGAAGTTCATGAGGTTTGGAAAGAAAGGGAAGTTAAGTCCAAGGTACATCGGCCCCTTCGAGATTCTTGATCGTGTTGGGGCTGTGGCCTATCGACTAGCACTTCCACCTACTATGGCCAAGGTGCATGATGTCTTCCATGTATCCCTCTTAAGGAAGTACATACCAGACCCTTCACATGTACTCTCTTCTGAGGTGGTACAATTAGAAGACGATCTTTCCTATGAGGAGCAACCAGTGAAGATCTTAGATCGTAGAGAAAAAGTTCTACGAAATAAGACAATGCCCCTCGTCAAGGTGTTGTGGAGAAACCACAAGTTTGAAGAAGCAACTTGGGAGTCGGAGGATATGATGAAGCTAAGTTACCCACATTTGTTTTAGTGTGGGAAAAGGAAAATTTCGAGGGCGAAATTTCTTAAGGGGGGAATGTTGTAACGACCCAAAATTTCATTAATGGAAAATCTCTCTTGATCCAGTTAAATGTTTCTTTATGAAAAATGTTTTTTTTATAAGATGTCAACTTCTTTAGTTTTAAGTTAAGATTTGTGACCGTTACTTTTATAGCCGTTGAACAGTGATCATCTGGGTAGTTTAAATATAAGGCTTTAACGAACCAATTTTCTACTCAGACAAAGGAAGCGATGGCCTCATCCAGTAGAATTTCCCCTTACGAAGCCCATTTGTCGGAGCTCGGAAAGGAGGTGGCATCTTTGGGCTTTGCCCTTGACCATGCCCAAGCTGAGCTTCATCAAGTCAAGCTCGAACGTGATCGTCTACGGGAAAAATGGAAGTTGATAGAGATTACCACTCGAGCGATGTTATCCGAGCAACCCCAAGAGTCTATCACCATCGCACACCTTACCCTTAGGTCTTATGCAGCTATTTTAAGGGGTTATGTAACAAATAAGTAGCACCATGTTCATGTACATTATTTTTGTATATAATAATGAATATAATTTCTATTCATTTTTGATACTTTGTAATTAGTTTTTAAAGTTCAAACGGTGTTTTTAGTTATTATTTAATTAAGAATTATATTTTATTAAATTAAAGGATTTTTGAATTAAATAATATTTTAATAAAATATTATTATTAATATTAAATTAATTTTTATTAAATATAAATGATCTTATAATTTTATGAATGCAATTAAAATTTTTATTAAGGTTTGAAAGCCATTTCTGTCAAAACCCGTGAATTTTTTTAATAAATGTCGGTTTTTATTTTAAAAGTGAAAATTCACATATTTAGAAAATTAGTTAGATAAAATAAATATTATTTTTGGAATCAGGACGTCGAAATTATCCAACGGTGAATTTTTCATAATTTTCTGAGACAGTCAAATTTTTGTGTAAAAATTAAATACCATTTAAATTAATAATGTGTTTTATGACATCATAATGACCCAATGGTGATGTAATAAAATACCATAATCCTTATGTTCGGCCAATATATGTTTTATCATTAAAATAATGAGGTTTTGGGTTTGTTTGACTCACTTTTCAAAGCATTAATGGAGCCCTCAAGACTTATTCAACACTTTGCCTTTTTAAATTAATTTCCATGGGAGTGTGACTCACCTCCACATAAGCAACCCTAATTTTTTAATAAGTTTGGACCATGGAATTGTAAAATATTCTTTTCTTCTTTCCTTTTCCAGAAACCATGGGCAAATACCATGGGATGGTTTGTGGTTTGGATTATTTTAAAATAAGGGGTCCCAAACCTAAATAATAAAGAATTCTCTCACCTTTCCTATATAAACCCACCCAAGCTCCCACTTCCTCCTCACTCAAAGCCCTTGAAGTTCGTCCAACCTCTGACCTACTCTCTCTAGAATCCTCTCAAGGTGCCCCAAGCTCCCAAGAAGCCTCTCACAAGCCTCTCTCTAGCCTTTGGAAGCACACTTCCAAGTAAGGGGTTTTCTTCCTTTCTCATTTTTTGTCAATTTTCTTTAAGTTGTATTGCCCTTTTTATTTCAATTATGAATGTTGGGGTATGGTTTCTCACCTCCCCCATACTGTCCTCTTATTGTTTGAATGATGGGAGAACCCTTTCTCTCTCATTAAATGCCTCCCATGTACACCCGTTACTATGCCGAAATTCCAAAAGGAACTTCTCTCTCTTCTTTTACATTCAAGCAATACTTTTGTATCATGAATCTAAATTCCATTTCGATTGTTGGGACATGTATATATATGAACTCATTACTGTCCATTACATGTAAATATGATGAGGAACCCATTTCTCTCTCATCAACCTTTTTTTATGAATTCTTATGTCATGCCGTTACGCTGCCGAAATCGCACCGATTTTCTAAGACAATGTCTTTGTGTAGTGAATACCATGCCCATTTCTCCATCAAGGGTATTCACCTTTATGCACATTTACATATTGATTATAAAGTTTCATGTATGAATTCCACATTCCTTTATCGTGGAAGAAATTATTATGTTTTATGAATCCATGTTTTATGATCCATGTGGCACACTTATGCATGAAATGAAATGTTTAAGAAGGGTGCGCCCTTTATAGCGCTACAATGCATTTGGTAAAGTATAGTATCATGATACGTCATGTGCAATGAGTGTTGACTCATGCTAATTCAAGTGCAAAGAGGGTTTACTCATGCTTCAAGTGCAATGAGGGTTTACTCATGCTCCATGTGCAATGAGCCTTGGCTCATGCTAATTCAATGTTAAGTGTTGTTGCCACATTTCCATGTTATGATTATCATGGTTTATCATGCCTTTATGTTCTTGTCTCTCTTATGCTCTATTGATATGACTATTGCCTAACATGTATTGTACTCCTCATGTTATTCATTATGTACTCCCTTACTGGGCTTTAAAGCTCACCCTTTTCTTATGCATGTCCTCAGGTTATCCCATGCAATGCTAAGTACGAAGGAATGTAGTGTTCATGTAAAGGAAGTTTTCAATAAGGATGTTGTATTTCAAGTTTAATGTTTTTATGTAATGATCCTAAGCCCCAAAGACACTAAACCTCTCGATCTTCTTTGTTGTATCAAGTGAAGTTTTATGTAATAAAGCATGTTTAAGTTGTAATAAAAAGCTGGGTTGTCATAATTCCCCTATTTAGCTCCTGTTGGTGGTATAATATTTACCTAGTGATGATTAATGGTGAATGTCAACAAAACTTTCTGATGACATGAGAAATGATATATTTCTCACCATCATTGTGAGATCAATGAATGGTACATCATCCTATTTTAACAATGAATGATGTATGTATAGTGACATGTGGTTGGTTGGTTGACCATTCAATGGTTTCAAAGTAATTTATTTATATTTGATTACTTTATTATCAATTCATTTCAATTATGAACTTATTTTCACTAGAAAATTTGTAGACAATATTAGTGAAGGACATCCAATTCAAACTCATAACCTTTTCCTTAACCTTGATACTAGAGAAAACATTATGTTTTATTCCCTATGTAAGGGAAAGTGCCTTGAAGGTATAGATATATGGGTTGGTGGAGGTTTATTGCAATTGGTAGATGAGACTAGGCTTGTACTCCAGACAATTTTTTTATCCCAAGTTTTTTTTAACTTTTAGGACATATTATATATGGTATACCAATGGGAAATACAAATCATGCCTATCTGAATTGTATTCCCAATATAGATGTTCATTTTGATATAATATTGTGATGTTATTAAATTATTGATGGTATTTAATAGTGATTTCTATATAATTTTTTTATTTTATTATGATGAATATTTCATTGATATTTTTTCAACTATGTTTTGATGGTTATATATACCTAAGGGTATAATTTCTCAACCTTTCTATTTCATCTATATCCACCAGTCGACACCAGCTTCATACAAATAGGCATGATTTAGGTTTGTAATGCTCATTTTGTTCATGGTGGATGTTTATTAGATTAAGACCATTAAAAAGTGATATCAATGCCTTGTTTTATGTTTTGTCTTATTATTTACATTGTTATATATATGGGATTGTATATTATTAGTTCTTTGTTTACAAATTGTCTCTAGGATTAGTTAACCCATGAATGCTCTATATCCAATCTTCTTGGGAAGGTGTATTTTTTTTACATCATGAGTATTTTTGTTTTTTGGTTTCAATAGTTTGGTTCATTATTTTCCTTTTATTGGGCCTTTCTATTAGCCTGGGATAACATATATTTAATATACATTCATAATTATCAACATGTAGGGTCATATGGAATTTTTATGTTCAATTATTATTGATGATATTATAATGATATAGGTATGGTTCACTTAACATGTAAATAAAAATTAACATGGATTATTTCTATATAAATTCTTGATGGATTCCATCACAATCGAAACATAATTATGTTTTGTTTATATTATATTGAATAGATATTATAAAAAACATTTTGAGGTTTGAAATATCCGAAGAGAGTGTATTATAATGTATAATTGGGCATTTTTTTTTGAAATCCTTGAATCATAAGGTTTAAATTTATAGCAGGGAAGCTTGTTCCACTTATTACTTACCAAAAAATATGATATTTAAATTTATTTTTATAAAATTGAAACAATTATTATTATTATAATAGGAGTTTCATTCCATCATAGTGACAACCAATTTAGGAATAGGATGATGGGGATGACCATGCCCCGTATGTAGTGGAATCAAATATTCCTATCACATCATAACCTTCGATTGAACTGTAGATCAAAGAGATTCTTATTTTTCTCATATAGTCTATGGGGCATGGGTTTCTAAGGGACTATCCAACCTTGTGTGACATGACATGTGAATTATAGGTATATCATCCACAATTATTATCAAATGATGATGGAGTAAAGTAAGATGAGCCCTGGATAGATTTTATATAGGCCATATTCAGTCACCTTAAGACATATCCAATGTGGTGGGGGATGTTGGTATTGTACATGCATTAGGGACCAAAATATCATGTGGAGTTAAATTGGATGGTATTTAAATCATGTTTCAATGATCACAGGTTCCCAAAAACTTGTAGTTCTAAATGGTATACTGAGTTCATGTAACTAGTATTGGGGGGAATCTCAGTGATGGGTTTTGTTTCATGATTTACTTATCTTCTATGATTTAAAAATATGGTAATAGAAGATGAAACTACCGTGGTTTGGAATTTTGGGGAATCATAAGGAACTCTATTAAATCACATGTGATCATATTTTAGTTGATATTATTTTCATAGTTCATAAATCATGCCGATATTATATAGCATAACTAGACTAAGGGTAAATATTTATATCTAGAATAATTCCCTTTCTGGGGTAAAGTGTGGGTTATCGATCAATTAGATGTTGTGGGTTTAAGAGTCTCTGTTAAAAGTGATAAGCATAGTATCTAGGTAGTGGTTTTTCAGTTCATTAAAGAGGTAATTTCTTGTCTATGTTATTTGAGCATAACCAAGAAGGATATATTTAGGCTGATTATGATAGGAATCTAAAGAAGTGTTTCTTCTACCGAGATTTGTGGATCAATTATCCATTTTGAACATGGTATAGGTAATGCTACCTAGATCATGGGGTAGGAATGAAGTAAGGTCGTTTCCCTTGGGGGATTCATTCAATGGGTTGTTAGCGTCATGTTATTGTACATGTTAATTCAATAAAGAAGACATAATAATATAATGGCATGTATCTATTGATATTCTAATGTATTATTCTTTTTGAATGAACTCTAGTATATATATCAGTTGATACTGGTGTGTTAAACTCAATCATAACTACCAATATTTTCGATGGAATAGATCTTATTATAGACTGTTTATATGAATATATTCCCATTAATACACTCATAGTGGAATGTTATATATGTATATAGTGATGTTTGGGGTTTGATATAATGAACATTGGATCTAGTACTATTTGGGGATTATTTATATTTGAGATTCATTGTTTTTAAGTGTTAATTTGTATGTATTAGTTGAATAATTGTGTATCAAACATAAACTACTATCACTAACACATATCATTCACATTAATAGAGGGTGACCGTTATACATTAATGTTAATTTTAGTGTGTCGTTGGGTCATTCAGAACCTATCCTTTAGTAACATGGGTTTATTATAGACCATAAATATAGTATTTTTTCCAGAGAGGATTTGACACATCTGTATGTCCTTCATCCAATAATTTATAAATTATAGTTTGTATTTCATATATAGTTTTCAGAATTTTCACCCCTAAAGGATTTAGGGAATATTATTTATCTTATTCCAGGTGGGGTTCCCATATCTATTCTACCACAGTGGATAGATCTTGAAAATCATCTGGATTTGAAGGATCTATTAGAAGATTTTTGGGAGAAGAGTCTATTCACCAAAACACAACACATGTAGTTCTCATGTGTTTTAGCCAAAATTTGAATGGACCAGAACAATTTTTTTAGATTTACTAAGTTTAGACCAGGTGAGAGTAATGAATTGATATCCACCCTCCCTGTATTGTGTGCATATTCGATACACTGATAGGATCCTAGTTATTCTATATAGTCTACCTAATTTCATGATATTATATTTTTATAAAATAGCCTTATAATATTCTATATATAACTGTATGTAGTTGGTATGACCAATATGAATATCTTTTGATATCATTTTGAATATGAATGTGTTAGTTGTATTTTAGACCAGCAGAACATTACCTTTCATAATTTTTTGGACTAGTTCACAATCATTTTCATATATTACATTTGAAAGTACTCCAAGTCGAGAGAGGAACACACTCACCTTAAAGAGATTGTTTTGAGTAAACTGCGGGATAATCAGTTATATTCCAAGCTCTTAATGTGTCAGTTCTAAATTATGAATGTTCACTTCCTGTGGAATTTGTTATGTAATTAATGTATATCTATGGACCTAGAGAATTTCGAGGTTTTTTTTCATGAGCCTATATCAATAATTACATCAATATTCGTAGTTTTATGGAATTGGTAGGTTACAATGGAAGGTTTATTTTGGACATATCTCATTTAGTAACCCTGATAAATTCCTTCACTAAGAAGTGGGTGATGTTTATGTGTTCGAATTAATATGAAATAAATATCCAGATACTTAGATGGTGGATTATGTCATTGATAATAATTAATGTAACCGATATGATCAAGGACAACATGTTTTAAAATTATTATTTAGGATTCGAGCATGGGTATGTTTTGATATATGAAGAATGAGTGGTCACCTATATGACCTCGTATCTGAGATTACATCAGTGATAAATCTTGATTTGTGATCTAGATATATAAACATTTGTTTATAAATTGATTTATTAACATCAATACAATCTAGGTGAGAGAATTAATGTTTATACATAATATTAGATCCTTCGGTATATATTCTCTTAGTGTGACTAGAAAATTTAAAATAAGAGTTCGATTTAGTACCTATAGTAATTTTATGTCAATATGAAATAAAACCATGGGATGTGAAATGTTTTGGTTGATGCACTATTTACAAATTCTCATGGGTAGGTAGTGTGGGTGGATAATAGTGAGTGTCATGTAATGTGACTTTTATATGATATACACCATGAAACACAAGACTATTATAACAGAGTGGCCCATACATCCTTGTCTTTTACCTGTTCACTCCTTCAGTGGTTCATGGACCAACATATATCTAACTCCAATTTTTTAGTGATAAGGAATTGTATATATGGTGTAGATCGAGTAACATATTATTTTTTGGATACATATAAGATCATTTTTTGTGAGTTTATGTTGTATTATTTGTGATCATCCGTGATGTGATAATGAGATATTTAGATTACTTGAGATGGTATATTATGCATGGAAATATTAATATGTCTCATGACATCTGGAGTGAGAATTGGTGTCTTGGGATGAATAAGAATATAGAGATTTTCATTTAAAATGCATTAGCTGTTAACTTGGAACTGTGGAGTAACAACAACAAAATCATCAACTTCAATATTTTCTTATTCAAAATGAAATGATGCATGATGTGACTATGGACATCATGATTATATTTTGGAAGTCTTCCCACGGTATTGATGTGGTATGGGTTATTATGGGCAAATTTAAAAAGTATGTTAATTTATTACTAGTACATGATAAATTTTATATCATTATGATGATCCAAATATATGTCTTCAATATATTTCATCTTCAATGGGTTCCATGTAGCATCATTTTTTTCTATATTGTCGTTTTAAATTGTTTATTGTGCTTAATATATATGTTAACATATGATATTCCTAAAATCCCCATGAAAACTGGTAGTATAAATAGAACATATGAGAACTAATGTACATGTTTTTGGTATATATCATTAATTTAGGTATATCATTGAAGAACAATATCTTTTTTCATTATGAATACAAAAAACGTTATTAAGAATCAATTAATATGGGGTATTTTAAGATGTCATATGGATGGCCATGTTGATTTTCAATGAGTGGGGAAATGGTCAAAGTCTCAGTGGTTATTATGTAATGTCTTATATAGTGGACTTCAAATAATATTTAACTGAACAAAAATCTGTAGGTGATCACATAGAACATGTAAGGATCATATGATGACCAATGATGTAGTCCTTTAGAGTTTAAAGAGGGTGATTGAGTATTTTTTGTGATTGTATCCACATATGGGATGCCTGAATATACATAGGTGGGGGAAACTGGGGACTAGGTTTGTAGGGTTGTTTGAGTTTATTTATAGGATTATTACCATGGATTATTTTTTGGAACATCCTCATAGTTGTATTTCTAACAATAATTTCTCCATTCTGTCAAATTGGGTTGTAAGAATCATTACATTATACATCCATTAATGAAAAGATAGAAATTTAAAAACACAAACTACCGACCACTGAAAAAATAATTAAATAGTATGGGTTTTGAATATATGAGGTTGAACCCACTATGATGTGGGTAGGCGGTTAATTTTATTCATTAATTAGAACATAAAATATAAGAAAAATTAATATAGAAATACCTACATTGGGATTTTTTAAGGGTGGAAAAAATATATATATTGTAATATACCAAAAATTGAATCTCAATTTTAATTATCTAATAGTATAATGGAAAAATATTTAAACTTGTTTTCATCAGTATTGGGTACTAGAAATCCCATTGTCCTAGGAGACTACTCCCATTGTCCTGAAGTATAACTTTCTTCTGATAAACTACATCGATTCATCAGTGAAAAATATAATTCAACCCATTTAAAAAAAAAAGAACCCAAACCCACATAATTTTTATTGATAAAATTGAATTCTAGTGATCACAATAATGAAAAATAATTTTGTCAACATGAAATTATCATGAATAATAAATAATTAAGAGGACGAAAGAAGATAATTTGAATATAAAACCCCAACATGAAATGAAATATTGAACCAAATATATTACTAGAAAATTTCCCCGTTAAAATACATAAATAAAACAAAATATTGTTACGCCATCTTGTTAAAAATTATAGGATGAAAAATGAAAAAATGATAAACCTATAGATGTAAAGAAGAAACATCATGATCAAAAACCTAAAGTATCATTGTATTACTAGGACCAGGTCCTCTCCAATTGATTCCTATATTTATTGATTCCCTATTTTTGTAGACATTAATATCCCTTATTTTCCTATTCCATCTCATTTATCCATTAATATCATTTTGAAATATCCATGAAATCCTTAATGGGATATCACATATCACTTCAAAAATAAATCTCCCAAAATTTACATAAAGATAACCAAATATGAAAAATTATTTTTTTATAGATATTGTCACCTAGACATTGTCAAAACCACCCTAGAATTGAAAAACTAATTACAAGAATATATTCCATCAAAATGAATTTTATATCTCACATTTGGTGTTTCATGTAGTCATTTCCTATATCTTTATAGAGCATCTTTACACATGAAACACCATGATGATGGCCACGCCTAAAGAATAATTTTTTGGTTTTGGTAAATCCATATTAGATATGTTATAAAACTCATAATTTTCTTTCCCCACATAAAATGAATACCTAAGCTACATCATATTACCATTTACATAAATATTTTTTGAGTGATTAATTCATCAAACAAATTCATAGATCCATCAATCCACAATAAAAATATTCCTCAAAAAAAGATAATACACTCTATCCATACATGTTATTTGTGTAACATGAACTCATATGGAATTTTATTAATATTTTCTATAGAATATTCCACCTCTATAAACTCCTCATAATCTTCTTCACACCATCACACTATGTAGACAACTGTTTCCTTAGTCATATTACATGCATCATGTATATTCTCCATCATTAAGGGATAAACTGAGATCATGCATGGAATCAACATGCATCAATGTTGATCAAAACTGTGTATTTGAGATTTAGAGTGATTTCAGGGAGAAAAATATTTTTTTGGTGGAGATTTTACTCAATCCTGAGCTCATCCATCTTCTTTAATGGAAGGATTTCATTATTTTCACTGAGGTTAAATGAGTACAAACATAGTGTGGGAATCATAAAAAAAATTTATGGATGTAGAAATATTCAGTACCTTTAAATTGTAGTTTTTTTTATTTTATGATTAGTTACCCACATCAATTTTCTAACAACAAATTTTCTATTGGATGGCCTCTAATTTATATTTATGGTCATGGATATATCTGTCTAGATTGGTAGCCAAGAATTGACATGAATGTATTCTTCTGCACAATATTAACTTGCCTTAGTCCATCCTCTTATTCTCTTAACTACAATCCATGTTCCCAAACATTCCATGATCAATTACTATTGTGTTTATTTATTTTATTTGAGATCCTTCGTCATTGATTCGATAATCATATAAACCAAAAAATAAAATGATTTTTCCTTTGTAATCCATTCTTCAAATATATATAAATATATTATTCTTTTCAAATTCCATTTTTTAATTATATCCTCTCATAAAAAATATATAATTATTATTAATTATGAATAGATATATAAATATATAAAAAATTTAATAATTAAAATTTATACATGAGAAACACATATCAAATAATTACAAACATTGAATCTTTATTGTCCTCAAGAATTAAATGTTTAGGTGATCATAATATAAACTCATGAAAATAATATTTAATACAAAAGGAATATAAAAAAAATATTCTTATTAGGGAGATGAATTTTAATTATTCATATTAGTTATGTATTTTCAAAAATCCAACTTTTCGAAGGGAAAAATCATCCTATGTAATTTAATATTCCCATGTAAATTCATGAGGTGAATCCAAACATCCGCTATACTATCTCAATATATTATTATAAACAAGTAAAATTTTTAGCTACCTTACATTGAATATTTTTCCTTCATCACTTGAGGTAAAAATTTTATTGGACTTATGGTCATTCCTCAACTAAATTAATCTAACAATAAATTGGGATATAATCTCAAATCACTTCCCCATAATGAAAAATGTCACAATTAATCATGGGGTCATCTTAATTAGTGTAAAAGGTCATTTGTTTTATAGTATGTGTGTAACTATGTGAAAAAATATAAAATTTTAAAAAAAGATGGTCAAATATAATCACATTTCATGATATACAATATTAAATCTCAAAATTATTAAATCTCATCTTCAAAGTAACATTATCCCACTTCCCAAATGTAAAGTAAATGATCATATAGAAATGTATATAACAAATTATAAACGGTCTTTTTTTCTCATTTAAATTTATTCAAAGCTAATATATATGATAAATATCACACCCATCAAGAAATACTTATGTGATCTCCTCAAGATAATAATTATAATAGTTAAAATAAGATTATATCCTAAGTTAAAAATGCTTTTTGACTCACCATTGAACAAAAGCCATTTTTCATTTTCTTCATTTTCATTATTATCAATTTATTATAAATGGTAAATAAAATAAATATTATGTTATAATAATAATTAAACATTATAATACCCAATGATACACCTCACATAATATAAAACATTCACTGAATCCCATTTCACCATGGGAAACCTTTGAAACACACTTATTCAATTGAATAACATGAAAATTAAATATAGAATAGTTGGATTGTTATAATTGGCTAAGGTGTATTTTTATAACATGTTAACAAATGCCTTCTTTTGGCACAAAAGAAAGATAAAATTTAATACTGGGTCTCAAGGAAAAATTAATGAATAATGAAACATTCTTAATCATTTTAATATGACTTTGTTGAATCATATCATTCAAAATATATCATTCCAAGTGGGTGAATAAATATATTTTAGGGTTTCTCCTAAAAAATATGTAAGAAAAATGGTAAAAATTTGTTCATGACTCCACTTAAAAAAAGGAACATATAGTAATAGAATTAATTAATCATGTTATGTCTACTAATTCGAAGTCAATAAACAAGAAATTAATTAAATCGTATATTGGACATATGATGTTGAATTTCATCTATATAAACAAACTAGTTTCTAAAATATATGCATTATCAAATTGGTACCCACCCAATTTTCTGTATGAATTTAATACCTCATATTAGTCATTCAATATCATAAACTGTAAATATAAAACATAGAATCACAAGATTCTATTGAATTTTTCTATCGTGGATCAAAAATTAAGCACCTCTATGTCTGTAATGCCTTTTTGGTTAACCACTGAAAATATTATCCAATAAAATTAAAGGAGTTTAAGATAAATTAAATAACTAATCATTTTAAATCCCATTCAATGAGTCCCCCATTTTAATCCCTTTGCATTTTTTCCATTGTTGTCCTCAAAAAAATAGAAAGTCATCCATGTGACATCAAAATGACCATGAATTTGATGTCATAAGGAAATTAATAATTGAATTTAAATCAGTAAATAAATTCCTAAACTAAATTCATAATGTTCAATCCAATGGAAGTATTAAAAATTGACAATTTTTGTCGAATAAATTTCATCTGTTTAAGGTCATTAGCATCACCTTACCTCTTTAATCACTTAATAATAGTATCATAAAGTGCTACCTGATCCATATATAACAATGGATGATGATTTAGTTCACCTTGTTTAGCTCACCTTTTCCCCCTTGAAAACATATTAAATACTTTTAGAGGATACCTATATGTACAGTAAAAATTTTTAAATTAATTAATTAGTTATGTTTCTGTCCACGCATGGTAGAACACCTCTTATATACCTTATTTTAGCCATACTTTTTCAAATTATTAAATGATCACCTGCATATCTATAGTCATTACTACCTATTCATTATTTTATTTTCATTATAGTTACTATTATAAATCATCAAATAATTCCATTGTTTTTTTAACAATTTTCATCTCCTCTTATTATTAATTTCAATGTTAGTTGAGGAATCTTTTTCTTTTTAATTCTTCATAAACATAGCCTCATCCTTTTTTTATGTATGGAAATATAATTTTGTTATCCTTAGAGATTGGTTGGAAAATTATTAAGCAATCCAATCCAAGTAAAATCTAGTGATGCTACATCTTTTTCATCCTTCTTCGGATTAACTGTGATAGCCTTCCTTGTTTTGAATAATTCTTTTTTCTAGGATTACAATGTCTTAACAATCGTCCATGAAAAATATTCATTCTGTGTAAGTGGGATCCTCATTTCTCACATATTTTTGTGGGATACACCATCCTTATATTTGGATGTATTATTCTATGAATTGATCTATATGATAGCCTAGATATATTATTTGAATAGACATGTGGGAGTGTTTATCAATTATTATCTTTATCCCTATTATCATAGTATAAAATGATACCTAAGGGTAAATGGGAATCATAATGAAATTACAAAAAAAAATAAAAATATAAAAGTGGGAGAGAATTATTTCCCAAACTGTAAATCTAATGTAATCATTTACCCACGTCCCTAGAAAAAATAAAACACAAATTTGATTGGGACACAAGTGTCATTTCTTACTATAACCTCAAAAAAAAAATTGGATATTTAAATACAAGAAATATAAAAAAATAAAACTATAATTAGGTATTATATGTTTTAGATGTATTAGTTCATTAGATGAGGGTAAGAGATGAATTTAAATCCTTAATTGAGAACTGGTAACTTGGTTGATGAAAACTAGAACTAAATAGATAATGATATATGAACTGTGTGAGAAGACCAATAAATACTTACCAAGAAAATAATTTACAAGTTCATTAAATAATAGTTTTAAACCCAATTATTTATTATTATTATCATCAATATTATGTTCTATAATTACCCTTATTTTTTTAAATTCCCCGTTTCATTTGATCAAATTCATTGGTTATGTTTTTAAAATGCAATACAATACCAATTTGAAAAGTAAAACATAATATCACGTAGTGTTAATTATGAAGGTTGAATTCTAGTGATATTATAAAAGAACGCTCCATCACATTATTGGAACTAGATATACATGAAAAGTAAGGAATATAAGGAAAGGAGAGAATTTGAATGCAAAAAACTCCACTTGAAATTAACCTTAATAACATCAACATTACTTGATTAATTCAAAATTTAATTAAATTATTTGAAAAATATAAAGAAAACATCTTATTACAATTATGAGAGGATGGGAAAATAAAAAACCAAAAACCTACAAAAATAAATTAGCATTAGCCGAGCCAAACTCTTATATCAACACCAATCCTCCATTTTCGGCTCTTCTCCAATGTATTCCCATGTTTAGTGATGCCAACTTTTTATATGAATTGATATCTCCTCTAAATCACCAATTTTTTTTATCATCCATCACAATAATTTATTCAAATAAATATTAAATATCTTTGAATTCTAACATGTAATATCATCTCACCATTGAAGATAAATCTCATAAAATACGTGGAGGAAAAAATATTTACCACTACAGATTTGGGTTTATTTAGTGCTAACCATTATCAGTGAAACATAATAGCACTAATAATGGTTACATTTATCATTGTTAGAAAAATCAATGAAAACTGATAAATTTTATCAATGCTAAAAAGAAATAATAAAGGGTACCTTTTATCCCAGCTAAACAACGTGCACATAAAACCACCCTTTAACACTAGTTTTTCTATAGAACTAATAATGGGTACCCTCTATCAGAACTAAAAAGAAACGATAAATTCTTTCATTATAATTTATTTTTCTTCAAACAAATAAAATATTCCTTAATCAATATAAAAAATGTATTAATAACATATATCAGTTATTGTCAGTTTTATTTTGCCACTATTAAACATTACACTTCTTCAATTTTTTTAGGTAACCAATGTAAAAAGTTATATTTAAAAAAATTGTTTATCATTTCAAAAATATATATTAATATAGAAATATATTAATAAGGATATAAATAACATATATTTTATTAATTGTGATTTGTATAATACTAAATATGCATTTCCACTAAATATATAAGTTAGTTGTTGAAAATGACTTACAAAATAACTAAAATATAAAATATATTAATAATTTTCTAATTATTATTTATTAATAAAAATTTTATAATAAATCAATGGAAATATCAGTAACTGAATAGATGATTTAATATATGTTGATAACATTACTCGAACATGAAACATACAATCCTTTTAACCATGTTTATTTTTTGATCTCCACCACTTATCAAATCAAATCCTACAAAAAGATAAACATCATGTCACTATAAAAAATATAAATTAAAAATGAATTTTTGGAATTATTTTTGTTTTATAATATCTATTATTCTTATACTAATGTTTATAAAAAGCATCTGATCAAAAAAATTGTTGTAAAAACCCATGGTACATAAAATATGAATTTAAAAAACAATTTACCTATGTTTTTTTAAAACAAGACAGTAAATGAGGCTTAATTTATAGAAATAATTCATATAATTTAGTAAATTAGGTTTCACTACTTAGGTATTTTTATTTATATTTTTCGTAAAAATACCTTGGAATAAATAATATATATTTTTTTAAAATATCCTTACATTTTTAGAAACATCAGTAAACAAGCTATCACTATTGAGGGACATTTATAAACATGCTAATTAGTAATATGGAATTTCCTGTTGATTTTTAGAAAAGTCCGTAAATAAGAACAAATATACCTATTATTTTAAAAAAAAATAGTAAATGTTTTATTTATTAAATTCAGACTTTTTTTACAATGATTTTCATTGTAAAAACTGTTGTACAAAAAACGTACATGTAAACAAGATCTAATTTTTTATAGACACATTTGTATGTGTGGTTTTATTAATTAGAGACATTTAAAAACATCACCAATTTTATAAAACCCATTTTATTATTTCATTAAGAAACATTCATAAATTAGATCTTATTTTGGGAAATTCCTAAAAAATGTCAATAATTTTTTTATTATTTAACTTCCTAATTTTTGAACCTTGGATTTCTTACAATAAAAAATTATTTTTTAGAAGCTCACTCACCTGTTTCCCTAAAAACACATCTACCATCCCCCTACACCACTAAGAATTCGAAATAGGTACCTTAAGAATCATATCTGATCTCTGACCAACATATCCTTTGCATCATTCAATATTAAATTGTATTATGTTATATATATATATATATATATATATATTTCCATATTTAAATAATTATCTCTGTTTATAATATATATATATATTTAATTATTTATATTTTAGTAACTATATATGATTATATATTACATATATGATTATATTTATATATTACATATATAAATGTTTAAAATTTTTGTATACATATATGATTATATATTATGTATATATATTTATATCTCTATTTTTATGTTTTATCTTATATATATAAGTGTGTGTTTATATATATGTGTGTGTGTGTAAATAAATATTTTTATGTGTACATATATATATATTATAATTATATATATAATTATCTAGGTTAAAAAACAAAAATAATAGACGTGTTTTTTTAAAACGTAAATAAATTTCTAATATATTTTTTGTTTTTTATATAAATATATGTGTTTGTGTGGGTGTCTTTATATATATATATATATGTCTGTATTTATAAATATATTGATATATTTTTATAGTGATGAGGGTAAATGGACTATATATATATATATTTGATGTTTCTATAAAAACTTCAATAATTTGATGATGTTTATTGAAAACATCCTTAATATAGAATATTTTCTTGGGAACATCGCTAATTTAGATATATATTTTAGAAAATTTCAAAAAAATGTTAAATCCCAGTTTCTTAAACATTGTTTACTAGGGTTGGAGGGTGGAGCGGTCATTGGTTTTTTGAGAAAAAAAGACTTATAAGGAATCCAAAATTGAGTATTTATTTTTTATACCATCATTTTTCCATATTATATTTGATTTTAATTCGTTTAGTAGTCTTTTTGTCATTTTTTAGTGGAGAATGAATTTATTTTCTTTCCGTATATTCATATTGATATTACTGTTTTGAAATTTAATCATTTTTATGTTATAGTTTTAATAATAATTAAATATGTGCATATTTTTCATAATAACATAATAAAATAACTTTATACATAAACATTTAAACATATTTACATAATAATTTATTTTTAAATATTTAAATCATATAGAAATTAATATTTATTATTAATTTTTTAAAATAAAAAATTACCTATTTTATTCACTATATAAAATGCATATATATATACCTATAAAAGTAATTTTTGTATATATAAATATATTTGATTCAATTAAAAAAATAATTCTATGTATATTCTAATCTATGTAAATAAATACATATATGTATTTACATGTGATTGTATTTTGAAAAGTAGATATGTGTATATGTGTGTAAGTATTTTTGTATGTGTGTGTATAAATATTGTGTAAATATATCATATATAAATTAATTTTTATAAATAAACCATAATCATCACCATTAAATATATTATATAAACGTATTTAGTGTAAATATTCATAAATACATTATAAAAAATACATAAATATAAAATTGTATGTGAATATTCATATATATATATATGTGTGTGTGTGTGTGTGTGTGTGTGTGTAAATGTAATGTATAAAATTTATATCTAAATATATAATATATAGAAATTATTTAGAAATATATTTAAAAATATTTATATGAATGGCACGGAATAAAATATTATCCATTTTATATAAATCAATATTTTTCCATTTTTTGTTATAAAAATTTATAAGCATATGTATATACTAATAAAAATATATATATAATGTTTATATACATATATGTGTATATATTATTAAACTAATATATATATATGTGTGTGTGTGTGTGTATTTAAATTTAAATATATTTAAAATATTATTAATGTACAATATATTTAAAAATAAAAAAGAATATATATATCACAAACATGCACAAATATTTATTTTATAATCATGTATAAAAATAATTATATAAATATATAAATAAGAAATATGTATGTAAATATATATCAAAATTACTATAAATATCATAAAGGATGAAATAGAACTATCTTGGTGTAGTGGTTAAGGCATTAAAATTTGAAAAGGGAGGTCCCATGATCAAATCCCGATGCGTGAGCAGGCGCAGAAAAAGTGGGATTATGGAATATTGGGATCTCGGCGGTGTGAGAGTTGGGTGGTTGAAAATCACTGACAATTTTGGGGAAATTTTATGAATATATGGGAGGGGAGTACTGAATATATATATTTTTTTTCTTAAAATTTTATCATCTCAAAAAAGAAAGGATAAAGACCTTCGTTCGGATCTATAGATCAAAAAAATCCAACAATAACCATTATTAGCATTCTCAAAAAAGAACCAATAATTTTTTTCCTTTAATAGCGCTAAAAAATCACTGATAAGGGGGGTTATCAGTGCTAGAAATAATAGTTGATAAAGGGGGAGCTTTATTAGTGCTTTTGTTTTAATGTTAATAAATCCCTCCCTTTATCAGAACTTCTATTGTAGTTTTGATAAAAGGTCCCCCCTTTGTCATTGATTTTTTTGCACTTTTTAAAGGAACATAAATTTTATTAAAAAAATTATATATCATTAAAAATAATATATTTATATGTATTTTTAGATATAAAACACTATAATTGAATATATGTGATTTATGTCATTCTAAATACGCATTTACACTTAATATATGAGATATATATTTAATAAATGGATTATAAAATATATGAGAAATAATAATTCTCAATACACATTTATTGACTAATAGCCATTCAATAATAATCAGAAGATATAAGAATTCATCAAATAAATAAATTATACAAGACAAGTCGAAAAAATGACATAAACATCAAATGAACATAACTTTTTATATGGGTGTCCACATGGGATCTACCAAATATAAAATCATTGCTTTCAAGGATATCAACAAAATTATGATTGGGGAAACCAGGGTCATAATTTTTTTAATGTAGAAAATGGTCTGAATGGCCTCCAAAACTGATATTTTAGTTGTGATACCCTAAAAGTTACATATTCGATGAGATTACAACTTCATTTAAGAGAGTCATCTTGTCCCTTTTCATTAGGGACTACTGTTATTCCCACATAATACATTCATAAAGATGTTCTGTTTTTGAAATTTTATCAATTTTTTATAATGTTGTTTTATTTATAAGTAAATATAATCCTATTTTCTTATATTTAGATATAATAAATCAATTATATAATTAAAAATTTAATTATATTTACATGATAATATATTTTATAATATATAAACCATATGGAAATAAATAGCATTTATTCATTTTATTTAAATAAAAAATTTAAAATTTTATGTACCATATAAAAATGCATTAACATATATATATATATATAGGTAATGTTTATATATATACACGTGTTTGTGAATAAACAAAAATAAATTTATGGGTATATTCTTATATATATCAACAAATAAATATACGTAAATATTTTTTTGTGTATGTCAGAAATACAAATATATATGTGTGTTTATGTGTTGTCTATATAAATCATATATACTTGTATTTTTATTAACATATCCTTATTATTAAATATATTATATAAATGTATTTAAATTAAATATTTATAATTAAATTATCAAATCAATATATCTAAAATATAAAATTCGATATAAATATGTATAAATATATATATATAAATATATAGACATAAATATATATGTTATATATAAAATTTTTATGTTAACATACAAAATAATAAAAAAATTTAAAAGTGTATTTAAAAATAATTATATAAATCATATGTAATTAATTATTAGAAATTTTATTTAAAACAATATGTAAAAATTTTTAAATTATAAAAAAATATTAATATATATATACATATACAATGGTATATATACTATTTATATATTCATATGTATGGATATTAATAAAAAAATATAAATTTATATATATTTTCTATTATATGTAATGGATTATTAATATAAAATAAATTTTAAAAACATATATATATATATATATATATATAATAAATTCACATGCGTGCATACACACACAAAAACGTATTTTATAAATGTATTTAAAAATAATTATATATATATATATGAATAAAAAATATGTATGTAAAAATTATAATGATTAAAATATATATAGAATAATGTAGTATAAAATAATGTAATACAATGGTATAGGGGTTCACATTAAAGAAGAAATGTTATTGATTTGATTCTAGGTGCTCAAGAGTGAGTTAGAAGATTCATGGCGATGATAAAGGGGATTCGTGAGAACTGTTATCTGTGGGATCACTAAAAAAATAGGTCTTACTGGTGGTTTATTAGTGGTGGTTATAAAAATAGATGTTTATAATATTAAATTGAATATAATTTTAAATTAGATATGGTTTCAACAAAACCATAGCCAAATGGTTTTATTTACTATTTATTGATGGATTTTTTTAAACCATCGTTAGTCGTTAACAAACATCTCACCACTCCCCCCCACCTGATACTATACTCCTCCCTAACCCCATGACTTCTCCTCCCCCACTCTTCTACACCCCTCTATGATATTAGTGAAGACCTCCCCTCTACCTCGCAGTTGCACCACTCCCCAATGGCAACAGCCACCCCACTCCCACTTAGTCACGCTTCTCCCTAACGTCGATGAACGCCCTCCCCCTCAACCATGAATCTCCCCAATGTCGACGACTACCACACCCCCTTGGCCCCACCACTCCCAGATTATGATACCCCTTCTATGTGATAACTCCCTCCTCCCCATCACCCCCTTCTCCCCGGAAGCTCTCGACTCTGCCCTGATGGCACCACCCAACACCGCACACCCACCCCTGATCATCTAAACCCCGACCCCATCTCCTTCCCAACAATGACGACACAACGACCCCTACTCCTTGATGGAATCCCCAATAGCATCCCCTATTCCCTTATTTACAACATATTTGATCCCCAATCATAAGTACAATTTTCAGTTTTTTGAATGTAATTTATAATTCTGATTATGATTTATAATAATTCCAAATTTCAAAACTAGAGGTAAATGTTGTGTTTATTTAGTAGTAGATATATGTTTACAGGGATTTGATTAGTATGTTATGTAGATTATGTAATGTATTTTGATTTATTATTTTTTAAAATAATATATGTTTGACTATTTTTTATGTCTGATTTGTAATAATGATTTTTATATATAATTTTGTGTTTTTTATAATTTTATAAGAACTAGTAAGTGGTTGGAGTTATATATAATTATTTATTTTTAATATTTTTAAATGATTTAAATTTAAAATATTGAATATTAATTGGATGATTAATTATATGTTATGTGTGATCGCATAATTATATACGTGTATGTTCAATTTGATTTATATAATACATTTATATAATTATAGGATAGAGTTGATGATTAATCTAGAAAATGTTGTGAGATCTGTACTTTTTTTTACATGTTATATTAACCATTTATATCATTATATTTTAATGAATATAGAAAAGTGTGAAAATACAATACGTACGGATATTATTTGGATTAATTTACTTCAAAACAAAGCTCAAAATTCCATGTGTTTGGAATAAGTTTTAGATTATATAATTGTAAACCAATAAGTATATGTTAAAATAAAATTTATGGGTCCTCATAGAAAAATCAATTGATGGTTGAATGGAAGAAAATTATGTGATCATTTAATATCTAAATAGTTTCATACATGATATGTATTTTGGATAATGAAAATTGAATCAAATGTAATTAAAAATCAATTTAATGACAACCTAGTAAAATAAATACAATGTGACCCTCTATAAGAGAATTTATTTCAAAATTTTATATATAAAGTATTTGGAATTTCTATATAAAATTTCCAAAATTTTAATAGATCAAAAGAACATTTAGATGATCTATATGAAGTCAATTTTTCAATACACTATAATTAAAAAAAATTAGTTTTAAGAGTTAGTTGAACATATAAAATATGTATTATATAATGGGTGACCTATGTATTCTATGTTGAATCTCTACATATGTTTTCTCATTTCATGATTAAATATAGAATTACTAAAAATGAAATTTTTAGCATTTTTGAGTTTCTTCATTATAAATTTAGTGAATCTATGATCAGTGTATCATTCCATGAGATAAATAAGTTCATTAATAGACATGTACATGATTATACATTGATTCATGCTTTCCTTAATGAGTTCATGATTTACTTGTGAGACGATTCTGATAAAAAGGTATTTATAATATTTCATATAATAAGAAGTAATTATATTGAAAAAAATGATATTATAAATCAGTGAAACCATACTATGAAATATAAGTAGAAAACTCATGAAATGGTTTTTCTTTAAATTATATTTAATTAATTCATAAAATAATTAATCATGTTGTATGAGACTTCATATGACATAAAGTGGAATCATCATGATAGTAATGATGTCTTATTGAGACATTAATAATATTCAACATCATGGCAGAAGTTAGATTTATTATATCTATTTTTTTCATATCCTAGGTGTGTATGTTTTTTATTGGCTTCTATGGGTTTTTACCCATTGGTACATTAAGTAATAATTTTAGCATTTGGCATGTTTTTTGGATCCCCTATAATTTACCTATATGGATGTGTGTGCAAAAGTCTTCTTTCATAATATTGATCATTATTCATGGATGAAAATGCAAGGAAATTATATTTATGTATACCTTTAAAATATAGTCAAATCATTAATATAATTATTGAATTAGGACATCGAAACATATGAGGATTAAATGAGGAAAATTTTCAAAATTTCTACTTCTTTAATGTGGAATTTTATTTACTTTCTTGGACTAGAAAATTTATTCAGTTGGACAACTAATACTCATTTGGATTTCCCGGGTTGTAATTTCGATTTTGAAAGTCAACTATAACCTCACTGTGTAAAATGGTATTTTATGTATCATCATAAAATTATTTATTCTTCTCAATAATTCTGCTTTAAGAAGATACAATTCAATTGATATATTGACTTAGGAAATCAATTTAAGGTGTTATTTGGTACTCAAATCCTAATACTAATCGTGAATGTCACTAGACGATTTATAAACTGTTATTGGTTTAAAGTATGGAATAGGTTATGAGGTATAGTATCTAATGTAGATGGAAAAAATTAGTGGAATATAAATTTATATTTATTAAACATTCTTATAAGATGTTTAATTAGATACATCATAATCTTAACAAAATTCATATTGATAATAACATATGACACAATGTAACTTTTAACATGATTAATGAGCATGATAAATCAATGGATCACCATTATTCTCATATGAATTTTGAAACAATTAATATGAAGAATGACTTTTGGGAAGTTGAGAGTGGAATGTATTTTTCTGTTATTTTATTAATGAAAAATCATGAAAAAAATGTATTCATTAATAAATTAAATAGTTTAAAAGTTACATATGGATATTCATGTAACATATCAAGTAGGTATGACTTAAAAAATATAATTTCTCATAGATTCCAAATTCAAGACTCATATATACTGATTGAGTAGTTATTTCTATTAGAATTACGTAACACTTTACCTAAAAATTTAAATGTGGTTTTATTTGAGTTATGTACTTTTTAATAGAGAATAGTTAAAACCTCTAAATCAAAATGTCATTGGTAAGATTCAAGATTTTTTTTTACACTTTTTCATTTGGATATGTTATTTACCCTTTCATTATTCAAATTCATGATTAATTTGACTGCTTAATTGGTTGAAAAATCTAAACATGGTGAACCAATACAATATCGATGGATGTGTCCAATTGAGAGGTATATTGATGTTATGTTTATTTTCATTAGAGATTCAATTTTATCAAATCATTGTGCACTTTTTTTAATATTTTTCATTATTTTTTCATCATGTACTTAGGTAATTTGAAAGCATATGTGATGAATAAATCCCAACCAGAAGACCCCATTGATGATTCTTACATACCCACAGAGTTATTGAACAACTAATCAAAGAAATTTGATGGAATTCATGATATATTAAATTTTGTTAGACGTAGTGATGACATATTCACTAATTCTCATTTTGAAAACTCATCATTGTTATTTCAACTAATATATGACCAATTAAAAGGGGTCAAATTTTTCACTGATTTAATTGGAGTTTATATAAGAAAACAGACATTTGATACTTAATAGTCATATTATTGGTCAATTTCATGAGGAATTTGGAATTTGAAACCAATAATAGACTAAGGGGGCATGTTACAAATAATATATAATGATCAAAATCCATTAATAAGTCGGTTGTCGAATGGTTCTACCATCGTGTTTGTATATACTAATATTAACATTATTGGGGTGTATTTATTTTTTATAAGTTAAAATTAAAACCATATTTATTTTTGTGTAGATAATGAATGTTGAAAATCAAGATGAAAATCAAATTATTTGATATTTTTTGCTCGAGGTCCACCAAGATATGCTAAGAGTTTTGATGCCTACAATATTCATGGATTTAGGTATCATAAATTTTGTCATTATGATGACCTTAAAACCCATCATAGTGATATATTTATAGTTACATAGGTGAGATACTGTGGAAATATGTATGAATTAATCGAATTAAACTCTCATAATCATTTTTTAGTTTTCTTATTCCAATGCATGTGGTTCAAAATTGATAGGGGTAAAATGAAAATTTAGTTAAATGTTATTTATTTCATCTTTTCGCACTTGATCTGTACCGTTGAGTATACAGAGCATGATCAATTTTTATTCTATTCATAGTGGAAGATGGTTTATTTTGTGTATGGTGATATATATGAAGTATAGAGTGTTATTGTACATATAAAGATACATTAATTGTATGATATTGGATATGAATTTTAACTGGTTCTATGGGATAGTCAATCTCATCAATCACAAAATATTTAGCAGTTTTTTCATGATAGTTTCCAAAAAATAGAACATGAAATAGAGGGGGGAAATGAAGCACAGGTTTCAATGGAGGTTTAAGAAAATAAATATAATGAAGATGAAGACAATTTAATGTATAAATTTTTTACGAAAACATATTTCAATTTATCATTGAATAGTGTTTCGAACATATATTTATTATTCTAGTATTCCATTTATTTGTATTTTTTTAATTTTCAATTCATTTATATTTAATATATATGAACCATTTTAATTATTGGAATTAAAAACTATTCTGGTCATAGTCGATCAACATATAGATGTACGACACCACTACCATTAGCTTCAACAGATCTTAGTGATTTTTTATACCTAATCCTACTAGAAATAAAGCCATTTCCTCAAGAGCTATTGGTAACCCACCTTCCAATTCACTATTGGTGATAGAGTAGTTGGTCCCCCCTTCATCTAGGTTATATTGTAATGTTACTGTTTCTGGTATATATGACATTATACCAAAGAATATATATATTTATTAATATTTTAATGTATTTCTAAAAATGATTAATATTAAAATGTAAGGGATATAAATATGAACACAAAAGATATGTGGATCCTGAAGGAAATCAATATTATCAGCCTATTTGATGATTTTGGTGTTCCTAAGGGTGGTGTTTTTTAAAAAAAATGGGTATATTATTGGGGATATTTCTTGTGAGATGGTTAGTTTCCCCATTAATAGTAAACATTGGAGGAATATTTCAGAAGCTTTAATATAGTAGGAATTTGATACTCATGTAATGGTAAAATAAATTTAATATTACATGATTACTATTTTAAAAGGTATTAGTAATTTTTTATAATAACCTTAAAAATTGTTACATTTCTTATTTCTAAATTTTTTCCCATTATGATGTTTGTGACTATTTTTTACGCAAATGGACTTCGAAAATTTTGGAATGGAAATTGAATGATTTTTAATAGAGATTATGGAACTTGTTTAATGAATCCTATCCGAGTTCATGATAGATGTATGAAAATGTTCCTGAGGTCAATTCTCATGAGAAATGCATTCTCTTTGTCAATATTAATATATTATAATGTCATGAGGTAATATTATAATTTATAATATATTAATAACATTAAAATAATAAAATTTTATTTTTTATTAATGTTGAAATTTTTTGTAGGAATTATCTTAAAAATACATTGAATTGTGATAAACAATTCATTCCTCGCATCGCTGGGTCGCATGATTTTTCATAAAAAAAGAATAGTTTGGGTTTTTATTGTATTCATTATTAATCATATCATTTTTATACATCATGGTCATTTCATATTTTTTTATTTTAAATTAATCATCATGAATTACTACACTCTGTTGGCCGAACTGATATATGGTTTATTGTTAATATGAGTCCTGATGGTAGTTATGCAAATGAAACTATAAAATAATTTTGAGTAAGTAATTTTCATTACCATTTCATGTTATTTTATTACTATAAAAACATAATAACAAGACATATATTATAACAAAAAACAACCCTTAAACACAATTAAATTGGTCTACAACATGGATCAAATGATTCCAATTTGGTATAATTGGAAAAATCTAGGAGGCCACAATTAATAATGTTTAAGGGCTGATGTTTGTTATAATATTTTATTGAATTATATGTTTTATAGTCATGAAATAACTACATATAGTAATGAAAATTTAATTAATTATATAATATTATGAAGACAATATTTTAAAAAAAACATTGTTATAACTTTTTGAATCAAAATGTTAAAATTATTGAATTCTAGGATTTGAACACTTCATAATCCTCATGTGTTTCCCATAACAATACAATTACAATTATTTTTGAAGAAGCAGCCTCTAAGACATGTACGATGGTTATTTTATGGGCATACTCCATCTGCTTTCTCTAGTAGGGCATCAACATTAGTTACTACTATACCCAGTCAGGGATCAATTAGTTTCATTGATCAGGATTCACAAAGATAAATTGAAAGGCTGAAATAAAATGTGAAATAACAATACTCTTATATCCATACACATGAGGAGTAAGAGTCACCAATGGAAAATTTCATTAGATTTTATAATTCAAGAAATGAACAGCATATTCCTCAAGGAAATGTCAATACATATTGATCATATACCTGAGATAAATAATAAGTTTAATAGATCAATCAAACATTTTCAAAGAATTCATAAAACATACATAAATAAAACTAAAATGACACTTTTATATTGAAAACACAAAATTTGAGTAACTTTGACCACGTCTTGTCCCATATTGATGTTTGATTGATTTCTAAACATAAAAATGATTTGTTTATTATTACCCATATGTTTGAAAACTATTCAAGTTGTTTTGTATTTTTAGACACATTAAATATTTTATAAAGGTACCAAAGCCATTAAAAATATATGATTGTGGTCAAAAAATAGAAAAAACGTCTAATTGACATAAAATAACTTGAAAAAAAATATTATTTGATTTTTGAAATGTAGGAACCAACACCATGTCATTTCGAGTTATGGGTTTCCTAGAATGCCCATAAACAATTTTTTATCATTTTAAAAAACTATGACATTCATGTAATTATCCAACCATATAAAAAGACATTATATTGATATGAATTGATGTGAAAACCACAGTTGAGTTGTTCTTGACATGTATTCACAGAACACATGTCAATCATGCATGTGGTTTGGTAAGAATGATTCAGTAAACAATTTCCTAATGTAATGAAGACATTAAAAATGTGTGTTGGGGCGTAGTAGTAGGAAAAATATATGGAGTTTATATTACATAAGAGGAAATTGGATATCAATTGATTTAGAAAACATTGGATGTTATGAAACAACATTTTGGGTTATAGTTTTCAATACAATATGTTAAGTGTGTTTTTAGTGTTTTAAAATACTAGAACATGAATGTAATAGTCTAAACCATTAAACATGACCTCAGATTTAAGTAGAATTATGGTACATGCATCATTCCGTTATTTTTTATGTTTATTCATAGACAAGTCATCAATTTGACATGTGGTCTGGTTTGAATGACTTGTTAAATAGTTTTTAATGTACTAATGCTTTTAGAAATGTTTTTGAGGGGCCATAATATGGAAAATGACATCAGGTTGAAATTAAATCATAATAAAAAAACCATTGATTGATTTTTGAAGTCTAGGATCCTATGAAACATAATTTTGAGTTATGATTTTCCCTCGTTGAATAAATATAAATTTTTAGTGTTTTAGATAACTAAAATGTCAGTGTAATAGTCCAAAACATAGAAAAAATATAATATTGACAAGAAATAATTGGATTACCACTGTTCAGTTATTTTTTATGTGTGTGCAAAGAAAAGGAAATAATTTGATGTGTGGTGTGATTGTAATTACTCGATAAACAATTTTTAAAGGTATCAAAGACATTAAATATTTGTATCGGGGGCCAAGAATAAAAAATGACAACGTATTAACATAAAATAAGAGGAAAATTACCGTTTATTAATTTATGAAATTTAATAACTGATGACATGTCATTCTGAGTTAAAATTTTTTGGGATACCAATAAACCCATTTTTAGTGTTTTAAAACACTAAAATGTTCATGTATCTTTAAAGACTATTGGAAAAGACAATAGTTTGATTTTAAATCATGAGAAACCAATTGTTGAGTTATTATTGACATGTACATGTAGACAACATGTTAATATAACCAGAATTGTAGACTGAATGACTCAGTAAACTGTTGTTAAAGGTATTATAGACATTCAAATTGAGTGTATAGGTGAAAAAATAATAATATGATGTTGTAATGACATGAAATCTATGTATAAAACGTACTACTTTTTTTGAAAATAATTAATTGAATGTATATTATTTGGAGTTTCATTTTTTCTAGGATAACCATAAATGTATTTTTTTAGTTTTCTACAACACTAAAACGTGCTTATAATGGTCAATACAAAAAATTTGATCTTTGAATGTTGTGAAATCATGGTGAAACCATTATTGAGTTTTTTTTGATATGTACACCAATAAATAACTTCAATCTGACATACGATGTCTTCATAATGACATGATAATCTATTTTTAATGGTATTGAATCCTTTAATAACATGTGTTTAGTTGTCAAAAATTCGAAAACTATATTATATTCATGTGAAATATAAGGGAAATTATCTTATATTTATTTATTTAATTTATTAATTGACGGTATGTCAGTTCGAGTTATAGTTTTCCTGAGATGAGCATAAATTCATTTATGGTGTCTTAAAACACTAAAAAGTGTGTGTAAGATAAAAAACATATAAAATGTCTTTATATTGACGTAATGTCGTGATAAAATCACCATTGAGTTATTTTTTAATTGTATGCATAGAAAACAAATTAATATTATATGTATTATTGTTTAATTGACTTTATAAATAGTTTATAAATGTATTGATTCCATTGAAATTTGTTTTGAGGGTCAAAAATCAGAAAACCATCATCAAATTGAAAAGAAATTAGAGGAAAAAATTTTAATATTCAATTTTAAATGTTGGAATTTAAAGATTCTTATTCCATGTATTGGTTTTCTAGAGATTCCCATTTGTAGGGACTTTGTTTTCTTCCCCGTAAGACTATAGAATATTTTTATGAATAATTCTAAAGTTAGTCACTGCATTAGAAAAATGTTCAGGGGTCCTATGTCCACAGTGCGGTGGTTCTAAAAATATTAAATTTATTTTATCAGTCTTGTGATTTTTTAATTGAAATGTTAATAACTCCTGAGAAGGTTCTCATATCGGATTTATGAGACCGTGGTTGGGTTCAGAACATCGTGTTTACCCTAGACACAACATAAACCCTATTGCGCTAGGTGTGGGACCATATACAAGTTAGGGCCAGGACGATAAGGTGATGGGAGTATTTTATTAAAAATTAAATCCTTGTCCCCATTTTCCCCTTTTTGTACACATGCATGGGGAGTCCAAGCCTCCTCTAATTCCTCTACCTTCATCTTACTGATGAACCAAGGCATGGAGGTGCCACTAGGTTCCATTTTTAATGATTGTCATCTCCAGATCGAGAATGCCCACATCCTAAGCATTGTTATTCACCTAAATAATCGGTGTTTCACCATTGAGGCTAATTATAGGGATTTACCAATGGAATTTATCATCGAAATGGAGTGTAAACCAATCTTACATCCCATGTGATCTTACCGTTCAATGAATCTGAAGTTTCAGGGTCCACATGCCATGTATCTATGGTTACAATCTATAAAGATGCCCTCATTGTGGGATTAGGGGAAATTTCATGGGTAGCCATGTAATATTACACGGTCGTTTAAAAGAACACATCCAATGAAATTGGACAGAGGGTCCGATACATGATCTCAGGTGTACCACACGACTTCGTTGTCATATAACCCAAACACACCATGTATTAAGGGATATATGGTGCATAAGGTACATGGTTGGATTGTCCATGTGAAGGGGAAACACGGTCGGGGGCCCTGTAAAGCCGGACATGCCCTGTACTATCTTTACTCACTATTTATGTGTACATGGGTTTGAAGACCACGTACAAGGGATTCATAACCAGGTTCTCGGATGCTTTCACATGTTGTGTGGACCCATATACATGTTGGGTACACCTTAGGGGTCATATTTATATTTTTTACCACTTATATATCATCCCACATAGCTCATATCCCTTCCCACAAGTTTCATATCCTGATTAGCTTTCCCCATAGAATGTGATGGAGCCCCTGGTTCAAGCCTAGGAGGTACAAAGTGTAAGAGACCTATTGTGGGTCATTTTGGGTTGGTGATGCCTTGACTAGATGGGTTATGTGGTTCCCCCATGTTAATATTAGTGAATTTTATACTGGCAGGGTTGAGTGGGTCCCATGTTCTCTATTAGGGATATTTCCACTGGCAGGGTAGAGTGGGTCCCTCCATTCTATTTGCTACGTGGGTATCTAGTATCACATATCCTTCATCAGACTTTGACCCCTCTTCATATAAATTGTGAATGTGCATTAGGGATGAATCTCAACTCTATGGAATGAGTTTTCTCAATCATCATCGGTAAAAGACTTTGAGGATTTGGATCATGTCTCTCACTGAGAGGCCTTATACTATCCTCACTTCCTTATGTTTTTACATATAGGGTACATGGAATCCTTGTGACCAATACTTACGTTGGAATCTATACACTTCCTAGAATGATTGTTCTAGTTGGGGAATGTCCCCCAGTGATCCCTATGAGTAGACCCTCTATCTGTGTATCGAGATGTGATTCTTCCTTCTACTATCCATCATGATGTTTTCTATGGCCGAGTTCTCCAAAACTGCCAAACCAACTCTACCCGAGTGTTGATCCTCTACAAGGACAATTATAATAGATTAAATTTGGTTCTTGATACCCCTTTTTACGTTAAATATTTTTAGGTAGGGTTCTTAGTGTCCCATTATGTACCCTAGGTAGTGTCCCCTTCCTGGGGAGTTGGTGTTAGTTAGTCACAAGGTGACTTCTTCTCCAGTGATGTTTATCAAATGTTCCCTCATGGAAAGGGTATATGAGAGTTGGCTGAGTTGTGTCGTGAATTTTTTCTCCCAATAGAGCGGTATCTCTCAGTTGAGTTTCATATGGGATTTCTAGGTTCTCTCAAGGACCACTACCTATCAATGTATATCCCCTCCCATTATACGTACCATCGGGAATGGTTATTCTCTAGGTGTGTGTTCTGGAGGTAGGATTCTTCCTCTGGGCCTTGAGTGGGATCATGTTGCTTTCTACAAGGTTAAAACCTCATGATACCTTTGCAAGTGGTTCATTGGATCCCTGAGAGAGTTACTATGGATTTTTTATGGTTGGAACCATGAGACATGGAGTGAAAGCTAAGTATAGAAGGGTATATTCTGGGAGTCCCTGTGGCATGTGTCAATTGGATTACATGTTTGGGTTCTCAAGCTAACTATTCATGTTTAGTCAAATATCGTCTCAAGATGGAGTTTCTCTATAATCTATGTTCCCTCTATATGGTTCGGTTTAACTGATTCCTATTGGTTTCTCCCTTTTTTATTTGGGATTTTGGGGCAACTACTAAGAATTCTTATACTCACCCTTGCATGGGTTTTTCTCACATGTGGGGTTACTAGGGCAGGCCACAGGTACATCGATGGAGTCTTGGATGGATTCAAGAGGAGGTAGAGTGTAGTAACATGAATGACCGTGGATTCTCTCGGAGCTGTACCATGGAGATTTATGGTGTGGGTTTGACATAGATCCCCTCCAACGGAGAACTTTGGATGCTTTTGAATTTTTATTTTTGGTGGGTGTGTATTTTTTCCATTTTACACATCTAATGTACTACGGTTTGGGTTATATGTAAGCATTAATTTTAGTTTTAAGTTTTTTTTGAATATATCTATGTAAGGTTTCATGGAAGAATATTTTAATGTGTGTATATAGGCATCATAGGATTTGGACACCCCTATCTTTGATAGCCTACTCAGCGCTAGATTCCAACCCCTGGCCTATTGATGGCGGGCTTGGGGAGTCATAGCTTGAGCCTCGTTAGGATGGTTGGTGAAAGAGTGGTCTTAGAGGTTATAGGTTCCACTTTGGGACAATATTTTTTATCTTGGTTTGGTTTACATATAATTCATGTTAGGATGTTTTGAGTTCAACATTCATGTCAGGGAATCCATTGATGGTACGGGCAGGGGCTATAACCATTCAATAGGACTCTGATAACCATCCTTTTGAATCAGTACATTAGGACAATGTTTGTAGTAAAATAATGGTAAATGATTCATATAGGACTAGGATTTTGGTTTTTACTCTAATTCTTGATTCAGATCCCCAAATATACTCTCTGATAGTGGTTCATCATTAATTTGTTTTAGGATGTTTCCACAATGGCCGCCTTTGAGGTTTCACTGACTGGTTTGGATTACAACCCGGTTAGTGACGAGGTAACCATGGAGGGGCCTAGTAGTGACACAAGTAATTCTCCACATGTGAATCTAGTGGATCCCCCATGCTCTGAGAAATTCATCTACCCACCTATGAGAGTTTTTGTGGATGTTTCATGTCAAACTGAGCCACAATTGGAATAATTTGTGTTGGATGACGATGTGTTGGGGTCGCGAACATACTACCTATTATAGAAGAAATGTTTGGTGGAGGTACATGTTGAGAAGGAAATGTATTTATCACCCATGAAATGCATGAGGAACCATTATTTTAAGAATAATACCCATGAAGAGACTTATGATCCACTCTAATGTTTTGGTCAGAAAAAGAGGCCCTGCAATGCTTGTGACGGCCGAATACATATTGTGAGATTCTATCAAACCCATTGTGTTGCTGATGGATGTCCATTTCATGGACCTCATTGTAAGTAACATGATTTTTAGAGATGTTCATCAAGAAAAATATGATACATTAGAGCTAATGTTTCATGTGCTGGTTGTTTCTTTATGTTACCACTACCACCCCTATGTGGTCTGGTCCAGTCTTAGGGAGCTGGTGGATATGGACATTGAAGATTGCTACAACTGGAGGGTGTTGATCTAGAGGCTCTAGATTATTATAGGTACACATTGTTTCCATTCTACATTCTATATTATGATTTTTAGAAATTTTTATGAGGAACTCATTCCTTTTCATTTCTTGCTTGTGGTTTTCATTTGGGAAGAGGATGGGCACCATGTGAGCCTTATTTGTGAATTTCTCTTTGATTAATTATATGTATGAGGAGGAGGGATCATTTCCCCCAATGAGATGCATTTTTTTAACATTATTTAATACTTTATGGTGATTTAGTACCACCTAAACATTACAATATCATGGTGTGGTGGATGAGACCCTTATATATGTGTGTTCAGATCATTTTGGTGAGGGATGTTGGTAGTCATTGGGCCTAGTAATACCATGGTTGACTGTCTAGGTAGGTATTTTTTGATCATTTTTACGATAAATTTAATAGATTCAGATTGAATGTGATATTATTGTGGAGGTTTTTTCGTGGTTTAACATGGCATCATTGTCATAGGAAAGATGGAATCTTCTCTATCCAAGACTAATCCTTGATATAAGATATATAAACATGTGGGAGATAAAGTACCACCCAATGAGGACAGTGTCGAGGTGTGGGGAAGAGTTCTATCGACCAGGGAGTTATAGGATCATATTGTGTGTAGTGTATATTTTTATAGAGGCTATGTATGACCATGTCTGTACACATGGAAAACACTGTTTGTTCTCCAGGTGGGAGAGATTTTTTATTAAGGTTTTGGGTTTTTGTTTTGAGGTCTCTCTTGATAGGATATATATTGTTTGTATTTTTTTTGGATTTTCCTTATGGTTGTGAGTGTGTCAACATCAATTGTTTTCCATTAGCACCAATCATATAGTGAGATAGGGTACTGATGGTGTCTTTACTTTGGATTTTTTTTGGTGTTGCAACATACCATTCAGAGCTATTTGAGGTCTACTAAGGAATGTCAGGTTAGTTGTATCTGGGTGTTCGATGATGAGGTCTTAAGTTCAAGTGGACCTCGTCGAGGGTTCAAAGTTACAAAATTAGAAAAAATCTATCTCGGATGTTCATAAATCTTATTCCCTTTTGTTTGTGTTTGTTGTTTTACACCTGTCATAGTTGAGGAAACACATGCTACTTTTTTCATGATCTTAACCCATAGGTAGCTGGGTGGTGTGTGGTTTCACTTCTAGGATCCCCTAAGTGTGTGCTTTTAGGAAGAATAGGAACCCTTGGTGGTCTTTGAGGTGGTCTGTATTGTTTTTGTTTTTCATGGTGCATGATATTTGTAGCATTGAAACCTCTGGTGAGCTCACTAGCATGGGAGTTTAAGCTGAGAGATCAGGTCCTTTCCAATCGTCCTAGGCATTCACTTTTCATCGAAACATATCCTTAATTAGTAGAGGATGTAGAAACTCAGGATTTGGACCTATCGTACATTGGAATAATTATAAGAATAATTTTGATTCCAAGCACTATTCTAGTTCAAGACTCTAGGGTCCTAGGTACCCAGAGTTCTGATTTTAAAAATATTAATATATTTTATCACCCATTAACATATTTTCACAAAACATTATGAAAATAGTGAGTGGATAATCATGTCATATTTTTGAGATTTTGTTCAAGTTCAGAATGTTGTGTTTACACTAGGAACAAAATAAACATTTTTGGTGTCAGGTTTCACGTCCGAGGTGGGGCGGGGTCAAGACGTTAAGAGTAGGGGAAGATTTAATGAAAAATTAAATCCATATCCCCCTTATACCTTTTGTTTTTTACATTGTAGGTAGCTGATCCACCTCTCGCACATTTTATCTCTTTGACCAAATGATGAACTAATGCATGGAGGTGCAACCAATTGTCATTTTCGATGCAGATCATCGCCGGATCGAGAATCACTGTGTTCAAAGAATCATTCTTCACCCAAAGAATCAGTGCGTCACCCTTGAGGTTGGAGGTTTTTCATTTTAGTCCTAATACCCCCTTTTATGCATTGTTATAATGGTTTAGAGCACATGGAAAAATTCTAGGGACCCCACATGGTTCTCATTGTGTGTTTCATGGTGAACAAGGTTGTTTCAGGCTATTTATATGGACTTACATATATAATTTCTCAAAACATGGCATGTAAACCTCTCGTACACGCCATCTGTAATTCCCATTCATAGAAGGATATGTTTTAGGGTCTACATGAAATTTATCATGGGGTTACAGGCCATGTAGGTACCCTTATTATGTGGTTGGGGGAAATAGCCAGGGTAACCATGGAATAATACATTGCTGTGTAAAATAACATGGAAAATGTATGGAAAATGGGGCCCAGTATATGAGATCAAGTTAATCACATGACCATGGGGGCTTATAACCCGAACACACTCTGTGTAGCATGGTATGCATGAGATGTAAGTGGCACGGATGGCCTGGTCGTTTGAAGGAGAAACATGGACATGGTATAGGTGAATGAATACATTGAGTGTTCTATATATTAACGCCGTGTTTGTTTACATGGGTCAGGAAACCATGTACAAGGGATAAATGTCCAAGAGTTATGGTGAGTTCAGACGTAGTGTGGACACCGTTACATGTCGTTTACACCTTTGGGGTCATCTTGAGATATTCTACATATCATATATTCTCCTTCATAACTCAGATTCAGTCTTTTCAGAAGCCTAACTAGAGTAGTTTTCCATATATAATGTGATGGTGTCCCCAGTGCGAGACAAGGAGTTAAGATGGAAAAGCGATGTTGTTTGGGTTATTTGTGTTAGATATACCTTGACTGAATTGGTTGTGTGGGTCCCCAAAGATATTATTTTTTATGATTAGACTATAATAGTAGTGTGGAACCCCTACGTAACTGTTGGAAATGATTCAATTGATAGGGTTGAGTGGTTTCCCTGGTAAAGTTTCCATGAGTGTTTCTGGAATCACATCTCCTACACCAGATTGTGACCTCTCATTGATTGTATTGAATACATTTAGTGTGGATGTGTTTCTAATTTTTGAGTGAGTTGCCTCAATCCTCTTAGATAAAAGACTCAATGTATTTGGACCATTGTTTCCTTGAGAGGCCTAGTGTGATCCTCACAGTGAAACATTTTCCTTGGTAGGGTACATGGTATTAGTGTGACCAATATCTTTCATTGAATTGATCCTCTACCATTGATTATTGTTCTAGTAGGAATGGGGCTCCATATGTCCCCAGGAAGAAGACCCTATATATATGTATTTAGAGGTTAATCTTACATCAATGACCAATCATGATATTTTCCTCAGTAGAGTTCTCATAATCGACATGACCGACTCTACAAAGGAAATGATCATTTACTTGGTGAGTTATACCCGATTTAGGTTGGTGCGTGATACCCCTTTCAGTGATCAGTGTTATGATATTGGGTTCTTAGTAACATGAAATGGAGCCTAGGTCAGGTACCATACTTGAGGAGATTGAGTTGGTTTATTAATTTGTGTACTTCTTCTACGGAACTGTCCATCGAGGATACCATAACAGATAAGTACTGTTATAGTTCGATAGGATGTGATATTAGTTCATTTTCCAAATTGAGTGGCATCTCTCGGTTGAGTTCCATCTATGATGGTGAGGTTGAATCACCGACTAATAGATTTATGTGCATGTCCCCTTTCATTCTTCATGAAATCTGGAATGGCTAGGCTCTAGGTGTGTTTTTAGGATGGATTCTTCCTATAGGGCCCCGATTAGGACCATGGGGCTGTCTATGACATCTGAGCCTCATGAGACTATTGTGATAATTATATCGGAACCCCGAGTTAGTTATAATGGAAATTCTATGGTTGGTAAAATGAGATATGTAGTCAGATATGAGTATTGTTAGGTATGTTCTGGGAGTCCATGTGATATGTGTGATTTCATTGATATGTGAATTTTATCGAGCTGACTAATCATGTTTAGCTGAGGATAATCACAAAATTGGGTTTCTCTCTCACTTGGGTTCCCATTGGATGTGTTAGGTTAACTAATTACTATCATATGATCCCAATTTCATTTGGTTATTTGGTGTGATCACTGATTATTTCAATAATCACAGCTACATGGGAATTTCCCACAGATGATGTGTCTTGTGCAGACCACAGGTCTATCCTTAGGGTTTGAGTTGGATTCGGAGTAAGCAGAGCATAGTAGCATGACTGAACAAGGTTTTTATTAGATCCATTCTATTGATTTATCTATCAAGAAATTGATAGTGGTCCCCTCTATCTAATATGGTTGGATAATTTTATAGTTTTCTTTTTGGTGGGCCTGTCTTTTTTCCCTTTTGTACTTCTATGGTACTTTGGTTTGGGTATGATATTAGACTGAATTTTAGTTTTCATATATATATATACATCTACATTGTTTCATGGAGGTGTATGTGTGTTCATTCGTATAGCTACCTTAGGATAAGGCCTCAAATTTTTTTGATAGCCTTCTTGATGCTTGTCACCATCACATTGAATATTGGAGGTGAGCATTGGGAGTCCTTTTTTGAGTGTCATTGGGTCAGTTCGTGACATTGAAAACATGGTTTTAGTCTTTTAAAACAGTAAAACAAGCATTTAATGCTCCATAACATTGAAAAAATCGTGAAAATGAAGTGACATATTGGGAAAATAATAGTTGATTTATTTGTGATGTGTAATAATAAATAACACGTCAGTCTGACATCGAGTGGGGTGGAAATTACTTGGTAAAAACATTTTTTAGGGTGTCAAAATTAGGAGAGCGGTGACCGATTGACATTAAATCATAGGTAATAGACAGTTAATTTCTTTTAATTTTTAGAACTGATTTCAACTAATAATGAGTTATGGTATTCCAAATATACCTGTAAAAAAAATTTCATGTTTCAAAACACTAAAAAATGTGTATAATGGTAAAAATAATATAAAACGATATTTGATTGCAATTAAATCATTTGAAAAACTCAATTGAGTTATTTATACTGTGTGTGTGTAGACACTATATCAATTTGATTTGTGGTATGGTCAAAAGAACTCATTAAATATTTATTAGAGGTACTGAAGACTTTAAAAACGTGCATGGGAAGGGGTTCAAAAGAACAAAAATGACGTCGGATTGAAAAAATAATAGGAAGATTACCATCGATTTATTTTTGAATTATAGGCCTTATAAAAAATCATTCTATGATTCAGTTTTCCATGGACTTCTGAAAATGCATTTTTTATGTTTTTATACACCTAAACTTGTGTGTAATGGTAAATACCCAATAAACAACCTCAAATTGAAATGAAATCATGGGAAAACCTATTTTTAGTTTTTTATGTCATGTAATTTTTGACATCACATCAATTTGATGTGTTGTCCGGTCAGGATGACCTAGTACATATTTTAAAATGGTACCAAAACCATTAAAGTCATTTTTCGGGGGTTTCAAAAATGAGGAAAACAATATCAAACTGAAAATAAATCAATGGAAAATGAAAAGCACATAAATTATGAAATATAGGATCTAGAAACATGTCATTTTGAGTTATGGTTTTCTCGGGATTCCCGTAAATGTAATTTTTTTATGACAGAAAATGTGTGTGTAATGGTAAAAACCATAGAAAAAACCACATATTTATTTGAAACAATAGTAAAACCACCATTTAGTTATTTATGATTTTTATTCATAGAGAACACGACAATATGATGTGTGGTGTGGTTAAAATGACTTAGTATATAGTTTATAATGTTTCTAAATCCTTTAAAAAATGTGTTTTGGTGTCAAAACTAGAGAATAAATGTCATGTTGACAGGAAAATAGTGTCAAATTACCATTAATTTAATTTTTAAATGTTCTATCTTAAAAAATATCTTTTCGAGTTATGGTTTTCCTATAATACCAATAAACACATTTTTAGTGATTTAGAACACTAAAACATAGGTGTAATTATTTAAACCATTGAAAAAGATATCTGATTGACGTGATATAAATGGAAAACCACTATTATGTTATTTTTGAACTATAAGACTATTATTAATATCAATTCCTTTAAAAAATATATTATGTAAATATAGAGCACACTACATATTGATTTATAAATAATTTGAATGTTATACACTTATTCTAATTATTTTTCAAGTGTTTAATCATATCTTAAATATGTATGTTAAGGTTATAAATTTTCTTTATGATATATTATTAGTTTTAGTATAAAATTTATTCTTTTGGATTAAATTTTTTTTTTCTCAAACATTCTTAATATATCCTATCTTTTCTCCTTTTCATTTATTTTCATAAATGTTTTATTTTTTATTATAAGTTATAGATGCCATAATTATGTAGGATCTTTATTATTTTAATCCATGAAATTAATTAGAAGGAATTCATTATGGTTTATATTTTGAATTTTATGTTTTAACTTTATCAATGGTTCTACTGTATTTCTAATTTATTATGTTTAGTTATAATTTTTTTCTTATTTTTTTACCGTTGCTGAAACGATGTGGTTAGTTTCATTTTAGGAGATGAGGTAGAGGTAGATTGATGTATTAGTGGCTAAGGGGAGGATGTATATTATTCATGGGTTTTTGTTGGAAATATTTTATATTTATATATAGATGACCAATGTATATGTTAACTGAGGTTTTGTGACTGAAGTTATACAGATTATGGATGTATGTATATGATAATATGGATGTATGATGTATGTATGATGTATGTATGATATATTTATCATGTATTTATGTTTTAATTTATTACATGTTAGTTTTTTTATATTTATTTTTTTAGAAAAAACATTATAAATAATTATTATATATATTTTATGAAGGATTATAAAAACCATTCCTAAATAAATTAATGATAATCCTAATCAGCAGTGGTTAATAATAACTAATGATAAAGTTTTTAGTGGATCTTAGGTTTATATTGTCAATATTATTTTTTGGTTGTAAATTAAAAACACCACCATTAAATAAAACTGATATCACTTCAAAGTGATCCATAAATGAGACACACAAAATTGTCTCCAAATGAAAAAACCTATCGTGAAATGACAAGAGATCATGAAATATGCAGCGACCACTAGTTGATGAAAAATAACACTACAAATGTCTTATTTTTTAGTGGGTGGGGGTGTGTGGGAGATGGTGAGGTGTTGTTGGATGAATTAATAGAAGTGATAATGGTTATAGTGATTATTGAGAAAGGGGGTTGCCTGAAAATAATAATTTATTTCAAATTTTATTAGCACTAGAAAAAGAGTTTACAAACACGACCTATACCAGCATTTTATTCTAGATGATAAAAGAAATTTTTTTAGATATTATAATATGATAATAAATAACCTCTTTATAGGTGCTCAAAAATCACTAATAAATGGCGACTTTATCGAAGATAATCAATGAACCCTTTATGAACACTTTTGTTATGCTAAAAAATGTCCCGTTTTAACATCACTCTGATTATTAGTTATTTTTAGCACTAATAATGCTCATTTTTAGTTATTTTAAAATTCAAATATATAGTTCCATTTATCATTACATTTTTTTATTGGTCATAAAAGTTTGAATTCAATGTAAAAATGATTAAAATCAATTTTTATCATGATAAAATCAAATTTCAAGTTCTTTTAAAATCTATAACCATAGTAGGGATTGGAACTGAATATTTCTCATCAGATACCAAGAACACCAAATAATAAAAATATATCTGACCCAATATTCCATAAAAAGGACTAATTCATCTTATATTGGGTGATTTTCTAGTCTTCTATATCTTTACATATCATATTTATGCATGCACAACCCCGATGATGACCAATCTGAATAATTGGAAATTTTAGTTTGGGAATATTATTGTAAACCATGCTATCTCATTCCATGGTGTAGTCAAAACAAGAATGCCTTCAAAAATATTCATGGGATTTATGACAATGTATTTTTCCCATCATACACTGAGTGTTAGGGGATTATATTGATATGGGTTTCTACAGTACATACCCACAAAAATTTACATTATCGAATAAGAGTATTAATGTATGGAGATTTATTTCAACCAATTTTATATATAAATTATTCAAAATAAATTTAATAAATTAAATATGTATATATATATATTATAAATTATCTAATTTATCATAAGATATATTATTAATATATGGAATATATAATATATTATCACATTATTTATTACATTATTAATTAATTTATTGAAAATTAATTACATTATGCTACATGATCCAAACAAATTAGTATTAGAAAATTCAATATCCATCATTACAAGAATCTGGATATATGGATGATAGTGTAATTTCCCATAAATAATTAATATTCCTTTCCATTGATCACAATATATCATGGGTCATTAATTAATTATAAAAACAAACATTAACCATGATATTTATTGTCTATATGAACAAACCACAACTGTGTGGTTTATTCTATATCCCCAAATGATGTTTCCCATGTAACGAATGCTTGAACTAAAACTAAAGAGATTAATATGTAAATATATAGGGTTTAAAATAAATTTCCACAAAATTTATATGTAGAAATATATTCCATACATTTTTTATGATCCTTTAATATAAATAGAGGAATTACTATAGTCAATGGATATTCAATCATCAATTCGATGATGTTATCCAAAATGATCACCATTTTATCTTTTCAACACCACCTTCTGGGATTGTATTTGATGTCACTATTCTTACATCGACTCCAACATATTTTATTTGTAGCCTGAAAGACAACATCTGAATCGGCACAATATATAATCTATCACAACCCCCACACCATATAGTGTTCCCCTCCAAGTCCATAAGTGGGAGAATAGAGATAGTGACACCTGAGTACTGCCTCTAGTAGGTCCCGGGCTATAGAATAAAACCAAGGGTGTTGGAGACTCATATATGGGAGGAATTAACCACTAAGAGAACACATCTAAAAGCGTGATATAATAAAGAAACCAACCAAATTCTACTCAGAATACAATATAAAAGAAAAACCAAGTACCCATAACATGAAAATATACTATATCTAAATGAAAAATTACAAGTACCAAAATAAAATAAAAGGCAGCAGTGAACATGAATCCCAAAATGATCTTGTTAGTCCCTAAGATGGTAGTAACCATCCACATCTAAAACCCTCTCCAAATGACCTAAAAATATAATATATATAGGTGAATTATAATGGTATACACAGTAGTAACCTCTATAGATCTTCTTGTGAAAAAGGTAAAGAATACAAGCTGAAGCATTGTGAACAACCCATGAAAAATAATCATCACATAAAAATTTAAACTATGTTTCTAGACTCCCTATGGCTACTCTCACCATTTATCTCATAATAGAGAAAATAAAATAAAAAAATATCAACGTTACCCTATTATAACTTCATAACATGATTGTCTCTTTTCTCCCTCATCGTACGTCCTAAGAATATCTCTCCAAAAAAGGTAGACCATATAATCATGGGATATTTCCCACAACATGAACCACTTGAAACACACAACCAAGTCAATATAACTAAAAGTAGCCATGAAGTTTCTGGGAGACACCATAGCCTGTATAACTACTATCATATATTCATTTTATACATCAATACATCATAGCACATACATTGATTATGGAACCTTATTCCATTATATCCTACACATGTTATACCTATAGTAGTCCTTAGGAAACATTATATAGAATACATGTGTGTGAGAGTAACCAAAATACATTGCAACACTATACACAAATATATAGGGGCCACCATAGACCGTATAACGACTATGAGACATTCGATATTATACCTCAATCCATCATTTCCCATACAGCGGTTATGGAACTATATGTCATCCTAGCCTACACATCTAATACCTATAGAATTCCTTAGGAATTTATATATATAATACATGCATGTGAGATTTACCAAAATCCGTTAGAACACTATACACACATATAAGGGGAAAATTAACTATAGTTCATACCAACATAAGTAACTACCAAGATAAGATATTTGGCTCAAATGGAGGTATTTATCAGTCCATACTCCCACCAGAATGTTGGTGAAAACACTCCCCTAGGACATAGTATCCATCGGGTGTCATTTTCCCTTGCATTAAGGGTACAATATCATATAAAACACCAATTTTTCATGATATAATATATCTCACAACCACTCTATGAGAATAAAAATGTCTTAGAAAAACAACATATAACATCTCTCGGACTCCCAACATCCACTACTATGACCATATATCTTATAAGTGCACAAAAATTTTAAAGAGATGCATTAAACAATTTTATTCCTTTAATCAATTTCAATTTAAATTAATTAATTATTTAACTATTTATGAAACATTAAAATTTTCTAAATTACATTTCATTAGTATTACAAAAACATTACATTCCCTCTAGGATTAAGAAAACTGAGTCCAATAATTCTAAAAATTACAATGTCAGTATTTCATCCTAGCATGATCAAACTCCATGGGTTAAAAATTTATTCATTTATTAACATTTTTTCTTTCCATATTACATGATACTCTTGGAAATCATCATATGCATCCAAAAATTTTAATAACCATGAACCTCCATCTGCATCAAGTATTAGAGAAAGGAAATTAGTTAAACAGAACACAAGGCCATAAAAACATATTAAAAAAACATATAGCGTTCATGTCAATGGTTAAGTTAAGTTTCAAATTTTTCTTCCATCTCCATTGTCCTCCTGACACAAACATGTATATATTGATTCGTCTCCCCATTATATGAATCAACTAGTACAATAATAACCGGCCTCCCCACCACTCATATCACAACATCCCTCTATCCTCTGCCATCCATGGCTCACATCACATCGTTCCTCCCCATCCAACATACCACAACTTCCATCTATGCTCACATCATATCACAAGAAGAATGAAAAAAGAATAGTAACATTGTTTATTTACCTAAAACAAAAAATTCATCTTTTACACACAACAAGATCTTATTGGTCCAAATCACAAGGCACTCATCCTTTAAAAGAATGTGGGAAACGCATTTCTTACATGGAATTTTCTTTTATCAAAAAAATTGTTATTATTATATCTTGAATTAACTGATTCATTATTCATAGGTTCCAACTATAGGTTACATAAGTATAAAGACATCACAATCTGTCACCGAATAATTAAAAAATAAATTCAACATGCCATTAATTATTTTATCAACAATCAGGATCATTCTTGAGGTTAATTAACCAATTTGATTAAACATTCATTGTATTGTCAATTAGAATATAAACAAATTTCAACATCAATAACTAGTATCATTAAACATGACTCTTTAATATATTATCCAATCAATTATCAATTAAATCTATCTTTACATTATTTACCAATTTCATATGCACTCCAGGATTAAAAATAACAACATTGATATCACGATATATAGAAAATCAATAAGAAAATTGTTATCATGTAACAAACAACATCATTTCAATGAGGTTGATTTCAATTCTATTAATCGAGTTCATGTAATTATTTTAACAAATTTATTATGATGCATGGGTCTATATCATGAAAGATGTATGATTTCATATAAATATGTATAGAAAAAATGAATCCCATACCTAAAAAGGGTTTCAAAATTATACGTTCACAAAAGGACTAGTGTCAAATATCCTGATCACCTCTCCCACCGGAACTGAATTCATCCTGTGATTCCATGCCACAACCATGCCAACCAAAAACCAACAAATATCCATTAGAAACATGGAAATCATGCACCATCACATGAAAAAGAGGAACATGAGTAAATAACTTATTTAAAACATTATAATGTAGGTGAAACATTTCATGAATCAATGAAAATAAAATGAGTGAATCTAGGGATCGATCATTGATGAAGGAATCCCCAAAATGTTGATATGGGGGTCGCTAGGATTCATAGAATCAAGAGAGAGGCCCTATATCAATATGGGATGATTAAATAAGTATATGGGAATGATATAAAATGTAAAACATTAGGGATTTACATGAAATGTAATCCCATTTTATGTGGTCTAATCGTTAGGGTTTTGTTAGAAAAAACAAATGTGTTTACATTATTTTTTATTATTGTTCTAATCTTGATTCAATAAAATTCATGAATCCTACATTCATTTAATGAAAAAATTTTACACATCGTGAAATATCACGACTTCCATATTCAAGTTGCAGAAATCCTCTAGACATCCTCAAATCCACCTCTAACCACCTAGGTCTTCAGAAACACACAAATGGTTGATCCATGAGGATCTAGGACCTTACATTATATACCTATAAAATTATTCTCATCATCAAGAATCCAATACCAACCTAGAGTGGAATCATAGATGATTCATCTGATCATCCATCCACTGAGATTTCTATCAATACACTCTTCAGCACAGGAGACCAAAATCCTCACCGAAGCCCGATTGGATAGAAATAGTGAGTAAATGTACTAATAATTGATTCTTATCCACATATAATAAGAGATTATTCCCCTACAACCATAGAAATAATAACATAGAGAGCATAGGGCACACCTCGTGTATCTTTACGTCCCATGTATTGAGAGTAATCCACAACATGAAATAAGGGAAATCAATCCCACAAACAAAAAAAGTGTTTACAACACTGAAATAACCAATGTTACAAGAAAAGAGTTCAACATATAACATCTTGAGATACTGAGTGCATATCTATGACTCATATTCCCATGTACTCTTCTACATGCCACCGTGTTTCTATAAGACATGAGCCGAGGGGATGAAATTCCCACCTAACACATTCTGCAAGCATTACTAAATCACTACAAGATTCTCCCTGAATGTCACATAATTTCCTACATCGATCTCTCCACAACTGATGATACAAGAGTATAAATGAATATGAAACCCGACATGTGACATGTTAAATAAATAATTTATCTGTATCATCTGTGAGGGATGCACAATCTGATATTACATTACTCCATCATGTGTTAACACCTTGAAATTCCCAACAAACTAGGGAGAAATCTTACTCCCATGTCCAAAACATCTCTTCCCATGATGGGTAGTCACATTCAGGAACACATGACCCTGAACATTAATCTCCGTAGGCCAAATAATATGATCAACACATGATTTATGAAAATCATGTATATATTCATCATTACTGTAATAACCTGAACTATCTCATTTGTATTCTGTACCAGTTTTGGCCCAAGAATTTCTACTCTCTGAACATATTCCAACACAATGGATAGAGGAATGTAAATCCATTATTGGATGAAAATGTAACGACGTTGATGGTGGAGTGAGAACTGTTTTTGTATGTGTACTCTACTAAGGGTATGGGCCTAATCCATAAACCTCCAAAATCTATGACACAAGATCCCAACATTTCTTGAAGATTTTGTATGGTCAACCCTATCTAACTGTCTATGTACTAATAAAAAATAAGTGCTGAGGAATTTTATAGAAACAAAATAATGATGGAGACTCCTATACACCCTATAGGTATAAATTGCATCTCAATTAGTAATTATCATCATCCAAGCTTCATGAAGTCTCAACACCTCTTCCAGATACTATATCGACAAAACCTCCACTGATCATGACTCCTATATCAATATAATGTAGGATAATTTTTCCAAAAAATCCTATTCCACCCCTAACGTGTCATAGCCACCCTGATCATGGGCTAAAGCGGTAACACGTTCATTAGATATTTCCTCCCACTTCCACTGTGTATCACCTAATTGCTTGGGAATACCACAGAGGACATAGTGCTCAACCAACACCTTCTGGCAGACCAAACATCAAGACACAAATACTACAACATCATGTTTCAACCTAGGGAATTGAAAATTACCTATGAATGATTGGTACATCTTTTTAATGCCTTTATTTACTATAAATGTTAAATTTTGGAACTCTATGAGGACAATATCAATCATCCCCAATGTAAAAAAATCCATCCCAGAAATAAAACTCTGTGGTGTCCATCATCATATCAATAATAAAGGGCCTGATGAGAAACAACTAGACATCTACAGGATCCACCTCAAGTTCCCCAAACTAGGATTCCTACACATATTTCACCAGATATAACTGCATCATCATCAATAAAAGAAAACCTCCACCCCAAACTTCTACAATATCATGATGCGATACCGCAATTTCTTCCATCACCCTCAGAGAGTCACCTGATTCATGTGCCACATCACTGTGGCTTCCTTCTCATCACATCGGTTAAAACATTCCTGTTTTAGGGTTTATATGACATATCAAATCCATAATCCTTTAATAACCCAATATGTTGATGATGGTGCAAGTTCAATTCATGCACAATGAAAAAGATGTACATGATCTAATGATCGGTGAAGACCACAAAACAGTTGTCGATGAGGCAATGTTTATAATCAATGAAGGGAAATACAATCTCCATAAACATCTGGTCATGGGTGGAATAGTTATGTTCAAGGGGAAAAACAAATGGGACCTATATGAAATTAATAATATCTTCTGCATTAGAAATAATTCGAAACTGAGACACAAATAATTAAAGAAAACAACAAAATAAAATCCTTCTCCGGGAATAAAATGAACTAGATAACTGATTAACATCTCCTTCAGATACTCAAAATCCATCTGACACTGATTAGTCCTAATGAACACCAGATCCTTTCGGGACAATGCAATCTAGGGATTTTCAACCTGATTGAAATTTGATATAAACCTCCTTTAATTTCCTCCAAGACCAAGGAAGCAATGCACCCATACCATTGTCATTGGTGATTCCTAGTAGACAACTCCTTGTTTCTTTTATTGATACACAATACTCCCTACAAGGATAAATCAAGCCCTAACAAGTGGACTTATTTTTCATAAAAATTCCACTTGTCCCACTTTAAAATAAACTTCTCTTGTCGAAGAACACCCAAACAGCACATGGGGCCTCTGTCTGCTCCACCGTAGACATTGATTCCACGATTCTGTCATCGATGAATAACTGCATGAATTTTCCAATAAATCCAGAAACATTGTTTTTTCCCCTTGAGCATTGTTGTAGAATTATTCACATCGAATGAAATCACAAAAATCTCATAATCCCCATGGAGACAACATGAAGCAGTCATTGGGATGTCCTCATCAATCAGACGCCTCCGATTATATCCATAAAACAAATCAATCATCGATATTAAATTTTCACCAATAATTTGAACCAAAAAATCATCAATTTATGGTATATGATATCAGTTCTTCACTGTCACTTTTATCAAGTGATAATAATCAATACAAAAAAGAAAACATTCATTAGGATTCTTTATGAACAACATTGTTTCACCCCATGGTGACACTTGTGGAAGAACCAAATGAAACCAATAAATACCATAGAGATTTATACATATCTATTGTAACTCATAAAGCACCATCATATTTGGAGACATCGATATATGATACATGCCTAGCTATATATCGATATCAAACTGGATCTCTGAATGAGGAATGTCCTTTGGAATTTAATCCGTGCACACATCACCGACCCTTGGAAAATCCGACTATAATACCTTAGATGAACTCATCATCATCTCTACAATCACGGTGGACAAGAATGGAACATTCCTCTAACCCTTATGAGGGACTTTCTCACCAACAAACACTATTTTATATCCATCAGCATCGAAAAATTAAAACCTTCATCCCGAAGCAATCCACGAGAGCCGGTATTGAATTCAAATAATCCATGTTGAGGATGATGTCATATGGTTTTATTTGTAAACACAGGAAATCTCCCCATGAGTGGTGTTTACCTAACAATACCTAAATGTATCTATATAAAACAAACAAGTCAGATCAACCTCTAATTGGTGTAGTCAATTCCATGGGAACTAGAAGTCTCTATACCTCAATTCAAAATTCATATACATAGATAAGTTATATGTTGGAATGATACACTCTATGATTAAACGAGGTCTACACACAAGTAGAAAAAATACATTGGGTACCTTGAATGATGTATGACTCTCTTTGTGATGGAAATTCTATTCCATGAATCTAAGGATGACCCTTTCTGTGACCTCTCTAACCCTGATGATTATCAACTCCAAGACCATGCTCTGATCTCTATGTATAGGGAGCATACTAGTTCCATCCTCTACCTTCTTCATATTCTCTTTGATGATTCCTAACTAGAAAAACCTGGTACTGCTACCTTGGTAGGAACCGACATAGCGGAGAATCCTCATTTGAGACAACTGCTGCACACTGACTTCTTAGAAATATTGGTCACTCTCACCAATGATAACCTCATCCTCCATAATAAGAACATGCATTCGATCTCTCAAGATAGTAATGAGATCCTCTGTCCTAAGATAATTGAGACATTAATGGGTGAGAACTACTCCTATATGATCTTAATATCTTTTTCCCTATCTACAAGGAATGCTAAACAATAGCTTTTTTCATGATGAATCCTAATGAATCCCCTCTCGTGATGACCCGGTTCTCACTAACATTCTCTTGATGAACTCTCCTCTCTCCATCACCATGAGATATGTCTTCATCATAAATAGCCTGACATGGAGATGGATTTTTGGATGTAATGCCTCATAGAATTTCTTTCCCATTCTACCTCATCTATAAATAGGTATAAGTAATATCATATAAGGTTCCTGAAATGGATTCCATAATCTGAAACACTGGATATCCCACGTATAAGGTTTAGAAGCTCTTGGGGACCATCCAGATTCAAGTTTGATCTCCTATAACGTGACTACTGAATCCTCACAGTCTCTGAGGAATAATAACGCCCACTTCATCATTTTCCCATGTAACATCATCACAACCATTGAAACATAGTGGACCATCTCAGCATAGATGGAACATAATGAAATATCTTCCTTCCCAAACCTGTATTTAATGACTAAATCTAAAACGGATGCCTCATACTCCTATATACTCTAGAGATGAAAATCATAGAGAGTCCCCCTTTATGGGTCATCGTAGTCATCCTATACATTGTAGCGGTCCTCTGGAATAATGTGTTTAACATATTATGCTCACACATAACAAGGATTTAAACATGGATATAATACATCTAGTGAAAAAATAGGTATATATCATTAACCTACAATATGTAAGACAATAAAATTAATTAATTATTTTTATTTTTTAATTTTATATTAAACTATCCCATGATCGACCCATTCCAACATAGGAACAATGAATAATGATTCATAATCCCTTCCATGTTGTCTACCCAATGACCATTTTTAACTTTTTTAATATATGTAGTACGGTTAGGGGTCCATGCATCTAACCATAGGGGGACATAAATACCTGTGTCTCTTCTAGTCACCCATGTTTACTAGGTTCTCTAAACATGGATGACTCTGTTCACATGCAAGCCGATGAATCCTTAAATGTTAGTAACTCAAAATACCATCATATCCCTTAACCAAACCACTATTACAACTCTTTCACAACCCCCTACACACAATGTGTACCCCTCCTTGGATAAAAATGGATGATGAAAAATAGTGACACCTGACTCTGACCTCCAATAGGCCTCGGGTTGAAAACTAGAACCAAGATAATAATAAACAAAAATATGGGACGCATTGCCGTCTAGGAGAACACATGTGAATGAGAGAGATAAGAAAAAGACCAACCAAATACTTCACATACAACAATATAAAATAAAAACCAATGGAAAATATTTAACGAAATAAAATAACTACTATAAAAAATGGAAAACTATAAATACCAAATGAAAAGTAAAGATGAAAGTGACCCTGAAGCCCATATAGTTCATGTTAAACCATATGATAATAGTAACTAGCCAAATCTAAAACTACCTCCAACTATCCTAAAAATATTATATATATATATATATGGTGAGTATAATATTATACTCAGTAGTATCCTCTTTGATTCCTCTTGTGAAAATGGTAATTCATGATATAGCACATTTAAAAAAAAGTGGATCCATATCGACACATAAATATGTATACCAGTCTCTAAGCCTCCCCATGGGTACTCTCACAATGTTTTTTTACAAGATAATTTAATATAAAAAACAATATTAAGGTTTCCTAGCTACTACTTCACTATTACTCTATCGCTCATCCCAAATGTTGCATGTCAGGTGCATGTGTCTCCAAAAAGGCTTCCCTATATACACCTAGACAAATCGCCAAAACCAGATTCTTTTGCAACACACCACCGTGTCCATGTAACCAAAATAAAATAGGTAGTTTCAAGGATCCACATCATCGAGTGTAACGTGTATCAAACATCTGTAATTATACCTCAAGCCATCACAACCCATACAATTAGTTTGGAACCATTTTCCATCATAAAATACACTAATTATACCAATAGTATTAAATAGTAAACTACAACTATAATAGATGTGTGTGAGAATAACCAAATGTCATTACAACACACTATAATAATATAAGGGGAAACATAACCATCATGAAAACTAGCACAAGTAACTATAAGTGTATAAAATGGGGTGAAATGGGGTATTCAGTAATCCATCCTCCCACTAGAATGTTGCAGAAAACCTCCCCCCAGGGATCAAAATCCCTAGGGAGTCAGGTTACCTTGATGATAGGGTGGAGTAATGTATAAAATAAACAGTTTACATGATACAAAATAGTTCATTACCACACTATCCAAAAAACCATGTCTTAAACTCAACTGCATCTGACATATCTCAGACTCCAAATTACCATTGCTATGCCCATATATCACATAAGATAAATATTATTTTAAAGTTCCACATTATATTATTTTTTTCATTTCATCAATTTATCTTTATATTAATTAATTATATAAATGCTAATTAACAATTAATATTTTCCACATTTCAATACATTAACATTAAAACAAAGTTGTATTCCCACCACACATAAGCAAACAGTGTCCACAACTACTCAGAATTATAACATTAGTAATGAAACCTGACAAGATCCTACCCCACGAATTAAAAATATATAAATTTATTAGTATTATTATTTTACATAATACTAGGTACTCTAGGAAAACATCCTAAGATACCAAAAAATTAAACACCCATGCACCTCGATCTTCCTCATGTTATCAAGAAAAGAATACAGGTAAAAAAACCTGGCCATTATCAGAAGAATGGATTCAAAAAATCATACAGCCTTCATATCAATGGGTAAGCCTAGATTAGACTTATTCCGTCATCTTTGGTGTCCTCACTGATATGCACATGAATATACCAAAGCATCTCACCACTTTAGCAATCAACTGCCACCACAAAAACTATCAATCCCCACCCCTCATAACAGAATTCAACTCCAGGCTCTTACATCCCATACTCGCAGCAGAAACAGGCCTCCCCAGCCCACATACCACAAAAACCCTTAAGTCTGACATCATTTTACAAGTAAAAGTAAACAAAAATATAATCTAGATTCATAGCCCAAAACAAGGCATTTGGCCTTCACACATAATGATCTCTCACAACTCCAAAGATCAAGTCACTTGGCCTTTATAAGAAAGTTGGAAACATAGTTCCTATAATTCCATATCTTTTATCACACAAATAGTTCTTATTTCATCATGAATTAATCTTTTTATTATTAATAAGATCCAACTATGGGAAACTTATGCAGCAATCTATAAAAAGTTTTCAGCAATTAATTGATAAATTAATTTAACATGACTTTAAATTTTTTATCAGAAATTATCATCATTATATAGATTCCATAAAAAAATTTATTAAACATGCTTACTATAATCAATTTGATTATAATTAAATTAAAAAAACAAAATCCAGATTCATTAAACATGAATCTTTAATATTTTAACTAATTAATAATAAATTATTTAAAACATTATGTTCTTTATTAATTTCACATGCTCCTCCAGTAATAAGTTGTATAACATAGATATCATTATTTCTAGGAAATCAAGAGAAAACCCACTTTCATGGTAAAAAAAAAGAACTCCATGTGATCAATACCAAATCTCATAATATGGATCAAGTAATTATTTGTATAATTTCATTATGATCCATGGGGGTAAATCATTAAAAATCTATGATATTATGTAAATAAATAGAGAATCAAAAAATCCCCAAACTCAAAAAGGGATTCAATGTTCATTTCACAAGAATGAACTAACAAAACAGATATAGATCACCTCTCCTTCAAGAACTACATCCATATAGGGATTTCATGCCACAACCACAACAACAAAGCACAAAACAACTCCATTAGAAACACATAGAGGAAGCCACATCCATGGAATAGGGGAAATAGAGGAAACATATGACAACCCTGCTTTTTATCACATCTTAAACATGCTTTATTACATAAAACTTCACTTGATACAACAAATAAGATCGAGATGTTTAGTGTCTTTGGGGCTTAGGATCATTACATAAAAACTTTAAACATGAAATACAACATCATTATTGAAAACTTCCTTTACATGACCACTACATTCCTTCGTACTTAGCATTGCATGGGATAACCTGAGGACATGCATAAGAAAAGGGTGATCTATAAAGCCCAGTAAGGGAGTACACAATGAATAACATGAGGAGTACAATACATGTTAGGCAATAGGCATATCAATAGAGCCTAATAAATACATGAACATAAAGGCATGATAAAGCATGATAATCATAACATGGAAATGTGGCAACAACACATAACATTGAATTAGCATGAGCCAAGGCTCATTGCACATGGAGCATGAGTAAACGCTCATTGCACTTGAAGCACGAGTAAACCCTCGTTACACTTGAATTAGCATGAGTAAACACTCATTGCACATGACGTATCATGATACTATACTTTACCCAATGCATTGGAGCGCTATAAAGGGCGCACCCTTCTTAAACATTTCATTTCATGCATAAGTGTGTCACATGGATCATAAAACATGGATTCATAAAACATAATAATTTATTCCACGATAAAGGGATGTGGAATTCATACATGAAACTTTATAATCAATAAGTAAATGTGCATAAAGTTGAATACCCTTGATGGAGAAATGGGCATGGTATTCACTACACAATGATATTGTCTTAGAAAATCGGTGTGATTTCGGCAGCGTAACGGCGTGACATAAGAATTCATAAAAAAGGTTGATGAGAGAGAAAGGGGTTCCTCATCATATTTACATGTAATGGACAGTAAGGATATCATATATATATACATGTCCCAACAATATAAATGGAATTTAGATTCATGATACAAAAGTATTGCTTGAATGTAAAAGAAGAGAGAGAAGTTCCTTTCCGAATTTCAGCATAGTAATGGGTGTACATGGGAGGCATTTAATGAGAGAGAAAGGGTTCTCCCATCATTAAAACAATAATAGGTCAGTATGGGGAAGGTGAAAAACCATACCCAAACATTCATAATTGAAATAAAAAGGGAAATACAACTTAAAGAAAATTGAAAAAAAAATGAGAAAGGAAGAAAAAACCCTTACATGAAAGTGTGCTTCCAAAGGCTAGAGAGAGGCTTGTGAGAGGCTTATTGGGAGCTTGGGGAACCTTGGGAGGATTATAGAGAGAGTAGGGAAGAGTTTGGACGAACTTCAAGGGCTTTGAGTGAGGAGGAAGTGGGATCTTGGGTGGGTTTATATAGGAAAGGTGAGAGAATTCTTTATTATTTAGGATTGGGACCCCTTATATTAAAATAATCCAAACCACAAACCATCCCATGGTATTTTCCCATGGTTTCTGGAAAAGGAAAGAGTAAAACAATATTTTACAAGTCCAAGATCCGAAATTATTAAAAAATTAGGGTTGCTTATGTGGAGGTGAGTCACACTCCCATGGAAATTAATTTAAAAAGGCAAAGTGTTGAATAAGTCTTGAGCACTCCATTAATGCTTTGAAAAGTAAGTCAAACAAACCCAAAACCTCTTTATTTTAATGATAAAACACATATTGGCCGAAAATAAGGATTATGGTATTTTATTACATCACCATTGGGTCATTATGATGTCATAAAACACATTATATATTTAAATGGTATTTAATTTTTACCCAAAAATTTGACTGTTTCAGAAAATTATGAAAAATTCACCGTTGGATAATTTCGACATCCTAATTCCAAAAATAATATTTATTTTATCTAAATAATTTTCTAAATATGTGAATTTTCACTTTTAAAATAAAACCCAACATTTATAAAAAATTCACGGGTTTTGACAGAAATGGCTTTCAAACCTTAATAAAAATTTTAATTGCATTCATAAAATTATAAGATCATTTATATTTAATAAAAATTAATGTAATATTAATAATAATATTTTATTAAAATATTATTTAATTCAAAAATCCTTTAATTTAATAAAATATAATTCTTAATTAAATAAAAACTAAAAACACTATTTGTACTTTAAAAACTAATTACAATGTATCAAAAATGACTAGAAATTATATTCATTATTATATACAAAAGAAATAATGTACATGAACATGGTGCTACTTATTTGTTTCATAACCCCTTAAAATAGCCGCATAAGACCTAAGGGTAAGGTGTGCGATGGTGAAAAACTCTTGTGGTGACTCGGATAACATCGCTCGAGTTGTAATTTCAATCAACTTCCATTTTTCCCGTAGACGATCACGTTCGAGCTTGACTTGATGAAGCTCAGCTTGGGCTTGGTCAAGGGCAAAGCCTAAAGACGCCACCTCTTTTCCGAGCTCTGACAAATGGGCTTCATAAGGGGCAATTCTACTGGATGAGGCCATCACTTCCTTTGTCTGAGTATAAATGGTTTCGTTAAAGCCTTATATTTATACTACTCAGATGATCACTGTTCAATGGCTATAAAAGTAACGGTCACAAATCTTAACAAAAAACTAAAGAAGTTGACATCTTACAAAAAAACATTTTTCATAAAGAAACATTTAACTGGATCAATAGGGATTTTCCATTAATGAAACTTTGGGTCGTTACAACATTCCCCCCTTAAGAAATTTCACCGTCGAAATTTTCCTTTTCCCACACTAAAACAAATGTGGGTAACTTAGCTTCATCATATCCTCCGACTCCCAAGTTGCTTCTTCAAACATGTGGTTTCTCCACAACACCTTGACGAGGGGCATTGTCTTATTTCGTAGAACATTTTCTCTACGATCTAAGATCTTCACTGGTTTCTCCTCATAAGAATGATCGTCTTCTAATTGTACCACCTCAGAAGAGAGTACATGTGAAGGGTCTGGTATGTACTTCCTTAAGAGGGATACATGGAAGACATCATGGACCTTGGCCATAGTAGGTGGAAGTGCTAGTCGATAGGCCACAGCCCCAACACGATCAAGAATCTCGAAGGGGCCGATGTACCTTGGACTTAACTTCCCTTTATTTCCAAACCTCATGACCTTCTTCCACGAAGATATGCGTAAAAACACCCTATCTCCGACTTTAAACTCAAGGTCTCATCGACGATTATCTGCATAACTCTTCTGTCGACTCTGGGCTGCCTTGATATGCTGCTGAATGGTTTTCACCTTCTCCACCATTTCATCGACCATTTATGGTCCAAGCAGCTTACGTTCACCGACCTCATCCCAACATGCTGGTGTTCTACACCTTTTCCCATACAGGGCTTCATATGGTTCCATTTGGATGCTCGAGTGGAAACTATTATTATAAGAGAACTCAACTAGAGGAAGATGTTGATCCCATCCTCCTTTAAAGTCCATTGAGCACGCTCTCAACATATCCTCATGTGTTTGGATAGTCCGCTCAGATTGGCCATCAGTTTGAGGATGATAGGCCGTTCTGAAGTTCAGTTCAGTATTCAGATCATGTTGAAGACTCTTCCAAAACATAGAGTTAAATCTTGGATCTCGGTCAGACACAATAGATAGTGGTACTCCATGCAACCGTACCACTTCCCTGATATATATCTGTGCTAGTTGATCCAAAGAGAAATCCTCTCAAATAGCAATGAAGTGTGAAATCTTTGTAAGACGATCCACAATAACCCAGATTGCATTGTTGCTTTTTGATTTCCTTGGAAGTCCAGTGACGAAGTCCATGGTGATGTTCTCCCATTTCCATTCTGGTATGGGAAATGGTTGCATCATCCCCTTAGACTTCTGCCTCTCTGCCTTCACTTACTGAGACACCAGGCACTTTGATATATATTCAGCAATCTCCTTCTTCATATTATCCCAGCAAAAGTTTTCTCGGAGATCTCGATACATCTTTGTGCTCCCTGGGTGAATAGAGAAATTTGAACTATGTGCATCATCCAAAAGTTCCTTCTTCAGCTCCGAACTTGATGGAACACATAGTCTTTTCCCAAACCGCAAAATTCCTTCTTCATTGACATTAAACTCTGAGGATTTTCCCTTTTTGATAGATTCCACTTTTTCTTGGATTCCCGCATCATCCTTTTGAGCATCCTTTAACCTTTCCAAAAGAGATGGTTGAGCAATCATTTGTGAAAGGATTGATGATGTTCCCTTCTTTATGATTCCCACGTCCATCTTCATCAAGTCTAAGAAGATTGGATCCTTCTCAATTCTCATCATTGATAGAATTGATGGATCCTTTCTACTTACGGCATCCTCCACCTTGTTCGCCTTCCCAGGGTGGTAATGTATTGAACAGTCCTAATCCTTGATGAGATCTATCCATCTTCTCTGGCGCATATTAAGCTCTTTCTGTGTGAATATATATTTAAGACTCTTGTGGTCAGTATATATCTCACATTTCTCTCCATAGAGATAATGCCGCCAGATTTTCAAGGCAAAGATCACCACTGCCAACTCCAGATCATGCATTGGATAGTTTCGCTCATGGATTTTCAACTGCCTTGAGGCATAGGATATCACTTTATCATTCTGCATCAGCACACATCCTAAGCCCTTCTTTGAAGCATCACTGAATACCACAAAAAGCTCCCCACTTGTGGGTAAAGTGAGCATGGGTGAAGTGATAAGCCTCCTTTTCAACTCCTTGAAGCTTTCTTCGCATTCATCACTCCAAGAAAACTTTACTCCCTTTCGAGTTATCTTGGTAAGAGGGTTGGACAATCGTGAGAAATTTCTCACAAATCGTCGATAATATCCAGCTAACCCCAAGAAGCTACGGATATCATTTACTGATGTTGGCCTCCGCCATCCCTCAATTGCATCTGTTTTGGAGGGGTCCACATATATCCCATTTCTTGTGATGATATGACCCAAGAATGAGACTTCCTTCAACCAAAACTCACACTTGTTGTACTTTTCATCGAGCTTCTCCTTGCGCAAAGTCTCCAGTACAGTTCTTAAATGCTCCTCATGGTCCTCCTTGGTTTTGGAGTATATTAGAATATCATCTATAAAGACTACCACAAATTTGTCTAGGTAATCTCTAAAGACTCTATTCATCAAGTCCATGAATATTTCCGGAGCATTGGTGAGTCCGAAAGGAATTACTATGAATTCATAGTGCCCGTACCTTGTACGAAAAGCAGTCTTGGGGATATCATCCTTCTTCACCCTTACTTGATAATTTCCCGACCGCAAGTGGACCTTGGAGAAGTATTGTGCTCCACGCAACTGATCAAACAAGTCATCGATTCTTGGGAGAGGATACTTGTTCTTTATCGTGATTTTGTTAAGTTCACGATAATCGATGCAAAGCCGCATTGACCCATCCTTCTTCTTGACGAAGAGGACTGGTGCACCCCATGGTGATGCACTTGGGCGTATAAACCCTTTATCCAGATTCTCCTGTAGTTGTTTCTTCAGCTCTTCAAGCTCAACCACAGCCATTCCATATGGAGTCTTGGATATTGGTAGCACCCCAGGTATAAGTTCAATTGAGAACTCAACATCTCTTCTTGGAGGAAGACCAGGAAGATCCTCGGGAAATACTTCAGTGAATTCCCTCACAATAGGCATTTCATAAAGGGTGGTTTCTTCCTTGGACTTAATCATATGAGCCAGATATGCGTGCTCATAAGGCAGTAATATCCATGCTTGAGATGATGGAGCTAAAGGAGATTCATCTTCCTCCTGACACTTGTAATGAATCGGGGGTCGATTCTCCATATGGAGTGTGATTTCCCTCCCCCGACAATTTATGTTGGCTCTATATAAGGAAAGCCAATCCATGCCAAGAATTGAATCAAATTACACCAAAGGGAGTATGATGAGGTTCGCTGGGAAATTCAATCCACATATTATAACAGGGGAGGACTTATACTCATGGGATGCAATGATTGCCCCATTTTCCCTACTCACCGACATCTTTACTTCCATGATTTGTGGTGGTGCAAGGATTGTTCTACTAAACTTTTGAGATATAAAAGAATGCGTAGAACCTGAATCAAAAAGTATGTTCGCTATTCTTGAATGAATAACTAGCGTACCTGTCACCACTTCATTTTCGGGGTTCACTTCGGCAGAAGTGATGGAAAAAGTTCTTCCTTGCTATCTTGGAGGTTGCTGGTTGCCTCCGATAACCCTTGGATTAGGGCACAGATTTTCAAAATGACCCGGTTCTTTGCATTTGTAGCATTGAACAACGCGTTGAGGTTCGAACGGAGCGTTCCTCTCCTCTATCGCAGCCGCGGGTCCTTCTTGCTGACAGTTAACAGCTAGGTGCCCTTGTCTTCCACAGTTGAAGCATTTTCTTGTCCCCTTAAGGCAATTTCCAGGGTGCTTCTTTCCACACATTTAGCAAGTGGGGTGCTGGAATTTCTTAGCGCCATTGGATTTATCCATCGGACCACTAGCATTGAATTCCACCTTCCGCTTCTTGTCCCCATGATACCCCTGTGATTCTCCGATCTCCATTTCAACCTTGAGGGCACATCGGACAATTTCATCATAGCCGTCGAAGTCACAGATCGCTAATGCTTTCTGCAAGCTAGGCTTCAGCCCACCAAAGAAGCGGTCAACCTTGCATTCAGGGGTAACGATAAAGCCGGAAGCGTATCGTGCAAGCCTTGTGAAGTTTTCCTCGTACGCTCCCACAGATTCTTCATCTTTCTGTTTGAGGGAAAGGAAGTCCCTTTCCATCTTAAGACGGAGGGTGCATGGAAAATATTTATCGAAAAACATCTTCCGGAATAACTTCCATTCCAAAGCCTCGATCTCCACCTCAGGCTTCGTATTTTTGATCAATGCCCACCATTGATCAGCTTCACCCTCCATACGATAAGCCGCCAGGAGAACCTTCTCTTTTTCAGAGCATTGGAGGATGGAGAATATCTTTTCAATGGAGTTTATCCATTGTTCAGCGATCGTGGGATCAGATGATCTACTAAAAGTAGAAGGCCTTTGTCTCATGAAGCTTTCAATAGCGACTTGTTCATTCTTAGGGGGGGTTGAACGTTCCTCTTGACCTGTGTTTCTATTAAAAACTTGAGTTAGCTAAGAGAGAAGCGTGACAAAGTTCGCGATTCCCGCTCCCATTGGATTGGGCATCTCATAAGTACAATCATCACACAGATCTTCACAACGGTTGTTAGCCCGAGTTCTCCTATTACCGGCCATTGGCTGGAATAAAAGGAAATTTAGGGGTAACACATAAAGGGTAATCCAAAGACAAATGTTTATGACTTATAAATAAAATTTAATCTCTTTAACTCATGATTATATAGGATTCAATCCAGGCTTTTCATGATCTTCCTTCTAACATATATTCTTATGGGCATTTTTCCATTAATAAGGGTTCATACTAAGATTGTGAATTTATCAAAACATATCCCCTGGGAGTGTCGTAACCAAGAGTGCAGAAAGGCCCGTTGTCATGCACCGGTTCCCGTTCGAGTCTAGCTCAAAGCGGTGTTTTCGGGTTTTACCCCTAGGATACATCAGTTCCAGAGACGCCTCTACCTGCTCGTATCCAGACATGGATGTATTTGTTTGATAAACCACTTACTTAGTAATTACCAAATCTTAGGGATGTTTTTATTATGCTTAGTCTTGTATCTAAGGCTTTACTAGGGTTTCCTAATCCAAAAAATAACTAAACCTATCCTCTGATACCAACTATGACAACCCTTCTTTTTATTACATCTTAAACATGCTTTATTACATAAAACTTCACTTGATACAACAAAGAAGATAGAGAGGTTTAGTGCCTTTGGGGCTTAGTATCATTACATAAAAACTTTAAACATGAAATACAACATCATTATTGAAAACTTCCTTTACATGACCACTACATTGCTTCGTACTTAGCATTTCATGGGATAACCTGAGGACATGCATAAGAAAAGGGTGAGCTATAAAGCCCAGTAAGGGAGTACACAATGAGTAAAATGAGGAGTAAAATACATGTTAGGAAATAGGCATATCAATAGAGCATAATAAATACATGAACATAAAGGCATGATAAAGCATGATAATCATAACATGGAAATGTGGCAACCCCACTTATCATTGAATTAGCATGAGCCAATGCTCATTGCACATGGAGCATGAGTAAACCCTCATTGCAGTTGAAGCACGAGTAAACCCACGTTGCACTTGAATTAGCATGAGTAAACACTCATTGCACATGACGTATCATGATACTATACTTTACCCAATGCATTGGAGTGCTATAAAGGGCACACCCTTCTTATACCTTTCATTTCATGCATAAGTGTGCCACATGGATCATAAAACATGGATTCATAAAACATAATCATTTATTCCACGATAAAGGGATGTGGAATTCATACATGAAACATTATATTCAATAAGTAAATGTGCATAAAGGTGATTACCCTTGATGGAGAAATGGGTATGGTATTCACTACACAATGATATTGGCTTACAAAATCGGTGTGATTTCGGCAGCGTAACGGCGTGACATAAGAATTCATAAAAAAGGTTGATGAGAGATAAAGGGGTTCCTCATCATATTTACATGTAATGGACAGTAAGGATATCATATATATATACATGTCCCAACAATAGAAATGGAATTTAGATTCATGATACAAAAGTATTGCTTGAATGTAAAAGAAGAGAGAGAAGTTCCTTTCGGAATTTCGGCATAGTAACGGGTGTACATGGGAGGCATTTAATGAGAGAGAAAGGGTTCTACCATCATTCAAACAATAATAGGGAAGTATGGGGAAGGTGCAAAACCATACCCCAACATTCATAATTGAAATAAAAAGGGCAATACAACTTAAATAAAATTGAAAAAAAATGAGAAAGGAAGAAAAAACCCTTACACGAAAGTGTGCTTCCAAAGGCTAGAGAGAGGCTTGTGAGAGGCTTCTTGGGAGCTTGGGGAACCTTGGGAGGATTATAGAGAGAGTAGGGATGAGGTTGGACGAACTTCAAGGGCTTTTAGTGAGGAGGAAGTGGGAGCTTGGGTGAGTTTATATAGGAAAGGTGAGAGAATTCTTTATTATTTAGGTTTGGGACCCCTTATATAAAAATAATCCAAACCACAAACCATCCCATGGTATTTTCCAATGGTTTCTGGAAAAGGAAAGAGTAAAACAATATTTTACAATTCCAAGGTCCGAACTTATTAAAAAATTAGGGTTGCTTATGTGGAGGTGAGTCACACTCCCATGGAAATTAATTTAAAAAGGCAAAGTGTTGAATAAGTCTTGAGGGCTCCATTAATGCTTTGAAAAGTAAGTCAAACAAACCCAAAACCTCAATATTTTAATGATAAAACACATATTGGCCGAAAATAAGGATTATTGTATTTTATTACATCACCATTGGGTCATTATGATGTTATAAAACACATTATATATTTAAATGGTATTTAATTTTTACCCAAAAATTTGACTGTCTCAAAAAATTATGAAAAATTCACCATTGGATAATTTCGACGTCCTGATTACAAAAATAATATTTATTTTATATAAATAATTTTCTAAATATGTGAATTTTCACTTTTAAAATAAAACCCTGACATTTATAAAAAATTCACGGGTTTTGACAGAAATGGCTTTCAAACCTTAATAAAATTTTTAATTGCATTCATAAAATTATAAGATCATTTATATTTAATAAAAATTAATGTAATATTAATAATAATATTTTATTAAAATATTATTTAATTCAAAAATACTTTAATTTAATAAAATATAAATCTTAATTAAATAATAACTAAAAACACCATTTGTAATTTAAAAACTAATTACAATGTATCAAAAATGACTAGAAATTATATTCATTATTATATACAAAAAAAATGTACATGAACATGGTGCTACTTATTTGTTACATAACCCCTTAAAATAGCCGCATAAGACCTAAGGGTAAGGTGTGCGATGGTGACAAACTCTTGGGGTGACTCGGATAACATTGCTCGAGTTGTAATTTCAATCAACTTCCATTTTTCCCGTAGACGATCACGTTCGAGCTTGACTTGATGATGCTCAGCTTGTGCTTGGTCAAGGGCAAAGCCCAAAGACGCCACCTCTTTTCCGGGCTCTGACAAATGGGCTTCATAAGGGGAAATTCTACTGGATGAGGCCATCGCTTCCTTTGTCTGAGTAGAAATGGTTTCGTTAAAGCCTTATATTTATACTACTCAGATGATCACTGTTCAACGGCTATAAAAGTAACGGTCACAAATCTTAACATAAAACTAAAGAATTTGACATCTTATAAAAAAACATTTTTCATAAAGAAACATTTAACTGGATCAAGAGGGATTTTCCATTAATGAAACTTTGGGTCGTTACAAAACATATTGAAGATACCACAAAATAAGGTATAAGATACCATGGATCGAACAAATATTTAAGGATGGAATCTAGAGACTGATCATTGATGATGGAATCCCCAAAACATCAAATAGGGGGTCACTAGTTAGACTGAAATTAGGAGAGGGGCCAACAACCATAGTGTTTGAGAAACCGAAGTAGATGAAAAGATTATAAAACAGTCAACATATAGGATTTACATGATGTGTCATCCCCTTCCACGTCATGTAATCTATATGGGTTATTTCCACTAAAAAATTCATATCATTATTATTATTTTTTCAAAACCTAATTCGTTAGATTTCATGAAACCATCATTCACATCATGTAAAAATATTACACAACATGAAATATCCCTACATCAATCTTCTATGAAAACCACTATACCTTCTCTGAGCCTCCTATATGTACCTCAGACTTTGAAACAATGGAAATGGTTGATCCATACGGAACCATTCCCTTACATAATCAATGACCTGGAAACAAAATCTATAACATTAAAGGCCAAAATGAAACTTTTTATCCACACACCATGGAATGTCGCCTAAAACATGAAAATAACATAGTTTCTATAGAATAAGTCTCTATTAGTGTTTATTGGACACTTCTCCATGACACAAATCCTTTATCAAATATAAAGACGTAACATGGTGTGGATTTTCATGATTCTTAACAACTAGAAAATATTACCATATGAGTATCCGATGAACTCGAAATTTTGAGAGAATTTATATATATTAATTTATTAATTAGTACCCTTAAGGTATCACAATACAATATTCATGATCATATAGTGTTCTATACCCAGTCACTCTGATATCACCCCTATATTCCTAATACAAATGCAATGTGAGGCCTAATGTAGACCATTCCATGCGTTAAAATAAAAGAAATGGAAGCACTTTTATTGATTTCATTTGTTTTAATTGATAATTATTTTTAGGGATTTTCTTCTTTCTGAATTTATCTCCCTTAAAAATTGGTATTATACATGGTGCATAGGTATGCATACCAAATATCTTTACGGATCAATTAATAAAGGATTCATGAGACAAAACTATAAATCATCTCAATTTGTCCAAATGAATCCTTATCTAATGAAATAGGATGAATCACCCATATCTTTGATGTTAAAACATTTTATTGTATTATTTATCCTCATATAGAGGACAATTATCATTAGAGGGAAGTAAAATGTCATCTACATATGAAAAAGGATTTAATTTTTTAATCCCACTGACCTTCTATTATATAAACTGATACATAATAATTTCCTTGAAATGAAATGATATAATGATATAATTATATCATAAATATCACTCTTAGGATTCTTCTTTTAACCATAAGTAGACCTTTAATCTTGCACACCAAACTCTGACCATTACATTAGAGGAATCCTTCAGGCTGTTTCATGTAAACATCCTCATTAAGATTACCCTTCCAAAAATATGTTTTCACGTCCATTTTTTGAAATTAAAAATAAACATGATCTTCCAATAACAATATAATTTGTATGCAATCCTTTTTAGATACGAGAGGAAATTTTTCATTATAATCAATCTCTTCATTTTGAGTGAAACCTTTAGAAACTAGTTGAGACCAATACTGTTCAATATTGACAAATAATATTTCATGGATTTAAAATCCCATTTACATCCAATAGGATTTACACCAAATGGAAACTCAAAAAATTCCCAAACATCATTAATTTTCATTTAATTTAACTCCTCCATCATGTAATCATACCACACATTTGACTCCTCATAACTCCAGATATGTTACTATGTTTCAGGATGATTTTCTACTCCAGTATTTTAGTCAGATTATTTTAGAAACAATATATAATAACTGGTAATTGATGGATCTCTCATACTTGTAGACATTCTTATTGATTCACTATTATTTTTTGGGGGAATTTTTCCTTCACATGGTTGTTCAAGGGTTTATTATTCATGAACTATTTTATCCAAAGAATTAATTTCAACCATATGTGGAATGATATATGTCTATAAATGAGGTTTTTGTGAAAATTTTTGAAACTATCACATGAAATAGAGTGTTGATCTTCTAAGAGGTCATTATTGTACATTTTTATACGATCACTCTTTATGATCAGTTCACTTTTAGTAAATTTTTCATTTTATAGTTCCAAATTTCTAGTGTTCAATGATGGATGATTAAAATCTTATCCTTTATATATTTTGTAATATCCAATGAGGATTCCAATAATGGATATAGGATCCAAATTATGTTGTTGTGGATTATAAATACGCACATTGGAAGGAAATCGTGAAATGTGTACATGCCACAAAATTGATTTCCAAGCTTTAAATAATTCAAAATGTGTTTTTAAAACTACCATTGTTGGTTCCCTATTCTACATGAATGATGTATCAAAATGTGAATATCAAAAAAATTTAGGAAGATTTTTGTTTTTATGAATTATTCATAGCTTGTGTATTACTGTTCAATTTATTCTTTCAACTACACGTTTTTTTGGTGAACCTAGAATAGTGTTTTGTAAAACTATAAAATTTTCTTGAAGAAACCATGAAAAAGGACCAGAAACTTTCCCAATCCGTAGTGTTTCCCTTAAAATATTATTTACCTCAATCTAACCTCTTGATCATAATTTATTTACATCTTTGTTTCTATATTTTAGCCTCAAAATCTTAAAGTCGTTAAGTGCTTCATTTTTATTGTGAAGAAAATAGATATATATATATATCGTGAATAGCCATCAATGAATTAAATGAATAATTTTTTATTTTAAAATCCATGTCTAGTATATATATTTATGTATTTATGATTCTAAAAAACCTATATTTTTACATTTAGTTGAATTATTAATTTGATTAATTTTAATGAAATCCACACATGGTTAAAAATTAGTGAAATTAAGTGTAATAAGTACCCCTTTCTTAACTAATATTGGTATACATTCATTTAAGATATGACACAATCTCTGTTTATATAACATCATAGATTTTTCATTTATAACACGTTATTTAATTTTTCAATGAACATTTATGTAATCATTACCAATATTACATTGTAAATCAATGGACAGAATTCTATCCTTTATTGTAACACATCCAACAATGTCATATATATATATCAAATAAAATTTATTTTTATAAAAACTGAATGTAAAACCCAATGGTACAAATCTTGGAACTGAAATCATGTTTTTGGAGAAGCTTAGAATACCAAATTTCATTTCGGAAATTAATATAAACATTTTGGTAACCACAAGAATGCATGTCGCCATGATTTCCACTAGTGACTATATCTTGTTTCATTAATTCATATCATGCTCACATTCCACTAGTATTGAATATGTTTTTCATATACTGTAATGCATTCACAATATGGACTGTAAAACCAGAGTTAATACACCATGTTTAATAAATATTTTCAACAATATATTACTCATAAAAAACCAAGGGTATTAAAATACCATTCTATTCAATCCATTTATGATATTTAGGAAAATTTTCATTATGTTTCATTTCTCATTTGGAAATGAAAAAAATGATTTCGTTATTAATATTCAGTTGAGGAAGAAATTTCTCTCTCACCTTTCTATTGGTTTCATATTTATGAACATTTTGTTTCCACTGCATTTCTATTATATTGGATTCTCCGATTTTACTTGAAGTCATTCATCCACTTGAACATAGATAACCATTAATTAATTAATTGACTATTTATAATTTTGTATATTATAATAGTTTCTTAAATTGATCATATTCATGTGTTAATGTTTTGGGAATATAATGCAGTAGAAATTGCTATGATATATCAACCTCGATATTAGTGAGTTGAGCCACAATATCCCTTACCTGTATGATGTGCCCGTGCACACAATTCGTAGTGGCTAGACTCATAGATAAGAACATCAATATTTTTGTTATTTCTAGTTCATTATCCAAATATATGAACTGGTCAGATATAGATTTCAACATTTTATGATCACAATTATACTTAATGATTGAACCGAAAATGATAGCACATAATTTATTTTTTACGAGCATCGCATCAAGAAGATTTACCTATCCAATTTTTTATAAAATGATATGTCATCACGTGATCTATAATTATTAACTATAGATAGTTTTTCATTCGAAATATAATAATAAATGTCCAACCATCCTAGACAAATATGAATAATATGCATCCAAATGTTATAGTTTTCACCCCTTATTTAAGTAATGTCAAAGGATATAATAGAAAAACATGGTGGTATGACTGTAAATTAAACACATTCATATTAGTCAAAATTACATAATTTATATATTATGTTCTTTCCAATGTATTTTAAAAAATATAAAATTTTCCATCGGTGAAATTTCAATTTAATATATTCCTAAAATATGTCAAGAATTATAATATAATATTTTAATTCATAAATTAATTGAATTATAATTTTATTATTCAACAAACCATTCGATAAAATATTAAATTTTTAATGTTCATAATACATTTGGGAATAATATGAAAATTAAATTTAACAGTTCAACTAATAAAAATACAGTAAAATTTCATGTGTGTTAAAATTCTTTATATTTCCCATACATTATTTAATGTGATTTAAGGAATATTTAATTTTATTTAATTAGGAATTATGTGGAAAATCCAATTTTTTTATAAATTATACATAATTTCTTGTTTTATCAATTGATAAATTAAATAATAAATTATGGAATGACAATTTGATAATTCAACATATAATATGGAAAATAATAAATTTTTAATATTCAAAACACATATGCATAAATAATAAAAATTAAATTTAATATTTTATCTAATGAAAAATATAGATATATATGTATCTATCGTTTACTAAAATTACAACTACTATGTGTATTATTTATTTTTATTTTTATAAATATGAATCTTTAATTTCATTTGGAATGTCATGGAGATACCTAATTTGAATAAAATTTATGTGAAAATAATGAAAGATGAATTAAAGATCAATAAAAACTTATATAATAGTCAAAGATGAAGAAATGAAGTGTATTGCGGTAGTAATTAAAATCTCTCATTTCCTAAATATAAAATAGAATAATATTTTTTGTTAAAAAAATACAATATTAGACGTTTTATTAAAAGGAGGAGGTATAATGCTCAATCTGATACCAAATCTATGAAATTTTTAAGAATATTTAAATTATAGGATCAGAATATTTCTTTAATAAAATAATACTTTTACTTACCTCCAGCCATTGTATAACCACAAAATGTTGGAATTAAAAGGTAAATGCCTTCTATACTATACATGGGGATATAAAAGGTGTATATTTCTCTTGATTAACTGAGTGAATATGGAATGTATTTATAGGCGTTCTGCAATCATGAAAAAACTGCAATTTACTTCTTCGACATGGAGTATTAATGTATGGGGATTGATTGTCATCAATGAAAAAAATAAATCATTCTAACTGAATTTAATACATTATATACATATATAATAATTTTACGTATCATAATATGAAATATTAATATTTAGATGATATAATTTAGTAGAGAATAATTTATTACATTATTAATCTATTGATGAAAAACATAATATATTTTCACCACTACCATGTTGTAGTACCATTTAATTCCAATAGTTTCTACCATCACACTCATGGAATTATAGTGATTGATAGCCTCATATTTAGGTAAAGTTATTTTATTGTGGCCTTTGACTTTTCAATGGAGATGTATCTCACCCCAAACATCATTCATCACACTCAATAATGATTATTTGTTACTTTTTGCATGGCGTGACGTGCTCTGGCGTGGTCTGGTTGTTGGTAAACATATATTCCAGGAAGATGATGTGGATGGTAGCCCAAATAAACGGAATTTATGTAAGTGTCAACAAGGTTGAGCTAGATCAGAACATGTATTTCTGTGGTAGAGTAGTTTATATATTTTACCAGAGTTAGAGGAATCTACCTGGGGTTGATTTTTCTAGTGTGGGTGAATTGGTTTCACATGTTTATCGAGGAAAAGACTTGGGACTCATGTAAACATTCACTAATATAATTTTTTTTCAAATATTAGTTACTGAATTAATTATAGGTTAAAAATATTTTTCAAACAAACGGTCAAAAGTACCAAGTGCCTTAACTCTATTTATTGTAATTTGAGGGAATAGCGGTAGATACCTTTCCATATTTTCTTGAATGTAAAATACTTATTTTAAATATAAATATTTTTACATTTAAATTAAGATTTTGTTTTGTTATATATATATATTTAATTTTTCGGAAAATTTAGATGTTATTTGTTATCTAGTATTATTTCAAATAAAACATCCGTGAGTTATGACATAAACAATCTCGTTGGTCTATCTTTTATAAGAGGGATTACCCAGAAAACCAGTTTGGATTTCCAAATTAGGAATGAGGTCCTCTATTTTATACAAAAAATTAATAACAAGTTTTTATTAATAATTCATAACTGATTAAAAATAAATAATAATTACTAATAAATAACAATAACTAATTAACAGATAATAACTTTTTAATTAAATAAAATGATTTAAAATTTAATAATATTCATTTCTATTTAATAAGAATTACTAGTTATTATTAATTAGTAATTAATATTTGAAATTATTAGTTTAGTTATTAACAATAATAATATAATTTTTCGTTCTAAATTCATTAGTTACAATGTTATATTTAATTAATTATTAAGAATGAAAATTTATAATTAACGAATTAATTATTAATTACATAATAAATAAATATAAAATATTATTAATTATTATTAACCACTTACTAATAAATATTAAAAATAATTTTTAGTTAATAAGTATTAATAATATTGAATAAATTAAAAAATTTCTTATTTTTAATTAAATAATTATTATAACTATATTAATTAATTATCTTATTTAGCTACTAAGAACTAATTACTATTAAATATTAACTAATAATAAATTTTAACCAATATTAAATGTTAATTAAATAATAGTATATTATATTATATAATAGTAATTTTTAATAAATTTTAATTTCTTAATTATGTTATTACTAATAAATATTTAAAATTATATTTTTGTAATTAATTATTTAAAATTGAAATATAATTAAAATTTATTAATTAATAGAAATTATAAAATATGTAATTAGTTAATAATAATATTAAGTAAAAAATTAACTAATTTATTTTGTATTAATTAATAAATATTGATAATTATTATTATAAAATTATTAATAAATATTTAACAGTACTATTAAGATAATAAATATTATTATTAATGATTAAATTTTTGAAATAGTAATTAATATTTAGGAATTATTAAATAATAAATATTTACTTATATAATTTTCAGTTATTAATATTTATTACTAAAAAATATTAAATAAATATAAATGTTTACAATTTTAAAATATAAATTTCTAATAAAAAAATAAAAAACAAAAATATAAAATTATTCATTTGTTACGAATAAATAATTATATTTATTAATCATTATATATTTATTATTTATTTTTAAGTTATTATTTATATTATTTTCATTTATTAAATTATATTTAATTTCTCATTAATTTAAACCTTTTATTTATTGTTATCTATTTAGAATTAATTATTTTTTTAACAATATTATTATATATTAAATAATAGTATTAATTAATATTGTTTAAAATATTGTTAATATAAATTAGTTTATTATTAAAATTTATTAGTTAACATTAATTGATTATTATTATTTATTAGTAATTAGTATATACTATTAATTTATAAAAAATTTATAATAATAATATATTATTAATTATACCAAATAAAAGAAGAACTTGAATCCCACATCGAAAAGTGAGAATGATTTTCAGGGAAATCCCACATATAAAAGGGAGCACTAGGTGTGGGTTTCTTTGAGATTTCCAAATAGCTTTAGTAGAAGTACTGTATGATATGAAATAGCAGATAAATTCTATAGACGAATTTTGTTTTATAAAAAAAATAATTTCATATGTAAAAATAGTATATATAACTAATTATTAATTTTTTATTTGCACAATAATGGCATAAGAACTACATCATTTTCCCTAAATTCTTGGAAAAAAATATTGATGCCTATACTTCCATTGGCTAGGACAACAAATAGGCCAAAGGGGGAAATATATTTGGCACATAATCCCATTAGTTTTAAAAAATATTAAACCTAGCATTAATTAAATAAATATTTTTTTTAAAAAATTTATTCAATAAACACAACTGATGTATATATATGAAATGGATTGAGAAATTCACTAATAAGGATTAATGATTATTGGCAATATAACTCGAGAATGATCTGCAATATCATGGGGGTTTTATTAAACTTAATCCATGCAAGGTCTGATTTCAATCTAAATTTCAACAAACCTATTATATTTTTGGATTTCTAGAGTGTTTGAGGTGTTGGATGGGGCTCACGGTCATTTTGAGGAGTTGCGAATGGTATTGGGACATTTATCCTTGGTGAAAAATATTATCGTGTATTGGATGGCCAGTATTGGGAATGTAGTAAACTAAGTACGAGAGATAGTATCCTCTACAAGGATACTGATTTCATTATAGTCATATAGTGGGCACTCAGTGCGACACCAAATACTCTGTAAAGGTGGGTAATAAAGAAGAAAACACTTGATTTTTTATCATATAATTAAATTAGTATCATGTATATAAAAAATTATTAAAATTTCTCATTTATTGAGAAGAAAGAACATACCATGCTCCTCTATCTTGGTTCATCTCTCTCAAAATTTGGATCATCATCATTTAAGCTTATATTGGATTCTCATTTATCATGGGAGGCCATCCTATGTAAATATATAACTCCACTTCCTTTTAAAAGTTGGTTATCATTATATTTTATCATCAAACATCAAAAGAATCAAAATTTGGGGGTTTTTATAGGTTCAATGGTTTCTACAATTTAAGGATGAATCAATTGGAATCATTGATGATAAAGACCTTTCTAAATTATTGTAGGTGCTCCAATTATTTCATGTGAGTTTCTACATGTGTTCCATGCATCGTATGAAATATTTATGAGAATGAACTTTCTAATTCATTATCCTTAAGGATCAATTATCCACCGATGATAAATCTATTAAATTAGAATTCCTAAATGATAATGTCTTCATCCAATATAAAAAAGGGAAATTACGCAATATATTATTCAATAAAAAGAATGAATATTCATCTTCTCAACCCCTAATGTTGGTTAACATGGATTTTTTGGGCCATTTATAGTTTCTATTTTAAATGGGTATCACTATGTTTATGTAATTATAGATGGTTTTTCATGGTATAATTGCCTATTCGTTATATCTCATAAAGGTGTAGCCAGATCTTATATTACCACGTATGATAAATATGTAGAAAATAATAGTGGATTTAGGTTTAATAAATTATGAAGTCATCATTTTCGGGATTTTGAAAATAATAAATTTTATACTTTTTACTCACAAAATGGCTATAACAATAAATTTATGCTCCTACAACCCCACAAAAAAAAAAATACTCATGTTGAAATGAGAAATATATCAGTTCAGGAAATTTTTTGTAATATTATTAATGATCACAAATATCCAATATATTTTTAGGCAGCAACGATAAATACAACCTCTAATATAATCAATATAGTGTTAATTAGACAACACTAAAATAAAAATTCATATGAATTATGGAATAGTAGAAATAAAAATTTTAATTATATTAATTTTTATTGATGAAAAGTTTTTATTCTTAATACTATTTATAATATTGAAAACTTTTCTTCCTAGACTTATGTTAAAATATTTCATGATTATTCATCTACTAGTAAATCATATATGGTGTTAAATAAAATATCCAAGACTATGGAAGAGTTTATTAATATTAAATTTGATAAATAATATCCAAATTAGCCTAAGATACCTATAGAAATAATTTAGGATTATCTTTCAATTCTGAATAATAACGCCAATACTTTTTGAAAATTTTACAAATTAAGTAGAAAAATCATCCAGTTCTAAGGAACATCCTGATCCCGAACCTAATCCTATAGATAACAATGAGATAACAAACCCTAATTTTCATAGAGTTATTAAGACTCATAGATACCATCATCTAGATATTGTTGGTGGAGATAAGGATATAAGTACACATAATATTAATTATATAAGAAATATGGTTGGACAACAAGCACTCTTATCATAGCTTTAACCTAATAACATCAATGATGAAGATAATGATGAATTTTTTGTAATGAAAATGATGGAAGAACATTATCAGTTATAAATAAATAGATGGTGGGAACGTTTTCATATATCTAAATTCACTCATACTATTGGCACTAAATGGTTTTTTTCGAAACAAGGTTGATGAGTCCAAAACTATAGAATGAAATAATGTTGTGTTAGTTTCACAATGATGTATTCAGCAAGAGGGCATTGACTATGATGAAACCATTTTTATTATTTCAATACATGAATCCTTTAGAATACTTATTTTCTATATAGAAAATTTGGATTTCAAGCTATGTCAAATGGATGTCTAAGGTTAATTCTTAAATGATTATATAGTTGAAGATATTTTTCAAACAACCCCTGGATTCCAAAATCCTCATTTTCAAAATCATTTTTTCAAATTAACTATTGATTTATGGTGTTTAAAAGATGAATATATAGTATGGAATGATAGGATTAACGCTTTTTAAATTTCTAATGGTTTTTCAAAAGTCCCATATTATCATATAGTTTTAATTAATATAATGTTTAATTTTTTACTAGATCAAATTAATTTTGATGATATTTTTTTTCAATATTCCAAAAATCATTTATGTACTTCTTTTTAAACGAAGATTTAAAATGACATTGAAATATGTTTAATAGCTAATATTAAATTCATTCTCAGTTTTCAAATTTTTCATAGTAATGATGGTATTATTTTAAATAAATAAAATTACTCTAAATATATTTTAAAACGTTTGGGTTTGGATAGAAGTAAAAGTAGTTAAACTCTCATGAATTCCTTTTGTAACCTAGATCTCGATGAAGTGAGAAATTAGGTGATCAAACGATTTATAGAGATATGATTATAAGCCTAATATACTTCAATATTAGTTTAGCATATTCTTTTTTTAGTATGTGAATGTGTGCCTGTTTTCCAGAAAATCCTTGGGTTTCACCAACTTCAAATTAAAATAATTTTAAAATTCCTCAAATATACAACCAATTTTGGATAGTTCTACCCTCTTGGAAAATCATTTAACTTTGTGAATTATTCAGATATATATTTTTTTGGTTTTAATTTAAATAAAAAAGAACCACTGGATCATGTCTTCACTTGTTAATATCAGTAGTATCATGGTGTAGTTAAATGATAAATTATATTTCCATGTCAACTACTTATGCTGATGTCATAACATCAGGAAGTTATTTTACAAAAATTTTCTACATGAAACAGACACTTATAGATTAAAAATATCAATTTAGACATCTAAATATAATTTTTTACAATAGAATTATGATAAATATTTTTTAGAATAAATTTTCTTTCTTATCCGAAAAATAAAATATAGGTAAGACATCACTTATTGAGAGATCATCTCCAAAAGGGTGATATAACTCATTCATATGAATAGAACATCTTACTGGTGATATATTTATATCCCTCTTGAATTCTGAGAGATTAGTGTGCAGTAATAATTAATTAGGTATGATATTTGATATTAGCCTTTAATCTTTTAAGATCCACCATTAGACAATACACTTTTTATCATGCCACCATTAGACAACCACCATTGCACAAGACACTTTTTGACAAGCCACTATAGTAAAATAAAAAATTTAAATTTCCACCATTGTAATAATCCAAAATTGGAATGAACCATCATTGGGATGATCCAACACTTGAAATCACAATCATTAGGATGTTTCCATTCTATGTTTCGTTATGTTATCATTTAATCATCAATTTTAATACCATAATTAATTTTATGTCTTAAATTATTTATAAAATTTATCCATTTATATCAAATTATATATTTTTTAATTCACATCCATAAATGATACAAATCAGACTTAAGTAAATATTCAACTCACTCCCTCACTCATTAAATCTCACATTAAACAATTTATCCTACAAATTCTCACCAGACTGTCATCCAACATTAAAACTCATTTCTCCATTGTTTTTGCAGAAATTGGGAGAGACATGTGGCCTTAAAAGTGGTATAATAAAGTACTGAATACAAAAAATAAGTGTGTATTATAATTGTGTCATTTGTTTGTCAATATGAGGAACCCCAATCATGTGAACACTGTGGTTTTCGAAAAATACTAGTAGATATAGAATGGTTTATAACTGGTATGTAATTAGTGTTCTAGGTGTTCATGGACCAAGAATGGATAGATTTCTTCTACATAAGTGATAAATTATTTTATCCTTGGTTTTTTCATTATATCTATCATTGTAAAAAAATAATAAAGAAGTATTCCATTCAAATCATGATTGATTGAAAATGTGTGTTTATTTCATCAAGAGAATGGGATAAGTGGCTCAATGTCTGTCATTAAGGTTTTATTTATGATTATAAAAATTAGATTTAATGTTACATTGATTTGTTTATTTATGAGACTCTTTTCATGGATTTTATAAGAGATGTCATTATAAGAAGACCTACTCCTATGGATCCAGTTAAGGAATGCATACTTCATTTCAAGTTCATTCACCATATGTTGTGTCCTAGAAAATGGGATTTTAATACAATATGATATCATGTTGTTTATCTTTAATTCATTATGAAATGAGGGGATATGATTAATTTCTATATAAATATTGGTACACAGGATAGAGTAGTTCAATTCATCTTCTAGTTCTAATTGATCATTTACATATATTTATTTCATCAATTTTTGAAGATGAAGTATTGGGTGATGAGGAGGAGGAAGATAAATTAATGTGGGGTGATTTTATGTTGACAGAGGTTACTTGAAAAATAATTAAGGTGGCATGGAATCTACTGATGAAAAAGTTGTTGAAGATAATGAAAATATCTATGTGTATTTTCAACCTATAGATCACTATACCGGAACAATGAATGTTGTTGACCCCGTCTTAGATCTATATGAGATTATAGTCTATTCAGATGTGGAATAAAATTTTGATCATTCAACAGTTTAAGAAGAGGTAGTGGCTAATTTTGGTGAATAGGTTAGTTATCCTGATATTACTATGATCACTATCATATCTCGTGTATCTTCTAGACCTCATATTACACTCCCTTCTAGGAAGAGACTTTAAATTCAAAGATATGATGAATAGACTATCGTCTATGTAAATGAGAAGATTACTAGTAAAAATAATTCCAGTAAAAAAGATTTAGAATATTCATGTGATGAAAAATGGAAATAATTGAGATACTATTGATAATGAAAACCATAATAAGGATAACAATGGTGAAGGACCTGATCATGATGATGTTGATGATGTTGAGGAAGCTCAATCACATCACCACACTCTTGATTTTCATGATTCAATTATATGTATGGAGAGACCTTTTTTTTGATTTATCTACAAGTTTTTAGAGATAATTTTCACTAAAACTAATTGGGGATGAGACATATATTAGAGGTGAGATGAGGAAATCTGCTGATGTGGGGGAATCCCTAGGTTTTATTAGTCATAGAGATGATCCTATAGATCTGATATACATGTTTTCTATAAGTGTTGATGTGGGATAACATGATGAGTAGGATAAGTTAAATGTTTATAACCATACATTACTATCCTACACATAGTCCAATTAAGATATAAGTGATGATGGTGATCCTAGATATGCTCATGTTGGATCATTTTTAGTATAGGAAAATGTATTATCTAATGGGGATCCATCCCCTAGTTATAAATTACTTTGACAATCCAATCAAAATTATGACGATGATGGTGGAAATGGTGATGACCACATTAATCCTATAGAGTATGGTGTAAATCCTATTTGAGTTAGTTTTGGGACATATATTAAGGGGACTCTTTAATAGAAGATTGATAAAATTGGGGAGCTTCATCATTTTCCATAATGTTTAGCTGATGTCCATTCAAAGCATGTATATATAGTTTCTCCTAGTATTGTGAAGTATTTTTGACCTCCACATGATACGTCCTTTGTTCGTTTATATTTTGTATCTAAATAAATATTAGAGTTGTTTAGAGAAATATGATGTTTCATATTTTAAAATAGTTTTGATTTCTTAAGAACCTCATATCACTCCTCCACGTGAAGATGATTCCATCCATATTTTGAGTTTGTTTATTGAAATATTCAAAAAAATAAGATATTGAAGACTCATGATTCTGCTATTTTAAAATTATGGTAAGTGAAATGGATGTAATGCGATTTGTGATGGAGGATATTTCGCCAAATTTTACAACTAGTTTGGATTCTTTGTCTGGGATATTGTAGAGTTTATATATTGTTGCTTCTAAATTTGTTTCTACTCATCCTTCAGACTCTATTGATTCTGATCAGACAATATACAATGTTATAGTGGACCTTCAATCTATTATTTGTGATATTTATTCATCTAATCCGGATGATCTTCCCCATATCAGATAGTACGGGGATCACATATATAAACAAGTAATGGTGAGTTTGAATGAATCATGAAGTGATAGGGAAACATCACCAATGATATCAAAAAATAACATTATGAGGTATATGCTGAGCATGAGTTGAATTATCACTTTAATTTATTGGCTGAAAACTTATGTATTCCACCTGTTAGTAGGTTTTTGCTGTAATTTGTTCACCAACTCATGGTTTTTACCCTTATTCTCATGTTTTTCATTTAATATATCAAGAACATCATCATTTCTATGGAGATAAGTGGAAAAATTATTATATATATTTTCAAACTCATTAAGAACTTATTAAATACATCTTGAACAATGTTGGTTGCACACGAGGTAATTCCCAAGACAAACATCATAATTTCCCCTTTTATATATACATTTCCAACTCAATATTATCCCTTCATTATGTCTCTAGTTGGAGTAGTGAGACATCTCAAACCAATGATCACCCAAGATCTTTCTTAGAGTACCTTTGCACCCTCGACCTAAAAGACACAGGCTATTGCCTCTAGATAAGGAATGGGATTTGTTGGTATTACCTAACTAAGTGATTATTATTCATATTAGACTTAGTCTATGATCGATAGTATTTTTTATTCTTATTGTATTTCATTATTGAAGTAATATTTTGACTCCCCTATTTATTAATGTTCCTATTTTTTCTCTTAATTATCTGTAAATGAGTTTTTTTTCTTTTATTATAATATTGATAATACCAAAGTGGGAGAACTTATTTTTATGTAATTTATCCATTATACCAATATAATTCTTTGATACCATAATTATTTGCAGGAATATTTCCTTCAAGGTCTTAAAATTTATTTTTTTGTTTGTATTTCTATTTTTATGTTTCAAATGTTCATATCTATCATTATTCATTTGTAATGTTAAGAAGACTACAAATCTTTAAATTCATATATTCTAATCATATGATTGTGTAAAATAGATTTTATAAAATTCTATCACTTGTGATCATCCAAAATGGGGATATTTTTAGAGCTTCGTTATTTTAACGATCACAAATCTATATTATTATGTTTTTAATGTGATTAAAATTTTTATAGTATATTATTTAATAAATAATAATTTTGAAGAAAATTTGATATGTTTTGATAGGTGATACCAGTTGTAAAAGTTTCCACTAACAGCTTCTTCAACCACTAAAGATTAGCTAATTCTATAACTCTTCTACCACTAGATTTGTATTACCATCATAGTCTCCCAACAATTATGTAGTCATCCTCTAGACACTATCCAGCACTACATCCATGATAACATCAAGTCTTCCATTAATTATTTCCTTCCACCACCTACTATATCACACCGCCAAAAGTGTGCTACAACCATGTTTCTTCTATTTTTTGGAAGGATAATTTTTTCTTGTTTTGAACTAGTTCTATTAATATTTTTTAATTATTTAAATAATGAATTTTTTTTGTCATAATTATATTTTTTATTTTACGAATTCTAGGATATTGAATTAAGGTTTCATTAATCATTAACTGGTTCATACTCAAAGGAATTTTCATTATATTATTTGATTGTTTTCACTAAGATTTATGATCAATAATAGACCCTTATGGTACTATTGATTTTTGGTATTCCTAAATCTAATGTGTTTTATAAAATGGTATTAATTCTAAAAACACTAACATTTTTTTTGGATAATTATATCGGTATTCCTCATTGATTATTAGTTTCATCCATTTTTTTTCTTATCTAGTGAAGTGATGGTTGGGTTGTTCACACCCCAATTTTAACTAGTGTGCATGAAGAGGAAATATGATGCCACATTTATGAGATGAAATTTTAATGGTATAATTATGAATATTCATTTTTAAAATTTTGACCCTTGATTTTCATCCATCAAAAATCATTGATTACATTCTGGGGATAGAAAGTGGTATGGTGGGTAGAATTATCACACTCTAGTGTTACTGTTATGAAATATTTTTTCTAATTGTTGAATCTATTTTTACATGAGATATATGAATTGTAATTTTTTTTTAAAAATTATTTTATCAGTTGATCATTTTGATCATGGTAATATCATGATTAGAAAAATCCATCCAACATAACCTTATAAAGTAAAAATTCTATTTTAGTGATGGTATAGGGTTACCACAAGATTAAGAGTAACTATGTTCCATGACCTTACAAAGGCTGAATTTCTTTTAGTAGATGGAACATGTGTGGAACATGGTTAGGTGAAACTACTTCGAAAATCTATAAAATCTATCTATCTCAATTACACATTCAACCTTATCGATGGTGAATGAATTAGTAAAACATATTTCCATACCTTGATATTTTTATAGATATTTTGTGTGTGAATACACCATTTCACCCATAATTTATTGAATTATAGTTCTATCTCCTTTCCACCCCATTTTATTCATCATCCATATTATGTTACTTGAATTTTATCTTCATCATCCTTATTGGTTCCCTGTTTGTAAATACCCAATTATTAGTGGTTTTCAATGTTTCATTCCTATAACATTTATTTTTTTCATATTTTATTATTCTTCATTTTTACACTCCTACATGATTTTTTATTTCTTACATGAACCCTAATGGTTATTGGGTAAAAATAAAATGTTTTCTATAGTTATATATTTCTATTTTTATTTGATAGTGATTTCTAAATTCAATTTATTTAATTGGTTTCCATCCCCATGGAAGGGTGATTTGATTCTTGGTACCATAAGGGAGGTTATTCTATGTAATATAATTTTATTTTACATATCATTAATACCTAGTAACATTAAACAAATTAAATCTATGATTATGATTTTATATGTTAATATTTAGTGTACTGAATATGTAATCTCATGATTCATTGGTTTTAATTTATGATAAAAAGTGTTTTCATTGGTTCTTAAGTAATATATAGGTAGAACAAATTTACATGACTAATTGGTGTTTATAAATACTCTTAAGAGGGTTTATATAAATAAATTTAAAATTAAGGTGCCTTTATAACATCTATATGATATCAAAAAAAAATTATAATTAATTTAAGGATATATTCATATGTTATAGAGGTGTTTAAAAATTATAAATGTTGTTATTGAATATCAATCATTGTTGTTACATTATTTTATATCTATACTTTAAATTAAATTTTGTAATAGTGTAAGTGTTATTTATGAATACAAAATTTGCGGGATGAGAGATTCTTTCTCTAACTTTATGGAGTTTTGGTTTTTATTCTTCAATGAGTTTATACTTCAATCTTGTAGTGATCTTCATCAGACAATCGAGTAAAGAAAACGGTGGATACGGATCTTCACATGTTAAAGACCCGGTTGTGGATCAGTAGATTTTTGACTCCCTTTGAAGATACCTACATTGTGTTAATTAGTTTGATAGGAGGATTCACTACAACATAAGGATACAGATAAATTTTTTCTTGGAAATAGAGATGGTGATTCCACTCCTCATTAAATCTTGTAGAATTGTATGCTTGCAGTGGTTGAATCGAACCCTAGAAAATTACACGACCTAATTGATTATTGTAAACATTATATTATTTCTTACCTCATCAAGAAATCACACAAATGGAACCTACAGGATCATAGGAATCAGATCCTCTAGTTACGGGGGTTTGATAATTAGAACATGGTCTCCCTCTGTATGAATTAATTTTATATTAATTTTTTTCGGTTGATTTGGAACTTATATCCTTGAGTTATGACATTGTAAATATCAAGCCTTGTGTGTTGAGGTTTAAAAAATGGGGCCCCTAATTTGATCCCATTCAAGATATCTATATTGTTTCATAGACATGGATTCCTGTCAACAGATGGAATTGGGACTTTTGGAACCCAAGAATATTGTTGTATATCACTCTTACTATCGGCAATCCCAATAATCTAGACGAAGAGACAATATTTGTCAGGTATATTCCTTTTTCTCTAATGTTGGTTGTTTTTGTTATATCAATTCCTCTTGTTGAAAAAATTTATCTGATTTTTGGGGATATTAAATTTAATAGTTAGGTTGAATTTGAACATATTCCTTAATTTTTCACTAATTTCTCAATTATTGTGAATGGTAAGGATAATAGTATTTCAGGATTTTTGTGTTCTAATTATAAGATACATAGACATCTTGTTTAGAAATATATATTTAAGTTGTCAATAGTTGGAGATCACTCTAATCATAATCAAAGGAATAAATTCACAAAGGGAATTCCTTCATCTCATGTTGTTATTGATGGGCCACCAAATGAGGTAACTCACTCTTTTTCTATTGTTTTTGCTGTAAAGAATATTTTTAATAATCATTATGAGGTTTTATATAGTGGAGAAGTGCTTAATGTTCATCCATCACTATAAACGACTCATATGAATCTAATGAAGAGGACTCCAAAATGGTGTGGTGTTGATAGAAATGATAGTGGTTATGATGAAAATGAAATGTTATTGGAGGAACAATTCATGTCAATAGGGAATATATATCTTAGTCCTTTTAATATGGGTCTCTCTATTATGGATTGGAAGCATAATATACTTATTCTAGTTGCTCATGATGTTCCTATCCTGGTTGAATCTGATTAGGAGCATGTGGAAACTCTTACACATGTTCATGGTTGTACTTTATCTCCTCTAGAGTATGTATTTGCTTCTGGTCATGATGCTGCTAGTGCACCTGAAGCTCTATGTGTTACCTCTGAGTTCCACGTTGTATCTCAAGGAGATGAAAATGATTCAACACATCATGATAATTATTTATAGCAGTCTTTACAGGCTGATGTTGTGGTTGTATATGCATCTTCCACTAATTTCATCATAATACCCAGTAAGTAATTGCATTTCCTATCTAACCATGTTACTTATACTGATTTTATACATCATAACGTGGGTTTGTAGGCATTTTCAGATATAGATACATCTGAACCTTTTAAAATCCCTTAGCCAACGGTCTCATACAGCTTCAGTAATATGGAGGACAACTTCATTTCCATAATTGAATTTATAAACTCCCTGAACATTGATCAATTATATAGAGAGAGTAGGGAAAGGAAAGGAAAATTTTATTTACCTCCTCTTCTGACAAATTACTATGGTGGCAAGCTAGTTGGTTTCAAAGACATGTTGAAAGGGAAGCACTCAAAAGATAAAGTCTAGTTTGAAGCGATTTGATTGAATGCGTTAAAGGGGGTGATGCAACTCTCGATGACCCATTATAGGATCAAAATAATGCTCACAGTGCCAATAATTTGATGGTCTAGTGGATGTTGATGATCAAGTTGGTGTGTGGAAGAACAAAATGAGATGTAAAAGGGTAAGGCATCGAATAGGTTATATAGGATTTTTTGGATTAGGAGGTAGAAATAATGGATGTGTTTGTTAAATATCTTCTGTGATGGTGGGTTTTTTCTACACATTCACCGAGAATTATTTTTTTCTGTAATTAATCATTTCTTATAATAAATTTATAAGATCAGGGAGCTTCTCCTTGGTTTTCACTATTTAGTGATTTGGGTTGTTTCTTAATATGTTTTGTTATTTTTGTAATATATGTTAGAATTGTTGAGTTTTAATTTGGTTTCATGTGATATTCATATTAAATATTGATTTTTAAAATAGTTTTTGAAAATAAGATAATATATTATCAAAACTATGTCAATAATTTAAGACCCATTTGGAAATGCATTAAAAAATTAATTCAGGGAATGAAATTTATTATTATTTGAAAATGATATAGTTTTACAATCACTATTGTTCACATTCAAATTGGACTAATTGTGTTGTCACTTTATTGTTATACTTTTCTGAATCATTATATCATGTTATCCATAGACACAAAAATCTAGTAATTATTCTACACACACTCAATATCAAAATATGTGAAAATAATATTAGAGAAAAATATTTTTACATGGATCAACTCTAATGGATAATCCAAGAAGAATAAACTGATGATGTGTTGATAAACTAGGAATTAACACAACTAACAATTTAATTATAAATATTTAATAATGACACACTATCGATCCTAGGAGTAATCACCCTTCTTGTTACACATCTAATTGATTCAAGACATGGTGTACAGGAGTTTATCAATTCTTATATCACATACAACATTTAATTAATATATATAATAACAACTATTATGTAATAAGTGTGGTAATTTATTTCCTCCATTGGTTCTTGTTTTCTAATAAATCTTCATTGTTGTCTCCTCTATCCATTATTCATTTAAATATATCATTCATTTTCCTTAATGATAATGTGGAAGGAATAAAAAAATCCATCCATTTTTTATTATTATTCAACACATTAATAACTATAATATTTCTCCATCTTACCTTGACTAAAGTATTGATCATGTTTTTGTTTATGACTAAATATTTGTATCATATTGTTTTACTAAAAGAAGAATTTTAACTCCAATAATATCGAAGGGATTTCCTGTTTTACATCCATTATATTATCATAAAGTGACCCTTACATATTATCATTATACATGTAAATGACTACTATGAAATCTAGACATGACCCTTATGTATGAAGCGTCATTGAAAAATGACTCGTACACATTTGTAGAAATAATTATTATGAAAACTATTAATTGTTTTTCGGATCATGTACATTAATGAATACTCTTATGAATACGAATTGACGTTCCATCCCTATCCAAATTCATGTGAACTCCAAATGACTAACTATAATGAACTACTAAAATTTACATTTATCAAAATTAGTGTATTCCATAAATAATTTAATTAGTCTCAATTGGTATAGTATAATGACTCCATCACAAGAAGGTAAACTCTGTAGATATTATATTCTCCATAAAAGAGTCCAGACTACTAATATATATAAAGGATGATTATAATTAATTTCGACATTTCTAAATTCTCATCATTGAATTACATTCATGTATATAGTGTGTTTCTAAGACATAAAATAATTTCACCATTATGTCTTAGAAGACTATTATGTATTTTACTCTCGACCAATTGATTTTAAGAAATTCAAGACTTGATTTCATTTCAGTCCCATCTATTTTGTAACCATTAAGCATTACCATGGTTACTCTAACACTTACAAACACTATTCTATATTTTTTTTAAATCTTATTGACATAATTTTTTGAATTAACTAATATAATTCCAAATGACCTCCATGTTCATCCAATGATACCCAAAATCCATAGAAACTATATGTATTGACAATTAAAATCTAAAAAACTATTTATTCTACCATATATCATTAGTTTAACCTACAGAAATATTTTCTAGTAATAAAAAATAAAATTGATAATAAATAAGACATTATATATTGTGGTTCCATCATTTTCCCCCTTTGGATTATATTTTCAATTCCTTATTGTTATGTCTACAAAAAAATCTGTTATATATATTCATTTATTCTCCACATAAATTTTTATTATCTCTTTAAGACTATTATTAACCATTGATTATATAATTCAAAGGACTCACCCATATGGTTTGGAGAAATAAGAGCCTTCATGAGTGTACCATACAACATCATGTAGAGAAATGTTTTATTAACACATTTTCTAAGACTGAATGAGTGAATTATTTTTAGAGAAATTTAGAGGATATATCAATCTCCATAATATTTCCTATATAAAAGTGAATAAGAGTATTATTTTATTTTTATATTCCATGTGGATTGTATATCCCTTAGTTTCTAACACTCAATATAATATGATCCCTAGAAATAAACACACACAAAAACCATGTAAAGAATTATATATTACATAGAGTGGTATATTTTTAAATATCAACTATTTGAATGAAGTGCATGATCATAGATGTTCAATAATTGAATCTCAAGTATGAGGTTATCCAAGGCTGTAGTCATCATATCTTCATCTTGTCTATTGGTCCCATCATACCCTATCTTGATTTTTCATTGTTACACATTTCAATTAAAAAACTCTATCTAATTTTAATGTGTTTGGATTATGAATGTTTAACTAGATTCTTTATTTTATTAGATACACTCTTATTTCCACCCAAAAATCATCATTGATTTATAAAATTCTACCTCAATACTTTCATATTATTGTTTCATCCATTATATATGTGTCCATTTATTGGTTAATATAATATATTTTTACTCACTCATATAAGTGCATGTACACTGTTGGTTCATATATATCCATCCAACACACTTTTTTCTAATAAAGAATTCTCCATCATTGTGTACTTTCCTTCCACCATATAACCAACCCTTTCTAAATCATAAAATAATGATAAATAATGTCCACTTTCAAAATTAAATTATTAAACAAGTGTGTGGGCACCTTTTATATACCTCGTAATTCTATTCCCTATTGTGAGATGTTCCACCTTGAGAATTATTTGAAAATAGGAAACTAAAAAATTAACATATGAAATATCTAACGATATTTCTCTGAGGAACATGAAAATTCCAAACATCCTCTTGTATATGGTAATATACAATGATTTTCCATCCTCATATATACCATTTTTAGTTACACATACAATCGGCACTAACATGGATTAAGAATAATGCATGTCGACCATATTTAAGAACTCGTTTTTATATATTACATTAGATAACTAAGAGTATATCAAATTATATAAAAATGATTCCTCCTAAAAATAGTTGATTTCTTAAATAATAGACATTTAAAATTCTGAACTCCTTGTATTATAAAACCCCTCCAATGAAATCTATATACTTCTACTAAATATTATGTCATCCACATAAACCCTCACAATAAATTATTTTTTCTGAGATGCCATTATAAAAATGACTTGACCAACACCACCCCTTTTAAATTACCTTTTCATTATATTTGACTCAAGACTATAACACAATTTATGTAGTCCCAATTTCATTATATACTGGGATTTAATAAAACATGTATTGATTGTTTTCATCATTAAAATTTGAGAAACATTTTTGGTAGTTCAATATAAACATATAGATTTAGAACACCAATCAGAAACATAGTCGTTACCTCCATTTGAAAAATTCTGAACAATTTTACTACTTCCTCTAATAAAAACTGTGTGATTTAATCATGCTATGTTACTGAAAATAAAATATATTCAAAATCAACATTGTAATATCATACTACTAAAATTTTCCTTGGTAATAGGTGGAGACAATATTATGCCTTAGGTGACATCCTCATGACACCAAAGGCTAGATATAAATACTAAGGGAATCATGGAAATTTCAGGGTTGATTTTTCCAATGAAAATAAATCATCCAAAAAAGAAAACCATAAATAAAAACCACTATATGATTACTGAGTACAATTTAACAAAACTCTAACAATAACAGTCTTATACTAAAACCAAAAATAAATTGAGAACAATGAAAAAATTCATTCCAGAAATCATCTCCTAGTACAAAGTGGAAACCAAATAAAATAACTCAAAAAAATAAAAAGTCCCCAATAAAACAAATATCATTATCATCCATGATCTAAACCTCATTCTCATCCCAAGGTATAATGATGCATCAATAAATTATTGATATATATTTCCATTAGTTATTTCTTGGTATACAATATATTCAAGCACAACAATATTCCAAATCATGGGGTGAGTATGAAACTCAGTTGGATTTCCCAAAATAATTCCCTACTCATGCCACTTGGATATATAATTTTAGAACATTTATATAAAATATTTTGAAATAATTTATATAAGATTATTTCAACACCGAACACATTTGTGGGAAAAAAATTTAACCAAGGAAAGAAAAATAACAATTCATTCTAACCATTATATAAATCCATTTGGCAGAACACATTCAATTTCACACAACAGCACATCCCTAATACTATGGACTTACCAGTACGAGTGATTAGAGAGACATTTTTTCACAAAGCCTATTATTGGTGAACAATTTTTACAGTGGAATTTCATACCTTATCCATCCCATTTTTTATGTGTGAAAGATCATAAACTTTTAGATCCCAATGCATATGAATACATTACAACCATTTATGCAATTAAAAATATCAAAAAAACATGATACATCATTTAAATAAAAAATTATTTATATTGAAAAATTTTCCATATATAAAAACCAAACAACCATCTTAAAATCATCACATTAAAAATGGGAAACCAATTTCACAATCCACCATACAAAAAATTTATACAATTTCACAAACCATCACTAAATAATGGTTTCAAAAAAAAAACATTTGACATCAATTTCAAAACTAAAACCATTATATTCATAAAATTTTAATTCAATACTTCTTATTTTATCTACGAGGAGTTATGAGTGAGGCCCTCTACCTGAAAAATATATGAAAAAATGCAGAATGACAAAAATTCTTCAATAAAGTGGATTTAAAATCCAAAAACCATTTATATATCTTATTCCATATTATTAAAACCATTATATTTCATCATTATTTACATCACCGAACATTAATGTATCCTCAAAAATATTAGATTAATGAATCCAAGAGAGGGACGACTAAAAAAGCTAAGTAAAACATCAACTAATGATAACTCACAATGGAATATAGGCATCAAACGAACATAAAATAACCAATGGATCGCGCCCAATTCAAGAGGAAGTGTCTATAAATCTTTTGGAGGATTTTAATTATATTTTGTGTCATATTAAGGGGATATAAAGTCGTAAATGTTGTAAATTGAGTGATAGCCACAAAATATGGTCATAATGTTTAATGGTGCATGGTAAAAAAACATTTTCTGACCTTCTTATATACATTTCCTCCTAACACCCCTCACATATTTGGATTTCATGTATAGAAAAATCATAAAACTACCATAATAAAACAATCTTTCAATCATCACATTGTTTATCCTATTTGGATTAACAGTTTTTTCAAAGTGTTTTCTGAACTGTGAGCCTACTTGATGCCATATTTTTCAACTACAGAGTTTCCTAGAATGTATTTCACGGTTTCAAATAAGTTTAATTAAAATGTTAATCTCTCAAAAAACCCTCATAACATTCCAAATATCCAATAAACCTCCACAAACATAACCTAATCACATTCTATACTTAATTTACATAAATATATTGTTAATTATCTAAACCATGAGGTTCGAAATTCTCCCCACCATTGGTCTTTCCTTCATTGAATAATTGAACGCCACCATTGACATGGAAGAGTTTGTCCGACTACTCAACGACATACGTCTTTTTCTCCCATGTTTATTCCTGAGTCTGATCATGATTCTAAAAAACTCACATGAAAACTGTGTTTTCCCATGAAATATATCCACTTTCTTATCCAATCGTTACTGGTACATGATCCAATGTAGCTTCTAACTCTTGTTCAACATGGTCCCATCCAATCAAATTGTTGGGATAAGATTAATATATATTAAATTGATATACATGAAACAAAATATGCACTGAAAATACACTTGGTGAAAACAATCAAATATACCACCCCACCAACTTATTCAAGTATCTCAAAAGGGATAAAAATCTCAGAAATAACATTCCCTTCATCCAAAAATAATGATTCCCAATCCTTGGAGATATTTACAAGAACATGTGAACACTCAACTAGAATGAAAATGGAAACCAAATATGACCATCATATGCTTTTTAATTACTCTAATCCATCACCATTCTCTTCCTGATCAATTGAATCTTCCCTTATTTCTCTTATAAAAGGATTTGTAGAACTAGTAAAGTCTCACCAGTTTCCATAGAACAACGTGGAGAACGAAAATTATTCCAATTAAACTATTAAAAATGAGACATATGTATTGTTGCCTGATAGTTGTTGTTATATGGTAAATCCACTAACAGTACATTCAAATTCATGGGGCTATCAAAATATTTTAGATAAGCCCAAACAATGCCTTCCAATGTCTATATCATATTTTAGGATTGTTCATTATTAAGAGGATGATACACTGTTATCATAATCAGCAGATACCTATGGTATTTCTGCATGGATTTCAAAAAATTATACAGTAAAATAATATCTCAGTATAATACTAAGAAAACTAGTAATACATTCCCCTTTACTCCTTCTTAGTTAATGATTTTTGACAAGTACCCCATTATATGAGATTTATGGATATGGAAGAAATGATCCATCTGTGATATCTGTTCAACTATCACCTATATAGAAATGTGATTTTGAAATTTCCTTGGGAGACCTATCAAATAAACATTGGCTTTTTTTCCTATTTACAAAGAGGAATATGTAACGACTACAACAAACCTACATGTAAGAGCTTCTCTTCCTTAACCAACTATCAAATCAGGCATCTCATAGAAAACTCATCCACCATATTTTTCACGAATCCCCCCCCCCAATTTTTCTTTCAATACCTTATAAGTCTTTTGTATCCATGGATGATCATACCATTTCTAATGGACAAAAGCATAAATAGTTTCTAGTAAAAAATACATTGTTATGACCATTACATCTCAAAAAACCAACAATGATTTTCTTTTATACTTTGAACCCTCAATGGTTTCCATTATATTGAGTTTTCACCTCATAGAAACACATTATAAATCATATTTTTTTTGATTCCTTATACATTTCAACCAAATTAGTAAAAAATAAATTGTAATGAAAACTGCCACAATACCTATGTCATTACAATATTTGTGAGTTTTGGCTATCACTAACCTCAATTTCCCACGATCTGAAGTATCTTTCTCTAACTAACTAAATAATATTTTTCTTAATTCAGCCTCCACAAAACATCCATTACCTGGTGTATACATTATGTCAAATCAAATAATTTATAGATTCTCCATCCATCATATTTTTCATACATTCAAATATCATTCTGATAAATGTGTTTCAAAATATTATGATCTATAAACACTATAAATTTATAATAATATAAAATATTGATAGTGATTATTCAATGAATGTACTAAAAAAATAATTAAAAATAATAATATGGGCAGTTTTTCTCATGAAACCAAAATTTTGATGATCCATTAAGGAAGAATGATCTACCTACAAGAGAAAACCTCCCAACGTGGTTCCCAAAGAATTTTAGAAAACTACATATCATTGTCCTGATTCTTGAAATATCATCATAAGTGCTGATATATGTAAATTTTTATGTTGTTTAAAGGTCATGTGACATTCATCATTCCATTGAAATAGAACACCATTCCATTTTCAAAGCTATAATTTGTGGGGTTAATCATGAAGATTCATCCAAAAAATATCTATAATGATCGTCCAAATCAATGAAATGCATATCTTAAATAAATTATTATGTTGTTTCCAATAAATCATACCCTCCATCTTTTCCAGATCCATAGAAACACCTTCTTCATAGATTACAAGGAGAATTAAATAATCCTATTTTATAAAAAAAGATCACTTTCAATGATTGGAATACATATTATAATATCACAATATACCCAACACTATCCACAAGTATTTCCCATGCTTAGACTTTGTCCATGAATTCCCAATTCTTTCATCTAGAAACAACACCTCAAAAGAATCTAGATACCTCTGAAATAATTGAACCATCAATTACATAAATACATATGGTGTATTTGTAAGACCTAAATTCATAACCATATACTCATAATATCAGTATGTACACATAAAATATTTTTTTGAATATCCTCCTTATAAACATGAAATTTGTGATACCTCAATCATAATTCAATTTTAGAGAACCATTGGTCTCTCCTAAATTCGTCAAACATTTCATAAATTCTTGGAAGAGGATACTAATTCATTATTGTAACTTTGTTATGCTTACAATATTATATTAAAATATGAATATATCCATTCTAGTTTTTCACAAAAAGACCAGTACTTACCAAAGGATGTATAAGGAATAATGAACCCTTTCATTTCCATATAACTTTTCTATGTTTTTAATTCCATTAAATCTATTGGTTCATTTTGATAATATGTAAGTGAGAAAGGATTCATCCCAATTATGTGACCAATTGTAAAATCCACCAGTCTTTTGGCTGGTTAATCTAGGAAGTTACCGAAAAGCACATCAAGAAATTGATCATGAATTTTGAGAATGAAACATTCCGTAATCTTATACAATGATTCCAAGGTCAATGCCACCAACTGGAATGAGAACATTCTAATTTATGGTGCAATAAATACATTTATTCATGCCTTTACAGTTTTACCTCCCCTAATGAGATGCTTGACATCATCACAAGTTGTAAGACTAACCCTTAGAGAATAATATCTAATGTGAGATTTACATATCATCAACTGATCTATACCCAGTATTACATCATAGACATCCATATCAAGGAATGAGAGATAACAAATCAATTCATCCCCATTAATATTTATAGTACATTATTTTCTCATAATCTCTTGAAAATATATTTCACTATAATGATTTTATAGTTTAAAAACAGATAGATTAATTTTAATATTAAAACCCAAAAAATAAAAAACACGAGAAAGAATAAAAAATATAATTCACAGACATAAATTTTTTTTTCAAAAGGGTTGAGTTCTAAATTATCACACCACAAAACATCAAAGTTCCATATTGATAATCCATAATCACATTATCTATTCCATACAATTTCTTACTCGCTAAAATTTGATGTTTATTATCCCAATGGGAATTCCCCAGATGAGTGGTAATGGTATTCCTATAATCACCGTGGATATCGTGGATCTTATGACAAGAATTATTATGAGGCCCTCGTCCCATTAAAGCATATGGTGGTTAAAAAACATGAGATTTGTTTAAAGCACCGAACTGTGGTGAACTACGACAATAAAAAATATGATTATCCATCTAGTTGTAATTATAGAATTCTCTAGTTGGTTCCCCTGAATCTCACATAATATTATTAAAATATCCACATTGAAAACATCCAAGATTAATCTTTGTTATATGTGGATGATTCACAAATACCACTATCTGATTCAGAGTTATAAAACTACATTTGAAATAGGTTATTCTCTTCCACTTATCACCAAAATTAGAGTTCCCACCATTCACTATAGGTACTAACCATCTTTCACCTCCAATAGTTCTTATGATGTCTCTTTATATAATTATTTCTCTATTGAACATATCATTATATTCCATTATATAAAGAAAAAAAATTATTGAAATAATATATAGCCTTAACTACGATTCTAAAAAGACTTCATTGAGGGATGTATTTTTAGAATCTTTTGAAGTAATGAAAAATAAATTCCTAAATTTAGCTACTTACTCCATCACATTGAGGTTATATTACATTAAACTAAATAAGTCTGTTTTGTAGAAAATCTAATTTTTTTAGGATAGAATTTTCTGTTAAACAATAATTAAAATATTCTCACGGAATGAATTATTCCAATATAGTATAGTCATCTAAATCACACCACTAGTGTGGTAAATTCTATAGTACGTATGATTCCAACTTGACATTCGTCATAGATTGTGTACCAAAGAAATTTACAATTATATTATAACTATTAATCCAAACCTCTACATTTTATATTTCTGAATCATCCGAAAATATTGGTGGATTCAACATATATAATTGAAAAAAATGTTCTACTTGGCATGATTCATCCCTTATATTACATATATCAACGACATGAAAAGAAAAGACAATACTTTGAACAAACTGTTTGATCACATATGGCTCAGGTGAAACTATATTCTCGGTAACCTCTTCTGATTGTTTCTTCAATGACTAATTGGTTCCATTTTTAACCAAATGAAATATCAATTTATTTAAATTCTCTCGAAACTGAAGCCTTAACTATTTAAAATTTTAAAAATCTCACATATCACTAAAAGGGTTTCCAAAATTCAACATTTTCCCCTTTCAAACCATTTATTAAAATTTCTCAATCCTATTTGAAAAAATCCATTTTTTAAATATTTTCTAAAAACTAAACATATTTAATAAAAAAATAATTAATAAAAATGAAATATAAACTCTTATTGGGAGGTCATTCCTATCAAGTAATAGTGTGTTGTTCACATCATCTAAACCCGTGACGGGGAGGTTACCACTCCTAGAAGTGTGTCAAAACAATCATGTACCAAAACTCCCAGTTTACATGAAGTTCTACATAAATTGCACAAATACGCCTATTTATGATCTATATTTCAATTGTTAATGTTCCTTCTCCTTCCTACCATCCCATCCCAAGAATTAAAATATAATTACATTATACTCCATGATTGAACAGAATGAAACAATTTTTCCCAGAATGTTTATTGGATAAACAAAGACAGATACCTTTAGTAAGATCCCACCACAAACCCTTTGGAATGGGATGAGGTAGAGGGTGTTACTAGGCCTTATTGGACATCCCCAACACACCAAACGAAGGAAATAAATTCCACGAGATTTAGGAGAATTTGGGGGATTATTCTGCCTTTAAAAATGAATCAACCAAAACAAGAAAACCATAACAAAAAAACCAGTAAATAATGCATGAATAAAATTTAATAAAACTCATAGTATAACCATACGAAAACAAAAGAAACATTAAAAAAACTAGAAGAAATAAAAACCAATAACCATATTAGAGTACAAGTGTAACCAAAATAAAAAACATCAAAACCAGAAAATACTCCCTCATAAAAACTCACAACCTACTCCACGCTCAAAAAACAAATTCCTAACAAAAGTTATAATGGATCATCCGTGAATGAATAAGATAAATTTCTTTTAACTATGTCTTAGTATACAATATCAACATATACACCAAATTATTCAACATAGGGGTGAGTATAAAAATCAATAGGATTTACTAAATTAATATCCTAGTAACTCGATTAGGATAGAAAATGATAGATCATTTATATTATAATCATTAAAACAATTTGCAGGAGCTTATATTGAAATAAAAACCATTTATATGAAATATATTTTCCACGGAATGAAAAAATATATTTCTTTGTAAAAATTTTAAAAATGTATTTTGTATAACCAATTCCACCACACAATTCCACACATACATGAAACCATGGACTTACCATTACTCATAAGTGGTGAGTCTTCCATTAACCAATAAAACACTAGGTGAACCGTTTTGATGGGGGAAATTTCATAACCTTATCCATCACATTTTTTATGGAGAATCATGAAACCCTTTTATGTCCTAATTAACATTAACAAACTCCAAACATTTATTACAAAAACCATGAAAAACCAATTGATGAACCATTTCAATAAAACAATCCTATTATTGAAAACATTTTCAATTCAACAAAATAAAACAATGAATTTAAAATCATAAATTTATAATTATAAAAATAATTGAACCTTCCAAAAAAACTAATTTCTATAATTTCACAAACTATGAGTAAGGTGGGTTTTTAATGAACACATCACATGAATTTCAAAAGTGTAAATAATAAATTTTTTCAATATGAAACCACGACTTCATGTTATATCTAAGAGGAGTAAATACTGAATCACATACCTCACAATAATAGTAGAAAGTAATGATGGACAAAAATTATACAAAAAATAAAGATTGAAACTATAAATACTAACAATAGATCTTATTAAATATCATGAAAACAATCATATATCATTATAATTAGAATCACACAACATGAATCTATCCCGAAGAAAATATATATAAAAACTTAAGAGAGTAAAGAAGATGATTAATAAATAAAAAAACAAAATTATTATAAATTATCAAGGAATATGGGCCTCCAATTCACAAAAAATCACCGAATAATCACTCAACGGTCAAGAAGAAGAGTCTATCTATCCTTTAGAAGTAGTTGAATTTTAGTTAGGGTTGGATTACGGGAAAAATGAGGAATTAAGTGTGTAATAAAAGTGATATCCATAAGATAAGGATCTAATATTTAGCATAGCGTTGTTAGCTCGGAAAGTTAGGATAATTGTGAGCTAACCATCCACTAACCACTGCCCTTAAATTCCCCTCACACGGTTGGATCACATGGTTAGAAACTCTATGTGCCACCTAGAATATTCCCCTAAGTCAATAATCACATGGTTTCTTTGGTGTGGCTACATGGTTTGGCCAAACAGTGCCACTACTCACTTCGCTATATTTCTATTTCATAGTTTCCTAGGAGTTGATGCACAGTTTTTACAAACCATGCTCAAATTGTTCACCTATTGAAAATCCCCAAAAACATGCCAAAACACATCTAAAAATCATGATACATAACCAAATTACATTATATACATAAAATGCATTTATAAAGGGTTAATTACATGAAACAAGGTGTCATATAAACACATTCTATTTGACAATTATCATTATATTCCAAAAATGGTTTATCTTTGATTACAATTCATATTTATTGAATTTTTTCTAGAGGACGGACGTTGTTTCTATCAATTTGTGATATTTAGGCCTTTCCATGAGTTCTCACATTGTGTTTTTATTATTCTAAACTATATATTTTTTCATGGATATAATCCATAACTCTTCCTCTATAGATTAATCCAATGATATCGTCACCACAATTGATAATAGTGAAGAACAATATACTACCATTATTCTTTATGTTTGAGTTTGTGTAACATAATAAAAAATTGTATTGTTTAAATCAATTTCTATTATATTCCCTCTTCCTTAAGGCACATTATAACATTATTTTGGAGTTTCATCCTACATTAATTCTTCTTTTGGGCCTTCATCATTTTAATAACATTTTATAACATCCAAATTTACACCGACGTAATCATGTTCTTCACTCGTTTCTACGTTTGAAATCTAAGAATTCATTATAGACTTCTCATTGATAATATTGAAATAATTAATTTAAAAAAAATTACCCACAATTTTTCTGTATCATTAATAGGTTTAACTCGTTATTCACTATCTTAAGATATATTTATCTTTGGATAAAACTTCATACTTTCGTTGATTTTATTCTTTCATATATTTGATTAATATTATTCTATAAATGAAAGTGTGTTTAGTGAATGATTTATTCCCTTACACATATCATATGGTATTATTGCCTCCCCATGTCATAGAAATTATTTATTTTTAGTGTACACTACTATGACACCCACACTCCCAGATTTTATACCAGAAACACATACTGTATATACACACTCTGATGCTTGTGGTAAAGGCCTTGATATAACCTTTAATAACTATAAAATAAATAATTACTATTTAATCTCTCACATCTAAAGGATATATATAGGTTTATATATTTATAAAATTTTTGGAAATGAAAAATTAAAAATCCCCTATAATATTTATTAAGAATTTTTTTCTATTTGTGAAATTATTTAATCTATAATGATTCTACAACATCCAACATAAAATCTTCCACATGTTCTATCCAGCAAATAATTTCATGTGAACTAATTTTAATTATGACCTATGGAATTTGAAACATAATATTGGATGAGCTCAAGAACATAGTATGGGAAGACATAAAAATGAATAATCTATGTAATAAACAAAGACTAAATATCTTGGATGGAATAGGTAAACTACCTGAATCCATAGTCCACAAAAAACTGGGAGAATTTTATATCCATGGAAATAAATAAAAATAGTTTTCGAAATAATAATTATCATATATTAATGAAAAACATAATTGTGACCATTAAAAAATATTGTAAAAGCCTTGTTGCAAGACACAATCCTATAATGGGAAGAGGCATACAGAAAAACCCAGTTTTTTGGTCCCTTGAGACCTATTGATTCATCGATGGGATATGAAATTATAGGACACACCCATATCCATACTAACTCCAATGCAAGAACTATAATATTAAATAATACTTTTCATACATTTCCTTAAGGAAACACTAGAAGAATAAAAACATGAATAATAATAATGAATAAATAATTTCTATAAAATAAGGAACCATCATTTGTAGCTAATAACCATCAAGAATTTCTATAATTTTACCCATATCAATATAATGACCAACATGATCAGAACCCATCAAGAGGAATAAGACATATGGTGAAAAAATTCATATCCCTCAAGTTAATAATCATTAGTATTGAACAAAAAATATATGAAAAAACACAACTTTTTCCCTTATCAAAAAATTGGATATGATTATCATTACCCATTCTGAGAAATAAAGTAGAAGGTTATACAATACATAGTTTATTTTTTAATAGTCATCCATATAGGAATAGAAGCATAAAAATTGTTAGTAATTTAACACATTTCAGTAAAATGACATTATTTATTAGTGAACGTAATCCAATATAGATTATGTAAAATGTGATGGTCACAAAACATAGGTTGATAACTGTAATTCTTAGTCAATACTGGAATAACATTAACAAAATATGTAACACCCCGGGATTCTATGTGAGTTTTTAAGTAATATGTCTCTGAAATTGAAGTGGTTAATAAATAATATTTTGAATTGAATTATAGTAATTGAAAACAAATTATTTAGACAATGAACCTAATACATCACTATCTTAAAAATGATATCCCATCAAACGATCCATTATTAACATTAACGGAACTGGAAATCCACTAATAATCCCAATAAGATTGATTGAGTAGGTCACAAATTATGAATATTCTTTAACCAAAAAAGTTATATCAAGTTAAAATGAAAAAATATTGATAATAAGTGTGAAAAATATAATACTATAGTTAGATAAATAAGTTAACATAAAAAAGATTTTAAGTGTCTCTCAAATTCCCTCAGACATAGGTATTTATAGGGATTCAATTTTTCACCGTTGTAATATATAACCATTATTTACAAATTTAAAAAATTAATGATGAAATTTAAGTGATATTGGTAATGAATATATTTTTGAACCCTCAATGTTCATTTAATAATATATCACTACATGTCAATTATATTAGTAAATGGAATTTTGATATTAAAAAATTATTTTGAGAAATAAACATAATTTTTTTAATCTTCTAATCCATGAATTATATTATCATTATTATAAATGGAAATATACTATAAAATAGAATAATCCATAGATAAATACTGTTTAAATTTATGAAAATAGTGATGAGAATAATAGTTGGGATGAAAAAGAGAAAAAAGGAAGAAGATAATCATTATACAGGAAGGAATAAGGGATAATATTATTTGAACTGGTATTTATAATGTTCTATTTTGAGTACTGTTAAGAAGTTTTCAATATTATATTTACGAACTAAAATAAATAAAACTATTATGTTAAAAATATTTTTTAATTATAAATTATAATGTTAATAAAATAAGTAATAAAATTATTATTAATGATTTTTTGCATTAAGAATGTGTTAATATTTTATAATAAATTGATATAAAAACAATAGACCTATTCCCAACTGAAATATAATGTTTTATAAAATCTGTTTTGTCTTCCTCCTTTCACATTTCTCATTTCCGTTGAACTGATTTGACAGATGAGATTTTGAACAATGGTTAAAACACATCCAAGATGTTTTCTTCATCTTTCATCGATCAACCTCTTCACTACTCCACCTATGGGTAGGATCACACATCTTCATCATATATAATCTTTATTTATCTTTTTTATTTGAACCTCTTTTCATATTCAAAGAAATTTTATTCAGAAGAAAACCTCAACACAAACCTCCTCCTTTTTTCTTTTCCATTCACATCGACTGACCACCTAGTCTATTAAATGCATGAATATACACATCCATATCCTTGATTGACATGATAAAATTAAAATAATTTGTACCTCAGGTAGTGGTTTTATCTTCATTATACCATGAATTTTTATCTGAACATGAACCTCATGGACCACTTATCTTCATTACTATCTGCACTATATAGAAAATTTATATTTCTTTATGAGGGTCAATTATCTTCCACCGCTAAGTATACTCAATAAATAGATTTTATTATCTTTATGATGAAAAATATAAAATATAAATAAATTTAATCCATTTTAAATTATGTGATTCATTCATTTGGACTTTTTTCGAATTTTCAATGTGAATCTAATGGAATCAAAATCTAGTATTAAATCCTTCATCCACAAGATTAAAATAAAAAAATAATCATTTAATTCAACTATTTGTCAAACTAATATAAATAAAAGGGGTAAAAATACCTTTATTAAATATCATACAATCAACCTTTATCTCACACCCAGAACAAGGATACCCTTTATTTCATTTTTAATCAAAAAAGGTAATGTATTTCTATTTTATGATTCAAAAATATATTATAAATGATTTTATAATTTCCATTGAAATTTAAAATGAAAGGGGAGTGATTAATTTCCCCATTACCATCAGTTATACCGATTTAAAATATATAAATTATTTTCTAATTTACAAAAAACCCCTTTTAGTGTAGGATTTACTTTTAGAAATGATTTATGGAATGAGTTATATAATGAGGCTTTAAATAAAATATTTTGGATTTTATGAACCTCTAGACATGATAAAATTATTATTTTATATTTTTTTAATTAACTAATAATATAATTTTAAGTCTATGAATCCTTTCCACATTCATGTATGTCAATTAAATTTTAAGATTTAACTATTTCTAATAATTTTGGAAATTTCATTCATGAACCCGTTTAATTTATACTGAATATTTGATGTATGTACATAAGTTCATTGTGGATTATATGAGTTTAAAAGAATACATGAATGATAATTATATTTTAATTATAGTTATTTTATTAACATTATAAAAGAAAATAAATTTATATTCACTAATTTCTAAGATAATTATTATGAAATTCTGTGTATATATTAAATTATAAAAATGTAAATGGTTTGTGTTATGTTATTATGATTTTAAAAAAATACTAGTGACATAATATATATGTAAATCAATGTTACTTTTTTTATAAAATCGAAAATTTTAATATTATAAATATGGTACAGTTTGGGGAGTGAACCCATCCCTCGAAAAGTGGGTAGGCCCAAGACAACCTTCAATATTAAAGGTGTCCTTTGGGTTTTATTTTCAAAATTCTGCATATTATTTTCGGAAAAAATTATTTACTTATTTTTAAAGAAATTTTTGAGTGTAATAGTACTTAATTATTTTCAACACATAGTTAATTTCAATATTATATTTAAAATGTATTTATTAAATGTTATTTTATAATGATATCAAAATAAATTCAAAATCATTTCTAAAATATCATTTTAAATGTACGATTTCATAAAGGGAATTTTAATGATTTTCATTCCCATTACTGGAAAATTAAATGCTCATCCCAAGTAATGAACAAATCGTAACATTAATTTCGTACATAAAAAACATAATTTAATTATGTAATTTTTTTTTGCATTTTGGTTCACTTTAATGAAACTCTGATGTTTATAATATTTTATTTAATAATAATCTAAACATTTCATATTCTTATTTTAAATAATATATAATTCTTAAAATAGGGTTATACAATAGATAGATTAAAATATAAATATTATTATGAAATATGAAATACATATCTTAATCAAGGTATTTTATTTTTTATTTGTTTTAAATAAATGAGTATATAAAATAATTACACAAGGCTGATGTAGTGATTACTTTTTTAATAAAAATATAAAATATAGGTTAATAAAAATAATAAAAATATTATAATTTGATATTTTTAGGATAACCAAAAAAAATTATAGATGACCTTGAACATTTGGAGATATATTAAAATATTTTTTTAAGATTACTTTTAATATTTATATTTTAAAATTTTAAATAAAAAATATTTTCAAAATTGACCCTATAAATATTTTATCAAAATATTGTTTTTTTAATTATTAAAAAGTCATAATATTTTTAAAAATATAAATTATTTACATTATGTTCTAAAAGGTTCTAAATTTTTCATTATGGTCTAATTTACATCAATAAATTTTAAAATATTATATTTTAATATTGAAAAATTTGTTAACTTTGATAAATTTAAAATTAGTTAACTAAGGTTTAATTAAAATGATATGGTTTAAATGAATAAAAAAACATATCAAAAACATATTTTTTATATTACTAAAACAATATATCATCGCATATTCATTTATATGACATGCTTTGGGTATTATGAAGAAATTGTAATTTATCATAAATTAATAATATTTGAATTTTCAAAGGTGTCCCTGCCCCCATTATAAAAGGGCACATATTCCCTCACTTATTTAGAACAATTTGAGCCTTTAAGATTATCCATAACATAACAATTTCCATTATAAATGTCACAATCCACATTATAGAGGTTTTGGTATTCATAGAAGACCAACTCTAGTTTCCCTAAGATGAGATCTAGATGGAGCTTTTCGAAGAAGAGGTAATCTCATTTACCATCTCAATCAATATATTTTCTAGTTCAACTACCTCGTCATGGTTTTTTAGATTATAATGTTATAAATATTGTATAAAATATTTTCCAAAATGATATTATGAATATGGAACTACCAAATTGAATATAATCCATCATCAGAAAACAAAATTACAATGTGTGCAAACATACAGCATATCGTCTCCTCACCGTGGTGTAATTTGTTTTTTTATTACCTATTTAATTGGATGGGTGTAATGATGGAAATAATAAATATATATGATGATTATAAATTTGAATTAATTCTGGATTAAAAATATATTTACACTATCAAATTCCATACTATTTCACAATTAAGGGGATGATATTGCCGCTCATATGTATAGACAACCTACCATCTCCACGACACGATGTGATTCATTCTATAAGATCACCATTGAATAATGATTATATAAATATATATAATGAAATAAAATTTTATGTTTTATATTAATATAATTATGTAAATAAAATTACAATGTAATACGTGAATGAATGCGAACTTATTTGACAATACACGCATAGGAAAATGATTAAATTAACACCCAAAAAAAGTGCAATAATGAAATTATATTAACAAATTGGGGATTATATGATCATATGTGATAAAATAATTTTTAATATAGTATACGAATAAGTTAATATCATTATTTGAAACATTATATAGGATATTAGGATATATATAAAGTAACTCAGACCTACGGTAATAGCAATTCCGCTCACATTCTATTTCTGTGAGATACATCCAATATTCACCAGTCTTGGAACTGATATTTTAGCAATATAGATATGATTAATTATGCCTATGTGGTTTCGAAAATTTCATGTTTTATGTCAATGTTATAATTTTATAATTTTTGACTTATGAATTTTTATTACTAAATATTATGACTTTGGATTTGCAGGGTTTAATTTACCAATTTTATGCTCATATACTTTTACCCTTATGTTTATGTTATAATTCATTTGTCCTTTTATTACAAATAAAAATCATCTGTACTCAACCTTTTTTATGTTTCCATTATACATAAATTTATGAAGGGTATTGTGTGATATGTTTCAAAAGGGGTTCTAGTGATGATGAAATCAATGGGGGACCATCTATAATAGACCAAGCATGACATATATGGATATTAAATAATAATTTTTGAATAGAAAAAAACATAACCAAGGACTATATAATTTTATAGTCATTGTAACCTTAGAAACATAAACCACTCATTCGAAACACATCTAATTATTATCCCTCATATTTCTTCCTAACTAATCCCCATTTTCATATATCAGGCTTAATATCTTTCTTTATATCATGGGTAAAAGAAACTTATGGAAGGGTTAGATCAGATTCCTAGTAAGGCTAAACATGGAAGATGTGTATGAATAACAAGAAAAGATGGGTATGAAAACATGAGCATAACACTTGATGATCAAAACCTTTATACAATAATATTATATTCCTTAGTCATCAGATAATGATTGGAAGTTCACAATACATGAATCATAAGGAAATAAATAACGTAATCAATGAAATAAGAGCACGAACATAAAATTGAAATTGTGTCATTCATATAAAAATGTAACTTTGGGAACATTCAAAAATAGATTTAGGTTCACTCATTAAATTAAGGTCATAAAATCAGTCCATAACATAAATATATGTACTTGAAAACTAAGTCCAAACATAAACTTGTAGACATGAAACCCATGTCCATGAATAGAATTGTGACCATAAAATCAGTTTCATGTATAAAACATATGCCTCATGAGTTATACAACTTTAAAAAATTCATTAGAGGGAGATAATGGTCCCACCCATTACGTAATGAAACCATACAATTTTTCAACATGAAAATTGAAAAATCCACATATCAGAACACATAGAACAAAATGGATTTTCAAAACATCATTCAATCATAATATATCCCATAAAAATGAATGAGTTTAATAAATATCATTCAATAGTAAACATAAACCATTAATTTATTGAATAGTAATTGACTAATAGAATCATATCGCCATTAAAAATAGGTAACATAAAACAATGTTATCTATGATGGAAAATAATATGGAGATATCATTTAAAGATAATTCTGGTGGAAAATATCATTTCTACATTGAAAACATTTTTTTAAAATTTAAATTCCAGGAAAATACCAAATAAAAGAACTTATTTGAAAATAAACTTCTATGTTTATAAGGTAATATTCTCGGAAATAAGGCTTCATGAAAGAATTAAAATCATTTCATATCATATAAGATAAATACATTTTCCTAGTGCTTTTACAAAAAATTAAAAAAACATCGTTAGGAAAATGGAAAAAAGTATTCATTTCAAACCACTTAATAAAAATTAAAAAATGGATAAAAATAACTTTATACCCATAGGAGTATATTAAAAAAATTGATAAATTTTTTACTGATCATGGACATGGACGAAATATATTCCCAAAAAGACACTTAAAACAAAACCATCCCAAATATTATAGTGATTGTGAAATATATAATCATCCATTTATAATCATTAGAATAATATTCCCCATGAATGAAATTCAATTTTTAAGATATGAAAATACAATAATCTTCAATTTAATACTCATAAAAATAAAGTAATGGTAAGTATATAAAACTCATAGAAGAAGCGAGTAGTGTATAAACCAATTGTCTCACATAAATAAAGGAGAGTAAAAAATACCTTACTACTAATGTGACATTTTCATGATCCCCATGTATTTATAAAATAAATTATTTATTTGTATGTCATTAAATAAATGATATAAAATGTCATAGGTCAGTATATATAGCATAAAAAATAAGTGATTGGTGAATATGACATGTATCACATGAAATTAAAAAATTATATGAAATTCCCATACATTAGGATTGATTCCCTCGGTTCATGTTTGAAACTCATCTAGAGTGTTTTTAAAAATATTATTAACCGTATATAATGGAATAATCTTGATGTATATAGAAATTACATAACATTTTTTGATTACATAAGACATTACAAAAAACACACCCAAATACCCTATTTGATTAATGCAGTTAGATACATGGAAACATAAACAAGTAGTTGATAAAATGTCTTCTTCTTCCCCAATAATTTGTTTTATAACTATATGCTTTTTTAAAATATAATATGAATTTAAATTCTTCGTATACATTTGAAAATAAACTTAGGAAAGGGTAATCTGAGATGCTCGGTGGGGGTATACATGTAAGACATGTATGAATAACAAGAACATAAGGATATTAAAACCTGAGAATAAAATTTGATGATCAAACCCAGCATATTAGAAGATAATATGCATGAGTCATCGAATAAATATTCATAGTTTATAAGATATTAAATATATAGTAATAAGGAACATAATCGATGAAATCATAGCATTAACAAAAGAATGAAATTGTGTCACACACATACACATGCTACTTTGTGAATGTGTATTAATAGTAGCAGGTTCACTAATTTAATTATTGATATTAATTCAGGGCCTTTAATATAAATATGGACATGAAAACCTTTTCCGTGCATTAAATTGTGTACATGATTACTAGTTCCATGCATAAAATTATGGGCAAGAAAATGAAAAGCACACATAGAATAGTGAACATGAAATAAGGTTCACCCATAACATATATAAATCATGATTTATAAAAATTTACCAAATATATTATAGAATTTCATATTCCCCAATATTCACATAATTAAAACCATTCATCTTTGTTCCATAAGATCTTCAATTATTCATCATATCATAACACATGGAATTAAATTTTTTCCAAAAATATCATTCCATCACAAACCTAATCCATTCATAGAAGTAATAAAAAATTAATGATTGAAGAATATACCAAGTTAAACATAGGTAATATTAAATAATATTTTTATAGACGGGAAATAATTATGAGAGATCACTTAAAATAAATTATTCTGTAAAATATCCTTTCTTCTTTGAATTTTCTTCCATTAAAAGCCACAAACTTTTCAAAGAATGAATTTTATTTGAAAATATACTTGATTGAATATATTGTATGATTAAAACAAATAAGGAATCATGAAATTTTAAAAATACATTCATGGCAAATGAGTTAAAAAAACATCCATCGATTGCAATTTCAAGAAATTTCAAAAAGTACCTCAGTATGAATATGACAAAAGATTCCACTGAAAATATTTAATAAAATGTTATACATTGTTAACAATGACTTAAAAATGTTCTATAAGAATATTAAAAATATATTTTTAATACATTTTTCTGAAATTTTGACATATAGTATAAATATTTCCATGTAGATACTGTCTTATAAACAATCTCGGAAATATTGAGATTATGTTATTTACCATTATAACATTATAATTAATAGAATCATAATCAACATGAAATTAATGATATTATATGGGTATGAATATAAAATATTTTTATGTTAAATAAACATAAAATACACTCATTATAAGTATATAAACCACATATAAGAAAAAATTTATTTATAAGGCATCTGTCTCATAGAATTAAAGGTGAGAAAAAAAATCGAATATCTTTTCTCTGATTCCCTTCATACATGTCTGAAACTCGTGTATTTTTATCTGAAAAATATTATTAACTTATAATAGAATCATAATTTTTTTTTAATATCATATATGATTCAATTGTGACTTTATATTACACATTTATTAACAATTCCATGTTAAAGAAACACTTTGGGTAATGACCTCATTGTTTATCATAAATGATTAGACTTATTATTATTGATCCTATTGATTTTATTATGACATACATTCCTACAGAATGTGTAACATGATTTATAAATCATTTTATATATATATATATATAAGACGGATATATGAAATTAAATATACAGTTCTTAGAGCTAGTAAATCATATATAAGCATGAACGTTGTTTCTATTTTTATCATACTGAATGGAAGAATGTAAATGAAAAATATTTTTATATCTATTATTTTATTTACATTATTAATATATATATATAATATTTATTCATTATATTCTTTTTTTAAAACAATTCTCTAAATGGTTTACACGAAAGATGAATCATATCGCGTTGTGGGGAAGGTAGGTTGTACGTATGCACGAGCGACGATATAATTCTCATAATGGTAAAATGGTGAAGAGTTAGATCCTATATTGATTACACATAATAAATTTCAGGTCATTTTTAATATTTAGATCCACTATATCCATCATTATACCAATCCATGTACTGTTGTGATGAATAATAGATTACACCATGGTGTGGAGACGGTAAGTCATACGTACTCACATATGGTACTATCCTTTTTTAGGATAATTAAAATATAGAATATTTTTTTTCCATAATCTTAGTAAAATATAAATATAATGTTTATGGAAGAGTTATTTATATTTAATGTAATCAACACAAGAAGATGATGTAAAACCCGAAACAATTTTAAAAGAGTCTGTAAGGAGATTAACTCTTTTTGGATGATCTCCCTACAGATCTCCTCTAAGGAAATCTAGAACTGGTTTTTTGAGAAGACCATATCCTCTATATTGTTAATATATAATTTTTAAAGTGAAATTGGTAGGGTTTTGTTGATATTTAATTCTCAATGTGATGTGAATATGTGAGGGATGAGATCTCTTTCAAAATTGAGTTGAGGGGAACTTTAGAAAAATATTCATATATTAAAGTAATATTAAAATATTTCTCATTTAAAATGATTTTTTTATTTATAAAATATGATAATTAAGGTTCTATTTTCACTAAACCATTGGTTGTTAGACATTTTTAGATCATGATATGGAAATTATCTTTTTTATTTTTCCATTAGCTAAACCCTTTATCATTGACCATGATACATTTTATTTTTACTCTTTATGGTTAATATATTGACTATAACATGTCAAAAGAACCCAAAATGGATTACTAATGATAATTTAATCCTTATACTAATAATTTGGTTAAATTTATGATTTTTATGAATATGATATCATTTGATAAAATATTATTTATTTTAAAGTATTATTTTCAATTTTGATACAATTCATTATTTGTCTTTTATAAAATATCATATTAATACATTAACTACAAACTAAATCATCTGATATCTCAATAATATGTCATATAAATATATAATATTAATTTATTTCATTCAATATGTATAATTATATATATTTTTATTATTTTTAATATAATTTATTTGATATTTCCATTGATTAAGTAATTATTTCCTTATCGTTTTTGAAAGAATTAATTAAATTATACATTCTATAAAAATTAAACATAAAATATCATCATCAAGATAAATATATTATATTTCAAATAAATATTTATAGTCTAATTTTACTTTTGTATTAATTTATATTTTAATTGATTTACTTATTAAATAATGAGTATGCCATTTTTAACATTTCTTTAATTAAAATATAATAAATATAATAGTCTTACTGAATTGTGTTAAAATGATATAATTGTATACTAAGGTTGATTTTGGTCAAAATATAATCATCCAATGTAATTAGGACATGTTTTTGTGTAATTTTATTATATTACAATATTATTTTTTCCATTAATTTCCAAATTCACCTATACCTATGTTAGATAAAAATAATTTTCTATGTACATAATACATTATAAAATCATACACCGATAGACCATATTATTTTAGGGTCTTTGAAATCATAGACAACTGGTTAATAACACATATAATTATTCTTCCTCCTATTTTTCATAATTATACCCCTTTTAACATATTAGACTTATTACCTTTATTCATATCTTGGGGAAAAGAAACGTAATAAAGTGTGTTCTATGATGCTATGTGTAACGACCCAAAATTTCATTAATGGAAAATCCCTCATGATCCAGTTAAATGTTTCTTTATGTTTTTATATGATGTCAACTTCTTTAGTTTAACGTTAAGATTTGTGACCGTTACTTTCATAGCCGTTGAACAGTGATCATCTGGGTAGTTTAAATATAAGGCTTTAACGAACCAATTTTCTACTCAGACAAAGGAAGCGATGGCCTCATCCAGTATAATTGCCCCTTACGAAGCCCATTTGTCGGAGCTCGGAAAGGAGGTGGCGTCTTTGGGCTTTGCCCTTGACCAAGCCCAAGCTTAGCTTCATCAAGTCAAGCTCGAACGTGATCGTCTACGGGAAAAATGGAAGTTGATAGAGATGACCACTCGAGCGATGTTATCCGAGCAACCCCAAGAGTCTGTCACCATCGCACACCTTACCCTTAGGTCTTATGCGGCTATTTTAAGGGGTTATGTAACAAATAAGTAGCACCATGTTCATGTACATTATTTTTTTTTGTATATAATAATGAATATAATTTCTAGTCATTTTTGATGCATTGTAATTAGTTTTTAAAGTACAAATGATGTTTTTAGTTATTATTTAATTAAGAATTATATTTTATTAAATTAAAGGATTTTTGAATTAAATAATATTTTAATAAAATATTATTATTAATATTAAATTAATTTTTATTAAATATAAATGATCTTATAATTTTATGAATGCAATTAAAATTCTTATTAAGGTTTGAAATCCATTTCTGTCAAAACCCGTGAATTTTTTTATAAATGTCGGTTTTTATTTTAAAAGTGAAAATTCACATATTTAGAAAATTATTTAGATAAAATAAGTATTATTTTTGGAATCAGGACGTCGAAATTATCCAACGGTGAATTTTTCATAATTTTCTGAGACAGTCAAATTTTTGGGTAAAAATTAAATACCATTTAAATATATAATGTGTTTTATGACATCATAATGACCCAATGGTGATGTAATAAAATACCATAATCCTTAGTTTCGGCCAATATATGTTTTATCATTAAAATAATGAGGTTTTGGGTTTGTTTGACTCACTTTTCAAAGCATTAATGGAGCCCTCAAGACTTATTCAACACTTTGCCTTTTTAAATTAATTTCCATGGGAGTGTGACTCACCTCCACATAAGCAACCCTATTTTTTTAATAAGTTCGGACCTTGGCCTTATAAAATATTATTTTCCTCTCTCCTTTTCCAGAAACCATGGGCAAATACCATGGGATGGTTTGTGGTTTGGATTATTTTAATATAAGGGGTCCCAAACCTAAATAATAAAGAATTCTCTCACCTTTCCTATATAAACCCACCCAAGCTCCCACTTCCTCCCCACTCAAAGCCCTTGAAGTTCGTCCAACCTCTGCCCTACTCTCTCTAGAATCCTCTCAAGGTGCCCCAAGCTCCCAAGAAGCCTCTCACAAGCCTCTCTCTAGCCTTTGGAAGCACACTTCCAAGTAAGGGTTTTTCTTCCTTTCTCATTTTTGTCAATTTTCTTTAAGTTGTATTGCCTTTTTAATTTCAATTATGAATGTTGGGGTATGGTTTCGCACCTCCCCCATACTGCCCTATTATTGTTTGAATGATGGGAGACCCCTTTCTCTCTCATTAAATGCCTCCCATGTACACCCGTTACTATGCCGAAATTCCGAAAGGAGCTTCTCTCTCTTCTTTTATATTCAAGCAATACTTTTGTATCATGAATCTAAATTCCATTTCTATTGTTGGGACATGTATATATATGATCTCCTTACTGTCCATTACATGTAAATATGATGAGGAACCCCTTTCTCTCTCATCAACCTTTTTATGAATTCTTATGTCACGCCGTTACGCCGCCGAAATCGCACCGATTTTCTAAGCCAATGTCTTTGTGTAGTGAATACCATGCCCATTTCTCCATCAAGGGTATTCACCTTTATGCACATTTACTTATTGATTGTAAAGCTTCATGCATGAATTCCACATTCCTTTATCGTGGAATAAATGATTATGTTTTATGAATCCATGTTTTATGATCCATGTGGCACACTTATGCATGAAATGAAATGTTTAAGAAGGGTGCGCCCTGATAGCGCTCCAATGCATTGGGTAAAGTATAGTATCATGATACGTCATGTGCAATGAGTGTTGACTCATGCTAATTCAAGTGCAACGAGGGTTTACTCGTGCTTCAAGTGCAATGAGGGTTTACTCATGCTCCATGTGCAATGAGCCTTGGCTCATGCTAATTCAATGTTAAGTGTTGTTGCCACATTTCCATGTTATGATTATCATGCTTTATCATGCCTTTATGTTCATGTCTCTCTTATGCTCTATTGATATGCCTATTGCCTAACATGTATTTTACTCCTCATGTTATTCATTGTTTACTCCCTTACTGGGCTTTATAGCTCACCCTTTTCTTATGCATGTCCTCAGGTTATCCCATGCAATGCTAAGTACGAAGGAATGTAGTGGTCATGTAAAGGAAGTTTTCAATAAGGATGTTGTATTTCAAGTTTAAAGTTTTTATGTAATGATCCTAAGCCCCAAAGACACTAAACCTCTCGATCTTCTTTGTTGTATCAAGTGAAGTTTTATGTAATAAAGCATGTTTAAGTTGTAATAAAAAGCAGGGTTGTCATAGTTGGTATCAGAGGATAGGTTTAGTTATTTTTGGGATTAGGAAACCCTAGTAAAGCCTTAGATACAAGACTAAGCATAATAAAAACATCCCTAAGTTTTGGTAAATACTAAGTAAGTGGTTTATCAAACAAATACATCCCTGTCTGGATACGAGCAGGTAGAGGCGGCTCTGGCACAGATGTATCCTAGGGGTAAAACCCGAAAACACCGCTTTGAGCTAGACTCGAACGGGAACTGGTGCACGACAACGGGCCTTGCTGCACTCTTGGTTACGACACTCCCGGGGGATATGTTTTGATAAATTCGCAATCTTAGTATGAACCCTTATTAAGGGAAAAATGCCCCTAAGAATATATGTTAGAAGGAAGATCATGAAAAGCCTGGATTGAATCCTATAGACTCATGAGTTAAAGAGATTAAAGTTTATTTATAAGTCATCAACTTTTGTCTTTGGATTACCCATTATGTGTTACCCCTAACTTTCCTTTTATTCCAGCCAATGGCCGGTAATAGGAGAACTCGGGCTAACAACCGTTGTGAAGATCAGTGTGAGGATTGTACTAATGAGATGCCCAATCCGATGGGAGCGGGAATCGCGAACTTTGTCACGCTTCTCTCTCAGCTAACTCAAGTTTTGAATAGAAACACTGGTCAAGAGGAACGTTCAACCCCCCCTAAGAAAGAATAAGTCACTATTGAAAGCTTCATGAGACAAAGGCCTCCTACTTTTAGTGGATCATCTGATCCCACGATCGCTGAACAATGGATCAACTCCATTGAGAAGATATTCTCCATCCTCCAATGCTCTGAAAAAGAGAAGGTTCTCCTGGCGGCTTATCGTATGGAGGGTGAAGCTGATCAATGGTGGACGTTGATCAAAAATACGAAGCCTGAGGAGGAGATCGAGGCTTTGGAATGGAAGGTATTCCGGAAGATGTTTTTCGATAAATATTTTCCACGCACCCTCCGTCTTAAGATGGAAAGGGACTTCCTTTCCCTCAAGCAGAAAGATGAGGAATCTGTGGGAGCGTACAAGGCAAACTTCACAAGGCTTGCACGATACGCTTCCGGCTTTGTCGTTACCCCCAAATGCAAGGTTGACCGCTTCTTTGGTGGGCTGAAGCCTAGCTTGCGGAAAGCATTAGCGATCCGTGACTTCGACAGCTATGAGGAAATTGTCCGATGTGCCCTCAAGGTTGAAATGGAGATCGTAGAATCACAGGGGTATCATGGGGACAAGAAGCGGAAGGTGGACTTCAATGCTGGTGGTTCGATGGATAAATCCAACGGCGCTAAGAAATTCCAGCACCCCACTTGCCAAAAGTGTGGAAAGAAGCACCCTGGAAATTGCCTTAGGGGGACAAGAAAATGCTTCAAGTGTGGAAGAGAAGGGCACCTAGCTATTAACTGTCAGCAAGAAGGACCCGCGGCTGCGACGAAGGGGAGGAACGCTCCGTTCGAACCTCAACGCGTTGTTCAATGCTTCAAATGCAAAGAACCGGGTCATTTTGCGAATCAGTGCCCTAATCCAAGGGTTATCGGAGGCAATCAACAACCTCCAAGACAGCAAGGAAGAGCTTTTGCCATCACTTCTGCCGAAGTGAACCCCGAAAACGAAGTGGTGACAGGTACGCTAGTTATTCATTCAAGAATAGCGAACGTACTTTTTGATTCAGGTTCTACGCATTCTTTTATATCTCAAAAGTTTAGTAGAATAATCCCTGCACCACCACAAGTCATGGAAGTAAAGATGTCGGTGAGTACGGCAAATGGGGCAATCATTGCATCCCATGAGTATAAGTCCTCCCCTGTTATATTATGTGGATTGAATTTCCCGGCGAACCTCGTCATACTCCCTTTGGTGGAATTTGATGCAATTCTTGGCATGGATTGGCTTTCCTTATATAGAGCCAACATAAATTGTCGGGAGAGGGAAATCACACTCCATATGGAGAATCGACCCCCGATTCTTTACAAGTGTCAGGAGGAAGATGAATCTCCTTTAGCTCCATCATCTCAAGCATGGATATTACTGCCTTATGAGCACGCATATCTGGCTCAGATGATTGAGTCCAAGGAAGAAACCACCCTTGAAGAAATGCCTATTGTGAGGGAATTCGCTGAAGTATTTCCCGAGGAACTTCCTGGTCTTCCTCCAAGAAGAGATGTTGAGTTCTCAATTGAACTTATACCTGGGGCGCTACCAATATCCAAGACTCCATATAGAATGGCTGTTGTTGAGCTTGAAGAGCTGAAGAAACAACTACAGGAGAATCTGGATAAAGGGTTTATACGCCCAAGTGCATCACCATGGGGTGCACCAGTCCTCTTCGTCAAGAAGAAGGATGGGTCAATGCGGCTTTGCATCGATTATCGTGATCTTAACAAAATCACGATAAAGAACAAGTATCCTCTCCCAAGAATCGATGACTTGTTTGATCAGCTGCGTGGAGCTCAATACTTCTCCAAGGTCGACTTGCGGTCGGGATATTATCAAGTAAGGGTGAAGAAGGAAGATATCCCCAAGACTGCTTTTCGTACAAGGTACGGGCACTATGAATTCATAGTAATGCCTTTTGGACTCACCAATGCTCCAGTAATATTCATGGACTTGATGAATAGAGTCTTTAGAGATTACCTAGATAAATTTGTGGTAGTCTTTATAGATGATATTCTGATATACTCCAAAACCAAGGAGGACCATGAGGAGCATTTAAGAACTGTACTGGAGACTTTGCGCAAGGAGAAGCTCTATGCCAAGTACAGCAAGTGTGAGTTCTGGTTGAAGGAGGTCTCATTCTTGGGCCATATCATCACAAGCAATGGGATATCTGTGGACCCCTCCAAAACAGATGCAATTGAGGGATGGCCGAGGCCAACATCGGTAACTGATATCCGTAGCTTCTTGGGGTTAGCTGGATATTATCGACGATTTGTGAGAAACTTCTCACGATTGTCCAACCCTCTTACCAAGCTAACTCGAAAGGGAGTAAGTTTGCTTGGAGTGATGAATGCGAAGAAAGCTTGAAGGAGTTGAAAAGGAGGCTTATCACTGCACCTGTGCTCACTTTACCCACAAGTGGGGAGCTTTTTGTGGTATTCAGTGATGCTTCGAAGAAGGGCTTAGGATGTGTGCTGATGCAGAATGATAAAGTGATATCCTATGCCTCAAGGCAGTTGAAAATCCATGAGCGAAATTATCCAACGCATGATCTGGAGTTGGCGGCGGTGATCTTCGCCTTGAAAATCTGGCGGCATTATCTCTATGGGGAGAAATGTGAGATATATACTGACCACAAGAGTCTTAAATATATATTCACACAGAAAGAGCTTAATATGCGCCAGAGAAGATGGATAGAGCTCATCAAGGATTATGACTGTTCAATACATTACCACCCTGGGAAGGCGAACAAGGTGGCGGATGCCCTAAGTAGAAAGGATCCAGCAATTCTATCAATGATGAGAATTGAGAAGGATCCAATCTTCTTAGACTTGATGAAGATGGACGTGGGAATCATAAAGAAGGGAACATCATCAATCCTTTCACAAATGATTGCTCAACCATCTCTTTTGGAAAGGTTAAAGGATGCTCAAAAGGATGATGCGAGAATCCAAGAAAAAGTGGAAGCTATCAATAAGGGAAAATCCTCAGAGTTTAATGTTAATGAAGAAGGAATTGTGCGGTTTGGGAAAAGACTATGTGTCCCATCAAGTTCGGAGCTGAAGAAGGAACTTTTGGATGATGCACATAGTTCAAATTTCTCTATTCACCCAGGAAGCACAAAGATGTATCGAGATCTCCGAGAAAACTTTTGGTGGGATAATATGAAGAAGGAGATCGCTGAATATACATCAAAGTGCCTGGTGTGTCAGCAAGTGAAGGCAGAGAGGCAGAAGTCTAAGGGGATGATGCAACCATTGCCCATACCAGAATGGAAATGGGAGAACATCACCATGGACTTCGTCACTGGACTTCCAAGGACATCCAAAAGCAACAATGCAATCTGGGTTATTGTGGATCGTCTTACAAAGACTGCACACTTCATTGCTATTCGAGAGGACTTCTCTTTGGATCAACTGGCACGTATATATATCAGGGAAGTGGTACGGTTGCATGGAGTACCAATATCTATTGTGTCTGACCGAGATCCAAGATTTACCTCTAAGTTTTGGAAGAGTCTTCAACATGCTCTGAATACTGAACTGAACTTCAGTACGGCCTATCATCCTCAAACTGATGGCCAATCCGAGCGGACTATCCAAACACTTGAGGATATGTTGAGAGCGTGCTGAATGGACTTTAAAGGAGGATGGGATCAACATCTTCCTCTAGTTGAGTTCTCTTATAATAATAGTTTCCACTCGAGCATCCAAATGGCACCATATGAAGCCCTGTATGGGAAAAGGTGTAGAACACCGGCATGTTGGGATGTGGTCGGTGAACGTAAGCTGCTTGGACCAGAAATGGTCGAAGAAATGGTGGAGAAGGTGAAAACCATTCAGCAGCATATCAAGGCAGCCCAAAGTCGACAGAAGAGTTATGCAGATAATCGTCGACGAGACCTTGAGTTTAAAGTCGGAGACATGGTGTTTTTACGCATATCTCCGTGGAAGAAGGTCATGAGGTTTGGAAAGAAAGGGAAGTTAAGTCCAAGGTACATCGGCCCATTCGAAATTCTTGATCGTGTTGGGGCTGTGGCCTATCGACTAGCACTTCCACCTACTATGGCCAAGGTGCATGATGTCTTCCATGTATCCCTCTTAAGGAAGTACATACCAGACCCTTCACATGTACTCTCTTCCGAGGTGGTACAATTAGAAGACGATCTTTCTTATGAGGAGCAACCAGTGAAGATCTTAGATCGTAGAGAAAAAGTTCTACGAAATAAGACAATGCCCCTCGTCAAGGTGTTGTGGAGAAACCACAAGTTTGAAGAAGCAACTTGGGAGTCGGAGGATATGATGAAGCTAAGTTACCCACATTTGTTTTAGTGTGGGAAAAGGAAAATTTCGAGGGCGAAATTTCTTAAGGGGGGAATGTTGTAACGACCCAAAATTTCATTAATGGAAAATCCCTCTTGATCCAGTTAAATGTTTCTTTATGTTTTTATATGATGTCAACTTCTTTAGTTTAACGTTAAGATTTGTGACCGTTACTTTCATAGCCGTTGAACAGTGATCATCTGGGTATTTTAAATATAAGGCTTTAACGAACCAATTTTCTACTCAGACAAAGGAAGTGATGGCCTCATCCAGTATAATTGCCCCTTACGAAGCCCATTTGTCGGAGCTCGGAAAGGAGGTGGCGTCTTTGGGCTTTGCCCTTGACCAAGCCCAAGCTGAGCTTCATCAAGTCAAGCTCGAACGTGATCGTCTATGGGAAAAATGGAAGTTGATAGAGATCACCACTCGAGCGATGTTATCCGAGCAACCCCAAGAGTCTGTCACCATCGCACACCTTACCCTTAGGTCTTATGCGGCTATTTTAAGGGGTTATGTAACAAATAAGTAGCACCATGTTCATGTACATTATTTTTTTTTGTATATAATAATGAATATAATTTCTAGTCATTTTTGATGCATTGTAATTAGTTTTTAAAGTACAAATGATGTTTTTAGTTATTATTTAATTAAGAATTATATTTTATTAAATTAAAGGATTTTTGAATTAAATAATATTTTAATAAAATATTATTATTAATATTAAATTAATTTTTATTAAATATAAATGATCTTATAATTTTATGAATGCAATTAAAATTCTTATTAAGGTTTGAAATCCATTTCTGTCAAAACCCGTGAATTTTTTTATAAATGTCGGTTTTTATTTTAAAAGTGAAAATTCACATATTTAGAAAATTATTTAGATAAAATAAGTATTATTTTTGGAATCAGGACGTCGAAATTATCCAACGGTGAATTTTTCATAATTTTCTGAGACAGTCAAATTTTTGGGTAAAAATTAAATACCATTTAAATATATAATGTGTTTTATGACATCATAATGACCCAATGGTGATGTAATAAAATACCATAATCCTTAGTTTCGGCCAATATATGTTTTATCATTAAAATAATGAGGTTTTGGGTTTGTTTGACTCACTTTTCAAAGCATTAATGGAGCCCTCAAGACTTATTCAACACTTTGCCTTTTTAAATTAATTTCCATGGGAGTGTGACTCACCTCCACATAAGCAACCCTATTTTTTTAATAAGTTCGGACCTTGGCCTTATAAAATATTATTTTCCTCTCTCCTTTTCCAGAAACCATGGGCAAATACCATGGGATGGTTTGTGGTTTGGATTATTTTAATATAAGGGGTCCCAAACCTAAATAATAAAGAATTCTCTCACCTTTCCTATATAAACCCACCCAAGCTCCCACTTCCTCCTCACTCAAAGCCCTTGAAGTTCGTCCAACCTCTGCCCTACTCTCTCTAGAATCCTCTCAAGGTTCCCCAAGCTCCCAAGAAGCCTCTCACAAGCCTCTCTCTAGCCTTTGGAAGCACACTTCCAAGTAAGGGTTTTTCTTCCTTTCTCATTTTTGTCAATTTTCTTTAAGTTGTATTGCCTTTTTAATTTCAATTATGAATGTTGGGGTATGGTTTCGCACCTCCCCCATACTGCCCTATTATTGTTTGAATGATGGGAGACCCCTTTCTCTCTCATTAAATGCCTCCCATGTACACCCGTTACTATGCCGAAATTCCGAAAGGAGCTTCTCTCTCTTCTTTTATATTCAAGCAATACTTTTGTATCATGAATCTAAATTCCATTTCTATTGTTGGGACATGTATATATATGATCTCCTTACTGTCCATTACATGTAAATATGATGAGGAACCCCTTTCTCTCTCATCAACCTTTTTATGAATTCTTATGTCACGCCGTTACGCCGCCGAAATCGCACCGATTTTCTAAGCCAATGTCTTTGTGTAGTGAATACCATGCCCATTTCTCCATCAAGGGTATTCACCTTTATGCACATTTACTTATTGATTGTAAAGCTTCATGTATGAATTCCACATTCCTTTATCGTGGAATAAATGATTATGTTTTATGAATCCATGTTTTATGATCCATGTGGCACACTTATGCATGAAATGAAATGTTTAAGAAGGGTGCGCCCTGATAGCGCTCCAATGCATTGGGTAAAGTATAGTATCATGATACGTCATGTGCAATGAGTGTTGACTCATGCTAATTCAAGTGCAACGAGGGTTTACTCGTGCTTCAAGTGCAATGAGGGTTTACTCATGCTCCATGTGCAATGAGCCTTGGCTCATGCTAATTCAATGTTAAGTGTTGTTGCCACATTTCCATGTTATGATTATCATGCTTTATCATGCCTTTATGTTCATGTCTCTCTTATGCTCTATTGATATGCCTATTGCCTAACATGTATTTTACTCCTCATGTTATTCATTGTTTACTCCCTTACTGGGCTTTATAGCTCACCCTTTTCTTATGCATGTCCTCAGGTTATCCCATGCAATGCTAAGTACGAAGGAATGTAGTGGTCATGTAAAGGAAGTTTTCAATAAGGATGTTGTATTTCAAGTTTAAAGTTTTTATGTAATGATCCTAAGCCCCAAAGACACTAAACCTCTCGATCTTCTTTGTTGTATCAAGTGAAGTTTTATGTAATAAAGCATGTTTAAGTTGTAATAAAAAGCAGGGTTGTCATACTATGTATGTGTGAACATGGAAGATATATAATCTTAACAAGAATTAAAGGATATGAAAACATTATAATAAAATATAAAGATCATACCCTTCATATCTTAAGATAAAAATCATGATTCATGGAATAATGTTTTCATGTATATAAGACTTGAATCTATATTAAATAAAGAACCTAATCAATGAAATAATAGTGTTAGCATAAGACTGAAAATGTGTAATGCACATAAAATTGGAACATTGTAACCATGTATTAATATTATAAGGTTCACTTATTAAATTAAGGAAAACAGTTTTGGCCCTTTCGTTAATATATGGACATGAAAACCAATTCCACAAATAAAATTATGGACATTAAAACAAGGCCCACACATTAAATTATGGAGATGAATGCCAGGTCTATGCTTAAAACTGTGATCATGAAATTAGTTTGAATAATAACTTATATACCTCTTGATTAATCCATATTTACCAAATTCATTAGAGGGAGATATTTATCCCATAATCACATAATGAAAACCATACATATGTGTTCCACAAAAACATAAATCATTCATTATATCAGAACCCATGGAATGAATTAGGTTTCATAAATATCATTCCATCAAAATATATAAATTATTTATATAAATAATTAGAATGTTATAATTGATGTATATCTCTAATAAAATATATGTAACATAAAATAATATTATCATAGAATGAAAATTATTTTTGAGAGATCACAAAAAATCAATTCGTCTGGAAAATGTGCTTTCTTCTTAGACATTGTTTTAATTTCATAAAATTTAAAGTAATTTTAAAAGAAATCATTTTATTTAAAAATAAATATATAATATTTTAAGGGGAGATCAATTAATTAGGGCATCATGAGGGTATAAAATTTCATTCATTCTGTACAAGATAAAAATAATCATCTTTTAATTTTGTCAGACATGCCAAAAAGTACCTCATTAGAAAAAAATAGAAGATTTATTTAAACCCATTTAATAAGAAGATATACAAGGGTAAATATAAATTTAAACAATTGAATAATAATATTAAACAGATTTTTTACAATAAATTTTAATGATAAATGGTAATGGAAGATAAATATTTCCCAGCAGATACTTACATATAAACAATCCAAACAATAGTGAGATTGTGGAATTAACACTTACAAATTTATAGTCTCTAGAACCATATACCCCATGAAATTAATGAAATTATATGGATATTAAAATACCATAATATTTTGGTTACGAATAATAAAATACATTCATGGGAGTTATATACAACACATATAATGAACAATTAGTGTATAATGCAAGGGTCTCAAAGAATTAAAGGAGTGACAAAAAAAATTAACCTTAGGTATGATTCCCTCTACACTTGTAAAAAACATTGTATAGTGGTTTTAAACATATTAGTAACTATTAAAAAATCCTAATAATTTTTATGATATCATATATGATTCATTTATGACTTTATATTACCCATTTATGAACAATTCCATGTTAATGTTACATTTCTGGTAATAACTGCTTTAATTATCATACATGATCTGACTTTTTATTCTTGATCATATTTCTTACATCGTGATTTAATTACCTCAAAAATTTAAAACAAGATTTATTTGTCATTTAGCATATATATATGTGTGTGTGTAATGTAATTGACCGTTTATGGAGACTGTACATCATACATAAGCAAGAACGGTATTTCAGTTTTCTTATCATACTAAATAGAAGATTTTCAATGAAATATATGTATTTATATTACATAATTCAAATTTTTATTAAATATATTTAATATCTATTAATTATATACATTTTTTAAAATCATCTTTTAAGAGGTAAATATGAAATAGGAATCACATCACATCGTGAAGATGGTAGGTCATATGTATGCTTGAGCAACAATATCATCCTTTTAACAGTTAAAGGATGAGGAATTTGATTGAAATTAATTTCAGAAAAACAATATCGATTCATATTTATTATATATATCCAATATATTCATAATTATTTCCATACAAATAATGTAGTGATGAAAAATAGATTATTCCTCGATGTAGAGATGGTAAGTCGTACGTACGAACATTTGATTTTTTCATTTCTCATTAGATGAATAAAATGTGGAATATGATTATTTCTTAATACTAATAACATAATATCTTATAGTGGATAATGGATTTAGAACATTATAATGGAATGAGAAAATTAAAATGATATATAATATCAATCAATTTTTAAAGTGTCAGTAAAGATATTACCTCTTCTTCGATGACCTCCCTCTACATCTCGTCTTAGGGACACAACAGTTGGTATTTTTAGAATAAAATAACATTTAAAATTGTACATGGGAAGTTGATAATGTAAATGGATATAGTTTTTTTGATATTTCCGGATTAATTTAATTTTAATATGTGAGGGAGGGAGTGAACCTTTATAATTAAGGTTTGGTAACATTAGGAAAATATTAACATATTTTGTTAATATAAATTGATTTCATTTTTAAATGACATAAAAAGTGATTTATTTAAAATTTAAAATTATTATTGGTATAAATACTATAAAAAAATATTGTATACATGTTTAGGTCAAAATATTAACCTTATAATTAGGTTTTAACCCTTAGTTAAACCCTTCATCTTTTACCATGGCATAATAGATTCTTACGCTTTAGGGGTTATATACTTACTAAAAATTTCCAAAATAATATCATATTGAAATTTGATGAAATTTATAACCTTATTAATTTTAGTTATAAAACTTTTATATTATTATGAATTTTATATCATTAAATCAAATATTATTTATTTTAATGTATCCTTTAGGTCAATTTCGATACTCTCCATTATTTTTCTTTTATAAAATTTCATTTTAACATGATAAATTCACAAAAACATATATAATATATAAAAAGGTAAATAAATCTATAAAATTAATGCATTTCATTAATTATGATTAATTATAATTATCTTCATATTTTTCATATCATTAATTTGATATTCTAATTTATTAAAAAAGAACTACATCACCATTATGAAAGCCATTAATCAAAATAATTATTCTAAAAAAATTAAAAATAAATTATCATGGAAAAGATACATTTATTATCAATCAAATAACTTTTTATTTTCTAACATATCTTCTATATATCCCTGTATTAAAAATAATTACTTAATAAAATTAATAGAATGGCATATTTATCATATATTTACATAAAATATAATAAAGGTCATAATATTACCCAACTGTCATAAAAAGTTTATAATTTTTTCCAAAGGAGGATTATGGTCAAAGAACACTCATAATTTGAAATTAAGACATGTTTTATGGTAATTTGATAATTTGATAATATTATTTTTAGCATTATTTTTCAAAATCACTATTGATCGTGGGAAATAAAAACATTAAAGTTACTACTCACGAAAAAAATAAATTTTACCTATTAGAAAAAAATTACATATGATTGAAACCATGTATTTTAATTTTTCGAAAATAAGTTTCTAGAATTTCATAAATTATTTTTAACACAAATCCAACATATGTGGTGAGATAGTGTTAAAAAGAATTCTTAAAGGTTCAATATGTTTTATATATAATTTAAATATAAAAATGATCAAATAACCTACATTGGATTAATATATTTATAAATTACCTACTACCATAGTAAAATAAATTGAAAATATCATAATTATTTAAACTAAAATTGATATTCTAACTACAATGTTGTATTTTTCAGTATTCGTCAAAAAACGTAACTTCTAGGAAAAATAGTAAAACTTCTCCCTATATTAATTTTGACATTAAAAATTATAAAATGATTATTTTATTATTAAATTAAAATTATTTTAGTGTTTAATTGTTTATTTTTTATTGTTAACATAGGGTCAGAAAATGTAGTTCCCTTATGAAATAATATTTCTAAACATCTAAAAACCTAAATAAATTATGATGTTTCTCATTATGAATAATTTCTATTTATCTAACCCATTAAAAATAACCTTTTAAATATTATTATAAATATTCATTTCAATACATTTAATGGATATACAATAATAATCATGAATAAATATTTATAATAAGAAAATGTCGTTTCACAGATACTAAATGTTACATGTCGTGCAAGCCAAGTTGGTTTTGTATGTAGTGCATGCTTAAATTTTTAATTCATATAGTGTAATCCTAATATAGAGGTGTTATTTAATAATAAAAACCTATATTTAGGGTTAATTTATGTTAAAAATCTCAAAAAGTAATAAATTATATCTAAAAAATAAATCCCAAAATCAGGGGGTGTTACATTAGACCCTCCATAAAATGATTTTTTCCCACTAAATAATTCTATGTTATAAAAGTTTTAATACCTAATTTTTTTTCATAGAATCCCACATTTTAAAAATTATTTCTAAAACATCATTTTAAATGGAAAATTTTAAAATTTATAGTTACCAAAAGTTAATCTTAATTTTATCTCTAAATATGAGAATATATGTGAAGATTTCAGAATGGAATAAGAGTTTAAATAATCAGAGATATTACTCAGGATCACTAATCACAAGAAAGTGGGTGATATATACAAATTTAAAAATAAAATAACATAAACTAAATAAGTATTAAAGTGGTAATTGATTTCATGAAACATTATGATAATAGGATAACCTATTACATCAAGATACCTTTCACTAATGTTAAATAATTTCCATTAGAATGTATAATTACAATATTATAGCATAATATCACCATTTTTCTGTGCTTTAATTAATTTCTACTACCTCACTAATTATATGAAATGATATTTAATTTATCAATACATAAGCTGTAGAAAATCATGAGATCTATAAATAGAATGATATGTCATTACTTCTGACCGAATCACATTAATAATGATAGCACAAGTAATCAAATATGCATAATTTCAATTGGTGTGATAGAACACTTTAATATAAAAAGCATCATCTGATGTTTGACAGAGAATTTCCATTAATGGATAACATTATAATCCTTCTGAAAGGTAAATATCAAATACATTAGGAAAGGGTTCACTAAATCATCATAAAATTGTATCTCCCATATCTCATATGATTTTTCTTGGTTTTCACATTCCTAACATGTCATTACATTAGTCATGTATTCTCTTTTTATTTGATAATATCCTGAATTAACGTACATTCTTATTAAAAGTATTCATGTTTCCGTATTCCTAAGTCCAAAAATTTGTGAACTTCATCCATGATAGCCTAACCGAAATGTTAATAAATCCAAAACTATTTCCAAGGTAACTCATGTTTCCCTGTTTACTTATTCATATCCAACGTATCATTATCATAAAATATTTATATCATCATTATTCTTGTTGTAAGGGGCATCCAACCCATAATCTTGTATTTAAAATAAATAGCAACTCACTACCACAATTTATTTTCTTGGTTACCAATACCATTTAGTATATTCTCCTAAATCCTTATAAGAAAAACATAGATGTTTCATTGTACCGTAATAAAATAAATGTACTAATATAAAATTATTTTCGAATTCCAATATATAAACAATAAATAATTCAATAAACCTTAGAATATGGAAACATTAATGTTTTCAATAAATATGTATGGTGATTCTTGGTATTACCATGTTTGAATGGAAAACATGGTTAAGGTGTTCACATGTTCATAATGTGTTAACCAAGAACATAATTATGATATATGTTTGGCAAAAGTTAAAATTATTAGTGAACCTCTTTCTACTGTTTTGGATTTTCATATTTTGAAATTATTGTAATATAATCCATTTATTGAATGATTAAGTAGAATTTGGGGTGATTTTGGTGCGATTAAATTAGTATCAAACCATTAGAGTATATATTCAAATTTGATAACATGTTCTATCATTTTCTATTTTGATAATGATATGTGGAATGACCAATCATTATATTTTTGGAAATAATGTTCTACTAATGCCTCAGGACTGAAAAATTAGACACCCATTTATGTAATAGGAGATAAAGTGAAAAATATTTATGTCCCAACATAAGCTGATGTTGTCCAGAAGTCAAGTAAGTATACCCCCATGAGAAAATTACCAAATATCCAAAAACTGATATCAAAATAAAATATTTTATTGTTATCATCATTACTGATTATATGAATGACCACATTAATTATTTTTTAGTTTTTGGTCTTATGATTTTTAACATTATCTAGATCACCAACATTATTATTATCAGTGACCTTTATCTATGATTATTTATGATTTTCCTCAATTACCAAACATTCCCCTATATTCTCATATGTGGTAACCATTATGTTTCTAACATTACATTTAAAAAGTATGTTTTAGTATTCATTTTATTATGTGTTTTTCTATTAATTAATCTTTATAGAATTAAGACTATGATAACCTAGAAGATTTTGGGTGATAAATTCATTTTAATGGGGGTATAATGTAACTCCTTGATATTTTTATAAGATATATTTTTTAAATTGTGTTTTTTCTTTGATTTCATGTGTTTCACTCAACAACGGCTTAACATACGTTACATGCAATAATTAGTTTCAATGAAACATCATTTTATTATTATTTAAATAAGACAGTATCCTAATTGATAAAATTAGTGGTTACGAATAGTATTAAATAAATTATGAAATGCATTGGGTTTATAAGATGAATTTATTATTTACCAATTTCTTAGTAATGAAAATACATACTAATGGAATATAAAGGAAATATTTTTATATATTTTATTCTATGAAACTGTATAAGTATTTATAAATTAATTTAATTACAATTAGTGAATGATGGTTATTGAATTAGTATTTTATATATTCATTCAAATATTTTTTATAATCATCCAATATATTTTATAGGTATAAAGTCAGAATAAATATAATTCAATGAATACAAAGATATATTTTTCAAAAGGGAAATTTTCCTGAACTTTAATAGAAACCCCATTTTACATTTAATTTTTGACACATTTATAGTTTTTACACAAAAAAATAAAAATTCTTATTTTAAATAGGGTTATCAAAATTTAATTTAGATAACATTTATGGTATTTTTATGCTAGGTATTATGTTTTGATGGATAGTTAAATACATATTTTTATTAACGAATATCTGTTTTTTTGGACATGATTACATCGTCAAATTATGTTTTTTAATAATTATAATTTTTAATTAGTTAATGTTTATTTAAAATACTACAATAATGGGTTTTTAACAGAATTTTATATATTATTATAAAAACAGTTTCTATTGTAAAAGTACATTTATTCGAAAAACTATTTTTTATAAAAGTTTACAAGTCTAATTGTATGTAATATTATACCACCAATTTTTGTTAATTTTGAAAAAATATATTCCAAAATTGGATTCATAAGGTTAAAATTTATTTAATATTTATATTTTATTTTTTCCAATAGGAATAGTAACTATGGTGATTTTTGTTACCACGATGTAGGGTAAATTTGGTAATTTGAGTGAAAAATAAAATTATAAAGAATATATATTGACCCTAAAAAGTTAAAACATTTATTGGATGAATTAAATTCCATCATATATATCAAAATATTTTCTTTTAATGGACACTTTTCAGTAAAAATGACTTATATAATATTTATTTCAAATAAATACACATAATGTCATTTTTTTATTTTTATTTTCCCTTATGTGTTGAAATGGGGAAAAATTTATATTATTAATGAATATAAATGGAAAAATTAAACTTGTTAAACATTTTTTAATGATAATATTTTATTTTTTATGTTTTTTTCTACATTAATGATATTATGGAATTTATATTATTTTATTTGATAAGAATTTAAATATGTAAAATTCATGTTTTAAATAATATATCATTTTTAATATACGGTTATATAATGGATAAATTAATATATAGATATATATTTATTTGATAGATAATTTTTATTATTAAATATGGTATTTTATATTTATTTATTATAAAATTAATAATTACTTTAAATGATTATACAATTATGATGTAGTGCTTATACAAGTAGAAGAAAAATAAATAAAATGCATTTAATTTCAATTATAAGAACTATTAAATGATATAAATTAATAAACTATTTTAAAATATTGATTTCCGAAAGTGTTTTTTGAACCTAAATCTTCATTAAAGATATAATAAATTTATTTTATTAATATACATTAATTTATAATTTTTATAGAAAAAACTATTACCATAATGACTTTAACAACGATGATGTAGTAATTATTTTATTAATGAATAAATCAAATTAATGATATTATAAATATTCAATTAAATATTATATTATGTATTAATGGTACAATTTAATTTAATATATAAAATTTATCTCCAATCTATATAATAAATTATTACATTCAAACAAGAAATTTTATCATGAGATTTTAAAAATCCATGTATTGAATATTGTAAAAAATTAACAATATTGGTACATTATAAAACTAATAATTAATTTAATTTTTTAAATATCATAAAACATAATAAAAAATACTGAATAATTAAAATATGGTCTAATTTATTCTTAATTGAACATTTAGTGTATTATTTACATCAATAAAGTTAATTTTACACAATAGAAATTTTGAATCTTTGGATATATTAGTTAAAACTAAAGTAGAATATTTATGGGTTAATTAAAAAGATAACATTTAAATTAATATAAAAAATCCCTTAACATTTTTTATGATTTAATTACAACCTTATATCATATCATGTTATTAAATAGTAAATTTTTTATATTTTTTTATGGGTATTTATTTTATTATAAATAAATCTTTTTGGAGATTCCAAAACTGCCCCTCATCTCAATTTAAAAAGGGAACCTCCTCCATCATTTCTCCAACAATTTGTGAGACTTATCGATTAGAAATACCATTATAAATTACCTTCTAAGATTCCTTAGTATCATTCAATAGATTATGTTATTCACAAAATACCATCTCTAGTTCCACTAAGATGAGATCTACTAGGAGCTCATCGAAGAAGATTTAATCTCCCAGGAGACTCTCTCAAAGTTGTTTCTTCTTATTCATCATCCTCATATATTGATTTAATTGCAACATCACAACTATATTATATAATAAATTTATATATTTTGTTTTTATTATGTAAAAACCCTATTCCTCCATTAATTTATGCTCGAAAAAATAATTTACCACACATATGTATGTATATATTTTCATTTCCACGCTTTGGAGTTATCAGTTTTTCATCACCATTATACATAAATCAGTGTAATGTTGGTATTAATTACAAGATATTCAGATTATAAAATAATCTTTATTCTATAATAATATATAAATCATCATCTTTATTGTCATTTCTCAATTGTGGGAATTCTTTCGTTGCTCGTGTGTACATATTGTCTACCATCTCCACAACGCGATGTGATATATTCACATTTATCACAACTAATGAATTAATATTAAAATTTATAAAATTAAAAATATTATATATATTAATTTACTTTATTTCATTAAATGGAGGAACTTTATTCTATTTCTAATAAAAATAAATATATATTTCAAAACCTGTGCAAGAAAATGTTGTGATTTACACCTAAAAGAAGACTAATAATGAAATATTATTAAATGGGTGATAATATGATCATTTATGATAATATATATATATAGTTCAATAATATTCCAATAATATTAATTATAACATAATATAGGAGGTTCTAATATGTATGAATGGAATTAGATCTAAGGTAAGGGATTTGTGTCTCACATTTATTTCAATGGGACACATGCCTTATATACTACCTACATATTTTTTGTGGTGTGTATATAACCCATGAATGTTATTAATATATTTATTATAAATATTATTTTGTTTAAATTTCCATATAATTTTATTTATTTTATGGATCATAGGATTCAACTTATTATAATATGGTGAGGCATAATTTTTTAATCTCACTATTATCAGTGATTGTTTATATATAAGTATTTATTGGTTAATATTTATAATCTATATCCTTGTTACTTAAATTTTTATTAAAAACATTCTTAATATTCTTATATAATTTCAAAAAGTCATTTTTCTGAATAGTGAATTTTTTAATAAATGTTATGAAAGAAAATTTTGAGATTTTCCAAAACGATAAACTTTTTGACTTATCCAGCATATGTATTAGAAGAGTATTTTATTTTATCTTATATGAAATGAAAATATTTTTACACATTCATGTCAAAATATTTCCTTGAAATATTCCTTACATGATTAAAATTTAATTTTAGAAGAAAATGATTTCATTAAATGTTTTCTTCTATTTTATGAAATGAAAACATTTTCAAATAATAAATGATATTTTACTCAAGATTTATTTTTTATGTAATCCCTCAAAATTGTTTTCCATGTAAAATAATAATTTTTTTTGTGATATATATTTTTTAATAGAAATATGTTTCATGTAAATTGTCCTTATGTAATACACATAAACATGTATCTTTGTGAACATGTATAAATAGTAGTAGCGGAACTCCATAAATTAAGGATATGAATTCATTACCTGGCATAAACTTGTGGATATGAAAATAAGGTCCATGCATAAAATTACTTATATGAAAACCATGTCGATGTAGTGAATTCTTGACATGAAAACCAAGTCCTCACATGGAATTGTGATCATAAAATTAGTTTCATACATACCATATATACCTCATGAGTTATTCATATTTTCACAATGTAGTGTAGAGGGATATATGTTCTACATGTCACATAAAAAACCATACATATGTGTTCCATAGGAATATTAATCATTCATAACTTTAGAAATCATGGAAGGAAATGGGTTTCATGAATATAATTCAATAAAAACATTAACCCATTTAATGAAATAATAAGTATATCATTAGTGAAGAATATCCCTATAAAAACATAATAAATATAAAATAATATTATCTTTTGTCGAAAATAATTTTGAGAGCTCCCATAAAATAAATTCTTGAGGAAAATATACATTCATCATAGAAAATTTTTTCTTTTATTGAAATGGAATGTAATTTTAAAAGAAAATATTTTCATTGAAAATAAAATTGTAATCTTGTAAGGGATGTATCAATGTAATAAGGATGCATGAAATCATAAAAATATATTCATGGTGTATAATTTAAAAAACATTCCTCTAGTACTTTTTACAAAAATTTAAAAAAATAACTTTTTAGGAAAACAACAAAATATTATTATCCCCCCATTTATTAAAATGAAACACATGTGAAAAAATTATATTAAAAAATTGTAGAAGAATAGTGAAAAGTATTTTGGAATAATATTTTAAGATACAATGGCATGAAAAATAAATATTTCCCATCATATACTAACATATAAAAAAACATGATATTAATGTTATTTTTGAATTAACCCTTACTAATTTATAATTTGTACAATTATATTCCCAATGAAATAGAGTAAATTATATGGATATGAAAATACCATAATATTATGGATACGAACCATAAAATAAATTCAAGATAAGTATATAACATTCATTGATAAAATATGTTCTGTATTTGGAATGTTTCTCGTATAATTAAAGTTGAGATAAAATTCCTCAATCATTGGTCTGATTCCCCTTGTATGGGCTCAAAGCATATCTTCTTCGATGATCTCCCTATATATTTCTTCATAGGAACACTACATTTGGTATTCTGAGAGGACCATAACCCCTAGAATGTTACTAAGGAAGTGTATAAGGGGAATGGTCATGGGTTGGTAAAGCATTAAGGCTATGAGTGATATATATAAGTGAAAGAGGTGGGGCCCTTTTATAATTAATGTGAGGGGTACTTTAGAGAAATATGAAAAAATTAGATTAATATAAATTTATTTTTACATCAAATAGCTCAATAGTCTGTTATTTATAATCTATGATGTGGATGGGTCTAAATAATATATTCCAGTTATTTTTAAACTTGTTTAGGTCACAATATTAACATTATCTTTTGGATTTAACCCTTATTTAAAAACTTTAAATTTTACAACAACACATTCAAATTTTATGCTTTTTGGATAATATATATAATATATATTTCCAATCAAACCACAACTAGATCATTTATGTCATTTTTTAACCTTATTCAGGTTAGTTGGCTGAATTTTAGATTTTTATGAATTTTATCTCATTTAAAAAAGTTTTATTTATTTTAATGTATCCATTATGACAATTTGTAAAATATTCATTATTTTTCAATTATAAAATTTTATATTAACATGATAACTTCAAACTAATTCTTATAATATCTCACTAATATGTCAAAGTTGCCTATTAAATTAATGTATTTCATTAATGTTGTCTAATTATATTATTTTCTATTTTTAATATCATTTATTGTATATTTTTATTGAATAAACAATTTTTGAATCCTTATTATGATCAAAATTATTTAAATTATTTATTATCTAAAAATTAAAAATAAATTATCATGAGGAAGTCTAATTTATTATCTTTCATATTAGTATTTATAGTTGAATTTATAATTTGTATAAACCTAAATAAAAAATATTTACTTATTAATATTATAAGGAAGACATTTTTATCTTATCTTCAAATAAAATATAATGAATGTCTCATTCCCACCCATGTGTCATAAAATTGTTTCAATTTTGGCCAAAATTTTTTTTAGTTAAAACACATATATAGAATAAAATTATGAAAAGAGTTATAGTAATATTATAGTATTAAAATATTATGTTTACACTTAATTAACCAATTCTCCCATAACCTTCGTAAATAAATATTAAAGTTAATATTCACTAGAAATTTTTTCGATCTTAGTAGGAAAAAAATTACATATATATTAACACAATTTATATCCATTTTCATGAATTCAAATCATAGAATTAGCAAAATTATTTTTAACACTATTACCACAAACATTTCGGGAATGATGTAATAAGAGAAAAATGGAGAAGGAACTCCTTGAGCTTAAAAAAAGGGATTATCAATCTATTTATTCCAATCAAGAAAATGTTTCCTGACATGAAAGGTGAACTTTGGACTTAATCAATATCACTAAAAGAAAAATCAATTGAATCTATAGGGGATGAAACAATGTATCTGAAAGTCCTTGTCCATAAGTGATTTAGGAAGCTACGAAGTGTTATTCGGTTAGCACTAAAAGTGGAGATGTAAGTTGGTAACTCTCAAGGAATTGGTGAAAAGTAAAGGAATATGAATTATAAAAGAAACACAAGTGGTTTTCTATAAGGAAGGATGAGATTCAACATATTACTTGAAAAAATGTAGAAATGAGAACTCAAGTGAGTTTCTAAAAAGGAATAGGATGATGATTCTAGTGTGGGAAGCTTATCCATCTAGCAGAAGAGTGTCAAAGTGAAGAAAAGATTCTAGTAAATGAAATTAATTGGGATAAATCTCATCAAAATTCATTGGTAACACTTCAGTTTTATAAATTATGAGAGTTTGGCCATAATTTAAATCAAATACCTTATCCTAGGGTTAATATGGAAGTCAATCCACATCATCCTCTTACTGAAAAGGGAAATGGTTTGTCTCATGCGATCACTATTTGTGGTGTGGGATATGAAAACGATTTTGTTGAATGATTGATTATTTAGGTATTTGAATTCAGGAATAATTTTATTGATGTAATTTTATGGTATCATCAAATAATTAAACATTTATGTTTTACCATAAGGATATAAGTGTATCTAACGAATGGTAAATGTAACAATTAATTTTTTTAAGGAAATAACATGATATTTTTTAGAAAACAAAATATTAAGGGGAGGATAACCCTTAATATGATCATGATGAATAGATAATGATATTTTTTGAAATATATGTTTATTATGAAAAACTAAATTAGGCAATAATAGTTAACATGGAGAAAATTCAGTATTTGTTAACATGTGGTTTATGCTATCATGGATGAAGTTTAAAAACATTCTTAAAATAATAATAAGGAAACATGCATGATTTCATTAAGTATGTATGATATGTCAGGTTATTGTCATGTTCATGTGAATAAATGAATAAAATATTCAACTTTTTTGGAATGTGAAAACCAAGAACTATCTTGTGATATGTGGGAGATAAATGTTAATCTGGTTCAGTTTTACTCTTTATTATGTTTCCCATTTTTAGTATTTTTATGGATTATAAGGATATCCATAAATTTAATGTTTTAAATAAAAAACTGATGTAGGTTTTTTTATTATTTTATTATCTCACTATAGGTGTATTTTTAATTATTGATAACATGTGATGACATTTTTTTGTGATTAATATAGATAAAATGTATTATAATTCTATTTATGGATCTCATGATATACTAACAATTCTGGAGTGACAAAATCAGTTTCATTTCTTAGAATAACTAAATCTCAAATTTTTTCATTGGGGAATTATACAATACATCCAAATAAATATGGTCATTTATTTAAATGAATTTATCTCTTGTGTAATAATGTAAACATACAAGTGTGATGACCAAAATCAATATCACCATCCTAAAAATAATTCCTTTAATGATAATAAAAAGAAGGAATCATTATTCCATCTATTTTATCACACATGTTTAGTCCCCCAAATGATAAATATATATAATAGAGTATAAATCATTGAAAAACCCATGTTTTGGAAAATCATTTAAAAAAATAAAATAAAAATATAATCAACCCATAAAAATCATTTTAAATAAACTATCATGGATGTAAAAAAAATTTACATGTCACATTCAATGATAGTTTTTGAAAAGGTTATGTGAAATCCATTAAAAAAATTATCTTTATAAATTACCTCTATAAATGGATCCCTTATAAGGAATAAATTTTTTATTTGATAAATGAGTAGAGGAATAAAAATCATGTGATGCTGAATGAAAAATTCATTTTCTTATTTCCAAAATATTGTTTTTTGAAAATAACATTATAATAATACGAACTCATCATTCATTAATACTAAAGCATCATTTTATAATTGAGGATAATAAAATAACATATAATAAAATAATAGGGTGTGAGAACCCTATCCTGGAATGGATAATTTCATTAAAAATTAATATAACTCATAGAAAAGAGACTTGGGTTTTCAATATCCTTGGCAAGAAACATGGTCCATGAATCATACATAATTTTGAAAGGGATTTATGAATTAAAAATTAAAATAATTAGATAATAAAAAATAATAAAATAAAAATTAAATATTTACCAAAAATATATGAAATATGTTTATGTGGATGATAATAACTCAATGTATGAAAATTGAGTTAAAAATATCTTACAACTGGGGTAATGTAACATCGTGGTATTTTGGAGAGGGATGAATTCTTCGACCCATTTGAATTTTTTGTGTTTTGTGGGTGGGACACCTCATTAGTTGATTATTGGAAGATAATTATGATTCTACATTAATGTAATGTATTTTTTTAAATTTCATCAGTTGCATAGAATGTGCATTGCGGTTTTGAATGGGTTTCTTATGTGTTAGAGGGAAAAAATCCCAGTTTTTGATGGTGTGTATAGTGGGGTCCAAAATTGGGAAAAATTGTGCCACACATAGGAGAGTCCATGGGGCCCTCCTTCTTTAGTATACATGGTTTGTAAAAACATTCAAAATGGGGGACATGATTATTTAGTGCACTCTTTAGTTTTTAGTATGGGCTCACACATGGTTGGTGCACAATTTAGAAAACCCTATAGGTTAGCTGTGTGAGGTTTTGGGCCAAGACAGTGGCAACCGCACTGTTCACACATTGTTTTCCAAATTGTGTGGAACCTTATAAAATCCTTTAATGGTCAAAATTAAATTTTACCTTACTCATAATAACATGGATTTACCACTTTCTTTATCCCGCATGTGGGATTCCCCAATGGTGACCGTGGGAGATTCCTCTCCCCATAATAGGTGTTGACCTCCACCCTTCATCTGAGATATGTTATTCATTTTTTTTGTATCATTTGTACCATATCGATAATAAATGCAGTCATTTTTCTTCTCTTCTATATTCCTCTCACAATACAGTGCACTAAATAGAGGATATCCATTTTAACCAATTTTTAGGGTTTTCGTCAAGAATGATGATTTATTACAAATTTTCTCGAGTTAGATGATGATATCAGGAGGGAAAACATATAACAACCTTACATAGGTCGTGTAAATATTTATCTTATATTTTTCTCATGTTTTTGGGGTTCGTTCTTAAGAGTTTCATTGGGTTGTCTGAGATAGACCCTCATAATTTAAATGTTGTATTATAATCAATTAATTGATCATTTGGGACTTCTCTGGGCATAATTCCCTGATATTTAAAATGGTATGTGCTGGAAAGAGGCTCCATACAACGGGAATAGTAGACCATTGTTTTAATTTTTTTAATTTTAAATTTTAGGATGCTTGGAATGGTTCTATGTGAGAATACAGGCTGTAACATGAGGATTGAGATGGTGTGACCATCTGGATGAGGCAACATTATTTTTTTGGTCGGGCCTGGCCCATATTCTATGATTGATGTTGATCACCTGTTGAGGTATTTTTTCATTGGATTGAGGTGATGAGGTTTTCAGGTTAGTTCATTGATCGTGTGATGTTGGATGGTTTTTACCATCAGATTGAGAAACACAGTCAAAAAGAAACAACGTAACATGATGATGTGTCATAGGTAATATGTTTAGTGAATTCCACTTACTATGACTGGTAAACATGCCCTTTTGGTTTTGTACCCACAAATAGGACTCAGATGTTGAGGTTGTGTAGACTAATCATTTTGGTAGAGGCCTCTATTACACTATCTCTTATTATGTTGTTGACCATTAGTTTGGTTGGAGGTGAATTTTGTAGAAATCCACATGGATGGTTAGGAGATATAGTTTGAAGGTGGTGAGACCATCTGTTGGGTGGTGATTCTTAATGTATATAGATCATTCTGGGTCGAGATTATTTGGGAGGATATATATTCATATTCCATAGTAAATCAGCTGTTTATCCAATGCTATTTACTATTTGGAGTAAATATATTTGTTTACCTTAGATGTTGGGTTTAGATCTGATGGGAATTCTATAAGATGATGTCTGAGAGACAATGCACAATATTGGGTTTGCCTTTAAGACATCGATTATTGTTTTGAATATGAGGTGTCATGTGGAATAAGGTCTGAGGGGATTATATTAATGGTGAGAACTAAGGTTTCACCTTGATTTATTTTTATGGACTAGGGATTCCGTAGGATTTAATCTAAGGACACGCATAACTATAGTTATATCGGTGATGGAAACATTATGTGATTTCTTCTTTTCGACTGTTTGAAACAAGGAAATCATTGTATTCATGTGATTTTCATGTTCATGTTTATTTATTTTTAATACACCTACTTTTTCATTTAGGTATTTTAGGCACATGTTAGTGATGGTCTACTAAGATTTATTCTCACCAAACACACTAGCCATTTAAGAGTAATATAGAATTTATACATTTAAGATTATACTAGGGTTCATGCTTAGATGCAGGACCTTATTGATCATTTCAGATGACATTCCAAGGTTGGATGGTAGGGTACCTGGGAGGTTCCTACATCATTTGGAGTTTACACTTTTTAGTTTTCTTTATATATCATCATGGTTACTGTATGTGTGTACGGGTTTTCGGCCATGGATTTCTTTTGTTATTATTTATCTTGTATGACCTGACATGGATGCATGATCTATAAATGGTGTCATCTGATGTTTTATTATACAAATGGTATGTCTGGATTATTTATTTATTAATACAACTAATGTATGTTCTATTTCTACTATGGTGGGTTACTTATCTAATGTTTATTGTATTTATTCCACTGAAATATTAATATAGGCCATTATTATTATCAAGAAAAGAGAGTATAAACTCTTTAATATCACTTATATACACCCTCTATAATATTCAAAAGTCTTTGGCATATGTGGAATCACACATAAGTCATTGTGTCCATCCAGCTGTGAGCACAGTTCGGGTAGAAATAATGGACTGGGGAACTACAAATTATATATGAGGAGTTTGTTTTACCTATTTTGGGGATTCCCAAATTGATATATGGAATGAATAATACTAATATGTTATTAAAATAGGGTTCAAATATTAGATTTGGTGTTTTTATTACCTAATTTAGGGGGGAGGACCCGATTTCTATAGATGGGAAATTATTGTTTTTCTTTTCTCTTTTTTTATAGTTTATTTTACATCCACCTTGAGTGGTTCCCTTTGGTGTTAATATTATTTGTAATGAAATGATACCCATAGACTAGTATGGAAAGGGAGGATTTTAAATTGTTGGCCCAAAATGGAAAGGGAGGTTTTACTAGGATTATTAATTTGCTCGTAGGGTGATTGATACGTATATGTCTTCATATGAATAGCTTCTTTTGATTGTCATTGGGAACCATTATTTCTCTAAGAGGGGATGGTTTTTTACAGTTTTTATAAAGGAATATATAGAGTTCTTTCCTTCCAAGAATCTCTTTTGATTGTATTCTACATAGCCAACCTATCCATGTTATTCCAATAATATGTGTTTGTGATTTCGTATATATATATATATATATATATGGGATTGTCTCAGATAGTAGTAAGAAATTATTGATTTCTATTACCTGATATTAATGAGAATAGTCTAGGGGCCATGATGTTGGGATATATGTTAGCCTAACTCCAATGTGGGTAGGTGAGCAGCTATGAGTCTAGATTTATATATGAAACCTAGATATATAATTGGAGGGTAAGGGTCCAAGAGGTTTGATGTTGTGTGACATGGTTTTGATGGGGGAATGTAATGGAATTGAGATTGTGAAACTTGTTAGAAATTTTAATATCTAATATATATATATATATATATTATAGTTGTCTGGCCATCTATTTTTTTCACGGGGATGCCACCTAGACGGGCTCTAGTGGAGCAGCAAGAGGGTGGTGATTTGGTGTCTTAGGAACATTTACATGTTGAGGCCACTGAGGGTTGGGATGAGACCCTAAAGGGTCAAGATGAGCATGATAGAGATATAAAGGCATAGGTATAGGGTTTTGTATTGGTGGGGAAACCACAAAATTTTTGGATTTTCGGTAATGTGTTGTGGAGATTCTCAAAGAGATCATTGTTCATGTCATCTAAGTGATTGAATGTGTAGTTCAGAGAGAGTAGTAAACGATGGGTTACATAACTCACGAGTTCTAGTCAGAAGACCCACACATATTTTAGGGTGTGGTTGGACCACATGTATTTGAGAAATGGATAATGTTAATGTAAACAATCTACGATTATCTTGAGTCACTACGAGGATGAAGGGAGAACCCAGTGATATACATGATCAAAGTACCAAAAAATAGAAGGTGTAACATACTATTTCATGTTGGTAAAGACTAGTGGCTAGCCTAGAATGGTTTTGTGACTATGTAATTTGAGAAATTATTCCTTGGGACACGGAGGGAAGATATAGATTTGGATTTCATGGCCGTACAACATAGTGTCTTTTCTATCATCGATATGAGGCGACATTCATTTAGTTGTATCATTTCTCACCCGATATGGTTGTTGATGAAACCATGAGGGTGATCCATTCCATATATATTTTACAACATGTCCTTTAGGTACATGTAAACACCTTTAGGTTAGACTCATCCTCAGATGTTGTGAATTGGTCACCGAAAGACCAGGATAATTTGATGGCCTAATCAAATTCAAGATAGGTCACATTGTTAGTATATTTCATTGGATATGACTTAGATAGTGGGGAGAATGTCCATAAGTATGCTTAATAGGGTGTTTTTGGCCAGGGAATCAAGAATACTATAGTGGAGTTGTTCATCAATAATATTCTTCATGTCCTGGTAGCAAGGAATTCTGAACATGTATTGTGATTGGTCACCCAACGAGTTTTGAAAATGCGTTTGGGGTGGGAGTCACATGATGTTTTGTAGTAAGCCATCCTTGATAGCCGACAGTTAGGGACTACAATAGACTCAGGGTTCTTAGGTTGGATCAGGGGTGGTATTTGGTGCTGGTATCCATGATTCACTTGCACGCAGTGGTTGTAGAAGAGGTAATAGAACTTATATATGGGGTCATTGGTTAGTGGATATTGTCACACCAAAGGTAATTAGGGCTTCATGAATTGGTCTTGAGGCTAGGTTCATGATGTTGATATTCATGATTGAGATCATGATGGTGTGACAATGAAGTTTATAGGTATGCATTGGGAATGAATGGATATCATTTAATTTTTGAATGGACCTTTTTATTAGACGTTATAGTTTTGGGTGAACTAGGTGCATGTGATGTATGTTTTTGGGCTAAACAAACATTGGTAATTAGGTTTTCATCAACTCATATGCATGATATAATTATATGTGGATTTTGGACCATGATTATTTATGGGTATTGATGTGATGAAGTATATATCTATGGTGCATAGAAATATATTCAACGATGTGATGCATGATTTCTTGAGGGGCATTGGAATCTAAGAACTGGTGTGACATGGTTCCATTGTGAGGTGTGATTCATTAAGACATATTATGATATTTTGATGTGATACAAGACCTCATAGGGTAAATATTTGACGTTTTCATTATGTTGGAATATGATGAGGTGAAAGACATGATGGGTATTAGATGTGAAATGGGTATGATTCGTGAAAATGATGAGTGAAGGAGTGTAGGTGTATCACTGGATTACTTTTGATCCTACGAATGACCAATTAACCATAAAAAACATGACTTTTAGAATGGGAGGGGACTGAGGTATGCAACACAAATGGTGCAAAGTTCCATGAGAAAATTGACATGTAGCCTTATAACAGGGGTATACCACTGAATTTTGAATGATATGGGCATGTATTTTAACATCATTCGGTAATTTTTTATAGCTCAGGGATGAGATATGGTAATGTGGGGAGTTTGTAACATCTTGATTTTTTTGGGAGGTCCAAATTCCATAATCCATTTTAATTTTTTGAGTTTACTGAGATGGACCACAAATATATTGATTCTAGGAAAATACTTCTAAGGGTTCTATGACCCATGTAATTTGGTCTAATGATTTAATATTCTCTTAACGTTCTTCTGGGTTTCTAATAGTTTTGGGTGCATCGGAGACCGAACACTGATTTTTTTCAGGGTGTCCAGACTTGGGCACATAGTTTTGAAAAACCGTGCAGCTTCTAAGAGAAAATGTATATCCCTCGTACTTCATTGGATATTGTTTAAAAACCATGATGATGGGGTTTCATTGATCTATGTATAAATCTATAATTTTTAGAAGTGTCTCATTCATCTTTGTTATATGGTTTAAAAAACCATTTGGTCCAACAACACAAGTTGAAATACCAAGACAGTGGCTACCAAAAAAAAATTGAATAGTTTTCCAAATAGTAAGGTAACTATTTAGCCTCTTTACATGGAAAAAATGATCATTTCCACCTATTTCCATTAATAATATTTTACCTCATTCATGATTCATCACATTGGATTCTCCTCTAGTGGTCGTGGGGGGTCCCTCTCACCCTCTATGGTGTTAATGTCCACCATTTATCTAAAATTTATTATTCAAGATTCCATTCTCATTGAACCATATTAGAAATGCCTCAATCGTTATTTCTACTCACATCCATTTTTATCACCAAATGGTTTGCTAAATCTAAGAATTCCTTTTTTATGTAGTAGAACTAAAATCATGATTTCTTCTAAATATGATTCTGTTAGAGGATTATATCGGTGGACCAATTGTCTATGAAAATGATGTATCTAGTTCCTAGATTTATCTTTTATTTATAATGTTTTTGGGTGTTCATTATTAATCATGAAATTATATTTTCTGTAATACAACATAATAACTTCAAGGTTTAATTTTAATTAACTAATTGATCATGTGAGGTACCTATAAGAATTATTTCCCAAGAATACCAATGGAATGACTTGGTGAGAGGATCCAGACCTTGAGAACATTAAAATGGGGTGTTTATTTATTTAAATTTATTTATTTATTATTCTATTGATTGTACCATGGGAATGTGGCCGCAATGGCCTTGGGATTGAGATGGTTTTGACCATCTTGATGAGGCGACTTATTTTTCTGGTTGGGATATTCTTAGATTTTATGAGTGATTTTGATCATAGATTGTGAAAAATGGTCATCAGATTATGGTGACATGATCATCAAGATATGTGCATGGATCATGTTATGTTGGATATTTTTGGCCATCATACTGAGTGACACATTCAATGGGGACTAAGGTTCTAGGATGATATGGCATATATAATTTTTTTTTGACATCCATTCAATGTGACTAGTCGAAATTCCAATAGAGTTGTGGTCAAATACATAGGTCTAAAATGAAGAGGTAGTATTTACCACTCATGTGGGTAGATGAATCTATTAGATATCATCTTAGGATGGTGTTGGAAATCATTTTTGTTGGAGTTTATTTCCATAAAAGCAACATGTTTGGTGTGGAGCCATCAGTTAATGGTGTTGGTACCATTGGCTTAGGGGCGAGTCTCATTGAATATTGAGGTCATTAGCTGAGATTATGTGGGAATATGGATATAATCATACCTTATAATGTCACATTTCATGTCAATGATGTTTTTATTTCAAAATATATACATCACTATTCCTCAGATGTTGGGATACAAGCTGACGAGGATTTTATGAACTGAGGTCTGAGGGACGAGGTACCTTCATGGGGATTCATTTTGGAGGTTGATTTTTTTTACATGGGGTGTTAAATGGAAAGAGGTTATATGATATTATATTATAAATGGAACCAATGTGTCCACTTCGATTGTTTTAATGATCATTTGATGCATTAGGTTTAAGCTAAGGATCCTCTCACTATGATAATAACATTAATGGTTGAAACATGTGATTGTATCCATAAGGATTTTGAGAATAAGGGATGAAAATTATTTATGTGATGTGCATGTGATGGTTTATTTATTTTTAGATAAAAATAAATAGTCACTGATGTATGATAGGAATATGTTTGGGATTTCCAATAGAGATTTATTCTCACACCCTACATGGGACCGTCCAGATTTGTGAAGACATTATGCTTTTTCAATCAGGTTAGGGTTCCAGAATATGAGTTAGATCTAACTGAAAATGTCAGACCTATTTCATGGAATTGATGGTAGGGGAGCATGGAGGATCCTACATCATCTAGTTTTTACCTTTTGTAATTTTCCATATATATTAGTAGGATTACTATATGTATGAACTAATGGTAAGCTATGGGAGACCCTCATTATTATTTTTAATTTATTAAATATCATGGATTAATGAACTATAAATCTAGTAATGTGATGTTTTATTTTGAAAAAATTATTTTTTTTCATTTTTATTAATTGATTCTATTATTGTCTATTTTGTCTCCACCACAATAGATTATTGGTCTAGTGTTATTGTTATTTGTTCAACTGTTGTATTTATATAGACCTATAATATTACCATCACCAGAGATTATAATATCCCATTTACCACCTCAATACACCCATTATATATGTTGGATGTATTTGTTATATGGGGATTCATGCCTATGGACTAGTGGAAAACCAACCCTGATCTCTATTCAGGTGGAAAAATTGTTCAGAGCTCCATAAGAAATATTTAATTCAGATTAAATTTATTAAAAATAACATTATTTGGATTAGTTTATCACATGAATTAAAATGAAATAATTTATTCAACATTTATGGTAGATTGAATGATTTAAAAACCATAAAATGGAAACATGGTTATAAATTTTTGACTTGTCTTAATGAATTATAATTGAGAGGAAGAAAATTATTAGTACTAGAGTTACACAATAATCAACCCCCCTTGAAATAGTTGTCTTTTATTTGATCTTAATATTCATTTATTAATATATAATTCATGATATTAAATCTTAAATTATGTTCATATAAAAAACTGAAATACTATGCATAATACAAAATAGGTCTCAAATAGAGGAATTTTAGAAAAATTCAATTACCTCAGTCCAGAATTATTCAACACATTCATCAAATGTCATTAATAATTAAATTAACTGTAGTGAATATAAAATAAATAAAAATATTTAAAACTATAACAATTTATAATCCTCATTTATCATCACTCTATGTGTATATATATATATAATTTTATTTATACCTAATTACAACACTAGGATCAACTAATCATTATCACAATGAACTAGTTTCATATATGTTGTGTTGGTATATATAAGTTTTCAAGGGTCCAACATTCATAGATCATAAAACTAAATGGAAAATATGTTACTAATTAATTATAATGGTATAATTTTATTCTAGGGTAGTTTTTGTTACATACATGAGGATGAAATTGGAAGTGACCACGTTTTATCCATTCTTACTAAATGAAATGTGTTTCTTTAACTAATGAGTAAAATGACATTTTAACCATAGTAAAATATTAAAAACGGTTGTACATATTTATATAATATTATATCATAACATATATTCTTGTAGTAATTAGTGACATAAATGAATAATATTTTTCTAGTAGGTGGTTAAACTGGCCCAAATGTGAACCTAAAATGATTAATGGATGATTATTGGGTAATTATTTTGTTGTATCATTGTAATACAAAAATAATGATTTTATTTTGGGTTTATAATTGTTATATATAAATATTTTAAATAATAATAAATATCATAAAATATTTATTATTACATCACATATAAAGAATACATAATTTTCCTCTTAGTATGCTCATTTTAAATGATTGAATTAAAAAAATAAAAGGATGATCATATCATTAATAGTTTCTCCAACATTTAAAACAATAAAAACGATGATATAATAAATATTATAATTATCCATTAACCCCATCTTCTTGAATATCAATGTATGGTGGTTCTAAAAAGAAAAATGAGAATCAATCATTTCCTGTAGATCATTGTTCACATGTGTGGATAGTTAAATATTTCATTTTCCACAGAATTTGAGGAAGGGGTAATATGGTTTATTATTTAAATGTCTTAATAAAAATTTGAATATCATAATTATTTATTAAATTACCCATTAATATCATCTTTTTGTGGTTGTGAATGAAGAAAAATATTTTGGCATTGATATGGTAGCCCGCAAAGCGGAAGGCCTGCTTATAAATTTATCTTAATGGAAAAGGGAATGGTGATTAATTCCTATATCAATATTAAATTAAAATAAAATTATAATAATGGTATTTATTTTATCCTATTAAATTAGTGAGATGAAATTTTTTGAATAAAAATTGCTGATAAATTAATAGATAAATAAAGAATATGTTGGATTTTTAGGCGTCACTTTTGGGATTATTTCCTTTGTGACGGGGATAAATATTTTAGGGATTAAATTTTCAGAAAACCAAAACCTATTAAAGGTGTATAAGAATGTATATGAGATAATTGTGTAGAAATTTGGATGATATAATTGGGTTGGGGTGATACGGAAAATGAGGGGAGGAGAGCCCCTTTAAAATGTGAAAAAATGATGGCATGTTTGAAAATATCAACAAATTTTCAATAATTGGAAGTCTCTATCATGTAATTTGGATACAAATTTGATAAATAATGGATTTATTAAGGAACAATGTTTATAAACTACTAAAACACCCATTATCAAACATGTGTTAAATACATTCTAGGTATTTTATTCATAGATAATTCACTTTTACCATTTTAATAATTATTGTGGTAACAAGTTCTAACCTAACATAACTTTTAAATTCGGACAAAAAATAATTTGGTATTATTGGATAATTTATCCACATTTATTATATATTTTAAATCCAATTCTTTTGATTCAATATATAAATTTGATAAAAATTATTTCAAAATGAAAAATGTATAATTTATTAAAAAAAATTGTTTTGAAGATATTACTAATGTTATAAAATATCAATATTGGTTTTTATATCAACTTTTTAATTATACTTTCATATATAAAATACATACACGGTCTTATAGAGAAGTTTCATTTATTTTTTATTCATACTTGTTTTCAAATAATTTAACCAAAGTAATATTATTTGTAAAAACAATATTTCACACTATTATACTAACAATTAAGTTTTTATCAAAATAAAAATAATTAAAATTATTCCTATATAATTATTCTTAATCACTAAAGGATTTTTATTTAGAGAAATTAAATTTAAAATATTTTTTAAATTAATATTTAAAAAAATCCCAAAATAGCATAAAAACTAGTCATATTGTAAAATAACTTTTTAAAATGATAAATATTATTTATTCATATTTCTATTTAGTTCATAATAAATTTATTGAAAATATATTACAAATATTATAAATTTAAATTATTATTATGTAACCATTATATACAAATTTACATGAAATAAAACATTTATTTTAGAAAAATATATTCCGATGAAAAATGATTTTCCTAGATATATTTTCTATACAATTTTAATTTATCAAAGATTAAAGGTAACAATTATATTCATTATAAAAATATTTTACTGATTAAAAAATTATATTCATTTATTCTAAATAAATATCTTGGTGTTTACTATAATACATATTATTTATATTTTAAAATTAATATAACTTTTTTTCATTAATGTTAGTTTTTTCTTGTAGAGAATGTAATCAAACAAATATCACTAATTTTATTTGAAGTAATATATTAAATAACTAGTTTGTTACATTACCTCCCACTAAAAATAATTGTTTCCCTATAAATTTGACTCATATTATTAATGAAATTTCTATAAGTAACAAAAAATAAACTATACCTTAGTAAATAATCATGAGATTTTATGGGTTGTGGAAGGAGATTTATTTGTTTGAAAAATTTATTATATGAACATTATAATGACAAGTAACCAATTAATAATTTCAAATAATGTTATACAAAGGTAATATTATATAGATACACAAGGAATCTATTTTAAAAAACATTTAATTTTTTATGATAATGATATATGTTGGAATTATTACTTTTAACTAAATATGAAGTAGTTAATGAAACAATAATCAACATAGGTTATATATAATAGAGTTAAAATCAATATTTGAATCGTTATTAGGGGTTTTATAAGATTTTACTTCTTCACAAGATAGGTGGAGTCTATTTCCCTTATTATATCGTGGATTTGAATGGTGAGTGAAATGGTCACTAACTCTTGAGAAATTGAAGTAATAGTTTTTTGTATCTTCTCTTATTCTCATTTTTAACTTAGTTTCTTCAAGCCTTAGACATAAATTCAACAAAATAGAGTTAACATGAGTGACAGTCATTATAATTGAATTACCATAAATACCCACCAAAAAAATTAACCACAATATTTCTCACTATATACCATGATAATTACGTCTTTTAGTTCTTACAACTCAACATGTATCAGTCTGGGTTCATCTTATATCACCATCATTCAAACACATATCCTTCATCATTCATCCTTGGTTAATTTGAGTTAGGTTCTTTTGCGATTCTTAAATTATAACTAAAAATATAGATCACAAAATATTAGTAAATTTACTAAAATACATGAAAAACAGAAATAATTGAAATATATGGTCTCAAAATCAAACATATACCTTATACAAGAATGAATATATCAATTAATATGAACCAGAACATATGAATCTCTATGTTTTAGTCTATGTTATCAATAGATACATCCCTATTATTTTATCTAACCTAAACCAATTAAGATTCATTTTAATGGTTCAAAAATGTTATTTAATTGACCAAATAATATACCAAAGTGTTTTTATACAAGTTTATAATATTATGAATACTCTAAAAACATTATAGTGATGGATGAGTCAATTTTGAACTAACCCTTTTCAGGGTGATAACCCCTATGTGTATCTATTCCATAGTCACATATGCCTACCAGTATCCAGAAAGGGATGCATTTCAAATAAAAATACCTACTGAAGACATTACATAAATTTTAATATATCATCCCATACTTAGACACTTCATTAGGGTCATCACAATGGTTACATAACCATAATCCCTAAATAAAATATGCATTATTACCTTATCATTAAATCATATAATTATATCAAAGGGTTATCTATGACTTTTAAAGAATGGTAAAATGTACCATGTTATCCATTATCCTCAAAAAACATAATAATATTAAATGTTAATAAACTATTGATTTTATATCATGTGTGACACCCTATCCATGTACTCAAGGATCTGGTTCCAAAAGAATATACTTTATATAATTGATCTGATTTCAAATGTAAAATCTTGTATATTACAATTCATAATTAATAAATAATATTGATTATTTCATCTCTTATATCCCATGGATCATTTTTGTAATATATTTTTAATGGATTATGACTCATCCTAAACTTTTAGAGGAATTTTTCTTTTATCAAGAATGAAATCTTTCCACTATATACCAAACTACATAATATATAATGAGTCATCAAAATCACCTACAAATTTTCCACCCATTCTATCCTTCTAAACATGCCAGGTATACTCCTTTTCTTCATTACCTAGGGAATTGGAATCATATAATGTGGTGAGCTTAAATTCTAAATAATGGAAAATATAAAACTGAAAAAATAATGCCATAAACAAGGAATAATATTATTGTAGGAATAACTAAACAACATGAATACATAATCAACATGAAACTAAGAGCATGAAATATATATGAAAAAAAATGAAAACATGGATATTAATATTTTTAATATCATATTGAATAAAAAACATAATTTCTGAAATAAAAACGTATTTTCATGTCCATGTCCTCATACATAATCATGTTAAAGGAGGAGGTGTACACTAAAACACACATAGTTTTGTATCATGAGACAGGTTGATGCATTAGTGGGCTATATAGTTTTAGGACACACTTATAACCTGATTATATCCAATTCCTTATCCATAAGATTCAATAAGACATTTCATACCATTCCATACAGGACCGCAATGGGAATAAAAATTTGTCTTTATCACCTTTAAATTTCATCATATAACTCTTATTAAATAAATTTAATTTTTTTTGATAGCTTCTAATACCTATAATTCGATTTTATATGAACTGAAATATAGTATACTATTATAAAAAATCTATTTTATTGACTAGATGAATCAAAATTAATTTTGTTTTAAAAATAGTCATAATTTATTTATAAAAATAAAATATTATTATAATTTATTAATTAATTTTTAAAAAATTTCATTTTCTGTTTTAGAATTATTTTATTTTATAAAATGATTTTTTTGGATGAAATTATAAATAAATTCATTCAATTTCATAAATTTTATTATATAAGAATAAATTAATTTTAAAAATAAAAATGTCAAAATTATATAATAAATAAATTTTTTGAATTGTTTTAAAAAAGATTTGTTTTTCAATGATAGTTATAATACTATTTGTTATTGAAAAATGACTTTTCATCTAAAAATATCAAAAAGATACATTTATTTATAATATTGTTTTAAAAGTTAAAATAATTCATTTTAATTATTAATAATCTTATTATGATTAGTGAAATCAGTATTAGGTTATTATTTTTATAAAAACTTTTTATAATTAAGGAAACAATTTTTCCTTGAAAACTGTATTCATTAAGTTTTGGGAATTTATTTAAAAATTAATTTCTACCATTTTATTATATTTAAGTTGAAAAAATTCTTTCCATAATTTTAATTATAATTTTAATAATGTCTAATTGTGAAACTTTTATTTTTGGTATTACGGATTAGTGAAAATAGTTAAAAAATCTACGTGGTTAATGATAAAACAGGTTTCCCTCAGTATAAAATAAAAGATAAGGCTTCATTTAATAATTAAAATTGTATAAATAATATTTTATGGACATAATTAGACATCATTTTATAACAAAACCGAATAACATTCCATTGTTATCATTTTGTTTAATAAAATAATTACATTTTATTATATTAAGAAATTCCAAGTGTGTCATCTCCTTCACTTATAAATGTAAACCCGTAATTTATTATATTTACACAACATTATGCCTTATTGATTAAGATAAATCAACCAAAATCTTTTATAAACTCATCTATAAATGTAATTACAGTTTTTTATTCTTAAAATACTATTCCATTGGACCTAAAAAATTATCTATGGGAGGTCAACAAAAAGAGAGGTAATCATCTTACCTAACCAATATCAATTTAATTTTTTTAATAACTCCTATAAATATTTTTTATTGATCATGAAATAATAACATTATTATCCTTAATATTATGAAATGTTATTATCATCATTAATCAACCATTATCTTCCCTCTTTTCAATCAAAAGTGAATTGAAATTATCGCTCATTTGTATATCAGGAATACTGCCTCAACATAGTGATACAATTAATTTTCTATAACCAAAATACCTCGATATTTAGTTTCTGTTTTTAATGTTTATATATTATATTTATGATATAATTTTTCTCATATAATTATTATTTATTTTTTACCTACTTACATTCGAAACTATTGGAAAATGATAAGATTTCTCTTTCATTTATTGGGACAGCCACCTCCATGAATTGATACGATTAGTTTTTCATTTCAAATTTAAGTGGATGGTAATAAGGATGGATTTAATGAATATATATTATATATATTTGATATAAAATTTATTATTTAAATATGAACAAATAGTCATAATTTTTTCCTTCCATCTATTGAAAATTGAAAAAAAAAATTCATATGTATGTGTGCCTTATCATCTCTATGAGTGTGTGTGTGTGTGTGATGAATTTATATTATATATATATATATATATCATGAGTATAATTGTAGATATTAAGTAACTGTGAATAAAGTAAAATGATTGGATGTACTAAATAAAAGTTATCATGGAAAACAAAATAGTTAACCCACAAAGACTATTATTTTAATTAGTAATTTTTCATAAATGTTTATTAAAATGTTATATATGTATAAAATTTGATATTATAAGTTTGTACATAAAATTTTAATATAATTATAATAAATCTAAATGTATTATATTGGAGGTTAAAGTGTTTTTAAATAAATTCTATCTCGAGTTAAGGGTATTATGTGGCAATATAATCTTTTACCATGATTATTTGTGAATAATATAACAATGATCATGTTTCCTCATATAAATCAAAATGATCCATTTAATTTTCTACTATATTTCAATTCCAAAATAATATATGGTTCCCTTTCATTTTATTTTCATCAATATGTCAAGAGTCACTAAGAATGTTTTATGGAATATCAATATTATTTCAATAATTAGTTGAAAATACCTTATCTTTTAAGTCCATGTTTTCTAAAAAATTGTAATATTATTATTATTTCCTTATTATTTTTAAATTAATTTTTACCGATTTTTTATTTTAAAAAATGGATTAAAAGGAATATTTATATAATTTTAATTATGCTATAATTTTAAATTTAATCCATATCATTGAAGGAAATAGTTGTTTAATATAAAAAAAATTAACATAAATTTCAAATTTAACGACTTCTCAATGATTTGAAGATTACTTTATAGGGTTTCAATATTATTTTCAAAAAAAATCACTTAATATTTAGGAATTTTTTATATTTTAACGTATTGATTTAAAAATGTAAAGGTTATTTTCTTAATTAAATACTACATAAATATTCTAAAGGTATTTTCATCTAATATGATATCCTTTGATGTAACATATGAGTTAGTGGGAATATGATCCCATGATACTATCCACATTAATTCGTTATGTGTCTTATGATGATGGTGATTTATGTGTAATTCTATGGAACCCGTTTATTTTCCATGGTTAATAATGTTATGATGAATATTTTATGAAAAAAATTTCTTTTTTCTTTGTAATGATATGATGGTATGATTAACTGTTTTTAAAGCTTATTTACTTTCTATAATTTATAACCTGAGGGATGATTTATAAACATATGGAACAAATATGTGTTATTATCTTTATGTAGGGGTGGGATCAAAATTATATATCCCACAAATGTACTTGGAAAATATAGATATCTCATGAGATAAATATGAAAGTAATAGGTTTTGAACCTAGTTTAGTAAGGTTATTTTTCCATTATGATGGTCTCAGGAATAAACCATGACTAATTTGATGGAATAAGGAGTGAACCCAATCCAGTATCATAGTCTTTATAGTTATCCTTACTACTTAACAAAACAGTTTCTATATTTATGTGTATGCCAAAAACATATGTATAATGTAATTTTTATTCTCTTATGGATCATGTTATTTGATTTCTATGTTATTCATGTGTTATGGACATCTATTCATTTAACAATGACTCTTGATTACCATGTATGATATTCATGTCATTGTTTTAAATTTTTTTATCATGTGATTGTACCATCAAGTTAATCTCATGTTTTTGTAATCCCTAATATCTACATTTTAACCCTTATAGAGAATCATAGATCACCATTTATTATGTTCACATTCCCATGGTTAGGAAAAATATCATTATGTATTATATGAATAAGAATTATTTTAGTTATGAATAACATTGTGGGTGATGATGTAGTTCACTTATGTAACATTTTTTTATGTATCCATGATTCGAAATATATATATATATATGATTATAGTGTGGAACATAATGTTATTTATTTAATACCCATATAATATGATTTAATATCAATTTATGAAAATTATGGGCCTATAGATGATATTAGAGTAAGGATTAGTTACCTCTGGAAACAACGATAATAATAATTTAGAAATAATTTTTAGGATAATCCTTTCATTTGGATAATTTCTTATGTTATGGAAAATAAATGAGGAAGGATTCATTTAAAAAACCCTATCTAGAGATTATAAGTAGGCATGGATTTGTAAAGAAATTCATTTCTGGGTAATAACCCAAAAACAAATTCGTTGATTATATATTTTCCATCTTTATATCACATAGTGAGTGTGCCCTTAATATGAACCAGTAATGAAACTCCCTAGGGATATTCTTTGGTTATTTCACAATTTATTTATAAACCATTATGAAGGAATTTAGTTGACTATGATCATAGTAACCTATGTTATTCCTAAGTTTTCAATGACTAAAAACAGGGTGTCATTATTTACAAATAATACAAATAATTTTACATGATCATGTGGTACCCCAATTTTTTAGTGATCCTAATAATATAATTTTTGGTTTCAGTTAATGGATGAAACCTAAACTATCTTTTTTAACGTTTTATGTGATAGAAAATAAAATGAATTTATTAAAAAGAAAAAAATTATTATGTGAGTTGGAGGTCAAATTTATTTTTCAATACTAATGAAACATTCCCAATCCATGAATAAATTTGATCTTCCAAACAAGAAGATGAGGGAACAATATTTAATTTATTCATTATTGGGGAAGAACCCAACATCTGTTAGTTTGTATTTAAATCTATTAGTTGTTAAGAAATGTATCATTACCACTGAAAACTATCTTTTGTTCTTCTGTATTTATTAGAAGAAAAATTCATTTAATATTTATATAATATAGAAGGTGAAAAATAACAGTAGTAGACACTTATCAAGAACAAGAGGCAATTGGAAGAAATTGACTCTATAGATTTGTATGAGTTTAAGATATTATTTTTCAATAAGTACATTCCCCATATTATTTATAAAAAAATAAATTATAATATCCTTGAGATGAATCAAAAGGATGATGAATCATCTAGTACATATGATTCGAATTTTACAAAACCTGAAAGGAAAAATTCTATTATTATAATCTAACCTGAAAGTATGTTGATCTACTCTTTATAGGGTTAAAGATGAGTCTTTATAGGGAGTTTTAAATAATGGACTCATGTATTTATGATGAAATAATTCTATTTGAAATCATTATCGAAATGGAGATTTGAGATACCCATCAATATCATGGGTTTGATAATGAGATAAATATTGAATTAAACGTGTATTCTAAAAACGATGGAGAGAAGAAGATGATATTTCCATTATTCATGATATGTGGAAGGAAAATGGATGAAAATTTCTTATGGGAAATAGTAAATATTATAGTAATGTAAATGATGGTCGTGGAGTAATCAAATTCAAAAGTGATGTGGAGAAGATTGATAATGATGAAAATATAAAGAATGATCTACAAAATGAGATACCCACAATGTAGTTTTCCAAATTCTTCGAATATGATCACTTTTGTAAATAATGATCAAATATAGTGGTTAATTAAGATTATCTTCATCAACAAAATCATATACCCCATTAAAAAAAAAGACTTTAAAAGTGATGATATTTATTAGTTCTAATAATGGTTTCAAAAATTAATATGAAATAATTAATTAAATAAAATTAAAATTTTATTATATTAAATAAATATTTTTATTGTTGTTAATTAAATAGTTATTGATAAAAAAGAATAAATTGATTATACATTATTTAATTTTATTCATTTTATTAATTAGTTATTTATGATAATTAATGTTAATAAATTAAATATATAGATATATATTAATGTATGTAAATATGACTAATACAGTGAAAAATATTTATTCATTTTACATTGAAAAGCCTTATATTTATTAAGTAATGGTTTATAATGAAAAATTAATATGGTTTGAAAATATTGACTAATTTAATAGTGTAATGGACATATAATTGAATTTCATTTGATTTTTCAAAACAACATAGAAAAATATGTGTTATATTTACATCACTTATATGATATTAATTCATTTTTATATACAATGTAAACACACAAAATTTATCCATTTTTTATCATTGTTAAAGTGTACTTATTTTTATTTATTCAATTTCACTTTTTTTAATATATATGATTTCACCTAATATTAGATATTCATTAATAATGATAAAATTTTATATTTATAAATATTTATATAATTGTAAATTTACAATATTTATTCAATTATATATTTATAATTATTAATAAATATTTTTTTTTAAAAAAATATTTATATAATTATATACATTTAAATAATTATTGAATTTAAAATAAATTTAATTATGTACCGAATATATTTACAACATTTATAATTATATATATTTAATAAATATATATATGTATAATTAAAAAAAATATTTAATGATAGAAGAATTTTTTTAAATTTTTTTTCTAAAATTATAAATAAATATTTATAATAAATAAAAAATATATATTTAGAAAGGAATATATTTTCAATATTTATATGGATATATATATTTATTATGTAAATACTTAATATTATTTTTTAAATTATAATAATAATAATAAATCCTTTATCAGTGCATAGGTAATAAGCACTGATAAAAGATCTTTATTAAGTATTTTTTAATGCAGATAAAGATGAGCCTTTTTCAGTGCTTAAAAAATCATTGATAAAATGAATATTCATCATCCCAAAAACTGATGTTCTGATATATATGGATTTTATAGGAACATTTTTATAACTAATAAATACTTACCATTATCAATGCCTATTTGTAAGTGCTGATAAAAGTGTCCTAATCTATTAAAAACCTAACTTTTTTCGATCTTGTCCCAATAAAAAAACATTTTTTGTGGAAGCCACCCATGGTCGACACAGATCATCAATGAATCGAAGTTCGAATAAATCCACTTTACTTCCTTAAGTTTCTCGAAAAAAAATTCCGAGGTTTGGTGTTCAGTTCCAGTTAGGGATTCCGAAGTGGGTTTTGTATTTTCATCAACTTTGTGAGGTATGCCTTCTAATTATATTTTTATATTATTCATTTCATTTTTGATTTATTCGTCAATGATGAAATTATTTTTGGTTTGGTTCTTTTATAATATTTTTCTTATAGATAATTAATAGAATAACGTATTTATGATATGTTTCTTGATTGAATACTAATGTTTTTCTATTTATAAATTCTTGTTTTGAATAAATTTTCTTCGATGTATATTGTTACATATAATGAGAGAACCATATCATAAGGGCCTATGGATACCTTTATATTTAACATTTAGGTGGACAATAATCCAACACATAAATGATGGATTCCAAATAACATCAAATGTACCAGCATGATGAATTATGTTCCAAGTAATACAAGGCACCATAAAATAATTAAATACAAAATAAATCTATGACAGTTGGCCCTTTAATGTGAATTTACATCCCATATAGTAGAAATTATCCATGATAATGAGAAATGAAGATTGAATTTGTTTTTTAATTTAAAAACTCATTTTGACATTTCTAAGAGATAAATATTTTTTCTTTTACATATACCTAAAATTTGTCACATGTATAATCAATCCTCTGAAATATATGCATCCATCTTTTAATGGAATTTGGGAAATGATACTTCCATATAGAATCACTATGTAGGAATACCTCTACTACATCATATGGATATTCAATTAATATTTTAACATTAATTGAAATTGGTGACTATTATATGTATAGGGTACCCATGTTCTTCGATTTTATATTCATCATGGGGGTTTTTTCATAACATATAAATCATGGTTCGTGGATTCATGTAACCTTCCACTAACAATATAATATTTATTCAATCCATGGGAAATTGCCATCTCTAAAATATGATTTCAGTGAATCAAATTATTCATGAAATTTTATAAAAAATAATGAAATAATTTAAGTCATAACCCTACTCTCAATAAATGGTGTATACTGTTTTGTGGCACTAATAGTAAAATATGATATCTTAAACAATATTAAAATCACATTGAATGATATAAAAAATTTTGACATAAGAAACAATTTTGTTTCATTAGGATTTGGCATATCGTATCATTATTTATTGATAATTAAAATATATTATGTGATATAATACACTATTTTCATGTCTTAAAATATATAATAAAATCATGTTTACTATATTGAACAACATTTGATAATATTAGTACTATTTAATGTAAAATTTTTCTTTTTCTATAATGATATAAAAAAATATGATATATAATGATGTATTGTCGATGTACTTTTATTGCACATTACTTATATGGAATGACATCGATTTAATCTATATCATGGACTGTGATATAATGTAAATAATTAAATACATTTTGAGGAGTAATATTATATTCCTAATTATTATTTTTAAACATAATATTATAATTTATAACATGATTAGAAAATTTTTAAAAATGTATTTTTGTCAAAATGAAATTACATATAATTATTTTATATAAAGGTTATTTATAGATTGTTAATAATGTTTTATGGAACATTTAAAAAATACATGTCATTAATATTTATTAATAATACTAATGTACCTTTTATATATATATATTTAATCTCTTATTATATTGTTAATGAAAATATTATGTGTATTTATTTATATATTGTATAAACATAATAATTTATGATACCTAATATGATGGATATGAATTAAAAATGGATGCATGAAAATAGTTTAGCAAATGAATATGAAGATGGAGTTAAATAAATCTTGATGTTTGCAAGAGAGGATGTAGATGAATCTTTTAGAATCCTTTATCTATGTTTACATTGTTTTTAATCAAGAGAAATTGTTCTGCAAGAGTTGGAAGTACATTTGATTTTTTGCAGAGATCAAAGTAATAAATGTTTGACTAAACATTGGTAAAAACAAAATGTGGAGATCGATTGGGATGATACTAGGGTTTATGATTCCTTTTATATGAATACCTTTGTAAATGATTATGGGTATCACATGGAATAAATGGAAATGGAAATTGAAGATGACCTTCTTGATTGACCAATGATTCTTGTGGAGTTAAATAGATATTCCCAGAAACAATAGTAGACCGATTGTACTAAATAGATAACATGATCAGCCATACTGAAGTAATATAATTCGAAAGATTGTAGTGGATGGAGTGACAATAGCTTTAAAGAACTACTTGTTCATCTCAAATATATTCTACTAGAAGAAAATGAACTATCATGGGTAAAATATGATGTTAAAAAAATGTTTCATTAAATGGGAATGATATCTAAAACATTAATGCATGTCCAAATGATTTCATATAATTACTTAAGGACCATGTGTCACTCAAAAAATTACCTATGTGTGGCGTTGATTGGAGCACAAAAAACGAATATTGTCATTCGAAATATGTATGGTAAATTCCAATCATTTCACAGTTCAGAAGATTATATGGAAGTGAGGAAACCATGATACAATTAACATTAAATGAAGTTACAAGAATTAATGGGGGGAACATATGTCATCTGGTAGATTCTACTTAGTAGAATGAAATTGATTATTAGTTTCCTGAATATGGATATGAAATGAGAAACATTCTTCTTGTATTTTATACAGATTGTAAAAATTCTTTTTTGTGAACAGATTAGAACTCACAGTATATGGCTTATCATATTTGTATATTATAACTTGCCTCCTTAGTTATACATAATGAAAATATGAATTACCTTTTCACAACATATATCAGGGCCAATGTAACTTGATAATGATATTGAGGTCTATTTGGCTCCATTTATCAAATATATTAAATTAATGTGGGAAAAACGTTTTACGACATATGATTCTCATAGAGGAGATTAATTCACTGTCGACACTCCATTCTATCAAAGAGTAAAAAAATGACAAAGGGAATCCCCTTAGAAATAAATGGGTGAAAATACAGGATGCAAATAAATATTTTCATAGGCATTAGTTTTGGGTTGCCTTAGTCAGACCAAAATATTGTCACCATGCATCCAAATAATGCGCCCCAAAATGACATGCATCTTACTTGTGCGCCCAAATTCCATTCACCCAAGGTCCCATATTATCCTATATATACACCCTTGGGGCCACCATTTGAGACAGATGAATTTCTATGAAGCCCAATCTCTTCTCTGGTCACCATAGTTCTTCACCCAAGTCTTCCTGAACTTTCAAGGTAGTTATTCAACACCATGAGAGGATGATTTAAATGGGGATCATTTGGAATAAGTCCTTTTAATGTTTGAAAACCATAACACTTGGGCGCCTAGAGTGACCAAACTCTATAAATCAGAAACACATGCACATCACCTATTCCTTTCATTTGAACAAGACTGCCCCACTTTTGAGATTACCTATGAATACTCTTGAAGGATAGAACCCAGTCTCACAAATGTATTACTATACATGTTGTTCGTTTCTTAAGTGAATATCCAGTTGCTCATGTCAACTTGCGTGCCCATACTTTTGTGACCTTATTTACTTGAGTTCCCCATATTGATTCACATATTCTATTCGGTTTACAAGACACCAATACATCATCAAGTCCATTCATGACAAGGCTTCTTCTTCCTTGGATCCCTTGTATGAAAGGGATTTTTTGAGAACTACACCAAAACTTAATGACTTATCAAACTTATGGGAATGTCACATCATTGTGTCTATTATTTGGGTTTGTATTTCCATAGTCTGAGGTTTTTTACATTGGTTTTATAGGGTATTTAGGATACATGGAATGTATGTGGGTTTGTATATCCACAGTGAGATGGTCCTTTCTCCTAGGAATAGTGTTGGGAAGTTCCCGGTTTGATGGAGGGTTTGGGTGCTAACCTCTCCCTTCTCAAAGAGACGCCCCAGAACCTTGGGGCTCTAGTAGGGAAGGTATGGTTCACACATTATTTCCAATTTAATCAAAAGAGAAGTCTCCCTCCCATACCAGGATAAAATTTTAGGGAATCCATCATGGAGTAAGCCCCTAGATTTTCTTGTAGGAGGTTGCATCACTATTACCCTTTTATTCTTCAGTTCCAAAGATCATAGGGGAGATGGGAACAAGGACATTTGATACCCTTTCCCTCTACCATTGAAATTTATCACCATGGGAAACCCTCTTGTTGTTAGCCCATATCCTTCACCACTTATTTCTTACATTGGACCCCTGTCCAATATAAAAAGAACAATGGTGAGGCTAATCACCACGCCACTTCTACAGTCACCTTTCCCTCATCCACTATCATCGCCATAGGTGTGCCCTCTTCCATCAGAAGAAGAGGAAAAGTGTGGATGATTTTTTGGATCTTTTACATTATCTTGTTTCTCGCGCTGATCGTGACTCATGTGCGATGAGAGATTTTTCATGGTTACAAAATTCACCATAAGAATGAACTACGTGAGCTCTGTTTCCCAATATAATTTGGATATATAGGAAGCCTTCTCCGGGCCCGAGATCACTGGATTTCCTCTTTAGGAATACATCACTAATTCCAATAATTTTGGATTCCTCCTTATGAATAAGCCCAAAATTAAATCCTAAAACCACCAAGGCATGCTTTTTCTTATGTAAGCCCAAACTCATTTCTCTCAAAGGACTATACTCCCCTATGAGACATATCAAACTAAATGAGATTTGATTCCCATTAATATGAGATATGTATGAAGCCTCCTTATGGTTCAAACCCAATAACATAAATCAACAATGTTTTCCTTTGTCCATATTACCAACCGGATCTGATCTAACATGGAAACCCATATCCTTTCCATGTTCCTTGGGAAAATTACACATAAGTCCCACACTATTTTTTGACTAAGAACCTTATGTGTAGATGTGAATAACACATGACATTAAACTATAAATCTAGCTCCTTATCACATTACTTTACTGGTATTATGTGTCCCATTCATTGGAACTGAACTACAAAGGTTTTGATTCCTTTTACAAGGATACGTAGTTAGCCCATTTTATGGGAACGATCCCAAGATCAAACCAAACCTTTGTCTCCTTGGATGAAAATAAATCCTAGAATTCCCCACTGAGTGTATTAAAAATCAGTATAATCATAATGATGATTAAAAGAATCCCTATGTATTATATGAGATGATACCATATATGGACAACCTCATATACTTACGGATACCTCTGTCAAGGAAGAACATAAAATACTTAAAGATTATTTCAATATTTTCTCATGCTAAATATGTGATTGAAAATTCCAAGGGATAATGCTGATATACATGGTTAATTAATAAGGGATCATGAAAATATATTAAATAATAAAGAGAGTATCAGAATAGACAATATTTCCCCCCGAAAAGGGTGTGATGTGTCTTTCCTCCCATCCTCATGAGCAATGCATGTTCTTAAGTATCGTGAAGTTCAAACATTAATGATGCCTGCACTTGGAAAGATGGTCCCATTTGGATAAATAACTATTGGAGGATTCAGGTTGCATAAATAAATCTATTGGATGCTTCCTGGAAGCAGTGATTCTTTAAACTGGAATACATGTTTCATGGTACTCTAATAAAAAATGGTGAACCAGATGTGAATCCTTAACCATGTTAACAGTGTTACCAAACTCTTAGGCCACTATCAATTAATTATGGAAGGTCAGACGAAAGAATCAATCATGCATGAATCCATCTAATAACATGCATCTTTAATGGATTCTTTTTTTGTTTCATGCTATCCTCGGAATTCCATTCACTCCAATAAGTATTTTATCAAGACAACATATGTGATATTTTTGACTGTTGATGAATAAGGATCCCCATCCACGGGAGGGATGTTATCACCAACCCAACATCTTCAATGATGGGTCTCTAATGTGGTGATAATGTAATATCACCGACATAGTACAATCCCGAATTTGGAGGCTACTCGGCTGGCCCTCTAGGTCAATAACAATCATCGATCATCCAGCCAATGTCGTCGAATGATCAAGAAGAAGAAGATGCCAACCACTGTCTATGATTGTTTTGGGTCCCTATCTCCAAAACACAACAATCAATCCCTCCCGTACTACAGGGATCTGGATCAAGAGGCCTTTCAAGGCCTCAATTCATGTATGAAAGAGTCATTCCTGAGGAATCCCACCTGCAATCAATGCTAGCAGAATCTTGCGGTAGTGAACTCCAATTATAATCGGTGTGTTTCCTATGGATGTTCAGCCCATGTATCTTAGGCCCAAGAATACAAGCTGAACCAATGAGGAAAACTTCCAGTCAACTGGGAGTAGGTTCTAACCTCTACCCATTTCTGAGAATCCTATTAACCAAACCTAATGGAAAATAATGAACGTGAACATACAAACGTCTGTCCTAATTTTGGTTTCCATAAAACTCATCCTATAGAAACCCACCAATTCGACCAGATAAATCTGATGGAGTACCTTGAATAGGATCATACACCTGCTTAAAATTTTTCATCTAGTCAGTAGACTCGTCTAACTGCCTTTATAGAATCCATTCAATCTAATGTGGTGAAAACTGGTAAATAGGATCATACACATGTTTACAATCACAAATTCTACTAGCAGTCTCGTCTGCCAGTATTGAAGGATTTCTATCAACAATACTTGATGGGAAATAGCCATCAGACACATAAACCTTCCAGTGTTCATCATGTATGCCAATAGTCTCGTTTGGTAGCACTCAGAGAAGTCAGTCGGAAAGCTCTAATGATAAATTTGGGGTGTACCCAACTGTCAACCCCCATACATGAGTACTATCAATACCCATTGATAGGAAAAGGAGTATGGGAGGTGGCACATACACCTACTCCAGATATGTAATGGATGTATATTCCCATTCTAGCTAATGAATTCACTAAACTCATCTTATAAATTGTTAAAGGGAAAACACAAATCTCATAACATATTCTAGCAGCATGTCAAGATATTATAACAACTACTTCTGAAGTATCGGGAAAACATACACATAAATCTATCCCCACACATGGGATGAGACATCATCATGCTATCTCGGAATAGATACACACCTATTTTCTAGTCCAGGAGTGTCAAGGGTCATACTCCCCCATATCACACAAAAAACAAGATCGAGATCATACACCCTTTCCAATTGAAGGTAATCTATCCATTCTAGGAACCAATACAAGGCAGGCACATACACGTACCCATGATTACCAATTTTCCTAATATGTGGCCCCATATATGTATAAATGAACATCTAAGAAGATGTATCTCCAAGAATTTTTGTAAAATCAAGAGTGAAGATGCAATTTGGCACATCTTAATGCTGGAGCACTTGAATCCCTCATACATTTATCTATTGCAGCTCATGATCCTGTCCTCTCATTAATAATTTATGGGAGTTTTAGTAGTAATTATAATGTTACTCATCAGTCACTTCTTCATGAAGTCTTGCATCATGAAAATTCGGTCATCCCAATGTGCATATATCTAAATGAGATCCATGGAAACCATCTTTGTGTCCAGAAGACCAAGGATCATGAAGATTCATCCATTGCCGTAATCAACCATGGTGGTCAACCCCATGATGGAATTCTCTACGAATGTCCTCTCTATAGTAGTATTTCTCATTTTCAAGACAATTATATAATTCACAATGTAGCAACGAGAAAAACCTTCTATCTTGAGGCACTTACAAACACAAGGCCATTCATGTATGATGCCATGTCATTGACAGGTGAAACACATTCTCAGCCAGAAGAAATTTTATGGGAATAGTAATTCTCTAAACTTCCCTTGGGTAATTTTTCTTCTAATACAGAGAACCCAATTTGGACAGACCATGTAGTGAAACATCTAGTGAAATATGACAAAGATTTTGTTAAACATGATTAAACAATTGGCTAAGGGAGAAGCACCAGTCATGTTTTGTCCTTTGAAAAATTCTCATCATAAAATTCTAGAATTTATTGGTGAATATTGCATTCATGATATCCACCTCATCCTATTGAAGACTCTACATAATTTTATATCCAAAGTATTAACATATGATGAATATAAAAATAATTTCATTGTAATAGAAGTGTTTCAATGCTGAATTGACTTGGCATCTCTCTCAATTTCCCAACATCCAAAGGATGAAAAACTGCAGAGAATCCTTCAGCATGCATGCCTCAATTCTCTAAGGAGGATACACTAGTTAATTTCGGATTCCCCATCAAATTTTCATATTAGATAATGGATTGCACATATCAAATTGAATTTCACTACACTATAAAATCAACAATGTCCTCCAAAAGTGGTCTCATGCATTGTTATTACCCATGGTTGGCAATGGTCAATAGATTTTGTATGTAATCAAATGTATGCTCATTAATAGGTCACAAACAGCTCTCATCACAGTTAGGACCAAAGAAAAGAAGTTGTTGAGTTAATTTTACAACAATCATATGAGAATCATGTGAAAAATACCATTTAGAGGATGTTAGCCATTGGAAAATGAAAATTTCTGAAATAAAAACATAATAATATGAAACAGGTTATTTGAGTGGTTTTCCGATAATCCACCCAAATAATGTCATAACCAAAATTCAAAAAATCAGAATAATAGTGGCATAGATATCAGCCATAGCAGTTCAAAAATCACCCCAGCTTGCAAGAATTGGGGAACATTTAATTTAACCTTATAATTCATTAAATAATGTTAAACTATTTGATGAAGAAGAACAAGAACATCCCTAGGTTGTAGGTATTGGAGATTTTTCAAATCTTCAATCCCCTCCTCAATGGAAGTTATTTTTCTCCTGATTAGGGAAGAACCCACAAGGAGATCATACAACTGAACAATCCATGGATTACAATTAGGTTAATTATTTCCAAACAGTTCCTGGGAATTCATCATATAGGAGAACAGAGTCTCAAGGAAGATATAGAGGGAGAGAATCTTTCCAAAATACTAACCGAATGCCATTGGAGAATTATGAGTCAGTGAATGTCATTAAAACCTCTGTAAAAGGTCCTCCAGAAAGTGAGTCTTGTTTAGGGGAATTATAATATGATGTTCTTGTCCATTATACGGTACAAACTAACAAAAATTGAGAATTTGTGTGTACCAAAAATCAACTGTTTTCTCATAATCTAGGTATGCCTTCAAATATCCAACTCCCATCCATCCAAAATGAATCTAACAAGGTGAAAGGAAAAAAAGTCATATTGAATCTAAATATTCCACTGGAGAAGGTCAATCCAATTTACTGAAAGAATGATATTCATGGGAAGAAGATAAAATGAAGGAGTTGAAATGACTCAATACAATGTTACATCGATAAAGAATTTCTGCTAGACGTAATTCCTAGGAAGGTCCTCTATATGAAAATCATATAGATTATCGTCAATAAAGAGAAATAGTAGTAACTGCAGATGTGGTTGATGAATTAAATCCCCTGAGTACACAATCATGTAATGGTCAGACACAACCTGATAGGCCTATTCCCTTGGGTTATCCAAGGCAAATATCAGCACCACCATCAGTGGTTTTGTTAGTTGTTGAACCAGCTCAATCTCCAGTTTCTACACTTGTAGAGGTTCCAGCTCATCCAGATATTCCCCAAATTTTTATTAACACAATTGAAGCCTTGAAGACTCGATTGGAAGCTATAGAGGAATGAAGTGCACCAATTCAGCCAGAAAAGTGATCTTGCCCTGAATGGGAAGATGCAATTCCACCCCCACTAAATTTTGTAAATACCACATTCCCAATAATTAATGGTTCAGGAGATATGGAATCATACTAACACATATTGTTTCTCTTTGTCATCCCATGATGGGATATCCTCAACAAAAATAAGTAGTAAATCTTAGGTGTTTTGTGAATTCATTACTGGGACCATATTTCATCTGGTCTACATGTTTACAATCTCATTTAATTACATGATGGGAAGATCTCTGTCAGAAATCCCACCTTCAATTTAGCTCAACACTACCAATGATGACAATTTTTTATCATACCAATTATAAACAACAATATAATGAATTAGTTTCATATTTCATTGTGAAATGGAAAGGATTAACATATTTATTAAGTCTAGAACCCCCTCAGGAAGAATTGCTAACAATTTGTGTGGAAAATATATGTTATGAGTAATTCACCCAATTGATCCCTCTGAAATAAATAGGAGGCATTCAAGAACTTACTTCAATCACAAATTATATAAGACACTATTATATAAACTAAGGCTAAATCTTGTGTAATTCCATCAGCTCCGAGGATACGGATAACAAAGGAATAAGCTGCTATAGTTACACTCAAGTAGGAATTTGTAACTTCTTATACTTCAAGTCCTTCATCATACTGACGAGCTCCACCTTTGAAGCATCGGCATCAATGACCGCCTCGTCAAGATGATAAAATAGTTCAATGGTGGAAACAATTTAAGGAATTAAAGAACAATGTTTATTCTCTTCGGAATGAACAAGTTTCTGGTTACATCATCCCATATCTAGAAAACCATTTGGTTCCGTTGACAAGGCCGAAGAAACCAAATAAATAAGGATTTGATGATCTTATGAATTATTATCCCTTCACCAGATGTTAGGAAATCCTATCTATGAATGTTTTGTTTTCAAGGACCCCTTGCGAACGATAATAGATTCTGGACAAGTGAAGCTGGAAAGTTTTTCAGCTGAAGTAGTATATGTTACCACTGTTGATCTAGAGGAAAATGTGCATGAAAGGTAGTAAAAACTATAAATGTGCTGAAATATTCTGGTTTAATGACAAAAAAATTGATCAAACAGACTCATGACATTTTACAAACAAAGTTGAAAAAACCGATTGTGTCGTCTACAACTCCTACCATAGAAAAACCACCTTCATCAAAAGGATATTCATCAAAGAATCTAAGTGATCATAAAGAAAATGAACAGTCAGTAAGAAGATGATATCACATAAAGGCCAATGGTTTCCATGACCCTGACAGATTTCTTTCCATTTGTTTCAAAATCATGGGCACCGACCTGCCAAATGGAACAACCGAAATTAACATGTCTTGCAGAATCTCAATCAGATCAAGAATTGACATGTGGTTCTGTCAACGTTATACATTTAAAAAGACCTTATGTCAATGGGGATAATTATTATAATGAGTCAGAATTCCATATACCTAATTAGGGAACTAGTGGAAGATACTAGTTTTAAGGATATATTGGAAGACGTGGGAATTCTAGAAACCAAAATTTTAACTCTACCCCGGCTCAAACCATATATGCAGCAGAAGCTTGTTGAAGAGCCCTTCTACAGGCTCACAAAGAACAAGGAGCTTCTTCCATGAAAGACAATTTCAGTTTTAATAGGATTCTTTGGGAGGAATGATTTAAAGTCACACTCTCTTCCTCTATGCAATTGAATAGACCTACTCAGTCTAATCTACCATGTGAGGAGTTTTTCTAGCTTCTACTCAGATATAGGGTATGTCTATATCAGAAGCATCAAATTCCCAAACACATGCAAAAAAAGAAGAATCTTCATGTTAGAAAAAACATAACATTGGACCACATGTATGATTTCTTGAAACAATTATCCCATGTACCAGCCATGTTATCAATTATGAACGCTTTTAATATGTCAAAATATCTTCAAGATCACTCATTGAGGCTTTGTCAAGTTCTCAAGAGTTTGAAACCAAAGTTTCTACTGCTAAGGATTACAATATAGAGAATGATCCTAAAGAATGTAATCAATTCATATATTTTAAATATGAATATGCATATTATGTTGTACATTGACATATTAGACCCCTGATATTTGTTTGGAAAAGACAATGATGTAGACATCTGACGAGACGTCATTGGTAATGGCTCTAGAGTCACCTCAATCCTATTCGTACACATCAACGATTAGGCCAAACTAAATATGAATTATCTCCGAAGACATTAATTTTGAAAGTATATGGAAAGAATGAACAAGAACCTTTGGGAGAGATTACACTCAGAACATAGTTTGGAGATCCTCTATCTAATTCAGATTTCATGGTTGTTCGTCAAGACACATCTTTTAATAATATTCTTGGAAGGCCTTGGTTGCATCCACATGCATCCATACCATCATCATACAACCAATGTCTTATGTACGGTTTCAATGGTCAAATTAGGACATTGTATGGTGATAAGGCTCCGTTAAAAATATTTGAATCTCAATACATTGAGGAAGAGTTTTATCACACAGAAGGAATGAAGTCCATGACAAAATAAATAACCAATGTTAATTCTCCAAATGGACCAGAAATTATCCCATAAAATCCATTCATACATTTGAGTACAAATTTTTTTCTACCCCTCAATTAAATTTAAAGGGTAAAACCAAATCCATGAACTCATCCAATAACATCGATAATGTCAATTGTGGAAAATGAGATTCACAGTATTGGAGAGATTAGTGATTCAACATGTAGTGATGGAAGACTAAATGGAGATTTTTTCATTCCATCTAATGAACTACAACCAGCCTCTAATTTTCAATCAGAGTAGAATAAATTGTATCAATGTTATAGGAATACAAAGATGTTGATTCTCAATACATCATCTGTTTTTTATTACTACATGAAGACCATTCATCATCAGTAGGGTCAGATATGGTGGCCTCTTCATTAGGATGATCAAATACTACCTCCCCCTCTAACTCTAGGAGTTTCGTCTTGAAATATACCATTCACTTGGAAAAATAATAGATAACATGTAATGAAGAAGAAGAGTAAGATCGTGGGGATTCTCCTCCATTATTTGAAGAAGGTGTCTCTCCCAAAGTGGATCAGCTCAGAGAAATAAATATGGGTATAGAATAATATCCACACCCCACTCTAATTAGTGAGGCCATGACCTCTAAAGAACAAGAGGTTTATAATTCATTTATAATGAAACATCGAGATATATTTTCATCAAATTTTATAGAAATGACAAGACTTAATCCTGATGTTTCCACCCATCGTTTCGGTTTCCCGAATAACATTGTGGATTCCTGAAAGCAGCACGAAGAACACACCCAACTCATGCCTCTAAAATTGAAGCTAAAGATGATATGTATATAAAGGGATACTTTTTCTGGGATGTTCAATATCTTAAATGGCTAGCCAATATTATCCCAGTGAAATATATGAATGGGAAAATTAGAGTTTTCATTTATTTCAGTTCTCTTGACCGTCATTGTCATAAATATGATTTTCAATTTCTGATTAAAGATCTTTTAAATGATCGATGGATGTATATGAAGATATTTCTTTCATGGATGCTTATTTTGGGAATAGTAAAATATGTATGGCCCCATAGGGTGAAGAATCTACAACCTTCAGAGGCCCTCAAAGGTTTTTTCTATCGGGTAATGCCATTTGGTTTAATGAATGATGGTGCAACATACCAAAGTGCCATGCACCATATTTTCAAACCCTTCTTAGATAATTTTTTTAATGTTATGTGGATGATTAGGTGGTCAAATCTGGACAATGATACAATCACATGGCTAATTTGGAGAGCATATTCCATAAACATGAGAAGCATAGTTTAATGACGAACCCCTTGAAATGTGCTTTCAGAGTACCCTCAGTAATGTTTTTGGGATTTGTTATACGCCATAGTGGTATCAATGTTGATCTGGAGAAAACAAAATCAATCCATGGTATGTAACCTCCTCGATATTTTAAAGTATTATGTGGACTCTAAGGGCACATGACCTATATTCGGTGCATTATTGCCTATTTGGAAAGAAAGTGTTTAACCTTCACCAGATTAATAATGAAGGGATTCACCTCCTAATAGACTGAAGACTGTCAAGAAACATTTGATACCATCAAAAAATTTCTCTTTAACCAACCAATATTAATGCCACATGTTGAAGAAAGTTATCTTATTCTTTATTTGACAGCTTTATAGCGATCACTGGGTTCCATCCTTGCTCAAAAGAACAAAATTGGGAATGAAAACTACCTTTACTATCTCAGTCGAACAATGCGTGATGAAGAAACTCAGTATTCAAGTATAGAAAAGTGCTTCCTAGCATTAGTCGTTGATTTTTATAAATTGGGGCACTACATGCAACATCATTAGGTCTAATTGGTATCTCGTAATAACCCACTCAAATTTATCCTTAGTAGTCATATTCTTACAGGTCATCTGACACAGTGGGAAGTTATTTTACTATTGTTTGATATCTAGTTTGTTCCTCAAAAGGAAATAAAAGGACAAGCTCTGAGAGAATTATTTGCTCAGCATCCATCTGCAAGAGATACATCCTTAAATACTGAATTTTTTGATAAAGAGGTATTCTTTATTTAGAATAATACCCAATCATAGGTAATGTACTTTGATGGTGCCTCCAGAAGTCCAACGAGGAAGAGAATGGAAAACCCTAAACTCAACAGAGTTGGGTGATTAAATTTCATTATCTACCCAGAAAAGGTAGTATGGCCTTATTACATCCTATTATCAGAAGGAAAAACCAACAATGAGGCGGAGTATCAATCTCTCATTGGAGGTTTGGAATTGACAGATCATGTGAAAATTAATGAATCACTTAAAGGTAAAAGGTGATTCAGAATTTGAAATCATGAAAATCAATGTAGAATATTTTATCCAAAAAGAAGAGTTAATCCATTTTTTTGATTAATTTAGAGGGATAAAAGATTAATTTCCCTCAGATCTTACATTTTTTTATGTCCCACGATCACAACATTCCAATGAAGGTGCACAGGCTAATGCAGCTACAACCTTTGAAGATCCAAATTGGGATGAGACTGTCATTAGAATAGAGAATATTTTTTTAGTTCCTCCTTTTTGCAATCCAGAATGGTTGAAATTAATGATATTATCCCTATTTCGGATCCATATGGTCATTCCATGGGATGGATAACATCCATTATAAAATATCTTCAAAGTGGTGTACTTCCACTAAATATAGATGAAATAGAACAATCCGACTACACGCTGCGAATTTTACTCTTTATGATAGTCTAGACCACCAAAATATCCTCTAAAAGAGAGTCTTTGATGGAATCCCAAACAACGATGTATTGATGGAGAACATGTTATAGCTGTCATGAAATAAGAACATTCAGTAGCTTGTGGTGCCTACCAGTTTGGGTACAAACTCTTAGATTAGATCAGAAGGCATGGATACTTTTGGCCTTCAAGGATGCATGATTTCAGATGATTTTTCTAAGATATATCATCCCAACCAAGTGCATTCCAACTTCATTCATCTTCCCAGATAATTTCTACATACAGTTAAATAATCCTGGCCATTTTCCACATTGTTAATGGATGTAGAAGGGTCTTATCCTCCATTTATATCTATGTAGTTCAAGTATATCTTTACACGAACTAACTTATTTTTTAAATTGGACCAAGGAAATACCATTCAAAAAGTCAGAGCCAAAATAATTTTTATTTTTGTTAAAATTAACATCAACACAAGATTGGGTGTCCCTCATACAATATTGATGGACAATGGCACCAATTTTTGTTCGATCAAGGTAAAAAAGTAATATCAGAAGCATAATATCAATTCATACCATACATATCTCTATCATGCGGTGGCCAGTGGACAGATATCAGACATCATCATGACACTATCAAATTTACTCTGGAATAAGGGGGATAAAGATTAGAAATCATGACGGATATACTTTTTAATTATTTATGGGCTTATCGGACAACTAATCACATTTCCACCCAAGCAACTACTTATTCATTGGTATATGGAACCGAATCAATTTTGACAGTTGAAATGAAATTTCCATTACTCAGAGTTACAATCTGTGATCAGTCATCTTTAAATGAGAGGTCATATAAATGGTTCAATGAGATGGAATGATTAGAGGAGAAAATATTGCATACATTACATCATTTATAATTCTATCAGAACAGAATAACTTGATCTTTTAACAAGGATGTTCACCGCTTTTAATTTATTCAAGGATAATTGGTATCGGTACTTATGAATCAAATAATACTAAGGAATAAAACTCCAATGCTTGAGCCAATGTGGGAAGGAACTTATTCAAAACGTATGGTCTACTCAAATAGTTCTTATGCCTTATTCTCAATGGATGAAGAGATTATTACAACTCCAACAAATGAGATATTCTTGAAGATATTATTTGTGTAGTTGTACATATCATACTCACTAAAAGACTTAAAACTACACATTACAATGTCCTCTCTCCAAGACTAAAAACTAAATATCCCCCATGTACTCCCTAAAAGACTAAAAATAGCACAACCCCCATGTCCTCGTTGTAAGACAAAAAACTGCATAGCCCTCATGTCCTCTCTGCAAGACTAAAAACTGCACAATACAACGTCCTAGTCACAAGAAATTAAACTGCATAACCATAAGTGTCCACAGTTTATGACATCAAAATGTGTAGCATCTTCTTGCTTGTCACATGACGTTAATAATCATGACATCATTTTTCCACATTGAATGAATTTAAACGGTGTGACTAATGTTTTCTCTATTTTACGTTAAAAGATTCTACAAGAAATCATAATTGATTTCATTGCTACTCCTTCGTAGCACATGAGTCACAATTTTTACAATGTCTTATTCATATATACATAGAGACCTTATTTCAAGAACTATGTTGGTATTGATTCACATTTTCAATGATATACATAGAGATTCCAAAATCTCTAATTTTGGGCCCACTTGCAATCACAAAGTCATCTTATTTTTTTCTCCACCTCTATAAGAATCATATCTAAACAGAGTGTTTATTTAATATATATTATATCTTCCTTATACCATTTTGTGTCTTAGGATTTACCGTCCTCTCAGAATGTGTCAAAATCTACCATTTATTATGTCAAAATCGATTTTCATGAGAAATGCTTATTAAAATAACTGTGTAAAAATTTATTCTCATCTATTTATGATACATAGAGAGGCCTATATCTCCAATATTGGGCCCATTGGTGATAAAAATACTTTTATTCCTTGTATAAGAATTAGACCTGCGTATGTAATGTTGTAAGAACAATGTATAACTTCATCCATGCGATCGTTAATACTCATAGTGACACTTGGGTTTTATCCCTAGTCTAGTTACAACATGTCTTTATTTTTCACATCAGTTCATCTTCTTCCATACTGCATGACGTTAAAATTGCATGGAAATTTTGCACCCCCTTTCTTCCTCGGTGTAGCATTTGTATTATAGATGAAACCCTTATTACTCATTGATTCTCTCACCGAGAATATCTCAAGTGGTCTTAGGAATTTGGTGAAATAATTCTTTATATAAATGGGGTGTTTCAATTCCCTATGGTGCTGCAAATTTCCTCACTGTATGAATTAAAACTTCACATCCTAATATTAATTCAAATGAAACAAATAAAGATTCCAATTGACATATGAGTCAGATCAATGTAAAGGATGTCAAAATCCTGGCCAATATTGATTCTAATATTTCTCGTGTGCATCGACAAAAACCGACATCCATATTCCACACTATTAATCATGAATATTTCCAGATCTTCATAATCGTTCTTACGGTTTTAGGTAACAAATATTCTAATATTTAAGAACAATTTCTCCTTACTATGTAGCATGTTCCCTTAGGTAACCATACATATGTTGCCTACATAATGGGCCTATCAGTCAGAAGATTACAATAGTTTTCTATGATGCATATGCCCTAGATGGCCCAGCGTAATACAACCCCCATAATTGCTATGTCAAATAATGGTAATTTGGTTCTTGGTTATATTGTCTTTGTCTGATTCAAAATTAATGGAAATATATAGGAATCTATATGAAAATATTCATTCATGTATATGTGTCCAATTATCCTTTTCTCGATCTGAAATCCTTCAAGACTATTGTTTACAAAATTTTCTCTCCATGGGATCAATGCAATATGAAAGAACCTTGGAACCAACTAGACATGTATCACATATTCTTTCCATTTCTGGTCCTAGTTGTGTGACCTAAAACTACAGACACCGCACCTCCTACTTTTTGTTCATACCTCCATTGAAGTATCATTCCTCTGATATTTGTAAATATTTGTTGGAAATAATCATTCCTTATTTAGGTAACTTTATACATAAAACAAACATTGTTCTTCAAATAATCTAAATCTTCATAAACCTTCTTCATTTTTTAGCAGTTCAATGTCATATTTTTTAGAACACTTTTTCTGGACTATGCAACATGTGTCCTTAGGTGACCTTGCATAATTTTTTTATATAATAGGCCTTTAATAAAAAGATTACACTATTTGGATATACAGTATATCCCCAGTTAGCCCTACATAATACAACCCTTGTAACTGGTTTCTCAAATAATGGTAACTTTGTTTTTGAAAAAAATACATCCTCTAATGCATTTATCCCTTTTTCCATATCATCCTTTAGATTCAAAAATTCTTAAATCATAGATTAAAATTTTCCATTCCATAACATTATATGGTAGTATATTTCTAAACAAATTATCAAGTAATTTTTATAGTCTAATACGTTTGGTCAATGCTAATTACCTTACATTAAATCCACACAATGTCCTCACTGCCTAACATAAAACTCTAGAGTACCAATGTCCTCACTGCATGACTTAAAACTGCACAGTACCGGTGTCCTCACTATATGACTTAATGTTGCATATTATCAATTACCTCATTGCATGACTTAAAAAAGAACAGTACCAATGTCCTCAGTCCATGACTTAAAACAGAACAGTACTAATGTTCTCACTGTATGGCATAAAACTACAGAATATGATATCCTAAATTTCCCTTTCGGATAAATTTTAACCATTTCTCATACACCATATTTGTATATTAATGGATTTACAATTCATGACATATGTCAGTTTATAATAGAATTTTCATTATTAAAATTCCTTTACATGAAAAAACCACCCATTGTGGTCTTGATTCACCCAAATAATATTTTTCCCTATCTATCAGTATAAAAATCTTTAATTTATAAAGAGAACTTTTGAATTACTATATAGTACATGCCCTTTGGTGGCCATGAATAAGTCTCATACATAACAGGCATGTCAGTCAGAAGATGCCCCTATTTTTCTAGGCAGCATATTCCCCAGTTGGCCGAACATAATACATCCCCAATAATAGGTTTTTCAACATAATGGTAACTTTGTTCATGGAGGTGACTCCCCTTATATACATACAAGTTTTAGATTTGGTGACCCTAAAAATCATGACCCATGGTTCCCCTTGTAAATTTTTAAATAATATAATAGAAATTCATAGACACATAGTCATGATGGAGGTATAATTTAAAAATATATGGTCAAAGATATTTGACCTTAAATACTATCCCTTTATAGTCAAACATTCATGATTCTAAACTGCTAACAAGATACATGGTAATCACTAGACTGAGAACCCGCATAGGGAACATGGAACCAATGTTGAGTCTCAACTCACTAAATGTACATTTTTGAATGATTTATGTAATATTGAACAATAAGAAGCCACGATATATAATTTGTGTGGGGTTTTTTATATAACCTTAAAAAATAAAACTATGCCTACTAGGCCAAGTGGATTAAGTAAAACAAAATCAGATTGCGAAAGTGAAAACAAAAATGATTGAAGACAAAAGACTTTTAATTTATGAAAATTTTCCACAAAGGAGAATCCACAAATATGAGAATCTCTCTTTTCAAAAATCAGAAATTATAAATGGATTTCTATGTAATTCCTCATTTGATGGATAACCTCTGGAGCCCCGTTAGCTACCTATTGAAGCTCATTTATTTTACCAGCCATGCTCTCTTCAGCATGATGATGTGCTTCTCTAGCATTTGAAATGGATTTTGTAGCATCCTTCTGGACATCTTTTAATGAGATATGAAGTTGGTCATGTTCCCTCTATAATGTTATCTAACTATTGTTGAAGGCACAGCAACTGAACAGTCTTGTCATAAATTATCTACTTCAGTCCCATCAACGTTGCAGTATGATTAGCCTGAGCCTAGTACAACACTACTTGGAACTCCTCAATATTGATAGATAGTTTGGCTTTTATCATGTCTCATCAATGATTTTGATGTTTCTCCCTCCTACCAATAATATCTTTCACCACGGTATGAATTTCACAATATTCGAAATTTCCAATTCCTATCACGAAAAAAAGAGATGAAAGTCATGGAATTCATGAAGGATGTTCCTTAAGGGGAATCTCGTATATTATCTTCCATATGTTTTCCATGCCTTGCGGCGTGCAATAAAAAGAGCCTTCTGAAGTTCTGCGTATGATTTATAATCATTGTCATAAAGAGGGATATATTCAGGGACCAATTCACGTAAATATGTGCCATGTTCTGTTTCTTCCTGAACCATGGATACTCCACCTTACAATGTTGTCCTAGCTGATGTAGAGGCTTCAACTCCAGATCTATCCATTCATGTTGGTAGCCCAATATGATAAATCATGATGTATGGTTATGGTTAGATTTAATAGATAACAAAAGTGAAGGCTATCACAATACTAGTATCTCAAACCTAATGGTAGGTTTTCAGCTTGAGAAGAATCCTTCCCAATATTCTCAGTTTCATCAATTTTGTTTGATGTCTCTAGATGAGGATTGATATCTTTATTATGCTCAGCATCTTTAGAGTGAATCTCAGGAAGATATTATATCTCATGATCCACTCGAGCTAATCTCTCTACAATGGTGGGGTTGACGTTAATATCAATACATCATTCATGTATCATTATGGAAGCAGTTTCTTTAGATGTAACTTTGTATTTCAACCAACCATGGTTAGAAGGTTAATCATAAAAAAAAGATTAATCAGACAAATAATGAGAACTCACATCCATTTGATTCTATACAAGGAACTCAAAAATATTCTAAATCAATTTTTATATTTACAAGTTCTAACAGTTATTCAATAGTCAATCCATTGTTATTCATGTCATCAAGTGATATCTCAGATCCCGGATTTGTCTCACTCGTGGGAGAAATTGGTGTTTTTTCTTCATAACCTTCATCCCGCAACCTTTGAACCCAAATATCTTATTCAAAAACAATTGTGGGGTCAATATCAGTTGTTTCTAGATGTTCTGGTGCATGTGACGAACCTAAAAGTATCACAGAATGGAAGTTAGTTGTTTTTACATTTGATTCCTTATAACGTATTGTTGATTTACTATAAGCCTCCTCTCCTCTGATTGTAGGAACATGTGTAGTGCATGGAACATATGTTGATTCTTTTAGCTTTAATGGATCTTCAAAAACCACTTGATTTGTAGGAATTTTTGTCTGCTCAGCAGCAACCTCTATGGTCCGTTAAACCATATCATTAGTTTCCTTCAAAGAATAAATAGAACAAACCCATGTATTCATAATAAGATTAATAAATTTTTCATGAATAATGTATAAAATTCATGATTATCAGGGAGACGTACCACTGTTATGAAAGCAATCAACCATGGCTCTCTTTCTTCGGTGCATTTACATCTTCGCCTTCATATGAGGGATTGCATCATCATCTCCAAAGACAGGTATTGGAGATTCCTATACCCTCTCTATTTCCTCCTCCATTGTCTACTTCCCCAAATATATTTCTCTCAATTAACGGGGTGATCCTGTAGCACTATGAGTAGTGCTTCTCGGACTATATTGTGGTGAAGGAACATCAATTGACTTTCCTTTACCCAGCTGTATGTTGATATGATATTTATCCCATGTAACAATGTTCTGACTAAATTTAAAGTTGAAATAATGGAATAGAATGAGAGATAATGGTATCTTGAATCCTCAATATCTAAAAATTCATGCCACTCTTCGTCTAATGAAGGATTAATCCCTTCGGTGGTACGACAATCTGTCATTTACTTTACCCACATCGTGGTAGGAATTGATTCAGTAGTGGAATATATGAGCATTTCTAGATATCAAATTTAGTCCCTTACCTCATTGGGATTATCCTTAAAAATAATGTCAGATGAAACCTGCAAATCCCCAACTCCTAGAATATGTAATCCTTCACATAGATCCATCCACATGGATTCATCGTCACAATACATACTCTACCATTTTTAAACAGCTTCTGGTCATATATATTGATAACGTGTGTCTGAGGGTTGTGAAGAGTATTCTACAACCTTGGATTTGAGTTTCTTCCCCACACACATAGTAACAGATGAGGGATTAGAAAGTTGAAATCGTCGCCCTTCAGAATGATGGCGACTATATTTCCTCGATACGAATTTGGGAGGGATTAATGGAGTGGCTCCCTTAATTTTGGATGGTGGGTTATATCGAGCACAAGGTATCTTCTGTGAATTTGGACCATCATCACCTACAACCTTTTATTCTTACGAGTCAGCCCCTGATGATGAAGAATAGTATTCCAAACGAATGGGTTCCCTCATGATCCTTCTCTTCACCTCCACACAAGGGATGAAATGATATAATACCCCTTCAAGGTAAAATTCAACCTAGTTTTTGGAATACCATATTTTCAATCGGATTACTACATCAATGAAGGGTAAATTAAATACATCCCTAGTCTTTTCTGCAAATTTAAACCTCCATAGTTGTCGGTATATCATGGGTTGATTCTCAAATCTGACTTTGTTTCGAACCACTCAGGTGGTGGGGACCGATGCACCCAATGATCAATCTCACGGAAGGCTGAGTTCCGCTCAATCGCTCAGGTCAGGTATATCGGTATTCTTTTCGAAACGACCAATGGTTTCATATCCAATGATCTGTGGACCCACATTCCAAAGGAAGGTGTTTTTTGGGAGATTTGGCCAGTGATGTGTAAGAATTCATAGTGGTCGAGAGGATGGGAAGTCAGACTCATCGCACCCCTTTAGGGGGAATTAATGCATGTTCCGTGACTCTCTTATAGATTTAAGACTTATTCTTATGTTCATGAATCCTTGGTTTATACCCAAGCATATTATCCACGGATTACTCTTGGTTGGAAATGGTCAACTGAATGCAGGGATTCATAATCATTTAGACCTGATGTTTACCATCCCTCATTAGATTAATGACTCCGAGGAGTTTGGTCTCATTGAAACAACTATTGTTTGAAGCCTCATAACTAGGTTCTCTAGAGTTTATTGTCATATAGGGGGGACAGATAATGACTTGAGTGTTTGGATAGAACCCATGATATGGGATTTCTACATATCCTCGTGTGATGAATAAGAATCCACGTAGTTCGGTGTCACATGATGGTACACATCACCTTTTAAGGTCCTGCGACAAGGACCCAACCGTACAGTTTAATTTCATGTTGCAAGGACCTCATGGGGAGAGATGCACGGTTAAATTTTGTGTGGCCCTTATGCCGAAGCGGCCCGAAAGACCCAAGAGAAGTGATTCCCTAGGCCATAGATATTGTCCTGCTGGGGTTGTGAGGACATTGTCTAAATGTGAGGGGTGTGTATCGGGCTTAGATATCAGGCTTGCACCTCGGGGAAGTATTCTAGGTACCCCAGATGGTCAGAGACCAAAGTCCATGTAGTTCTGGGAAGATTAGGACTTACACGTGATAGTTTCCTGTTATTGGGATTGAACCTCGAGGAGGTGTCATGCGTACCCTTATTAGGAGACAGGGATCAAAACCCACGTAGTTCATTATGAGGGGCATGATTGGGACTTACACATGGTTAGTGGCCTGAATTGGGATTGAACCTCGGGGAGGCTTCCTACGTACCCTGTTTTGGAGATAGGGATCAAAACCCACGTAGTTCGTTCAACTGCCGCCATCGTGCAAATGTTGTGACCATCAAAAATCTCTAAGACCACATGAGTCATTCTCAGTGTGAGAAACAAGAGAATGTGACAGATGTGGAAGGACACACACATTATTCATACCGATGTAATTGGAGGAAGACAACGAGTAGAGGAGAAGGTTGGGACCACTGGACTATCCATCATCCTAATTTTGGAGGAAGGTAGGAGTCGGGCAGCGAAGCAATTAACCTTTTTCATGAGAGGGGAAGGGCCATTGGCTTCCGGCGAGGACGGTGTGGGACTTACTCCAGGAAGAATGCCCTGCCACTCTCACGAGAGGGGAGAATTGCTCACCATTGGAGCTCATAAAAAGGAAACTCAAGCAGGGTCCCTCAATACTAGAAAGTGGAGAGGCATAAAGGGGACTCTCAGGCTCGGACCCTACACTACCTTGGGTATGTGAATCCATGAATGTTTCGAGAACCCGCTCATGGGCCAGAGAAACACCTTTTCCCAAATGTGAACTCATAGTAGCTTGCTGATGCACTTTACGGTGGCATCGTATGGGTCTAGTGTCTTCGGTAGAGGCCATTGCTCGGGGCCTATGAGAAGGCCAATTAAGGGATTGTGAAGGATTATGTCGGATTGGAAGGATGTTATCTGGATCAGAGAATGGGAACACCGAATGAGTTGGAAAGCCACATGGGTGCATGAGGAGTGGTGCCCTTCGCGTAGGGTGGGGCTATGCAGCCAGAGAGGTCGTCCATGTACCAGGGTTGTATGCAGACTAATAAGCATCCCACGTACCAGGGCAGTACGTGGCTTCGGGTTCGGCCCACGTACCAGGTTGGTACGCGGGGGAGTCCACGCGAGCAGTGGTCACCAGGGGCGACACCGGTCGAGGGTTCGTCGGTTAGGGCTTCGCCCACATATGAGGGTGCTATGTGGAGCATCAGATTGAAAAAGGGGCATAGACTCTGTGGTTCGTGGAGAGTACATCTGCAGATGGGCCATGGCTCGCGGTATTCTTTTTTTTTGTTATTTTAAGTTTTTGGTTCCCTAATTTGGTATGCGTTTTTCAGTTCCGTATTTATTCATTTCCAGTTTCATACTTGTTCTGGTTCGCGAATTGGAACTTCACTATTTAGGAAATCCTAAGCTCTTTCCTCTAAAATCCTTCCACCCAAATCTGATCGATCCCTCTCTTCCCCCCTCGATGTCCATTTATAGAGGGGGAAAGGGATGTATATTTGGTCTTGCGACACATTTTGTCAAGGCCCAGGACCAAAAACCTAGTTTATGGATGACTTGGCCAATCCGCAACTCGCATGGGGCATTGAATGCACCTAACCAGCAAAACAAATTGATTCAGGAAGTGCTTCATTGTCGCTCAGGGCTCTGATTATGGTCCACGAAAGACATCACACATGGTCAGGGCCGGTTGACGCGTTTCGTGGCTGGAGCGTTTCAGGATGGTGGACCGCCCTGGCCCCTGTCATGCTTTATGCCCACGGAGGGTTCCCGCCTCCATTTTGGGGATGATGCCAGTCCGTGGTGGGGGTGATTGGTGAACCGTCCATGTACCATTAATGTTAAACCGGTACATGGATCAGTCGGTCCTTTACCAACCATGAATTTTCTCCATGTTTTTTCTTTTTACTCCGAGGGAAATTGGGTACAATCCTTTCTCAAATTAAGTGTAATTCTCATTCCTCTTTTCAGATTTTTCAGGACCCTACAAATTCCCCCCATTAGAATGGGGTCTGATCAGAACGAAGAGGAGGAAATTCTGATGTAGAGTAGTCCTGAAAATCAAGGAATGTTTAGACAATGCTCTAAATTTTTCCTAAGCTAACAGACTCAATGATCACAATTCTACTTTTTCTAGGGTTTTCTTGAAAAACCCTACAAATTTTTTTTTCTTTTCTGTCAATACCCAAAATTTTCCTCGGCCCATTTGGTGTGGACCCAGCGGGTATGGACTGGTTTTTTCTTAGGTCACCCTTTTCAGGTTTTCTGCCTAACGTGCTTTGCGAATATTTTTGTGAGCGATTTAATGTCCCACCAAAGATAATATCAATACAGATGTTTTAGGTCGAACAACTTTGACCATATATGGTGGGGTGAGGGACCTGACATGTTTTGTTGATTAAAAGATGTCTCAATGCCTTTCAGATGCATGTGGGGGAACATGTTTAGATTTTAACAACATGCAGGACCTGCCATAAGTCATGGGAGCTGTATCGGCGTGCAGAGGTATGAAAAGCATCACTTATGGAAGAAATGTCTTTGTTAGACGTGCCATGGGAGATCAATATGCAGATCCACTGAGGGCATGGTATGAATAGTCATGCATGGGTGTCTTTATGTCTATGACTGTCCATTAATGATGGCCTGAGGACTTCATGGATGTCCGGATTATGGAAACCACCATGGGTGGCCTGGAGAATTATGAAAACCACCAGTGTTGGCTCGGAAAGGGTATGTGATGTCTGAAATGGTTTGGGATCATCTGTATTTATAAGGAGTGTGGACGAAGGGTCCCTATACTATGCATTTAGTTAATGTAAAGGATGGTTGGAGCTTGGCGCAGTTTAAAGTCAGGCATATGGGACATTCATTAAAATGGAACGACTTTTCCTGGATATCGGTAATCTAAATACAGACGTGCCAGCATATCCAGGTAGGGTTGTCAAAGAGGTTGGTAAACTTCAGCTCATAGTGTTTCCAAATCCCAGGATGGACATGGGGCTCAAAGGCAAACTGGCGTACAGAGAGAATCATTGCCTAAGGAAATCTGGCCTTTGGTAGATGAGCTAGGGGCTATCAATATGCAGAGCTGCTGAGGGCATGGTATTAATTGTCATGCAAATGTGTCCTTGGTAAAATGATTTTATTCTCTCGATGGCTGGGAAACTTTAGGGAATTTGAGATTCGGGACCACCAGGGGGGGCTTACGAGAGTTCAGCTTTTTCTAAGTACAATGTATGGTTTATAAAAAGTGGGTACCTGGATACGATAGAAACATTTTTGCTAAACCTCCGAGGGATGGGTGATGTCATCACTTCTCATGCTGGTGTGAGATAGTGGTTTGTGGACGTCTGGCCCGTGCCTTGAGGGACAGAGGAAAGCCTCCATTCCTCACTGAACTCATGACAGGTTCGACCATGAAGCTTAACATCATACAGCGAGGAAATAGGGCATCTTAAATTACGTACATTTTAACTTCATGAAGTAAGGACGTCTTCCGTGCAGTTTTACGTCATGCGGTAAAGACGGGGAGCATTATTAAAGATATAGTTCTGTTTAACTTCATGTAGTGAGGAAGAGGGGAATTTTTTTATATCTGGGAAAATGTTTGTAGTTGGATGGATTTCCCTTGATGTTTAAGGCTCGGTCCTTGTAGCTTCATGCCATGTGGTAAAAACATGCTTCGTGTAGTTTTAGAATCATGTGGTTAGGACATTTTTGCAATGACCACTCTTGATTAGAATGTAACCGGGCTCAAATATAACAACATGTCCTTGATGTGGAGAGGGATTTATGGTGTAAATCGCGGTCTTGGGGCTTCTTGGGTCAGGAGAAATTATATGTGGGCTTTGAGGTAGGTAAGTGTACACAGATAAAAATAGTATCACCTGACGAAAAATTGCATTTGGTAGATGGGCCACGGGCTATGAATATGAAGAGCTGTTGAAGGCATGGTATTCATAATCATACAAAGGTTTCCTCGGGTCTATGACCTTCCACCTATGATGGCTATGGGTGGTTATGATGTTCTTTGATTATCTAGGATGCGAAGTCTGTCATTTGGTTAGGAAATATCTGGACATGTTTGGGATGTTCATCCCTGGTTGGTATAACAATCATGGAGTTCCCTGTGCTGATTTATCTTGCGCATGGGGTGTACCTTTACTCCATGAAGTTTATTGTCATGTGTTAAGGACGAAGTACTATTAGCTTAAAGGTCATAGATTTCGGACCATTGGGTGACTATTGCTACAATCACTAGGAGGTCAATTGATTTAGGATGCTCTAGTATACTCTGAACAAGTGTGAGGGGATGAGGGTGTAAACTGTTACTCTGGGGTTTTCTGAATTAGGAGATATGGTGTGGGGCTCTGAGGCCGGTAAGCGTACGGATATTGGAAGTGTATCTCTTGAGGAAATCATTCCTTTGGTGGGTGGGCATGGGAATATCAATATGTAGAGCCGCTGAGGGCATGGTATGCATAGTCATGCAAAGGATTCCATGGGTCGATGACTATCCACATCTGATGGCCATGGATGTTTATAATAATCCAGGATCACTCATAGCACAGAGTTCAATAAATGGGGATAATGGTTTCCAAGCATACAAGAAACATCTTCACCGCAATTGCCCGTCGTGTAAAAGTAGGATAGCCCTGGCTAGATGTTTTGTAGATTCAGATCATCATGGTAACCACGAGAAAATACACAAGATAACCAGGTAGGGATACCCTAGAAACATTTGGATGTGAGAGGGAAACAAACTTGTAATCTAGTGGTCCATAAATTTTTGGAACGAGAGATATGATATGGGGGCTATGAGGCCAGTAAGAGTACGTAGATAGGTATAGTATGTCCTGAGGAAATATTGGCTTTGGTAGATGATCCAGAAGCTATCAATATGCAGATCCTCTGAGGGCATGGTATGCATAGTCATACAATGGTGTACACAGGTTGATAACATTCCACTTCTGATGGATGTGGGTGGTTATAAAGATATGCAATTATCCGGGTCACGGAGTCTGATGTATCGAGAGGATGAATCCAAAAGTGCAAGGATTATCCCCACCCCATTTATCCCTATATCATGGGTGGGTCATGACATAGTCCGTGTAATTTAACATCATGCGGTGAGGACGATGTCCATGCAGTTTTAATGTCATGCGGTGAGGAAGAAGATGAACCGACATGAGAAGGGGATTCCGTGCAGTTTAATGTCATGCAGTAAGGACGATGGGTATATATACATGTGTTTTCTTTTATCGTCGGATGGGCTATGAGATAAGATCTCGGAGTCTCCATGTATCCTAAGAGGGCAGCAATCAAGCCTCACATAGTTCCTTTGGAAAATACACCATGTGCGGGTCTCTTTCGTACGGGGGAAAGGGGTATTTTTTTAGATTCAGTTGGGGTGGCTGGGCCAGGGTGTGAAATTCTAACATCACTACGTATCCTGTGTGGGCAGAAACCAAGCTGTACATAGTTCTTTAAGAGATAATACCCCCCGTGCAGGTCTGGTCTATTCACGGGGCAAAATGTAATTTTCAAACATTCTTATCCATACAGTTTAACGTCATGCATTAAGGATGAGGAATACTCCCTGTACATGTCTGGTCCTTACACGGGGGAAAGGGGCATTTTGTTTATTTCATTTGGGGGTGGATGAGCCAGGATGTGGGATCCTAGCATCGTTACATATCCTGCGAAGGTGGGATTCAAGCCGTACTTAGTTCTCTGAAAGGGATATACATCATTCAGGGTTGGTCCGTGCATGGGGGAAGAGGGAATTTTTTTTCTTTGGGGTCTGCTAGACCAGGACAGGGGATCTTGGCATCACTACGTATCCTACAAGTGAAGGAATCATGTCGTACGTAGTTCTCTGAAATTCGTGCTATTTAACATTGTGCGGTGAGTACAAAATACTCTTAGTTTAGGGTCGTATATTTTGGATCGTTGGGGATTTTTAGTTTAATGTCTTGTAGCTCTGATGAAAATTGATTTTGGTTATGCGAAATACTTCATCAGAAATCTCGCGTTTGTAAGAGCGGTAGTGAACTGCCCATCCATGCAGATTAGGGCATATTATTCATTTGAGTAAACCTTGTGTATAACATATGGTCCCTCCTACATGGGAACCCGCATTGGATGTTTCATTCCTGGTATCATTGGGGTCCAGAGGACCAACACCAATTCTCCTTCCAAGAATGACCGAAGACGAATATTTTTATTAAAGGCGTGTGCGATCCGGGTCTGATATACTTCCATATGGTGCAAAGTGAGAAACCGCTTCTCATCTAGTTGTTCCGATTCACCTAGCCATTTTTCTGATTTCTCATCATTGGATAACAATTCACAAATTTTAACATGGAGTGATGGAAATTGGATCTTAATGGGAAGGACCACTTCTGTTCTGTATACTAATGAGTATGGAGTAGCCCAAGTAGGGGTGTGGATTGTGGTTCGATAAGCCACCGATTCATGAAGGAGTTTATCCAGCCATGATTTCTTGTCTTTTTCCACCATGTTCAAGAGAATTTTGGACATGGTCTTGTTGAAAGCCTCTCTCTATCCATTGGCCACAGCTTGGTAGCAAGATGAGTGGTTAGAATTGATACTATATTCTTAGTATAGTTTATCTAATTCAGTAGAGAAAAAGTTGGTGTCGTTATCCGTTATTATGGTATGAGGGATTCCAAATCATTTGATGATATTGGGTTTCAAAAATATGACAATGTTTCTTTCCCCGACATCCTTGAGGGGTACAACTTCTGCCCATTTGTAAAAGAAGTCGGTTGCTATGAGGATGTACGTCAACTGTTTGGCCATGGCAGGAGGATATGGTGCCACGACGTCCATTCTCCAGATGGTAAATGGCCAGGAGTACTTAGCCTGATGAAGTAACTCTGGGGGTTGGTGAATGAAGATGTCATGAATTTGGCAGGAGTGGCATTTTGCGGAAAAGTTCTCGCAATCTCGTGCCACGGTGGGCCAATAGTACCCAAGCCTTCAAACCTGATGGGAAATCATAGACCCTGACTAATGTGCTCCACATACTCTGGCATGGACTTCAGTCATGATTACATCGGTTTATTCTCCATAAATGCATCCGAGGAGGACTTCATCGAGGCCACATTTGTAGAATACCTCTTGTTGACCCATTTTTCCACATAAGACAAAGTTGATTTCCCTTCTCTGTATTTTCTCTCATTCATCCCTGTTTGATGGATGTTCGCCCCTGTGAAGGTTGTTCTCAATGGGGTCATCTAGTTGGTTGCAAGAGCATATGGCTTAAGAATAGGGCTGACTTCATTGATTTCTTCTTTCTTAGTCTAAACAAATGTCAAGTCCATTCGACGATGAGAAATACTGATAATTGTTTCATCCTAGTCTAAGTCTGCTAGGGTTGTGGCCTCATTAGCTAATGCCTCAGTCTAATCATTCTGAGACCGGGGAATATAGGTTAACGTTGGTTCTGTGGATAATTCTTCCATTAACCCTCAGACATGGTCAAACAATTGAATCATCTCCTCCTTTTTAATAGCATAGTCAACATTGAATTTCTTGATGACCGGTTCCAAGTCACCTTTTACCTTAAGGTGTTGTACTTGTGCCTGGAGTGTGATCTCCGGGCCCAAAATGAGGGCTTGATACACCGCCTCATTGTTTGTACATCCTTTTGAATGGAGGACGGAATATAGAAAGACTTACTTTTCTGAGGATATGAGTATGATCCCCAAACCCTCCTTTTTAAATTTGTGATCCTCCATCCACATCCCTATCGGGCTTCAGGATGCACCGTCGAAGAACATTTCCCATGTTGGGAACTCCTCTTGAATTGTGAATATTTCTTCATCAGGTTGCTCGACGTCCGATGTGGTGGTCCCTGTCGAGGGGGTATTTTCTAGAAAATCTACTCATGACTGGACATTGATGGATTTTTGAGGCAAGAACCAAATGTCAAAACTGTTGCAGGATGACTAAGCATCGGGATAGGCGCGCAGTCAACATCAGGTGGTAGAGGATGTACATGAGTGGGTTACTATGTGAGACCAAATAGACTTCATGATGCTGCAGATAATGTCACAATTTTTATATTGCGAAGACCAAGGCCAAACAACTCTTCTCGATGTTTGGGTATCAATTTTCTGCATCGATCATGGTTCGGCTAAGGTAATATAGACTTTTTTTCACTATCGGCATCAGTTTTCTATGTGAGGAAGGCTCCCAGTGAACATACTAGGGCAGTCACGTATAGGATAAGAGGTCTTCCTTAAACCGAAGGCATTAGAACTTGTGGGCTTATGAGGTACTTCTTTATGATTTCGAATGCCTATTGGCAATCATCTGTCCATCAATACGTAACCCCCTTTTTCATTAACCTGGTGATGGGAAAACCTTTTCCTGCCAGGTTGGCTATAAACTGCCTAATGTATACCAGGTGTACATGGAATTATCTATACTCAGTGAGATTATGGGTAGGTGGTAAGCCATGGATAGCCTTTTCCTTTTTAGGATTGACTTCGATTCCACGATGGTGTACGACGATGCCAAGGAATTTCCCTGAGGTAACACAGAAGGCTCATTTCAAATGATTCAACTTCAGGCTATGTTGTCGAAGTTTGTTGAATACAGTTTCAAGGTCTGGCAAGTGATCTGAGCACTGTCTTGACTTTACCACCAAGTTATCCACGTAGCATTCGATGAATCTCCCCCAAAAAGGTTTAATGATATGATGCATGGTGTGTTGATATGTGGTGCCAGCATTCTTCAGACCAAAGTGCATGAACCTTAACAAAATACTCCTTGATGGTTCCTGAAGGCAGTGGCTTCTTCATCTTCTTGGGCCATTGGTATTTGATTATAAAGAGAATAACCATGCATGAAATAGAGAGCCTCATACTCTCCATTACATCGATTAATAACTCATCGATCGGGACCAGGAAATCATCTTTCATGAAATGCCGATTGAGATCTTTGAAATCGATACAGACACATATTTTTCCATTCTTTTTCATGACAGGGATAATTTTGGATAGTAATATGGGGTTTTGGACCTCCTGAATTAAGCCTTATTTAATTATCATATCGACCTCTGCCTCTATTTTGGCAGCATGTGCGGGTTGTGTCCTTCTGGCAGATTTTTTATAGCCATGTTGGTCTTTTGGGAGACCTACATGGTGCATCACCACTTCGGGATCAAGTCCCAACATTTCCGTGTAATTACAGGCAAAGAAATCTCGATGATGCCTCAGGAAAGTGGTATATTCCTCGTGTTCCATGGGGGACATGGTTTTACTACCGAGAGTGGGCCTCAGGTGTTCCTCGGTACCCATGTTTATTTCCCTGAGCTCATCCACAGGGGTGGATATGCCTTCCTCAAATGCGGGAGGTGCATCCATGTGATCATCCTCATCTTCTTTCCCCACATTATCATCTTCTTGATCTGTTGGGGGGAGAGTTCTCAGCACGAGCTCTTCGTAGTCCTTAGGCAAGGCATTGTGGGAGACATTGATCAAGTATTCTCCCCCAAATTGAGGTTTAGCGGTCGTTTCCGCATTGTCACGCTCGCCCGTTATTGATGAAGTCACGAGGACAGCTCAGTGTGTGTCTGGACTTGAACTCGTGCTCTCAACATGGTTGATGGGAAGTATGTAGTCTCTACCGAGCTACTTGAGGGGGTCATTAGGAACCATTTCTAGGCCGTTTCGAGCAGGGATCCAGTCGATACCATCAAGAAAAGGCTTATTTTTCCTTTTTCTCACAACACTTGGCGTCAATTTTGTTTGACTCGGAGTGCTCAAAAGGTGCATTGTCAGCATGGAATGTCCTAATTTGTCCGTTGACGCAATACATAATACACTAGTGGTAGGATGAAGGAATGGCCATGTGCTTATGGAGCCACGACCTTCCCACCAGAGCATTGAATGATGTGTTCTTCCCGACCACCTGGAATTCCGAGTAGGTAACAAGGCTTCCAAAATGGGTTTTTAGCTTGATTTTTCACATAGGCTTCTGTTCACTCGTGTCGTAACCCCACAGTATTGTGGTTGAGGGTATTATCTCATCATCACTATAGAACAACTTATGAAGTGTCTGTAGGGGAAGGAGGTTAAATCCAGAGCTGTTGTCAATAACGACTATCCAGATCTCATCATCATTTAATGTAATGGACACATATAGTGATTTGATGTATCCTTGAATGATGGAATCTTCATTCTGATCGGTGAAGGAAATAACCACATTGCATTCAGCTAGGCCACTCTCCATCTGGTAAATATCAACGGAGGCTACATTGGCTTGAAACTCCTGGGGCTGAGCAAGTCTTCTATAAGCGCCTGCCTGTGATCTGCTGACAAACTCAAGGCATCCAGTATAGACAGTTTGGTTGGTACTGACGCGAGGTGCTTAAGTATATCGTACTTCTGCACCAGCGGCCGATGCCTCTTTTTTGGTGGGACAGTTTTATCAGGAACATTGGGAGCTGGAGTATGTGATGAGGAGGGACCGTCCGCGGGGTCGGAGGTCAACGGTGTTCCCATATTTTGGGGACTCGACCCAGCCAGTCTTTTTGTGCGTACAAGGCGTCTAGACACTTGATCGTCCTCTGATGGGTACCGCAGAATGATGGGTCCAGAGTGGCTTCTCGTGGAGGAGAGATATTCTTTCTCCTGTTGAGTTCATCGAAGGTCTCTCCAACAGGTTTCTGTGATATTAATGGTTTGGACCAGGGTAAAATAATTGGGTAGGTTTCGGTCACGACTGCGCCTCCCCTACTATCCCCTGGTTCCACGATTCCTCCTCTCAACCCCTTGTGTTGGGAACTCATGTTCGTAATCATACCCTTCATCAGGGAATTATTCCATTAGATGGATGATGTTGATGGAACCCAAGATTAGCTCTTCGTCTTGTGATAGGTAAAGCTGGTCGGTTGTCCTCGATGGTTCCATTTGGTGGGTCGGTGCCCATGTTGCCAAGTTTGAAGGCATAAAATCCGATAGTGTCGGGGCTATCTTCGGCCTCATTGCAGACTGCTCCTCGCGTGCTTTTCTCCACCCTTTTCGATTATGCATGGATGGCCGGATCATGGAAGGTTGTGAGGCCGATATTGTCGACTGTGAGACATTAGGGGTTGTTGGCTGCAACACTAGATGTTTTAGTTGAGCTCGGAGTTTTCCTTGTGCTCGATTGATTTTCTTCAGAGTTATCCAGTTATCGAATTTCTGGCCCTTCTTGCTGGTGAATTCCTGCCACCCCTCCCCTTTTTCAGATTCGGCGGTAGAAATGTACTTCACATGTGCTGGGGGTTGTCCCAGCTTGACAGGCCCAGAGTCTACCATCCTTTGGAGGAGGTCTTTAAAGACAAATCATTCCTGGATATTGTGCCCCAATATTCGATGGTAGGGACAGTAATCTAGTCTGTCATTGTGGCTGACTTCTTTGGTCTTCCAGGGCTTCATGATGTGGAGAAAATTGCAATTCATTGTGGTGATAAAGTAGCCACGAGCTTGGTCCTCTCAGGAAGAGTATACTTTTTTTCCCTCCTCAAACATTTTTCGCTTCGATACTCTCTGATAATTCCACTTGGACGGAGGTGGATGCTGATATATAATGGGCCCTAGATTATTTTGTGGAGGCCTAGGCAGTGGAGGAGGCATAGGGGATGGATTGAGCGTGACAGAGGATGCTTTATCTCTAACTGTTCTCTTCGCAGTTGCCTTTGTGGCTATTCTAGACTTCAGATTATTCCACTGTAGGGAGATTTCAATTATCTGGGTAATGGAAGAGAGATTGCAGAAGCTAGTGGTGCACTCCACTGGTATGAGTGGTGTTCGATGCTCATCTCGAAGTTTATCGATGCATATGGATAACATCTCATATCGGGGGCATTGGCATGTAGAGAGTGTAGGTCATGCCCTTCCATCTGGTGAATAAATATGAGACCCTCTCATTCTCCCTATATTTGCAATTCATGAGGCCTATGACCGTTGTTTTAAGAAACGTTGAGTTGAAGTGGAACAGGAACTGCTGCTGAATGTCTTCCCACCATTTTGTGGTCTATGCTGGATGATTCCTATACCAGATGAAGGAACATCCTTGCAAGGTCCACATGAATCATCTGAGTTTCACTTCTTCTTGTGGTTCTGTAATTCCCATATTAGGGTCTCAATAAGAAGCGTAGTACATGAAATGTTGTTCCGGATCGCCTGATCCATTTAAATTAGGTAATACAGGGCTCCCAAAATTGGGTGGAGGAGAAGTGTTGCTCACCCGATCTGGGTAGGGCTTTCGCTCGGGCTGTACCGAAGCGCGTCGACCTTCCATTGCTTCCAATCGAGTTGTCAGTGCCTTGATGGTGTTGGTGAGACCCTATTTTACATCCTGTTGGGACCGATCATGGGAAGGTGTAGCTCGGGCCATTGCATGAGGATCCGGATCGACCGGCACCAAGGGTTAACATTCCGTTTTGTGACACCTTCGGAGGGTTCAGACTTACTCACTCCAATTTTTTCCTGAGTGGAGGAATGTTATGGTGTTCACCTGAATCCATGTTCATGTTGTTGGACCGACCGAGTGCTTCATTGGGCGGGGGCCCTGATCGTGCTTTGTTTTTTGGGGCAAACCTTGGTCTTGGAGGTGAACTTTCTTGGAGTTCAATGTGCGGCTCTTCTCGGAAAGCACATTCAATAAGACGATTCCTCTAGAGTATCTCGGCGTTAAACTTCCTCAATTATTTCATTTCCTCTTCCTGAAGAGCGAATCTTACTTTGAGTGTAAGTGTATCATTTATATCGAGAGAAGGAGGTGGGTTAAGGGTAACCAGTCCTTTGTTCTTATACTTGTTGGTCGCACGTAGGGTAGAAGAAGGTGGTTGGCTGGAGGGGCGATCATATTTAGGGAGGCCCTCTGGTTCCTAGTGTGCACACATGGCGGTTCATTGTGAATCACAGCATGACCGGAACCATCTTCTCTCAATCCATCTGGATTCACATCATCTTCAGTGACACCCGTGGGGTTATCCTCTATGGCGTTGAAGGATTCATATTATGGGGTGGAGGAGATGTGATATTCCAAATCGGAAGAGGATCTCCCGTTCCTTTTACTGGTCCTCCCCATCCTGTCTCAGGATTGATTTCAGATTCCTTGACAAAGGGTGACATAGAGAGTTCTTTGATTCAACATTATGGTACACCTCCCTCTTGAATGGGATGATGATTCGTATGATGGTATAGGGAATGTACCTCCTCTTCTGATTGTCCTGCCTAGATGAGAGAATAATGATTCTCGTGGGGGAGGTTGTTGTTGAGGTGGTAAAAAGGCTCCCAACCCTGAGGGCTAGGGTTGGCGTCATTCCCTGGACATTGAGTTTCTTCCCATTTTTATTGGTCTTACATGGGAATTTGTTGTTAAAAATGATCCAAGACCTATAGTCTAGGGTTGACCCTAGATTGTTGTAGTGGATATTGCTATCGCTACCTGCCTGATCTTCTGTGCCCCCATTCGGGAGTGAACTGAATCTGATGTCGTGTTTACCCATGAATAAATCCCCTCTGGGGAGGCAAGCAATGACTGACGATGTTCCTCTCATAGGCCAGAGGCATGTTTTATGCTTTCGGTGGCCTAATTCAGGAGTTTTTTAATGGATTGTTCCCGTCTGGACGGAATATTCTAGGACTTACTCATGGCCTGTCTCTGTTGGGTGTGTCGACTTTCCCAAACAGGGAGACCACTCGATTGCAATCTTGGCATGATGATGTTGCAAGACATTATTCCGAATGGGTTCTTCTGGGCGGGGAGCAGAGTGAAATGCAGACCTCCATGTTCTCCCCATCCTCTGATATGGACTCCAGTCGGAGCGTCACCAATGAGGCAGCGCAATGGGTCCAGTGCATGGAGGCTGGCTAACTCAATGTTTCCTTTACGCCTCTCTAGTCGTGATTGTCGCACCTAAGGAAGAGCTTCCAGGTCAATGTGACATAGAATGTCTCCCATTTTCTTGACATGGTCTACATACCCATCGTAGGACTGGAATCTTGAATTCATCTGATGGAGGTTTGTCCATATATTGGAGATGATTTCGTTTATAGATTCTTCTGAAATTTTTTTGGGAATGTCGAATTGAGAGGTGGTCGTTGGCCAAAAAATAACTGGTACATCATCCGTAGCCATTCATTACCTCAGGTGCAACATGTCAGCATACTCCTCTACTAGTGATTACTCTACCTGGTCGGCCCAACTGAGACGCTCACCTATAGTGTGGTCGGAGGCAGTGGGGCATGTAGGTATTGAATTATCATGTGGGTAATTCTGAGGCGTCTTAGAAGAGGAACATGGCCCCAAACCATCTCTTGATTGATGAATGGTGTAGTTGGCGACTAGTTGGGAATCTTACATGCCTGATCCTGTCCATCTGAGCACCTCGGCATTTTAGGGATTTTCTGCACTTGATTTGGCGGGGGGAGGATCTTCCTGTTGACATGATATGTCACTGCAGGGAGGACCTTCTCAATAACTACCATCATGGTGAGGATGACCATCTTGTTTTGACGTTCGATGTTTATCCTGGGGAGGAACATCAAGAAACATTGTGACAAGTGGAGTACCTTCTTGTTGCTTGGGGCCATTGCGCGGAGGACCTTCGCAATGGAGGTAGTGGTGGCGAAGACTACCATCACGGCTGCCGTAATGGTGAGGACTACCATCACAGCTTCCGCAGGGATAATTTCTGTGAGGTACACCCTGGGTAGGGCCTTCATAATGTACCGCAATGAGGGGAGGTCCTTCTCGTTGCTTGACGACTCTACGAGGATGACCTCCATTATTTGAATGGCTATGACTACCATCGTTACATGATGCATGGATGGACGGAGTGTTGTTTCAACGTAACCCTAATGGAGGACCTTTAGGGAAGGCCACAACAAGGGGAGGCCCTTCTTTTCATGATGAGACATCACTACGGGGAGGGCCTCCGATTTTTTGACTATGATAACAACGAATACTATCATAATATTTGGTCCCATTGCACGGAGAGTGTTTGCAGTGGATACCCGGGGAGGACCATCAGGGTGGACAATATCAAGTGGAGGGAATTCTTGCTGCATGATCTTCTGGTCACGTGGAGGGCTTCGGTGACTCTCATAAAAAGAGAAGCTCTCGTGATCGATCGTTATATGGGCATGGGGGAGGCCCCTGCGGGTGCTTTGGGGTGGACCTTTAGAGCTGCTGGTAGGGACATTGCGGGGAGGACCTTTGCAACTCCTACTGCCACTCCCAAAATATGGTAATTGGTGGGCATGGTTCTGAGCCTTCGATATGTTCTAAGCGGTATTGGGAACCCCGACATCCAGTAGAGAAGATTCATGAAACCTATCTTTATTTTCTAGCTTCCTTCAGCACATTCGAGGCACTTTCATGCGGGCAGCGGGGACTGTCTGCTGTTGATAATGACCTTCACCTTTGGGTCCCTTTCTAATTGGGTCATGTGATGCTTTCAGGATATGCTGACGAACATATTGACTCTTAGCAGGGATATATACCTTCTATGGAGCATCCACCATGATGGACGGGTGTCCCCCAGTTGGAACGAGTGATGCTGCTCGATTTGGTTTCCCTTGTATCACGGAATATGGCCGACAACCCTCTTGGGCAGATGCAGGGATGCAGATCTACTCCGATGTGGACATATCATCTCTTAGATAAGTTGCCTCAATTGGGGAGACGGGCTCACGGTCCTGGGTACTTGCTGTTTCTACTGATACAATTACATTTTGGAATGTCTAAAAGATATGATATGGGATCGATACCTGCTCCTCCATCATTTCCAAGGTATGCGGAGAGACATCATTGGATGGAACAGGTAAGAAGGCCCATTATGGTATCGAAGTAGGAATATCCTACTCCAGTCCTCCGGTGGTTAGTGGGTACTGACAATTCTCCTATGTCGGGGTAGGTGAACGAGTCTGCCCCTATGCCAGGATATGCCAGTTTATCTCTCCATTTTCCACCACATCAGGATGGTGGACTTTATTTGTATCCTTAGGGAGATGGCCTTGCATATTTTGGTTCCCCGCCATATTGGGTATGTGGCCTTTGTTGGCATGGAGACACTGTCACGACCCGTCCTCAGGTTCCATGTCGTGACTACCCCAAACCCGCCTCCCATAGGCCAGGAGCTGGCGACTAGCACCGAAGGTGTGAATCCCGATAGTAGGGAAGTAATTTCCTTTATAAAGAAAACAAACACCACAGAACACACAAACTGATGTAAACACTAAGTAACAGAAAACAAAAGTAAGTGCTGGAAAGTAAAGTGGCCAGTATACACACCCAACTGAATGTGTAGTACAACTAAAAGGAAAGTACAAAAACTGAAAATTAAAGCAACAACCGCAAAGTCATCCTCTGGAACTCCCACCTGAAGAGTGGGTACAGATAGTCTCGTCGGGTCCGTGGGTCCAGTCGTCCTCTCCGTTTACGACCCACCTAATAGACCACCTCCGGGTATCGTCCCGCTCCTCAAGCCTCAACCACGATCATCGATGTCCGTCATCGGGACCCAAAACAATGTAGTGCATCTGTAGCCCATGCAGGGGTGAGTATACGATACTCAGTAGGGACCCCGAGACTCCTGAAGGTATACCAAAATCCAGAAAGGAAAACCCACAAATGAAACATACAATCACGAAGTAACAACCAACCCCACATAGGTGAATGCCCATAAATAAACCTAAGTCATCAATTCCAGTTCGACTCCAACTTTTGTGCCCAAGTTCAACCCATTCCACACAGGAAGGTACAATCCAATCCACACAGGAAAGAACAACCCAATCCACACATTAAATAAATTCAATCATATTGTAGATAAAGATTGAAATTCAAGACTCAGATCACACATATATACTACTTTTGAAGAGAGGTGGAGATGATTAGATGTTGCCTCTGAATCATCTCCTCTGCTGATCCCACGTAGGATCCTAGTACAGAAGTCATCACTGCCGAACCCACAGAGGATTCATGTATAGTAGTCATTGCTGCCGAACCCACGGAAGATCCATGAATAGTCGACAAAGCTGCTGAGCCCACAGAGGATCCAAGTACAGAACTCATTGTTGTCGAACCCACGGAGGATCCTGACACGGTAGACGTCGTCGTTGAACCCACAGAGGATCCCAGAACTATAGACGTCGTCATCGAACCCACAGAGGATCCTAGTATGGTATTCATCCTCATCGAACCCACTAAGGATCCTAGTACGGTAGTCGTCCTCGTCGAACCCATTGAGGATCCATGTACGGAAGTCGTAATCTTCGTCGCAGCCAGCTCTAGGGTTCCCACACATAGCACACTCGATTTCAGGAGGGTCCGCTCCATGAGCCAAGGGGTCGATACATCAACTTTCATGAAATCCATAGTTGGTGTATCACAAAGTTCCGTCTCATTAATAGGAACTCAACGCGATAGACAGCGTGTCAACCAGACGCATCGTCTGAAAGTTATTGGCTTTTTCATCCTAGGGGCCCGGTTGGGTTTTAAGCTAAAACCAACCCGAACGTCCTCCAGTTGCGTCCAATCCTTGAGTGGAGTAAGCCAAAAGAACCGCCTCACTAAGAGGAAACCAACAAGGTCGACGACACATCAATCGGACATCCAGAGCTCAAGTTATTAGCATTTCCGCTCCGAGGGCCCGGTTGGTTTCGTGTTCAATCCAACCCGGCCATTCCCAAAATTCTTGGAATCATTGAGTGTAATAGACCAAAATGACTGCCTCGATCCAAGGATCCCAATGTAACTGTTCGTGCATCGATCAGAGTTTTGTAGCCCATGTTATGTGCATTTGAACAGATATGTCCGTAAACATGGGGTTTGGGCCCCGTCTGACCTGGCCCAATACCCCATGGGGCAGCCCGAACCGGGTCCAGCCCAGTTGGGCGTGGCCCGACCCTGCCGGTGCGGCCCGGCGCTGGGGTCTGGCCAAGAGCGGACGGCCTGGCCCAGCGCGGCTGGCCCGGCCCGGACGCCGGTGGCTCGACTTTAGGCCCAGCGGGATGCGCGGGGGGGGGGGGGGGGGGGGGCTTCCCTCTTGATTTAAGAAATGGCCAGCCATCAAGGCCGACCGTTAATGAGATTGTGGGGCTTGAGGGGGTCCCGCCTTCAGCTGGTGCTGGCGACAGGCTCAGCCGGCCGCTCCCCTAAACCGTCGCGGCCATGGGCCGCAGCTCCTGCCCTTCCGGCATTGCACGATGGCTCCATGCCCCTCCATTGCAGCCTACCCCGGCCACGGCCCCTTGATGCTTCGGCGCAGTGTGACGGCACCGCTCCCCTTCTTCACGGCCCGCTCTGGCCGCGGTTCTCTCGTTTTCGGGTGGTGCAATGGCACCGCATCACCTCCGTTTCAAGCCACGGAGAAGATCAACAACAAAAGGGGAGGAGGAATAGACGTGTTTGTGTGGTCCGACCTCCTACCATTATATTTATAACAAGTGGCCAATAATTAACGAAGAACTTCAATTTAATCTTGAATGAAAATTAACCCCTATCTCAACGAAGTTCGTGGAAGCTAGCATCATGGAAAACGACATCGCAGGGTGAGGCTCCATATACGTCGACGGAGAACGTCTGAGGGGGAGGTGGCATCTCCCTTTCATTGACACTAAGAGAAGATGGAACAGAGTGACGGCATTCTTCGTTGAAGTAGGGATGTTCTTCGCCAGAGAAGATAAAGTTCCTCAAGTGTTAGAACTTTCTCCCCCAAAGTCTCCACACAACGAGCCAAGCCAAATAAAATAAGACTCTCCTTATTTTTTTAAAGCATGGCATGCATTTCAAAAACAAAATTCAAATAAAACAACACATAATTAGTTAAACATATGTTTTCAAATTAATTAGGTGTTTAGTTTGCATTAATTAATGTGGAAGAGTTGCATAACTCACGTGGGGGTTTTGAGGAGTTAAGGAATTTGATGGGGTGGGGCTCATCGGGGCCCCACCTCACTAATATAAAATCAATAGGAGTTTTGAATTATGTGGGTCCCACACTAACTCCCACACATGGGATTAAACCACTTAGATGATAAATAAAATTGTAACACAATTTTATTTCACTTTACACTTAATCCACATTTTTTTAACAACTCTTCCCGAGAAAACGAAACTCCAGAAAAAGTATTCTTAAGAAATTACTGGCACTGCGGTTTAATCGGTGACCTCAGATTTAAATTACGTGCACCGGTTCAAAAGTCAGAAAAACCCGCTCTTTCGTTCACTGAACGTACCCGAGCTAAACTTCGGAAATTGATTCCGGGCACACCGGGCTTCGGAATCAGACACCGTCAGAAACTGCGTACTCGTAAAATCCCGAATAAATTATGAAAAAAAAATTCCTTGAAATTAACGGGTCTTTACATTACTCTCACCTCAGGTATTTACGTCCCTGTAAAGATTTATCACAATCTAGGGAAACAAATGATGGGACTGTGCACGCATCTGATCCTCCCACTACGAAGTGCTCTTTAGGAGGTTCACGTGCTTCCAACAGATGCGCACTAGAGGAATCGACCGCCCACGTAGGACTCTCTCCTGTCGATCCTCGATCTCCATCGGGACCTCTGCAAAATTCGCCCCATCACCGATTTCCAGCTCCCCATGGTCGATGATATGCAGCGGGTCATGCACGTATCTCCTCAGCTTAGAGACGTGGAAGATGTCGTGCACCCAGTGAAACTGATGTGGTATATCCAGATGATAAGCCACCTCACCTATCCTACTGAGAACCAGGAATGGTACGATGAAGCACAGAGATAACTTGTTTCCCCTTCCAAATCTCTGTAATCCAGGTCGAGGTGAGACACTTAAGAAAACGTGGTCACCATCCTCAAACTCTAGTGGTCTCTGCATCCTGTCAGCATAGGACTTCTATCAGCTCTGACCAGTCCTCATCCACTTCTGGATGATCTTCACCTTCTCCGTCATAGCCTGAACCATCTCGGGTTCAAAACGTACTCACTCCAACACTATCCACAAAGGATATCTGAAAAAAATTGGTCTGTTGTTGTCTCTCCACTCTTAACAGCTGAATGCCTGATCTCCTTCTAAGAGAATCCGCTACAACGTTCCTCTTCCCATGAGTATAAATTGTCTCAATGTCATAGTCCCGTAGGAACTCAAGCCATCATCACTTTTCCATGTTCATGTCCTTCTGAGAAAAGATACAACTGAGACTATTGAGTTGGTGAGAACCGTAAACTATTCACTCGACGAACAATGGGTGAGATTAGCCATTTGTATGAACTCAACTCCACCCTTCTTCGTCTGCGATCTACAAGAGCTACTGAGATTCCTCCTCTGCCGAAAATAGAAATATGGTCTCATCACGTGGATAAACCACGTTATTTTTCTAATACAGTCAATCCTGACATGAATGGTACTATTTCATGCCATGGACGATGTCGTAAGGCCACGAAACTACTACAAAAAATCCAATAATTACTCTCGCCTCCAAGGGTCGAGTCCCAATGTCGATAGCAGTGTGTGGTCACTAGGTCTCCTCCAGTAGGAATCTCGATAGTGAGGGTCAATTAAACTGATTTAACTGGAACATCTCAATATCAATTTAAAAAAAACAGGGAATAAAATGTCACATGAACAATTGTCTTTTATTACTACAGCTCAAGGTACAAAGACACAAAGCATCCACAAACAAAACATCAACAAACCTAGAAGCAACATGAGCAAATGTATCAATGTCTATAGCTAGTCCCGTTCCTGTCCATCTGCTCATAGAGATCCTTGGTCATAGGCCTTAGATTCCTGAAGCTGAGCTCTCCCCTATCCACCTTTTCCCTGTGGTCGGGGTGGTCTTCCTGGTGGTGGTGGTGGTACGGCCTCAAAGCGTCACCCACCACCCGCTACTCAACCATCTCCTCTGCCTCGTCTGCTTGCTCCATATGGACATCCACGGTCGAACCTCGGTATGGGAGGTCCCTCTACCACCTGCTGCACATCTACAGGGCGGGTCGGGCAGTCTCGATCAATGTGACCCTGCCCTCCGCATACATAGCACTGTCTGCTCCTTGTGTAGATGGATCTGTTTCATGTGCCCCACAAAACTGAACCTATATCCTGATATTTATCATCTGACGGACTGGCCCGCTTGGTCCTCTGCTTCACCTGTATGCTTCTGGCTGCAGAAGACTCTGTTGCGGGTCGTCATGCGGAGCGTCTCGCCGCTGGTGACAGCTCAGCGAGAAAACTCTCCACTATAAGGGCTCTCTCCAGCACCCCCGACTACTTCGGGATGTTGAGGGAGATCATCGAAGCCCTGATCTCATGCCTCAGTCCCTTCTTGAAGGTCCGGGCCCTAATGAATGGGTCTCGTAACATATATGTGCTGTAGCGCGAGAGGACTGTAAATCTCCCCGAGTACTGGTCTACTGTCATGTCGCCCTGCCGTAGCTGTAGTAGCTCTTGAATGCGCATAGCACTAAGGGTGGCTGGAATGAACTCCGAGTGGAAAAGGCTCTCGAAGTCCGACCAAAGAATAGATGCCTCATCGTGAACCTGGAGCATTAGGCTCCACCATCTACCAGCTGCCGCAAGAAGGAGACTCGCTGCAAGGATCACAATGAGGTCAGCTGGTGTCCCTACTAATCTGAAGACTCGAACAACAACCTCCAGCCAATCCTCAACTACCTGAGTGTCTATCTCCCCGTGGAACCTAGGCGATCTCTGACGTTGAAACTTGTGCAGTGCACTAAGGCGATGTGCACTCTCAGCTGCTGGGGCTGGTGGCATCCGTGGCCTGACGGGTAGAGGTACTGCCGATGCCTCGGCTGTAATGGGGCCCTACACCGAGGCCTTGTCACTCGGTGGGCTTCCATCTCACCCAAAGCTCATAACACTAGCTGGATGTCGTCGTGGGGCCATCCTAAAAATAATCTGGTGTGCCACTGTCAATAAATTATACCTGGTGAGCTTACACAAGTAATCACAACGAAAATTTGAAACAAACATGCAATCAATGTTTTCATGAACTTAGTCAGAAATCAGAAGACAGGGTCCTGGTGTATGGATACGTCAGCCACCACACCAACACTGGACCCCCTGGACAAATAACCACACTCAATACCCTTAACACTATTTCTTCACATAGAATAAATTATCAGAGTCCTATGTTCTGCGGTAGAACCGATTCCTCTTATACAAATTTTTCACGACCCGTCCTCAGGGCCCGTGTTGTGACTACCACAAGCCTGCCTCCCATAGGCCAGGGGCTGGAAACTATCACCAAAGGCGTGAATCCCGATTATAGGGAAGGCATTTCGTTTATAATGAAAAAACACCACAGATTATTCAAACTGAGGTGAACACTAACTAACTGAAAACACAAGTAAGTGCAGGAAAGTAAATGGGCTAGTATACAAACCTAACTGAAAGTGCAGTACAACTGAATGGAAAGTAAAACAACTGAAAAGTAAAGCAGCAACCACGATGTCATCCTCGGGAACTCCAACCTGAAGGGTCAGTGCAGACAGTCTCATCGGCTCCTCGGGTCCGGCCGTCCTCTCCGTGTACGTCCCACCTGATATACCTTCTCCGGGTACCATCCCGCTCCTCAAGCCTCAACATGGATCAGCACTATCTGTCGTTTGCAACAAACAAAACATAGTGCGGGCGTAGCCCGTGTAGGGGTGAGTATACGATATTCAATAGGGGCTCTAAGACTCCCGAAGGTCTCCCAAAATCCACAAATGATAAACCACATTGGAAAGTTACAATCACGAAGTAACAACCAACACCACTTAGGTATATGGCAATACATATACTTATGTCATCAATAACATTTCAGATCCAACTTCCGATCCCAATTTCATCCCATTCCACACATGAAGGTACAATCCAATCCACACAAGAAAGATCAACCAAATCCACATAGGAAAGCAAGTCAATCATATTGTAGATAAAGATTAAAAGTCAAAACTCAGCTCACACAGTTATACTACTTCTGAAGAGAGGTGTAGATAGTTAGATGTAGCCTCTGAATTATCTCCTCTACCGATCCCACATGGGATCCTAGTACAGAAGTCGTCACTGCCGAACCACCCGAAGGATCCATGTATAGTAGTCATCGATGCTGATCCCACGGAGGATCCATGTATAGTTGATAATTTTGTCGAACCCATAGAGGATCCTGTTACAGAAGTCATTGTCATTGAACCCACAGAGGATCCCAGCATAGTAGACATCGTCGTCGAACCCATAGAGGATCCCATTACGGTAGATGTTGGTGTCGAACCCACAGAGGATCCTAGTACGGTAGACGTCCTCGTCGAACCCACAGGGGATCCTAGTATGGTAGTCGTCCTTGTCGGACCCGATGAGGATCCTTGTATGGAAGTCATCATCTTCGTCGCAGCCAGCACTAGGGTTCCCGCACACAGCACGCTCAATTCTGGGAGGGTCCGCTCCACGAGCCAAGAGGTCGATACACCAACTGTAACGAAGCCCAGATTTGATGTATCACAATGTTCCGTCTCATCAATAGGAACTCAACGTGATAGACGGCGCGTCAACTGGACACCCGGTCTGAAAGTTATTGGCTTTTTCATCCTAGGGGCCCGGTTGGTTTTTAAGCTAAAACCATCCCAAACATCCTCCAGCACCATCCATATGTCAAAAGGAGTAATCCTAAGGAACCGTCTCACTAAGAGTAATCCAACAACGTCGACAGCACGTCAATCTGACGTCCGGAGCTCAAGTAATAAGCCTTTCCGCTCCGATGGCCCGGTTGGTTTCGTGTTCAAACCAACCTGGTCATACAAAATGATCTCTAAAACCTTGAGTGTTATATACATAAATGACCGCCTCGGTCAAAAGATCCCAACACAACTGATGTTGCATCGATCAGACGTCTGTAGCCCATGTTATGGGCGTTTGAACGGATCTGTCCGTAAACTGGGGGTTTGGGCCTGGTCAGACACGGGTCCGGTTCGGGCCTAGTTGGGTGCGGCCTGGCCCTGCTAGTGTGGCCCGGCCTCGCTGGCGAGACCCGGCCCGACTCGATGGTCCGGCCCAGCACGGACGGCCCGGCCTAGTGCGGCTGGCCCGACCCGGCGTCGGTGGCCCGACCCACCTGGCCGGCAGCTCAACGTGCAGCTGAGCTGGATGCAGGGGGGGGGGGGGGCTGCCCCCCCTGATTGAAAAAACGGCCGGCCATTAAGGCCGACCTTTAATGAGACCATGGTACCCGAGGGGGTCCCACCTCTAGCTGGTACTAGCGGCTGGCACATCCGGAAGCTCCCCTGAACCGCCGCAGCCATGGGCCGCGACTCCTGCCCATTGGGCACAGTGCGGAGGCGTTGCACCCCTCCTTCTCGACCCGCCCAGGCCGTGGCTCGCCCCGGCCACGACCCCGTGATGCTCCGGGACGGCGCGACGGCACCGCGCCCCTGCACCGCGGCCCACTCCGGCTGCAGTTCTCTCGTTCCCGCGGGGTGCAACGACACCGCGTCGCCTCCGTTTCAATCCATGAAGAAGATCAACAACAAAAGGGGAAGAGGATAGGCTGTGTTTGTGCGGTCCGATTTCCTCCCATTATATTGATAACAAGCGGCCAATATTTAATGAAGAACGTCAAATTAATCTTTAATGTAAAATAAACCCCTACCTTAAAGAAGTTCGCGGAAGCTAGCGTCACGGAAAATTGCATCGCGGGGTGAGGCTCTGTATATGTCGATGGAGAACATCTGAGGAGTATGCTGAGTCTCCCTTTCTTTGACACGAAGAGAAGATGGAACGACGTGACGGCGTTCTTCGTCGAATTAGGGATGTTCTTTTCCGGAGAATATGAAGTTCCTCAAGAGTTATAACTTTCTTCCCCAAAGTCTCCACACAACGAGCCAAGCCAAATAAAGTATGACTCTCCTTATTTTATTAAAGCATGGCATGCAGTTTAAAAACAAAATTCAAATACAACCACAAATAATTTATTAATCATAAGTTTTCAAATTAATTAGGTGTTTAATTGGCATGAATTAATGTGGATGAGTTACATAACTCATGTGGGGGTTTAGAGGAGTTAGGAAATTTTTAGGGGTGGGGCTCATGTGGGCCCCAACTCACAAATATCATATGAAGAGGAGTTTAGAATTAAGTGGGTCCCACCCCAACTCCCACACATGGGATTAAACCACTTAAAAGTGAAATAAAATTGTAACACAATTTTATTTGACTTTACACTTAATGCACACTTTTTTAACAACTCTTCCCGATAAAATGCAACTCCAGAAAAAGTATTCATAAGCAATTACCAGTGCTTCGGTTTCATCGGTGCCCTCAGATTTCCATTCCAAGCACCAGTTCAAAATTTAGAAAAACCCTCTCATTCGTTCACTGAACGTACCTGAGCGAAACATAGTAAATTGATTCCAGGAACACTGGGCCTCGGAATCAGACACCGTCAGAAACTGCATACTCGTAAAATCCCATAGAAATTAAGAAAAAAAATTCCATGAAATTTATGGGTCTTTACAGATGTACCCGCCTATTAATTTCCACCACATCTGGATGGCGGGAATTGTTGATTACCACCACATCGGGATGGTAGGCGTCAGGAGCATCTGCTAGGAGCTGGTCCTGAAAGCGCTGGGATGCCACCAAGTTTGGTTGGTGGGCTTCGTGACCCTTTTCAGGGAGAGTTGCATGCCGGGTAGGTGTCGTCCTGTGTGAGTGACGAGATTGATGGAGCTTGACATGGATGCGAACGTACTCATATGATGTCACCATGTCTGTGTGGCCGGCTTTGGAAGAGCGGAAGGGTGTATGTTCCTGCTTGTAATACGTCTCTGTCCCTGGGTAGTAAAGAACCTCCTCAGGGACATGGGTGATGTCCAGTCCCTGGTTGTACATTTTTCACCGTCATCAGGCGACTGAGGGTACAGAACTCGGTGAGTGTAGGCTTGGATCCTCGGGGTGGCATCCTCTATAGCGTGAGGATATTGAGTTATGATGTAACCGTGATGTTCTCTTCCGGTAGGGGCCTTATAGCAGAACCCTCGTTCAGTGGGGATGAATTACTCAGTGTCGACCTCATCTACCTCCCTAAGATAAAGGAGGTACGCATTGTATCGTTCCTGGGATAAACTCATGAAATGTTTTGAGACGGAAAAAAGAGCCGTCTGGATCTGCTTTCGCAGCCGCTGCAGGGCATGCTACCGGCGGGTCTTGGCAGATTGGTGGGAGTGCATGGTCGCCTCCTCCGTCGGGATAGTACCGTTCAATTGGTACTCTCAGATCAACACATCCAAGACCCTGCGTTGAAGACACTGAGTAGGTGATCGGGTCCTTCATTTGTCAGTGTGTCCAGTCATTGCGTTGATTGAAGTAAGGGTCAGTGAGTTCCTCCATGATTCCATTGGATCGAAGGGATTTCTGATTGGTACATGTAAAATATTTTAACAAATAAAAATAGAAAACATATCAAAGATGCATCTCGTGATCCCAATCATATTTAATGACCTTGTGTGTCCCTCCTTGTGAGTATAAAGGAGCACATAGTGGGATTAGGTTAAATACTTCAGGCATGGTAAAATATTCCCGTCGGGTTCACCATTTTTGTTTTGAACTGTTCAGGGGGAGGTGACCGATGCGCCCGATTGTCGATCTCGCGGAGGTATGACTTCTGGTTAATCACTCAGGTCGGGTATATCGGTCTTCATTTTTAAACGCCCAATGTTTCTGTATCCAATTATCTCTGGACCCTCTTTCCAAAGGCAGGTGTTCTCTGGTCAATTCATCCATCGATGCTCAAAAACTCACATTGGTCGAGAGGATGGGAATTCGGGCTCGTCACACACATTTTAGGGGGAATTATTTCATGTTTCGGGACTCTATTTTAGATTTAGGACGTATTCAAATATTCAAGAATATTTGGTTTATACGCAACCATAGTTTCCATGGATTACTCCTAGTTGGCAATGGTCAACTGAATGGAGGGATTCAGAATCATTTATGTCCAAGGTTAACCATCCCTCATTGGATTAATGACTCTAAGGAGTTTGGGCTCATTGAGACGGCACTGATTTGAATCCTCATAACTGGGCGCTCTGAAGTTTAATGTCATCCAGGGGGGATAGATAATGACTTGAGCGTTTGGATCGAATCTGTGATACATGCTTCCTACATAACCTCGTGAGAGGAATCAGAATCCACGTAGTTCAGTGTCACTTGACTGGACATGTCACCTTTTATGTTTGGGATACAATGACCCAACTGTATAGTTTAACGTCATGTGGAAAGGATCTCCAGGCGAGAGATGACCATTAAAAGTTGGTATGGGTCTTACACTGAAGTGGCTCGGAAGACCCAAGGGAAGTGATTCCTTGGTCCATAGATACGGTCCTGAAGGAATATTGAGGACATGGTCTGAATGTGACAGGTGTGTATCAGGCTTAGATATCAGTCTTGCACCTCGGGGAGGTTTCCTACATATCGCGATTGGTCTGGGATCAATGTCCACGTAGTTCTGGGAAGATTAGGACTTACACGTGGGAGTTTCTTGTTATTGGGATTGAACCTTGAGGAGGCGTCCTATGTACCCTGGTTAGGATACAGGGATGAAAACCCACGTTGTTCATTGTGAGGGGCATGATTGGGACTTACAGATGGTTAGTTGTCTGAATTGGGATTGATCATCTAGGAGGCTTCCTATGTACCTAGTTCAAGAGACAGTGATCAAAACCCACATAGTTTGTTCAACCGCATCCATCGTGCGAATGTCATGACCATCACAAATCACTAAGCTCATGTGAGTCATGCTCGGTGTGAGAAAGAAGAGAATGCGACAAACTTGGAAAGCCTCACACGTTCTTTCTACCGAAGGTATGGGAGGAAGACGTCGAGCAGAGGAGAAGGCTGGGACTATTGGACTCTCCTTCTCCCTAATGTTGGAGGAAGGTAGGAGTCGGCTAGTGGAGCAATGAACCTTCCGTGATGAGAGGGGAAGTGCCATTGGCTTCCGACGATGATGGTGTTGGGCTTACACTAGGAGGGATGCCCTTCCTCTCTCAAGAGATGGGAGAAGTGCTCAACGTTGGAGCCTGTAAAAAGGAAATGCTAGTGGGGTCCATCAATCCTGGCAAGTGGAGATGCAGAAAGAGGACTCTCGGGCTTGGACCCTACACTACCGTGGGTTTGAGAACCTAGGAATGTTTCAGGAACTCGCTCAGGGGTCGGAGAAAACCCTTTTCCCTCGCCTACAATGTGTATGTAATCTCAATGTGGTGCGCTGATGCACCTGAATGATGAATCATATAGGTCCGGTGGCTTCGGTAAAGTCCCTGGATCGGGGCCGATGAATATGCCAGTGAAGGTATTGCGAAGGATTATGCTAGATTGAAATGATTTTATATGGATCGATTTCTAGGAACACCTAAGGAGTTGGCGGGCCACATGGGTGCATGAGGAGTGGCGCCCTATGCGTAGGGGGGTGCTATGAGACTGGAGAGGCCATCCGCGTACAATGGTGGTATGCGTACTGATAGGCATCCCATGTACCAGGGTGGTACGCGACTTTAGGTTCGTCCCGCGTACTAGGTTGGTATGTGGGGGAGTCTGCACGACCAGCGGCTGCCATGGGTGACGCCGGTTGGGGGTTCATCGGCCAGGGCTTCGCCCGCGTAGGAGGGTTCTACGCAGTGCGTCGGATCGAAAATGGGGCATATAATCCCTGGTTTGTGGGGAGAACATCTGAAGAAGGTCCATGTCTTGTATCCTTCTTCATTTTTGTTATTTTCATTTCTTGGTTCACTAATTTGTTATGCGTTTTTTGGTTCCTTATTAATTCGTTTCCAGTCTCATACCAGTTCTGGTTCACAAATTGGAACATCACTGTTTGTGAATCTTGAGCACGTTCCTCCAAAATCCTTCCACATGAATCTGATTGATCCCTTTCTTCTCCTGCTTGAGGTCCTTTTATAGAGGGGGAAAGATATGTATCTATGGTCATGCAACACATATTTCCAAGGCCCATGATTGAATACCCGGTTTATGGATGACTTGGTCAATCCGCAACTCATGGGGGGCATTGAATTTAACTCACCCGTGAACCAAATAGATTCAGGAAGTGCTTCGTGGCCACGCAGTGCTCTGCCTTTACTATGCGAATGACAGTGCACGCGGTCTGGGCCGGTTGATGCGTTTTTCGGCTGGGGCAGTTCGTGATGGTGGACCGGGCTGGCACCCGTCCTGCTTCGCGCCCGTAGAGGGTTCCCGCCTCTGTTTCGCAGAAGGCGCTATTCCACGGAGGGGGAGGCTTGCTGAAACATCTGTGTACCATTAAGGTAAAACTCGTACACGTACCGGTCTGTCCTTCGTCAATCATGACTTTTCTCCATGTTTTTGCCCGATCCTCTGAGGGAAATTGGGTAGAATTCTTTCTCAAATTATGTGGAATTCCCATTCCGCTTTTCATATTTTTCAGGACCCTATAGACAGGAACATAAGGTAATACAATATTATACTGCAGACAATTGAATTCACGTGCATATCAATATGGATAATAGACCACACATATGATTTCTTCGTCGATTCAGGTGGCCAACACACCATCTCTTCAAGCTAATATATATGCCCTAAATTCCAAACTGGTCATCCCATCATCAATAAATCAGCTCATATGTGGATTCCCATAAAAAATAAATGGAACTCCTTATGAATCCTTAATCTTGCCTTTATATTGTAATCATTCAAATAAAAAGGTGAAATACTTGAAAAATCCTGAACAGATAGTTGGAAAGATCTTCCAAAAACATGTACCACACTTTGTATAGCATAAGTTTGGAAGTGAGTAGTGATCCATACCCATCACACTTGGAATGGTACCACTATTCTAAACGGAGAATTCCCTTTGTATATGTGTAGTGAACTCCAATAATTCATTGAAAAAACATTAGTGTCCAACCATACCAATCTTTTCTCTACCAGCATAGCCATAATAACAATGTTTCCTATCCACATGCCTCTTTTGGAGTCTCAGACTAGTAATAAATACATGCTAAGCCAAATGGCCAAGAAACCTACTAGAAAACTGGTGTCTTGTCCAAGTCTCTCCATTTAACCTTGGGAGGAATAAACTCATTGTACATGTCTTAAAAAATTGCATCTCTAGATATATTGTATATGTCCCACAAGATGATCCCTACTAATCCATATGATTAATGGAAGGAATTAGTCTCTATGCTCCATTGGATTAATAATTCCTGCACCATATAATCATTTTTTTACCCATAAGATTGCCCAACTTAGACCGCCTCATAAACCCCAATGCCATTCATGTCATCTGTTAATTCTACACAGGACTTACGAATCTAGTATTCCCACAAAAACACAAATTTTACACCTCCTCCTAGGTGGAAGTTCCAACTTTTCATCCATCCCTTGTAATTATCTATATGATAATCCTATATGATTGATGAATAACAATGTGGATGTATCTCGGGTGTGTGTGCCTTCAAATCTAGAGCACACGGGCTATGATGGATAATATGATATTTCCCTATTGTCCTAGCTTTATCAAATAAACCACCAACAGAAACGTTGGAGGAAGAAATGTTTATATAATCTTGAAACCAAGAATGAGGTATATAGTTCATTGAATATGGAATATTAACATCCTGCATATGGCCATTGTTATACCAAGGCAGATAAGTGCTTCTGGGAATGATGAAATGATACTTATTCAAATATTTTGCTATGTTTGGAAGGGAGGGGTCGCAACTCTGAAAGTAATCTAGACCAATGACATTCATCATGTCATCAATCAACTTTCTAGAAATCTCATCAGAAGTTCTAATTATTTTGGGATCCATTAGACCTACAAAAATATATAACACATCTTTTAAAGTAAGTTCATTTATGGTGTTTTACCAAAAAAATCGGGAAAGGAATTATGGCATAGAGGTATAAACTTTCCACGCAAGTATAAACTTTCCACGCATGTATATGTCATCCAACAAGTATGGTGAACCACTTATAGCCCACGACTAGAAAACATATAGAAAATGCACACAGAAATAGAAGCGTATGAGTCAATGAAGACTTGAGCACCGAGAGATAAAATTTCAGAAGTCTTGAGGATTTTCACGGATGTGAGTCCATTATATATAAGCAACACATGTCAACCTCTGGGTGAGATTGCAGCATGCTCCAAACATACACAACTAGTTTCTCATCGTGCATAACACTTGTGACCACTAGTACTATTTTCTTTCTCCTTCATTACATTACCTCATTATAGTATTCTCTTTACAGTTCATATTCAATTCTTAAGGGGGGATTCTTTTCACACTCCATTCTATCAATGAGTCTAAAAACAAAAAAGGGAAACAAATCGATTGAAAATTGGAAAATAAAGGAATAGAAATATGATTTTAAAAGGAATTAGTTTTGGGACTCCTTAGTCAAACCAAAAGAGCATCATCACGTAGCCTACTGGTGTGCCCCAAAATGTCTGGCAACCTACTGGCATGGCCAAAATTTTTTCACCCGCCGTATTATATTTCTCTATAAATAGACCCTTGGGGCCTCCATTTGAGACGAACGAATTTCATTGAATCCCAATTGATGCTCTTGTCACCCTAGTGATTCACCCATGTCTTACTGAACTTTTATGGTATTTCTTCAACACCGTGAGTTGAAGATTTAAATGAGGATCATTGAACATAAGTCCTTTTAATTTTATAAAACCATAACACTTTCATTTCTAAAGCGTCCAACCTCTATAAATCAGAAACACTTTTTCACCACCAATTCCTTTCATAGGAACATCAGTGCCCCACTTCTAAGATTACCTAGGAATACACTTTAAAGATTGATCCAAGTCTCACCCATGTATTACCGTATCGGTTGTTTGCCTCTTATGTGAATATCAAGTAATTAAATTCTACTTTTGTGTCCATACTTGCATGCCCTTATCTACTTGATCTCCCGTTTTTTATTCACTTACTATCTTCAGTTTACATTCAATCAAGCCTTCATCAATGCCATTCCGGTAAAGGATTTTTCCTCCATGGATCTCTTATTTGAAAGGGATTCTGTTGAGACCTCCAACAAAACCTCTTAACTTATCAAACCATTGGGAAAGACACATTAGTGGTTCTCCTATTTCTTTTTGTATTTCCACAGTCAATGGTTTCGCACATTTGTTTTTTATGGTAGATAGTATACATGGAATGTGTGTGGGTTTTTATATACACTGTCACATTAACCTTTCTCCAATGAATAGAATTGGGAAGTACCATGTTTGGAGGAGGGTTTGGGTCCTAACATCTCCCTTCTCAACGAGATGACCCGAAACATCAGGTCTCTTATAGGGAAGGTATGGTTCATACATTATTTTCCTTTAATGCTAATGTGATGTCTCCCTCCCCTACCAAGATAAATTTTTGGGAATCCATCCTAGCCTAAGCCCCCTTATTTTTTGGAGGAGGTAGCATTATTGCTCTCCCATTCTTCTTCAGTTCCAAATATCAGAGGGGAGATGGGAACATAGACTTTTGTTATCACTTCCCTCTTTCATTGGGTTTTTTCACTATGGGTAGCCCTCCTGGTGGAAGCCCCAAACTATCATCCCATTCTCCTTACATTGGACCCTTTTCTGCTGTAAATAGAATAGAGGGAAGGCACGTTTCCTCTCCCACTTCCATGGTAACCTCGCCCTCATCCACTATCACCACCATAGAGGCACCACCTTTTATCATCAGATGAGGTAATGTGTAGATACTTTGTTTTAATAGTTTACAATATCTTGTTTCTCACACGTAGGATGACTCACATGGGATTAGAGATTTTTCGTTGTAAAAACATTCAACATAATAAGGAACAATGAGAACGCAAATTCCCACCATAATCAGGATATGTAGGAAGGCTCCTCAGGGCCCGAGCTCATTGGATGTCCTCTTCAGGAATCAAACCCTAATTCCCCTAATTTGGGAATCCTCCTTAAGAATAAACCCAAAATTAAATCCTCAAATCACCAAGTCATCATTTTCAAGATGAAAGCCAAAACTCATTTGTCTAAAAGGACTATACTCTCCTATAATACTAATCGAACTACATAGGAATTGATTCCCATCTATAAAGGATACATAGGAAGCCTCGTTGAGGTTCAAACCCAATAACATAAATCAACCCTGTTCTCCTTGGGCCATATTCCCAATGTGTTCTGATTCTAATTGGAAACCCATATCCTTTCCAGGATCCATGGTATTCTTCAGCATATATCCTAGACTATGTTTTGACTATTCTCCTTATGCATAGATGTCCAGACCACATGATATTAAACTGTTTGAGTAAGTCCTTATCACATGACATTAAAAGGTATAATGTGTCCTATTCTGTGGCACCAAAATACGACAGTTCTGATTCCTTTTATAAGGATACGTAGGATTCCCATTTTATGGCAACGATCCCAATATAAAACATAACCTTCATCTCCCTTGAAGACAATAAATTAATAAGTTCCGAAATGAGTGGCATGAAAACCATTATCATCATAATGAGGATTAAAATAATCTATAAGTGGTATATGAGAGGATACAATTGATGGAGAACCACGAATACATACGAATATCTCCATTATTGAAGAAACCTGAATACATATAGATGGTTTTAAACTTTTCACATTATAAATAAATGATTGAAAACTACAAGGGATACTAATGACATACTTTTTGAATTAATAAGGGTTCACAAAAATATCACAAATTATAAATAGAGTCTCGGAGTATATAATAATTCCCCCAAAAGGGTGTGATGAGTCCAAACTCCTATATGCTCGAACAATGCACATTTTTTTGTATCATGAAGTTCAAACATAACAAATGACTTCCTTTGGAAAGAAGATCCCCTATGGATAAACATTTGTTGGATATTTTTGGTTCCATAAATAAATCCTATGGAAACTGCCTGGAAGAGGTGATTATTAATACTAGAATACACGTTTCAAGTTACAATGAAACATTCACATTAAGGACCATATTTTACGAAATGATAAATGAATTCCCCGATTGTGGTAATTTATCTGGTTATAGAATTATGGGAAAGTTGGGGAATCCCACTATTGAAAAACAAAAATACTCTGTTTGGTTGAAGCATTCCTTGATGACTGTGTTTTTAGGACATCATAAAAAATTATCGATGATATAAATATTGATCCTAGATGACAACATTTGATTGGAATATCTATAAATTTACAATAATGGCTCCATTAATGATGAACCAAATATACAAAAAATGTAGAGAATGTCGACATTATTTTTCATAAATCACTTTTCAAAAACCTTACAAAATTATGTTAGATGATGATATCAAGTTTCATTGAATTTTATTATTGGGATTGTTTGTTTGTCAGTCAATTTTTTGATTTCATGTATGTAGAAAAGGGATATATTTGATAGTGATATTGGCACATTAATAAATGTTCCTAAAAAAATGAAACAAGGAATCAAGGCTAGGTTGGACCTGATTGAAAGGTGGATAATGGATGAGTTGGCACTAGTGAAGAGTAAAAGGCATAATTTTTTTCCTCAAACTACTTGCACTCTATCCATGTAGGAAAAACTGTTTTTTATTCCTTATTTGTGTACAATTTCAATAAGGGTAATCATCAAATATCAAGAATTCATGTCAATGACTGATTTGAAGTTACAATGACTAAAATCACATAACTATTATGTTTTGATTCAATATTTAATGCATTTTTTTTAAATTGCGTTCTGACTCAAATTTTATGACAAACAGTAGCCAGTCACTAATTCATTTTCAAATCCCTATAGTGTAAATTTGTATACCTGGGAATTTTTCACATCATGAGTAAGAATATTTTATTCATATTATGTGAATTATATATGTTATTTCAACCATCATTCTTGGATGTAGTGGTCAACCTACTGATTCACTTGGTCAGAGTGGTTCAACAATGTGGTCATGTTCATTATAGATGGAGGTTCCACATTGAATGGAATATAATTATTTTGAAAAGGTATGTCGAGAATCATAGTTGGCCACATGGTTGAATTGTAGAATAGTATATTATTGAATAAGTTATTGACATATATACGGATTACATAAAATATGTTCAAATTATCGACCTCATAACGTCTTGTCACAACGAACACCTTATGGGAGATATAATTTCTAAAAGAGATGTTTTTAAAATTATCACGACTTAGTATTTGAAATTACACCTTTCCATATTACATAATAGTGATGATTTTGATCCACACATTGATGCCCACAATGAAATTATAAGAGATTTGAATTCATCAAGGGATGAATTATGGATATCAGATACACAAAATCAGTAGTTTATAGGATGGTTCGGATAAAAAACTTATAATGATTTATATAAAAATATATATTTAGTTGAAGAAGATCTTAAATGGATAGGAAGAGGAACTAATGAATATTTTATATCTTACACTAGTTTTGTAATCAATGTGTATACATTCTACACAAAAGAACAAGGTGACTTCAATATGATAAATAAATAGTGGTGTTATGCTTGTGGCAGAAGTGATTCACATATATGGATCCACGAACAAAATTCAAATTTATTAAAATATGTCATAATTAGTCATTATATAACTGATATACATTTTAGATTATACCAAACATATCATGTTTCACAAAACCGTTGAAAATGGGTTGATAATATAAATGGGGATAATGTTTCTAAAATTGGATTTATGAAGGAGAATTTCACTATGGAATGGGAAAAAGATAATAAATTAATAATGGAATCATAATTAGTGTCAGCATATAATGTTTATTTTCCAACAAACAAGAATTGAATGATATTTAAGCCGCTGACTAAAATAAATTTTGAGTCAGTTAAAAATTCGATCATGGACAAACCTTTCAATGGGACATCACATTAAGTAAATTTTGGTCCCAATATAGACATGTTATTATACATTTTAGGGGACCACAAAGAGGGTATTTGGATTCTCAATAGAGGAAAAAATCATTGAAACCTTCAAAAATAGAAAGACGGTTTAGCGAGAAGTTAAAATTATTTTTAATATATTATGTTTTTACAAATAATATTATATATTCTCTACTATATTAACATAATATAAATTAAATATTTCACCAACAATGTAGAAAATTTATTCTAAATATGATTATTTTTTCAATCCATCATAATAATATACCATAATGAATGAAACCATTTTGAAATATGTAATGGGAGTGTTATGATATACATTTTATATTTTACCGAAAAATTATATGATGGAATTTTGATTTAATTTTTTTTATTATTTGTAGAGATTTTTTATTTTAGAATATTTCCATCGATGATTAATTTCATTCCATGAAGAGAAACAAAAGTTTCTATTGGAAATCATAGAGATAATATTGATGTTTTAATAGTAAAATCAATATATAAATAATTAATGTATTGTTAAAAATTTATTCTTAATTTATTTCATTTTTGTATTACATACATAATAATTGTTTTCTTATAAAGGTGGATTCTTCTGTTTTATTTGGGGTCATCTATCAATATTTCATGTCTTTCTACCCCCAAAAAAATCTATTGAATGCATCTCCTTAAAACCCATTTCACCGATATAGTGGTTCATTTTTCATTTTCTTTTGTGTTCTCTCCACTACCACTGATGAAAAAGTATTGAGTCTCCCTATGGTAAATATAAAAGGTAATATTCACGATTGTATAGTAAAATAATCGTTTATATAATTAATATATTTTATCATATTTATTTTTAACTTATCTATTTTTAATAGTTATAATATGATAATTTTTTTCTTATATATGTGTATCATTTGTTTCAGTTGGGCTGGCCTATCCATAATTCATGCCTTTTAACACCAAAATATAGACAAAATTATTCTCCCTAAAAACCATTTCAACCCTGTAGTGGTTCATTTATCACATAATTTCATGTTCCCCCACATCTTTTGTAGGAAGGGAAATGATGCTACATCAACTCAATTATAGAGGAATTTCTGATGTTTTCACAGTAAAATAAAAATCCATTGAATTAATGTATTGTTTCATATTTATGATTTATTTATTTATTTTATTATTACTCACATAATAATGTTTTTCCTATACAGTTGGATTCTTTTGTTTGATCTTGGGTGGGTTGTCTATCCTTCATGCACTTCTGCACAAAACTACCGCACAATACTACTCCCTAAAAACCATTAACCATTGAAGTGTTGACATTTATAACATTACATAGAGTTCCCTATACTACTCAATTATAGATGTAATATTTATATTTTCATAGTAAAATCATTTTCAATAGAATTAATTTTTTATTTCATATTTATGATTAATTTATTTATTTTGAGTATTACTCATAATAATTTATTTCTTATATATGTGAATTATTATTTTAGTTCACATGGATTGTTTAAAACCTATCATGATTTTTTGAAGCATGAAAAATAAATTCAATGGAAATTATGGTAAAATTGATAGTTATGATTTTTTGAGACTTTGGGATGTGTTGGAATCGGTTTCACTTCAATCCGACAAAAGATATGATCTGTATGGCTCTAATTAGTACATCATGTTTAAAATTTATATTAATTTTAGTAAAAAGGAAATCAAAATACTTGAAACAAATAAAACATATTCATATTGTTTTGATACATTAATACAATGATCTATAAGTCATTTCTGATCTATATGAATTATCTGCACCACAATCTGATACAATATGTTCTTGATATGACTGAATGTGTTGTTTGTCATTTTAAAATAGACATTTGACATTAAAATGTGTCACCCACTAAAAAATGAGGAAACATGCATGTATTTTATTGATAATTTAGGGAATCAATTTATAAATAATTTGTGATGTGTCAGAATGAGTCTCACATATAACAGATACCATATGTGATCTGTATGCGTTAATGTACAAGTTTGAAGTTTAAAATGAATATTTTGTAAGAATTACATGTGGCGTATTCAAAATATGGTAAAAACATTATGATTAATTTAATAATTTACTAAAATGATCCATATGTCATTTGGGACTTTAAGGAATCAAATGAACCTCAATCTGATTCACGATGTGATCGGTATGTCTCTAACAACATCTTTTTTTAGAAAATTGACATTATTTTTAGTATAAAAAACAACCTTTACATCTCCTAACCAAATATAAAAATTCATATTTTTTATAATTTAGGATAAAAATACATATTTTATTTGAGATGTGAATGAATTGGAGGCACCTCAATCCGATGCACGGTGTGACTGGTATGGCACCAATTGTGTGTTTTTTATTTAAAATTAACATTTATTTTAGTAAAAGGGAAAACTAACCCACTAAAAACAATGAATACACAATATAATTGATTAAATACATTAGTAAAATGATCCATATGTTATTTTTTATGTATTGGAATTAGTAAAACCTCAATCTGATATACAATGTGATCGGTATGAGTCAATGTGCGTGTTTCAATCTAAAAATGACATTTTAATAAAAAAAGAAAGTGATGTACTTCAAACTAATAAAAAATTCATATTGATTTTAAATATTAGGTAAATGATCCATAAGTATATTCATATGTGTTTGAATCACCCACACCTTAACCTGACGCACAGTTTGATCAGAATGACTTCAAGTGTGTCTTTTCATTTAAAATTTTCATCAATTTTTATAAAATGTAAAAATATCCTACTCAATATCGAGAAAACACGTTCATATTATTGTGTTACTATATAAAAAATATAAAAAAGTCATTTGTTATTTTTAGTAATATTCCACCCCTCAATCTAATACATGATGTGCCCGGTATGACTCAATTTGTCCATTATCAGATTAAAATCGACAATTGAGTTCTAAAAGTATCACACACTAAAACATGATCAATCATGATTTTATTTTTGTGATAATTTATTTCAAAAATTAATAAGTAATTTTTTGAAGTGTAGGAATCTGTTTCACATAAAACTGATACACGATGTGATTAGAATTATTTAGAACCATGTGTTTCAAGTTTAGAAGGGCATTTTTTTGAACAAGAAAACTGACGTAATCCAAACTGAGAAAACACATTTAGATTGGCATAATAATTAGGTAAAATTATCAACTAGTAATTTGAGATATGTTTAAATCATCATATCTTCAATATATCTCATCGTGTGATGGATATGAATTAAGTGAACATTTTTATTTAAAATTGACCTCAGTTTTAGTAAGATTAACACATACTGTTAATTTATATCATTATATTATAAACAATATATTAATTATTTCCCTATATATGTTTGATATTTTTTCAGAGAGGGGGTGGTTGGTTTGGAAATTTCATGATTTCTATCAATAAGAAATTATAAAGGAATGTGTATGTTTTTGAATGTATGTGGTAATTTTTATTTATATAATTTTATAAATTTTTGTTGATATTTCTCTAATATAGTGATTTCCATGAGTTTTTTAAAATATCATTTCATTTAAATCTCATATTATTATGAATTGTTTTTTATATTTGTTTTGTTAATATTGCTACAGTGTGATGTTATAGCACACTTTATTATTTCCCTTTATGATCACATTTAAAAGTGCTAGTAAAACAAACATTTATCAGTGCTTTTAAAAGCACTGATAAAATGTCCATTGCGAAGGATTTTATAATAATGGATAAAGGTATACTTTATCAGTTCTTCTACAAGAAATTATAAAAGACCCTTTATCTAAGAATTTTTATACATTGATAAAAGACGAGGTCTTTTACCCTCACCCATATAGTCGGTGATTTTATAGTACTGCAAAAGGCCTTTTCTAGCACTGTTAAAGGCTACATTTTTAGTAGTGCACATAGAAAAATGTGTAATATCAAGTGATCGGTATTTATAATAATAGGTATGATAAAAATTGTGTTAAAGGTGCACATTCTATCCACTCTAGAACCTCTAGTATTTAATTTTATTCTAGATCTACCCACTTTATAATTTTTGAGTAATTTTATTATGGAATCAAAATTCCACCCAAATGATTAGATGATGAGTTATATGTGAAATAGCCTAATGATATGGTGATCACATATAAAGTCTATGATTATTCTCTTGTATATTATTTTGTAATTTTCTTCCTATACATATCATTATTCACCTATTTGTTGAATTTTACGTTAGCATGGTCGTAGATTAACTTTATCTATATAAATACCACGTAAATTTACAAGGATTGGAAGTTGTGTTTTATCTTCTAAACTAACCTATGATCGTATTTTATTTTTAGGATAAATATGATGTAGTGATGGAAACTACATATATTATATTTTACTTGATTCATTTTCAAAAGGGGTATTTCTCTCAGAAGGTTAGGAAAATATTCATCATCCAAGATAATTCAATTAGGAGGGCATTTTTGATGGATTTATGAATTTGTTTCCAATTCATCCTCCATATCATGAAGATGATATTTCAATAGAATTCATAACCAGTACGTCACCTATTTAAAATACAACCAATTTAATGGCCCTCATTGATCTATAGGAATTTTTTATGTAACATACAGATAATCTTGAAAAAGGATTCAGTCATACAATTGTGTCACCCTACGGTGTACATATTATTATTTTAATGAAGAAAGATAGATTTTTTAGACTCTGAATTTATTATTTAGAGAATAATAAGATCATTATTAAGAACAAGTATCATTTACCACATATTAATGATTTGTTTGATAAATTACATAGGGCTCAATACTTATCCAAAATTGATCTTCAATCTGGATATGATCAACTTAGTGTCAGGAAGGATGAGGTACTGAAAAAAACTCATTAATGAAATGGAAACTAACAATTTATAGTGATTCCATTTGGTATTAATAATTCCCTTTATATCGTAATGGATTTTATGACTATTTTTTCATGATTACTATCATCAGTTTATAGTATTCTATAAAGAGAATATTATTATGTATTGAAATTAAAAGGAATATCATGAAGAAAACATGAGATTTAAAGCAATGAACCTACAAAAGGAGGAATTGAATTAAATATTTAAAAATAATCATTTTTGGATAAAAAGTATCATTTTGGGGAAATATAATATCATTTGAGGGTATATATGTGTGTCCAGCAATGAAAGAAGTTATTGAACATTGTCTCATACTAAACACTATGACGGTGATCTATAGTTTTCATTGTTTGACTGATATTATCAACACATTATGAATAATTTCTCATTACTATCTAATCCACTCAAAAGGATAATTTTTAAGGGTTCTAAATCAATTTGGATATATGAATGTGATGAAATGCTCTTAGAACTAATGATAAGGTTCATCAACTAAAGTATTCTTAAAATAACATTTCATAGTCTATTAAAAAATAATGTAAGGGAGGCCTAGAGAAGGATAAGTAATCGTCTTAGAAGAAATTACTCAATTAACATACTATTATAAATCATCTATATACTTGGTAGCATCCTATAATTATAACAACAGGACACTAATTCAAACGTGTGGACAACCACATCGACAAAGTTATGGGATTATTTTTCACATCTAATTTTTATGGAATGTAATAATTATAGAATTAATGAATATATATGATTTATATGATATAATTTATTTTATTTAAATGTGATATAAATTTGAATTCACTTCCTCCCATTCATGGAAAATTGAAATCAACGTTCATGCATGCGTACAGATTATTACCTCTATGAATGATGAAATTAATTTTTATATCTCAATCCTTTATGGAGGGATCTAAAATTATATATATAATGAATATATATGATATTTATATGATAATTAATATTATGAATATTATGGAACCATGATCAATGTATAATGATCAGAAATACTAAACCTATGTTTCCCAGAAAAAAATTATTAACACCTGGAAATTAAGATTTAAATATGGGATTATAAATAAATCAGTGATAAAATGTTATAAAAATATTTTATAAGATATTATACGTATATATATAAATCATCTATATTATTATAAAAAATTTAAATTTATTATATATGATATTAATGTGATTTTATTTCCATTTGAACTCAATGTAAGGGTTTTATGTTATAATCCTGTTGTCTGCTATAATTGTTTATGATTATGTTTCAAATGAAGAAATATCATGATTTATATCTCAATAAAAACAATAATTTTTTTACTCTTTTATTTTCTATATAATATATGTTTTCCTTTAACATCACACTCTTCAAGATCTCGACATACTGAAATAATGTTTTGAAAGAAAAATTGACTTATTCCTCCCTTCAGTCAAAAATTCATTCACTTTCATGTCCATGTTTTATAAAAATGATTCAAATAATTCTCTTAGAAATATATATTTTTTTAATGACATATTTACAATGTTTTATGTTTTGTATTTTTTAATGGAATAAAAATTTTTAAATGAGGATGTTTTGACTTTTGAGAGAAAATGTTAAATAAATTTTGTAGTATATATATGATAATAAAGAAAATTACAACAATCCTAAATTCATAATGATTTTTAGTTTCATTTATAATTATCCAAGATTATTTTAAAATGAAATTTTCCCCTTATTATTTGGGAATTTTTTAGATTTATATGAATTTATTTCAAAATAAAAATGTTATTTTCCTCAATAAATATTCTATATATCTTTTAATTATATTTTCATTAATGATGACATTCTTTGATGTTAATTATGATTTATCATGGATATGATCTAGTGATAAACTAAACATTAATTCATTATATATCTTATGATACTGATTATTTAAGGACTACTCAATGAAATGCATTTAAATTCCTTGGGATAATTATTTTATGATTAACCCTTTATGAAAGATATTTATTTTCAACGTGTTATGTTATAATGTTATAATGAAATGTTTATGATACATTTTTTATTTTCAATGGTTTATTCTATTATAGATGTTGTATAATCTTATGGTACACTTATGTATTATTTTCATAATATGATGGGTTGGCCCGAAAATATGTAGTCATTTAATTCATTAGATAGAGATGAATATATCATTTTATAAAAAGGACCAACAAGAGGCATAAACCATATTTAGTAAGATAATTTGGCTACTATGTTAGTATTGGGATTTAATGTTGGCTATTAAGATGGAATAGGGAGATATTACAATGCACTATGCTAGTTATGTTAGTGAGCATTGACTTTCAAGGAAATGGGATTTTATTCTTATGTTAATGCCACAAACATATGTATTATTCCAAAGATATGCTCTAATGGATCATATTATAATTATTTCCATATTCATTCATGTCTTATGAAAAATAAATATTTGTAAAATGACTCAATATTATGGTCTATGATATGTATGGTATGATTTTAAAATGTTATTTTCATGTTTTCATACACTTATTATCTTGTTAGGTTTAATTATTCGTTGATATCAAAAAATTTTACCCTTACTGATTTTCAATGATCATTATTTGTTATGATTCATTTCCCATGGTTATAGAGAATGATATTATATATGATATGACTCTGAAGGACTCTATTTTTGAATTTCATTTTGGAAGACAATATGGTTAACATAAAAAGAAGTTGGTAATGTATCCATGATTCCAATGATAATAAACCTATATGATTTTATCTAGGATCGTAATGTTATGTATTGAAAATTAATCAGCTAATATGAAGTATCTATAAATAAAATATATATAGGTTACTATAATTCTTATTCATATAATGAATAACATGGAACATCAATGAATAGTAAACCTATGTTTACATAAAAAAATAATCAAGAATGTAAATAACATTCCCAATTTCAATAAAAGTTATAACATGGTCATAACTCATATGGATGAAAAATGTGGACAATCAAGAAATACGTATTTAACATAGCAATAGTCATCCATATTTGAATAAAAATATTTGTAATTCTAATAGGTTTACCCAGGTTAATAAAAGGGAAATTATAAGAATTCCCAATCCAGAGGAAGAATGTAGATGGTTAAAAAATACATTGTCAACTTTCCAATATTTTTAAACACTGGAATAAAAAAATTAAAATTCTAATACATTTACCCATGTTATATGATAAAAATTATTTCGTAGTGAAGACCATCCATTATTAATTATTTAAAATATATTGGTTATCCTATATAGATCAATAAGTAAACATCGAATTCAACACGTAATTCACCCTAAAATTATCTATCTAGGAAGAGAAGGTGTATAGTTTCAAATGATCATATCCTTAGATCAATAATTTAAACCTAGAAGGGTGTTTACATAAATAAAAAACACCATCGCATTAAAAAAAATGGATCACAAATTGAAGTATTTTGTATTTTATATTCTATATCTCAATTAAAAAATATATATATTAGGGAATAAAAAATTATTCATGAACCCCATTATGGTAAATACTTTTCATATTTAAAATGGAAATGGATATGAAAACATAAATGTTATTTTATATTATTTTACCATTTATGTAACATAAAAATCTAAATGTCAATATAAAAGGTATATTCTGAAAATGAGACATGAAATAATTTAAAAAAAAATATTTTTATATGGAATACATACAAACATATCGTAGGAGAGTTATAAATTTTATATTAGCTAAAGGAGAAAAGTAAGATAAAATATTTTAAAGTGAAAGTAAAACCCCTTTTTAAATTTTGAAAATACCAATGTTTAAAACAGAAATGGTTTGAAGAGTAAAAAAATAATTTGTGTTAAAAAATTATTTTCCCAATGAGTATTATAAAATATCATATAATAAAATATTAGTGTGGTAGGAAATAATAATTGAAGTATGTAGTTTATAAAAAATAATATTACTCAAGTAAAAGAGAAATGAGTGATAAATATCCTTTAAGGGCCACATGATCCAAAAATCATGAATAATTTGAAAAGGGGATTTTGTGGTAAATAAGTAAATACTTCTATAATACCACATAAAAAAATTAGGGGATGAATAAGCATAAATTATATTATATTATTTTAAGTGAATGATAATAAGTCAATGAATAAAAATTAATTTACTAAAAAACTGTTTTAATAGTGTAACACCTGAGTCAAAATTTATTTATGGAAAATGATATGATTTTTGTTAGTTTATTTCATTAATTAAATGTAAATAATTTTATAAAGTTTATTGTATAATAAATCAATAGAAAATTTTACAATGGAAATATGATTCATAAGATGTAATGTATATCAATGGATCAGAATTAAGTCCATCAATATCCATGAAACTTGAATACCACATTAATAAATACCCATTACTGTGTGGGGTTATAATTTAACATAAAATAACATTATTCAAAGAAAAATCATGATATTATAACTCAAATAGGAAATATATACACCATAAAAATTAAATTAGGTTCATAATACCGAATATGTATCATAGAGAGATATTTTAGATGAAAAACCATGACTTGGTAATGATTCATTTTGAACATGCACCAAATGTACATAATAATTAATACAAGTTAATAAAATAAATTAAAAACCACTTTATTCATAACTATAACCATTTATACTCCTAATTTAAAATAATTATAAATATATATATATATGTGTGTGTGTGTGTTTGTCAGTTAATATATGCCTATATTCCACACTGAGTGTAAGTACTCTTTATCGGTTTGAACTAGTTTCCTAAAAGTGGGGTTGGTATATATCCTCTTTCCAAGGTCCATTAGTTTTAAACCATATATGGTGTGTAATTATATTTTAATTAATTTTTTTAATGTATAATTTCATTCTATGTTAATTATTTTTACCAATTATGAATATATATGGGTGGTTATCATATTTTGGTGAATTTTAATGAATGAAATTTAGTGTTTAATTAATGGGTTAAATTTTGTTATAAATGTAATATGGAAAAATATATTAATATATTTATATCAAATTATATGACTTATTGTGTTCACATTTTAATTCATGATATTAATGAATAATGTTTCTAAATATTCTGGTTAAACTGACCCAAAGATGATCCAACCAAGATCAATATATAATTTTGAAGTGATCGCCTGGTAATATCATAATAATTAAGCATAATGAAATTAATTGCTTTTATTAGTGTGAGATATCATTTTTATAAAGAATTATAAAAAGGATATAATTTCAATAAATTAATTACATTGAAATAAGGGATAATTTTCCACTTCGTTCGCACATTTTAGAAGATTAAATTAATGATAATAATTTAATGATAATTTCATTAATAGGTTATTCAAATAATTATTCCAAAAACCTAATGATATCATAAACATAATATTTATCCTTTAAACCTTTCTCCATGACCATCCATGTATGGTTTTTGTATCATCCCCCATTTCGGCACTCTATCATGGGGCCAGAAGTGGTTGGTTATCAGACATCAAGAATGCATCCATATACAATAGAGGCCACCGACTAGAATTGAGGGTGTCATACATATACTTGGTATACAATATCCAATTGTATGAAGTTATATATATGTATAAAAAAATAACCTAAATTACATAATCACATTAATATAAGATAATAAACAATATCTCATATCACTGGGAAATAAAAGAAGGTATAAATAATCAAATTGTAATGAATCATGTAATAATATGTTTATATGTAACTACATTTCAAACTAATAATGATATATTTGTAGAATTCCAAATTCATTAATTAGCCCCAAAGGTCTATGGTCTCAAACTCCATGTCAGTCCCAACTCCAAACATCATCACATCCAGTTAGCAACAAATCAGCAACAAAGTCTCTTACCATTATCCAATCTTGCTTAAATTTAATCTTTATAGGTGCCAAATGGAAGATCAAATATAGTGTAAGTATAACTATATATATCATCACCCTTATTTATATATATATATATATAGTTTCATAATTTTTTTTAATAAATTGATAAATAGTTGTATTAATTAATAAATTAATAAAATATTTGAAGAAACCTACTATTGTACCCTACCAGAATATCTATGAGAATGTAGAAAAATCATTCCTACTAACAACCACATAACATTTGAAAGTAATATCCTATTTGTTACCTTTCCACAATTTCAATGAGAATGTATCAAAACCATTCAAACCACCTAGTATATATCCTTGTTATAAATCCCAAAATCTAGGTCAAACCCATTATATATGCAGTTTAGCATGACACTGGGTAGACCCCTCTCAATATAATCATTACGGAATTGGACTAGACCTAACACTATCAATATAAGAATATAAGAATGTGAATAGTCCTCGCCTTCCCAATAAAATCATTTTAACATATCTATACAATATGACAAAATATCATGGAAATCTAAATATCGCATCATACATATCAATGGATAATTTTGAAAATTTCAATTTATCTTTCAATATATCTTCATTTCACCCCAATGATCATCTATCATATGAAAATAAATAAGGCATCACCGAGGGATTATATTCAGTGTAAACATCTAAGGTCTCATTTCATGATATAAACACTTTGATCCAATAGAAAATACAAATTTATCAAGGGTTTTTGTCCCCAACTAGTTTCCAAAATCCATGTCATTATAATTGGATCCAATGGAATTCTGAGGAATAATCCAATTCATTATTTAATAAATTTTTGTGTGCATCATGTTGGGGAAATGATATAACTCCACATACAATGAAATGAAATAAACCATAGGGTTAATATTTAGACCCCTAACTAAAAATGATGATCAAAAAAAGTGTTTTGTGGGATTTTTTAGTGAGTACATAGGCGTAAACAATTATAAGAAGGATCCAAGATCTTGACTGATCAAAATAAAAACCAACAATAACCACAATCAAGAGATGACCCTAAAATAGAAGGACAAAAAAGTTAGATAAGGAGGAATCAAAGAAAAAACACTCAATATGGATTATAGAATGATCATAGCATTCAGAACAGAATATGGTGCTCCAGAATCACATGGGAGACACCCTAGGGTCAAGAGGAGGATGTTGGATGATGTAATTTAAAAACGATCATCCACACAGCCCACATAAAATAACTACTCATAATAAATACACCAAATGTAATATATTTACACTTCATGTGTTATATTATAAAGGGATATACCTAAAATCCCATCATCTTGGGTTAATTTTAGCCCTGCTAAACTTTCACACTATGGAAAAGGATTACAATACGTGTAATAGCTTCACACCTAGGACTACTTCATAACATTTATATATGTATCTACAAATTTTGTAACATGTAAAAGTCATGAAACCCCCCAATAGTCATTTTTAAGTGAAAATTCCATAAAAGAACCAAATATACCGCTAAATCCTTCGAAAACATGAAATCCCATCATAATCCAATTTAAACCATTTATATCAAGAATATTTTAATTCAAAAAATACATATATCTAGAAATGAAGTTCATTTTAACAAACAATATAAATCTGTATCTAAATAAAACATGTTATGAATGGATAAAAAACACACACATAGAGATGAATATAGAAAATGATGAGATCTTACAGCCTCTGCACAATAGAAAATCTAATCACTAAGCTTCCCCAAGAATAAATGTGGGGTCTTTGTGAACAATCTGGTTTTTATGCTCATATAAAGATACCATCTCCTAGGAATCAGTCTGAATTAGATGTTCCTTAAAGGGGTTCATTTTCACAAATCTCGACATCATTAAAATCTCCAACATGAGAAGAGTTATCATAATATCACTGAATTTGTGACATGATAACATGTGATGTATGAACAATATCTATATCAAAGGGATAATCGATATTTTATTGGACCGACCATATCCACTATCTCAAAAAACCTAAAAAACATGGGTGTTAGATTCCCCTATTTCTTAATATGATTTCTCCCTAACATATGTTACACCTAAAGAATAACATAATGACTTAACTTTAACTACATAGGTCATCCTCTATGGTTAGCATATGATTTCTACCTACTCATCATGGCCACTGACCAACTCCTAATCATCTTATCCTCCATAGATGTCTCATGCACAAGACCAAGACTATAAAATCTTAACTCATATTCCTATAACCCACAAATATTTGTTCAACATGGCCTTCCATACAAATCTTCAAAAGGTGATATATGAATCGACACATAAAAGCTTTTATTACATGTAAACACTATGGATTCAATATGATACTCCCATGATCCCCCAAAATCCTAAACAAAAGATCATAACATATCCTCCAGAACCTGAATAGTCTACATAGATTGACTACCAGACTATGGATGATAGGTCATAGTCAACAGAACCAATGATCCCATATAATTATAAGGACACTACCAGAACTGCGATATGAAATGAGGATCTTCATCTGATATGATCCCCCTTAGCCCACGGCGTAGCCGAACTACCTCAACTATGTAAATACTACCAAGATCATCAATTGTGAAGGTCCCATTGATATAGAAAAATTGGAATATATTTGTTAGTGAATCCATCATCACCATTAAAAGATAATTATTTTGATTTATCCTGGGTAATCATGTCCAAAAAACCAATATGACATCATCCCATTTCCACTCAGGGATGGAAAAAGGTAGTAAAACCCCACCAGGACTCAAATTCTATTCTTTCACCAGATGAAAAGTGAAAAATCTATCCATGATGTTCACTACCCCTTTCCTCATTTCCATCCATGATTAATATATATGGATATCAAGAAACCTTGTTTTTAAAATAAGATATACCAACGATCCTGAAGTTTGAAATTTTTTCATCAGCTCCTTCTGTAATCCCATGGGAACCCATACTCATTCATTGAAAACAATAGAATATAATCCTTCTAAGAGACCATCGTAATGGTGTCTCATAACCATATAATCTATCTCTAAAATATAATCCCTCCATATGAGATAAAAACTAAATATAAATCAAGTCTATATGTACATGTATATCATATTTAAAAGATAGATATTCTCATCCCATAGAAATATGAATATATTGATGCATATATAAAAGGAGTTTTATCATCCTACACTCATCACAAGACTCACACACAACCTCTATCTCTATTTTCAGGCCCAAATAATCATCAACAACACTGTAATTTCATTATGTATAAGAGAAATCAATGATAACATACTACAGATACTCAACCCATAACGTCTTCCAAATTTTAACCCCCGATGATATGTTGTACCTAATGGTCTAATGGTATTTGTATGAAAAAAACCACTCAACCATGAGATATATCCTCTAAAATCATAGGGAATGTACCAATTCTACAAACTCCATATCATGAGTAGGGTAATTCCTCTCATGTATTCCCAGTTTTCTGGATCAATATGCAACCACTTCATCCTCTTGCATTAGAATTTCTCTGATTCCACCTCTATATATGTCATAGTAAATTTTATATTCTATATCCATCATATGTGAAGTGAACATAGGTGTTTAGTTCGTCCTCCATTTTAGATCCATAAAATCTATATCTCTTATGCATATTTCCAAAAACACTTCACTGTCGTCTTGTACATATGTAACATCAATGCTTTAAGAATAATGAAGTATAAGATAACTCATCAATGATAAACTACTAAACTCATAATTCTCATAACTATGAATAATTTATTAGGATTTTCAAAAGAAAAGATGGTTGAAACCGTCTCTTGTTCCAAAAACACTTCTACCTTTATCATTAAATGGCCCAATTAGTGAACATCCTCAATTCATGAACTATATTTGTTTATCATGGTGTAAAACTGATGATCTCTCAAATTACAGTGGATGATGTTAAAATGATTTGTATGGTCATCTATTAACAAGTAGTACACTAATATTTCATCAATAAAACCCCCTATAAATTGATTAGAGTCATTTAAATGATGTGAATCGTCTAGGTCATGTATATTTTTGGTTTATTTGTCAAAACAAATTACATCACTACAAATTTGTACAAGCCATATATTATCCAAAAATAAGAATGATGTATTTGCAAAGGAAAAAACCTCAATTTGTGGTATCCTGATCTCAAATACATATTTGGAAATATAATGGAGCATTTCAAATGATCAGATAGATCATTTATGTAGATAAGGGAAGACTATTTTCCGACCTTCAACGAGTTCGATATCAGATAATACACACAGAAGAAAAAACCCCACTATCGTCCTTGGAGAAGAGAACATGATTACCCCAAGGAGATGTACTAGGATATAATATTCAGTTAGATTCTAGACCATTCAACCAAACATTAAACCCCTAAAGCTCTACTAGATCCATCATGTATGGTGGGATAGAAACATACTCAATTTCAGACACCAACTTGATCATGAACTAAAACTCTCACTCATGCAGTATTCAAGATAAGTACTCAATAAATAAATCCTTAATACATTGTATCACTATAGTGAAAGAATAATGATTCATTCCACTATAATTTAGAGATTATATGGATCCTAAAATGTGATTAAATCCAATATTTTCAGAATTTTTATTGCATGAATATAAATAAGATCCTACATACTATGGTGAGATTGGATTCCTAATTTTAGAGAAGGAAAGTAAATTATCCTTTAATAATATTTGATCTAAGACATGAATGTAACAATCTAATCTATAACATGAATCAATTCATGTCCAATAATTTCAATAACATATGGTTTCTAAAATAAATGGTAACCACCAATTTCAAGAGAACACACCTTGCGACGTATGATATTCACTAATTGTACTCCAAAAGATGTGTTGATACTTAATTCACTAACTAATAATTCCACATTCAATACTAAAAAAATTCAAATAGTTTATATAAAATGTAATATGATGACAATTTATCAAAAAAACATGGGAAATGGAATATGATACAAGATTCGTACCTATGCTAGTAGACAGTCCTACATGCACACTAGATTGAGCAGTATGAATAACTTGTATCTGACAAGCCCCTATACCCTAGTCTATATTCATACTACCTTATTATTTTCCATCTATCTAGAAATTATAATATAACACTGGGGTACCACATCCATTACATAAACTAGAATATCTTATGTAACCCCAACCACCTACCTGACGAGGAATGCTTAAGTAATTCTGAGAATCTAGAACCTGTCTTGATTACCTACCATTCCCCTTCTATGGTATACCCTAAAAAACAACTATAGGTGTCCAATTACCCCATGATAATGACAATACAAAGTGTTTTATAAATAGTGGCGGAGTTTTGTAACCAATATTCCTCATGGAAAACTCAGTAATAGAACATGGTTTTGAAATGGGTTCCCACTTCCCTAATTTTCTAACCGCTGTTTTCTGGGAAAAAATATCATAGTCGAACGTCCTACCACCAATAGAAGAGATCATTGTTTCCATAATTAATCATACTATTCATTTCATAAGGCCTCTATCAAATTACCTTAATGAAAAGTGCCTGATTTATCACATTTTAAAAACAAATCATAGAGAACACATTCACCTATGACCAGATCTAATGGAAAATGACTTCTAAAAAAATATTTCCATAGATATCACTTCTATAGATAAACATGGTTCAAATAACATAAGGTTGGTGAAATTTTCATTATAATACAACACTGATATTCCCTCTTAAGTTAGGTACATGAGATCAAGGGAATTATCTCTATAAATGCATCAAGATATAAATGGAAAAAATCATTATCTTGAATTCCTTCCAAGAAAACAACTCATGTTTCCTTTCTTTCCACGTAATGTCCCACCAACGCTTGGTAGGTCCATGAATTTTATATTGTAATGCACCAACCCCAGTTACCTAGAGTCGGTGCCTTATTACATAACAATGGCATGATCACAAAAGATCATGTCTCGAATGACCGATTAGTTTAGTAGCCTTGGAATCAGTAGATACATTCATTATGTTTACATTACATCATAAAAAGAAAACAACAACAACATAGTATCCATATTCCGCACTCATATCCCTTCATACTATCTATAAAGGTCCTTCATAAAATACTTCTTTACATCATATTAAAAATAAAACATAGAAAGGGGTGAGCTCAAATGCCCAGTAAGGATAACAATATAGCGGAAACTTTCATAAATAAGCATAAACATTTAAGGCATTGTATAACTAAAACAAATGCCTTTTTAACTTGAACTTCAACATAATATGGAAGAAAAAAAATGAAATAATTCCATTTACTTATTCACATGGATATTATACTATTTGAATAATCACTTGCAATATCAATAACCACTTTCATAATGATGGAATGCATAATGCCAGACTATCATAACCACATAGTCCAGGCCTTGTGCCAAAACTACAGATCAGATTTCGTGAAGGCCTTGTGACAAGATAGCAGTTTGTCTCATTAGACCTGCCAATGCATCGAGGAGCTATAGCGGGCTCCACCCGTCACTTATTTAGACCAATGCATTCCTCATATGAACAGGTTTAAACATAACATAAACAATCATATTAAAACTAGAATACGAAATGTCAATACTTTATCCATAAACCATGAATGGTATAAAAATATCAAATGAAAAATCAAACATATCACAAAACCTTCAATACTATATAGAATTTTTATATCATAATAAATCAACATAAAATAAGATTAAAATCCATCAAAGTATGTTGACATAGGGGAAATCAAAACTGTTTGAGAGAAATATCTCTCTTTTTTGAAATCATTTAAAAGTAACATAATTATAAAATAAAACATTTACTTTGAAAATATTCTTATAAGATTGTAAGGGAAGATTTGACGATTTTATAATGGAAGAAATTAGCCTCAACCACCATATAAGTTAAAAAAGTCATACTTACCTTAATTTTGTTGAAAATGTAAAAAAGGACCTTATTTGGAAAATGACAGAAAGATCCTTTATAAAATTCTTATAAAAAGTCAAAAAGGGTATAAATGACTTTAACCCATAGTCTGTAAAATATTAATAATGATTTGAAATTCATTTTTAATAAACATGTATGTGGATGATAAAGAGGTCCCAATAGATAATTACGTATAAACAACCTCAGATAATGAAGAGATTGTGAAATAAACCATTACCGTGTACTTTTCCTTGGACATGGGTAGGTTAACCTCCTTTATAATGGTGAAATAATTTTTATTAAATTATACAAGAATAATTTAAATTAATATGAAATCATATATGATCTTTTAACATTGCTTTTTTAATAATATCTTAGTATTATCGTAGTTTCGGGTGATAACTTACACATTTTCTTTTATATGTTTTGTTACTTAAGTCGTGTTTTTTATGGAATGTTTGTATCTTATTCATATACAGAATGATATCAAGTCCTTAAAAATTATATTTAATCATTAAATTGGAATTATTCTTGAATGGATATGATGTGGAATGAATCTCATCGCGTTCGTCGAGACGGTAGTCCGTACATTCACACGAGTGACAATATCATTCTTTTGATATTAAAATAATATATAATTGGATGGTATATTATATATACAGAATAAGTATCATGTTATATTTATTATTTACATGAATTACTCTTCATTATTATACCCATCCAAATAATAATTTATTGAAGAACAATAACAACACGACGTGGAGATGGTAAGTCGTACGTACACATGTATGGTGACATGTCATTCAAAGGATGGATAGAATACTGAATATTGTTGTACAATATTTATAATAACCTCAAAATATATATAAGATACCAGAGTTATTATTTTAGAATGGTAACAAAAAAGAAAGAAGAAGTTGAAGAAGAAAGGAACTTGAAAGAGGGTGGGGAAAACAGTACCTCTTCTTCAGGTTCTTCCTTTTGATTTGATCAAAAGGGCACTTTAGGTTGGCTTTCTAACAAGAGGAAGTTCTCTAGGATGAAGGTAGGATATTTTATAGGGTATTTGGGCAGAGGTTGGCCAAGCCCAAAGGCTTTGATGGTATGAATTTGAGTGAAGGGAGAGTGCCCTTTTTTAAGAGGGGTGAGGGGCACCTTAGGAAAATCAAGAAATATTATTTAATAATAAATTATTATTATGTTTCTAATGGATCAAAAGTGAAATATTAAAATTTTAAGGTGGTGATAGGTCAGAAACCATTCAACCAATAGGTTTTATACAAGTTTGGGTCACAATATTAACCTTATAATTTATTTTTAACTCTTAGTTAATAAGTTTTACATTGACCATGTCTCTTTGTATTTTTATATTATATAGTTAAAAAATATACTATATACTTCCAAGTGACCCCCATGTGGTCCATTAATGATACACTTATTGGGTATTTTGTTTTTGATAATTTCATAACAGCATTATTACTCCGAAAAAAATATATATAACCAATCCTAATATCTCATTTTTACCTAGAAAATTATTTGAATTCATAAAAAGTCTCAAATTATATTTATTTTGATATTTATAATATGAATTATTTTAATATTTATTAATTAGGTAATTACTGCATCATCATTATGTCATAAATAAATTAATTTTTTTAATGTATAAAAATTATAAATAAAATACCATAATGTAGGAAATATTTTTATATTTCTAATAAATATTTATAATCTAATTTATCTAATGTAAAACTCTATATTAAAAATGTTTTAGTAATTAAAGGTTGATTTTAACTCTTTTATATCTTCTATGAATTAAATAATAATAAATGTCCTAATCTAATCCACGTGGACCTAAATGATAATATTTTATTAATAAGGTTGTTTTTGGTTGAATTACACCTTTCCAATAGAATTAGGACATGTGTTAGGGTAATATTAATTTCATTTATACCGTTAATTACCCTATTTAATTTTAATCGTGGTAAATAAAAGAAAAAAGTTACTATTCATCAAAAAAATTATCTTATTGAACAACATAATACTCCTTGATATTAAATTTGTCTCTCGGATTTTCAAAATTCAACTCACAAAAGTAGTAAAATAATGTTTTATGCGAATTTCCAAATTCTCATAGGATGTGGGTAAAAGTCGGTGAAAAGTTCCATAAAATTTTTATATATCTAAAATTCTTCCAAACAAACTCCATTGAATTAAATTGAACATATATAGGTATTATGTATCAATTTTTACCTTAATTAAATTTAAATAAAATAAATAATTATTTAAATAAAAATGTGGTTTTAAACTATAACTCACTGTTTTTTCACTATTCATCAAAAATGGAATGTTTTTAGAAAAATACCAAAAATTAAACCTATGCTAATTTAGATATTCCAAATCCAAAAATGAATTCAATTTTGAAAGAAATTTTTTATTAAATTTCAAAAAGTGGTTATTAATATTCATAACAGCTAGTTTGATTGGTTGTCGTGTGTGTTAAAACTCAATGTTGCGTACAACACACACTACTGTTTTATTCAAAGAGAAGCATACCGTGGAAGCGTGGGGTGTTATATTCTCCCCTCCATCAAATAATTTCATCCTCAAAATTTTTAGAATACTACTTCATGAAAAGAATCAGTTGATTCTTAATCATAATTTCCTCGGGTTCCCACGTTGTCTCTTCCATCTTATGGTTTCTCCATAGATCTTTTACCAGACGAGTCGTCCAATTTCTCAGCACTTGTTCTCTTGTATCAAGATTCCTGATGGGCACTTCCCAATAAGATAGATCGGGTTCCAGTTCTAATTTCTCAAAAGTGAGTACCTGGGTTGGGTCATGCATGTATTTTCTCAACAGTGATATGTGGAACACATAGTGAACTTTGGAGAGACTTGGCGGCATTACCAAATGGTAAGCTACATCCCCAATTCGTTCTATAATTTCAAAAGGTCAGATGTACCTGGGACATAATTTACCTTTCTTATCAAAACGTATAACTCCCTTCCAGGGAGAAACCTTCGTGAAAACATGATCTCCTACCTGAAATTCCAAATCCTTTCTTCAGTTATCGGCATATCTCTTCTGCCTACTTTGAGCTTCTTTGATGTGGTTTTATATTACTGTTACCTTTTCCATTGTTTCCTCCACTAGTTCTGGGCCTACATAGTTTCTTTCACCAACATCATCCCAACAGGTTGGTGTGCGACATCTCATTCTGTATTACGCTTCATATGGTTCCATCCGAACACTTGAATGGAAGCTATTATTATAGGAAAACTCCATGAGAGTAAAATGTCGATCCCACATACCCTGAAAGTCAAGTGAGCATGATATCATCTTTTATTCTATGGTTTGAATAGTCCGTATTGATTGTCCATCAATTTGGGGGTGGTAGGCATTGCTCAGATGACATCCAGTATCCAGGGATTTCTGAATACTTTTCTAGAATCTTGAAGTAAAATGTGGACCATGACTAGAAACAATCGATAAGGGTACTCCATGATGTCTCACAACTTCAATAATATATAGTCCATATAGATGTTCAAGTGGTATATATTCTCTAACAGCAAGAAAATGTGTTGACTTGGTAAGATGATCAACAATGACCCATATTGCATCATTCCTTCTAGGAGTATTTGGTAGCCCCATGACAAAGTCCATAATTATATTATATTATTTCCACTCAGGTATGGGAAGAGGTTGCATGAGTCTTCCAGTTTTTTGCCTTCCATCTTTCACTTGTTGAAAAACCATACATCGTGATAAAAAATCAGCAATCTCCCTCTTCATGTGGTCTCACAAAAAATGTTCCTTCAAATCTCTATACATTTTGGGGCTACTGGTATGTACAGAGAAATTGGAACAATGACCATCATCCAAAAATTTCCTTTTTAGATCAGGTATATCGGGAACACAAATTATTTTCCCGAATTTCAAAATTCCATCTTCATACAGAATGTCACTCAATCTCCCATCATTCACTGCTTTAATCTTCTTTTGAAATTCGTCATCATTGGTGTGTGAACTCTTAATCATTTCTAGTAAAGATGGTTTGGAATCCATTTGAAAAACTATTAATGTTTCACCTTCCATTGCTATTCCCATGTATATATTCACTAGATCCATGAAAATTGGATCCCACTCAATTTTCATATTGTTCAAAACTACATTATAGTTTCTGCTCAAAGAATCATCCAACTTATTTTTCTTCCCCGAGTGATAGTGTATCATGATATCATAATCCCTGAGTAATTCAAGCCATATCCTTTGCCTCATGATGAGTTTTTTTTGTGCGAAAATATACTTCAAACTCTTCTGACCAGTATAAATATCTCATTTTTCACCATAGAGGAAGTTTCCCCATATCTTCAAAGAAAAGATCACAACTGCTAACTCGAGATCATGAGTCGGATTGTTTTGCTCATGAATTTTCAACTGTCGTGATGCATAGGAAATAACCCTATCATTCTGCATAAGGACACAACTATGTGCTGTCATCGATGCATCACTATAAATAACGAACCCATCATTCCTCGATGGTAGAGTCAATATAAGAGCATTGACTAATATTCTCTTCAGTTATTCAAAACAATCTTCACACTCTTTTTTCCAAACAAATTCAACCCCTTTACATGTGTGCTTTGTTAATGGGTTAGCCAACCAAGGAATATTATGGACGAAACATCGATAATAACCTGCTAAACCAATAAAACTATGTACCTCAGTTATAATCGTCGGTGATGTCCATTCTTGGATTTCCTTGGTCTTAGAAGGAACTATATAGATTCTATATTTACATACAATATGTCCAAGAAAAGAAATCTCTTGAAGCCAGAATTCACACTTGCTAAATATCCCATATAATTCATGTCTTCTCAGAGTCTTCAGGATAATGCGCAAGTGATTTTCATGATCTCCATAGCTTTTGGAGTATACCAAGATATCATCAGTAAATACCACCACAAAAATAGAGAGATATTACTTGAAAACTATATTCATTAGATCCATGAATAAAAATGGTGCATTAGTCTTCCCAAAAGGCATGACTCTAAACTCGTAATTCTCATACCTAGTTCAAAGTGATGTCTTCGGAATTTATTCCTTATTCACACAAAACTGATGGTATCCAGATCGAAGGTAAATCATTGAAAAGTACTGATCCCCAAACAGTTGGTCAAATAAATCATCAATGCGTGGTAGGGGATACTTGTTCTTTATTGTTATATCATTTATCTCCCTATATTTGATACAAAACCTAAAAGATCCATCTTTCTTTTTAACAAAATGAACAGGGGCGTCCCATGGAGAAACACTAGGGCGAATAAATCCCTTATTACTCAATTCTTATAGTTGTTTCTTTAGTCCCACTAATTCTAAAGTGGACATTATATAAGGGGTCATCGATATGGGCTTTTATCCAGGAATTAAACAAATGGAAAACTGAATTTCTCGTTCTGGAGGATGTCTAGGAATATCGTCTAGATACACATCTACATATTCCTTCACAGTAGGTACATCCTATATTTGAACATTCCTTTCCTTACCCAAAGTTATTTCATTCTCTTCTTCCCCAATAATTGAATTTAGTTGAGCTAATAGGGGTGGATCTAGGTAAGAATTAGGTGGTGACGATTCCACTCTAAAGATAAGTTTGTTCATTATCATCATTATCCAAAATTGTAACCTCCTTCTTACAATAATTTTTTTTCATCATGGTCTGAAAGCCAATACATACTGAGGATTATATCAAATTCAATCATAGGTATGATGATGAGATCCGCAGATAAATAAAATTAATTTCCTCTAATGGGGACTGATTCACAAAACATTATTGTAATGACACTTCCCATGGGATTTTTAAATGACAAAACCCTTGTTAAATCAAATTGGAAATATCTAATTTTATTAGAAAACTGTGAATATATGAAACAATGAGATGATCCAGAATCAAATAAAAAAATTTCTAAACTTGTGGAAACCATTTAATTACCTGCCACCACGTCTTTAAGAGCTTCTACCTCATGAGTTGTGATAGCATATGTTTGGCCTTGATCCCTTTGCCTTTTTTGAGGTAAGTTCCCCTAACTCTTAGGAAATTCATTTGCATAATGTCCCATCTCCCTACAATTGTAGCATTGGACACCGGTTTCTTCATTCTTCCCCTTGTAATCACGAGGTGGGTGGACTTTTTCACCACACTTTTAACAGACTCCCATTCCTTTTAAGAAAGTACTGGGGTGTTTCTTCCCACATTTACTGCAGGATGGATGTTCAAATTTTCCCTTATTCCATGTATTTCCATTACCAGAGTGATTAGCATATCTATTCTTCTCCTTCTTTTCTTTAAAGTTATAAGACTTTGACAATTCATTTTCTGTCTTGATAGCACATGAGACAATATCTTCATACAATGAGAATGTTTTTGAGGATAATGCTCAGTGGAGAAATGGTTTTAACCCATCAAAGAGATGATAAATCTTACTTCTTGGGTTATGTTTAAAATCTGCAGCATACCTCACTACCCTTGTAAAGTTAGCCTCATACTTTATGACATTCTCATCCTCCTTTTCCCTCAGACTCAGGAATTTTATTTCCATATCTGCTCGATGGTCACAAGGAAAGTATTTCTCTAATAAAATCACTTTTAACTCCATCTATTCCATATTTGATACTTTATCATCTTCCTTTGTTTTTTTATCAATGGCCACCATTGATTAACATCTCCAATGAGGCGATAAACTTCCATGATAACATTTTCCCTTTCACTACTCCCCAAAGCTTGAAATATTTTATCTAGGGAATTTATCCATTGCTCAGCTTCAATTGGTTTTGTACTCCCATTTAAGGTTGGGGGTTATTTCCTTATGAAGCGATCTAACATTGATCCTCCACGGTGAGGATTAGGGTGCTCCATATGGGTATGGTTATTATTCATAATTTGAGTGAGTTATTCTAGTATGGTGATTAGTTGATCAGTACCAGTTGCATCACCAGCTCAACTATATTTATCTTTAGGAGGAGGGAAATCCCTACATGAATTGTGTGCATTGATATGGTTTCCATTCCTTCCACTAGGTTTCATTTCTAAATAATGGAATAAAATAGATTAGTTTATGATTCAAAATACATAATTCCATACTTCTAAGACACTTAACATAAATTGAACTATTTATGGATATAATCCATAATCATAAAAATGTTTTCTTTTTGGATGTATATACTCATAAACCCTTCATAATGGTTTGTAATGCAAATGAGAGTTATCCTAAGCATATCCCATGGGAGTTTCGTAACCAAGAGTGCAGCAAGTCCCATTGTAGTTCACGAGTTTGTGTTTGAGTCTAGCTCAATGTGTTGTTTTGGGGTTTTACCCCTAGGTACATTGGTGCCAGAGCCGCATCTACCTACTTGTTTCCAGACAGGGATGTATTTCTCTAAAAACTCACAAAATCTCTACAATACCAAAATTTTAGGAAGTTCTTCTATAAAATACTCAAAATTAATATTAGGGATATATGCTCTATTCAGAGTTTATCTAAATATAGAATCCATGGTTTGTACTAAACTTGCTCTCATACTAACTATAACACCCCAACCCCAGTTTCCTAGAGTCGGTGCATTATTACATAACCTTGGAATTATCACAAAAGTTCAAGTCTCGAAAGACCAATTATTTTAGTAGCCTTGGAATCACAAGATATGTTCATAAAGTTTACATTACATCATAAATTGAAAACTATAACAACATAGTCTTCATATTTCACACCCATATCCCATAATAATATCCCAGCAGGTCATTCATAATATACTTCTTCACATACTGGGAAAAATAAAACATAGAAAGGGGTGAGATCAAATTCCCATTAAGGATGATAATATAGCGGAAACTTTCATAAATAAGCATAAACATTTAAGGAAATGTATAACTAAAACAAAAGGCTTTTAAACATGAACTTCAGCATAATATTGAAGAAATGAAATGAAATAATTCCATTTAATTATTCAAATGGATATTCTACTAGTCGAATAATCAAATGCAATATCAATAACCAATTTCATAATGATGGAATGCATAATGCCATAGTATCATAACCACATAATGAAGGCCTTGTGCCAAGAATAAAAACATGATTTGGTCAAGGCCTTTTTCTAAGACACTAGTTTGTCTCATTAGACCAACTGATGCATCGAGGAGCTATAGCAGGCTCCACCAATCCCTTATTAATTCCAATGCAATCTTCATATGAACAGGTTTAAACCTAACATAAACATTCGTATTAAAACTAGCATATGAAATGTCAATACATTATCAATAAAAAATGAATGGTATAAAAATAACACATCCACATTCAAATATATCACAAAACCTTCAATACTATATGGAAGTTTTGTATCATAACAAATCAACTTCAAATAATCTTAAAATCCATCAAAAGATGTTGACATAGATGAAATCAAAACTGTTTGAGAGAAATATCTCTTTTTTTGAAATCATTTAAAAGTAACATAATTATAAAATAAAAAATTTACATTGAAAATATTATTATAATATTTTTAGGGATGTTTTGACGATTTTATAATGGCCGAAAATATCCTCACCCACTGTATAAGTTAAAAAAATGCATTCTACCCTTAATTCTGTTGAAAATGTTAAAAATGACTTTTTTTTGGAAAATGACAGAATGATTCCTTTATAAACGACTTATAAAATGTAAAAAAGGGTACAAATGACTTTAACCCATAGTCTGTAAAATAGTAATAATGATTTGAAATACATTATTATGAAACATGGATGTGGATGTTAAAGAGGTTCCAGTAGATAATTACGTATAACATCCTCGAATAATGAAGAGATTGTGAAATAAACCCTTACCTTGTACATTTCCATTGTCGAGGGTAGGTTAATATCCTATTTAGTGGGGAAATAATTGTTATTTAACTGTAAAAGAATCATTTAAATTAATATGATGTCTTATATGATCTTTTTTCATTGCTTTGTTAATAATATCTTAGTAATATCGTTGTTTCAGGTGTCAACTTACTCGTTTTATTTTATATGTTTTGTTACGTAAGACCTGTTTTTTATGTATAGGTTGTATCATATTCATATCCAGAATGATATCAAGTCCTTAAAGATTATTTTTAATCCTTATATGATATTTCGTCTTGAATGTATACGATGGGGAATGAATCTCATCGCGTTCGTGGAGACGGTAGTCAGTATGTACGCATGAGCGACAATATCATTCTTTTGATTTTAAAATAATATATAATTGGATGTTATATCATATATAAAGATTGATTATCATGTTATATTTATTATTTACATGAATTACACATCAGTATTATACCCATACAAATAATAGTTTATTGAATAACAATTACACCACGACGTGGAGACTGTAAGCCGTACGTACGCACGTTTGGTGACATGTAATTCAACGGATGGATAGAATACTGAATATGGTTGTACCATATTTATAATAACATAACAGTATATATAAGATATTGGGGTTATTTATTAAAAATTGTAATAACAAAGAATGAATAAGTTGAAGAAGAAAGGAACTCGAAAGAGGGTGGTGAAAACATTACCTCTTCTTCAGGTTCTTCATTTTTATTTGATCAAAAGGTTTCCATAGGTTGGCTTTATGAATAAAGTAAGGGTTCTAGGAGGAAGGGATCATAATTTAGAGGGTATTTGGGAAAAGTTTTTCCAAGCCCAAATGCTTTTAAGGTATTAATTTGAGTGAAGGGGGAGTGCCCTTTTATAAGAGGGGTAAGGGGCACCTTAGGAAAATCTAGAAATATTATTTTATAATAAATTCATATTCAGATGATAATGGATCCATAGTGAATTATTTAAATTTTAAGGTGGGTATAGTTGGAAAACCCTTCAACTAATAGGTTTTAGACAGGTTTGTGTCACTATATTAACCTCATATTTTAGTTATAACTCTTAGTTAATTAGTTTGACATTTACCATGTCTCTTTGTATTTTTATATTATGTAGTTAATAAACTTACTATATACTTACAAGAGACCCCACATGGTACATTAATGATTCAACTATCATTATATAACTCCTAGGGCCGATCCTTAGATTTTTAGGAATAGAATATCAATTAATAATATAATATTTGTTTTAAAAACTATTTTATGTCAATTTTTTAAAATATTGGATATTTTGTTTTTGATATTTTAATAACAACATTATTAATTCAAAAAATATATATATAACCAATCCTAATATGTCATATTAACTTATAATTTTTTTTTAATTCCTAAAAGTCTCACATTATATTTATTTTGATATTTATAATATCAATTATGTTAATATTTCATTAATTAGGTAATTACTGCATCACCATTGTGTCATAAATAAAATAAATTATTTAATTTGTAAAAATTATAAATAAAATACCATTATGTACAAAATCTATTTATCTTTCTAATTAATATTTATAATCTAATTTATCTTATGTATAATCCAATATTAATTTTTTTTTAGAAATTAAACATTGATTTTAACTCTTTTAACTCTTTTTTAAATGAAATAATAATAAATGTCCTAATCTAATCCAAGTGGACCTAAATGATATTATTTTATTCCTATGGTTGTTTATGGTCGATATACACTTTTCTAAAAAAAATTATGAAACGTGTTAGGGTAATATTAAGATCATTTTTCTCTTAATTACCCTATTTACTTTTAATCGTGGTAAATAAAAGTAAAAAGTTACTATTCACCAAAAATTATTATTAAATTATTGAATCACATTTTACTCCTTGATATTAACCGTGTCTCTCGGGTTTTCAAAATTCCACTCACATAAGCGATAAAATTACGTTTTATGTGAATTTCTAAATTCTCCTAGGAGGTGGGTAAAAGATGATGAAAATTTCCATAACATTTTTATATATCTAAAATTATTCTAATATAACTCCAATGAATTACATTGAACTTATATAGGTAGTATGTATCCATTTTTACATTAATTATATTTAAATAAAATAAATAATTAATTAAAAGAAATTCGATTTCAAACTATAACTCATTGTTTTTCACTATTCAACAAAAATTGAATGTTTTCTGAAAAATAGCAAGAATTCACCCTAAGCTAATTTCGATATTCTGAATCCAAAAATGAAGTCCATTTTGGAAGATAAAATGCATAAAATTTCAAAACGTGAGTATTACTATTCACAACGGCTAGTTTGATTGGTTGGGGTGTGTGTTAGAACTAGAAGTTGCATACAACCCACTCTACTGTACAATTCAAAGAGAAGTGTACCGTGGAAGCTTGGGGTGTTACATATATTAATAAACCTTCACCCTCATATCTATGGGTGTCTCAAGATTCTTAAATATCAGCTGGATTAAATCAATCCAGAACTTTGATTCCTATAGTCCTCCCTCCCCCATGAATGCAGTGGGATTCTACTATTGGAACTCTCTAATTCATTTGGAAATTGATGGTGCGGTACAACCATTCAATGGGCTCATACATCGAATGATACTCATAAAGGTCTCAAAAAATGACCATCCATATAATTCTTAAGATCTATAAGAATATATGTGTTATCTATGCTTCTATTATGTTGATTTCCTCTCAGTTTTTGTTGTTATAAAAGACATGGAGGAGAAATTTTCACTAAAAAACAATTTAACTCCATAGGAAACAATCTATAACAATGTGGTAAACATCAGTTGTTGAAAACAAACATAGAAACAATACTTCTGATCTCTCTAAACATAGAATACATGTATTTTATAATGACATATTAGTTCAATTATTTCATTCCATTGGTACAACATTAATCATATATCATAGTTCAAACTTACAAGTATATATAACATCTAATAAATTTACTTATCAAGAAAAATTCATGCCAATATATATCCATATCTTTCTATAATGGTGAATTTATACTCATTTTATTCCAGACTAAGGAATAAGTATAAATATCAAGAAATAATAATATCATGAAATATTAATAAAACAAAATATCTGAATCACCTTGTGTGAAATAATATCCATTGTAATAAGACAAAAACCTTAGAAAAATTCCATCCTTGGGGAACCATATTTGACCCTATACATGGGTTAGATACTACCATGAAAAATCTCATTACCTAGTCCCAACACATCCAAGTTACCATTTTACCTTTCCCAAATTGTAGAGAAATAGAACAGAAAAACTTACTTCCTTTAATACCACTTTTTAACACCCCCATTCTATAACACTCTCACATGTCAAGAAATGTTTGGTTACGAGACATAAAACACACCTCCTTGTACAGAAGTGGCTACTAACTGAAATAGATGGTGCGATTGATATAGTGTGGAGACTTTACCCCCTGGTATAGAGTTACATTTTCGAAAAAATAATATAAATTACATAATTATAGTAATAGAAAAGTGAAAAAAAAATCTCATATCATTGGGAAATAAATTGAGGTACAAATAAAAAAATAGTATTGAATGATGAAATTATAAGATGAAATGTAACTAAATTTATATCTAAAAACAATACAATAGAAATAATTCATAAGACACAATGAAAACAAAGAATAATCCAATCACAAACACATTGTCGGTCACAACTCCAAAATCCATCCCATCAAGAAGAAAACAATCCACATAAATAAATAGTTCCTATGCCAAGTCACGAATACATTTAATCTGATCAAGTACCAAATAGAGGCCAAAATAGTGTTTGAGTATAACTCAACAATTCAATATCACTATGTCAAAATATAACCATCCTGATAATAAGTGTATGAAATTATGTGTTTTACAGGTGTATTGATTAATCAATTATCACAACATATAAAACAACCTACTTTGGCACCCTTTCAGAATATCTCTAAGCATGTAGAAAAATCATTCCAACAGAAAACTATATAACCATGGTAAAATGTAACCAGCTTCAACACCATGTTGGAATATATATGAGTATATCTCACAACTTCTGAATCTAAATCCCATATATCTATTGTATAAATCCCCAAATTTGGTTCAAACTAGTTGTATATGAATTTTAATAGGGGAATAGTAATATCCCACTCAATACAAGAATTATAGCATGGGACTAGGACTAGCCCACTCAATATAATCATTACAGAATGGTACTGGGCCCAGATTTCTCAATATAAAAATTATAGCATCATAAGACAAATGCTCACAATAACATTGATATCACAATATCTATTCGAACATATCATTGGTTAAATATGAAAATTCACATTTATCATTAAATTTACCCTCATTTTACCCACATGAATATCAATAATATCAAAAAGAAATAATCCATCACTTAGGGGTTTACATTAAGAAATCACCTAAGGTCTCATGTAATTCTAAACACACATTAATCTTATAAAGTGTTTTTTCAGACAAAGGGTAGCCAAAATACATTTCCAAACAATTGGATCCAAAGGGTCCCAAGAATAATACAATTTATTATATAATATATTTATGCACATTTCATATAGGAATAATAGAAATATTGAATATATATTCCAATTAAACATACTATAAGGTTATGATTTATACTCCCAGTCAATAAATGATGATAGAAAAATTATTCCAGAAGGATTCACTAGTATGAAGGAATGAGTATATGATTGAAAAAAGAATCCTTGATCATAACCATTAAAAATAAAAATCGACAACAACCATGGTCAACAGATTACACCACAATAACCAGAGATAAATGGGTTAGAATGAAAATAAAAAGAAAAACTACTCAATGTGGATTAGACTAATTATAGGTATGTCAATAATGGAGGATATCATACCAAAATCACCTAAGAAATTCTCTAGGGTTGAGTGGGGGATGCTGTATAAATGAATGAAAAAAATCATTCACATTCCCACATAAAATCATTTATAGTGATAAAAACAGGGGGTCTAATATATTCACATGTTGTGTAGTTATGTATAATGGGATACCCTAAAAATCTGCAACCTCATATAAATTTTAACCCTACTTGACATTTATATTATCTGAATGGTTTACACATCATCCAACAAGTTCATGCCCTACATTTGTTCATTAAATTACTAGAGGAATTTACATGTCATGTAACAAGTACACGTTTTGTAATCTACCAATAAATAGGTTGAATCCCAATTTCAATCAAAGGACCCAAACCATCTCCAAATCTATCCAACTATGGAATCCCCACAGAAACCCTTTTAAGATGTTTATATCCAAAATCTATTTATTTAAAAAAATGCCAATCATTTAGGTCATTTTCCATAAAAAGGATCTCTGCATATGGATAAGACTTGGAAATCATGGTTCAAATGAAAAACATAAGGAAATATGAACCAACAAAAAATACTATATATGTCATCATTATTGAAAATAAAATCATAAATTAATCATTAAATAGAGGCAGTAGTCCAAAAGTACTTATGGTTAATGGTTTTGTTTTCCATTGAATTAGAGGGATAGATAATATAGTTTATTGATTCTGAAAAACAAATATAATATAAATATAATAATTATTTATTATATTACCCTTTTATATAATATTTTTAAGGTTGTTAAGGAAATAGAATCATAATGCGGTATTCTACACAGTTCATGATTCACGTATACAAATGTTTCAAGGAATATGGGAGGGTGTTTAATGCTTGTACAATTATAATATTGACATATCAGTATAATAATGATACAGACGTTATCATATTAAGTTTTTGAAACTAAATTTTATGAAGAATAAGTGAAGATAATGATATAGAAAAATAATGGATAGGTTATAAATTTATATATCACATCGTTGATTATCTTCTTTACGAAGGGGGATAAACCCTTAAGGGATGGTATTTTGAAAAGACAATAATAACATTAAGGTGGATATGATTATGGAGGATATAATTGGGTGGGTGTTGGGGTGATTTAATTGGTTTATGTTGTAAGGGTAACTAAGGAGAGTATTACACCTTTTATAAGTGATAATGGATGTCATTTTTGTAAATACCCAAAAAGTTTCAATAATGGGATGTCTCTCTCATGGAATGTGGCTCCAAACATGATAAATAATTGAGTCGATCTGTGAATGATTTGATTAATTAATCAACCAACCATATAAAACTATTTTTAATCATTTTTTAGTAATTTTACTCTCAGATTCTTTATTTTTTCCATTTTTTTCTTTTACAGTGGTAACTAGTTTTTCCGTAAGGTGCCATGTCATTTTTGAAAAAAACCTGAAATTCATCATTATTAGATAATATGCACCCAATTATTTGATATTTTATATCTAAGTCATTTTTTACCTGATAAATGTGATATAAATTGATTTTAAATGAAAAATGAAAAATTCATTAAAAAAATTTATGATAAAATATTAGTTAATTTATAAAATATAAAATATTTGGTTCAACACTAAAAAATAGAATTATAAATTCGCATATGAAATATATATTTTGTCTTATAAAAATGATTTATAAATTTAGAATTCATAGTTATATAATATTAATTTCACATAAGTCATGTTACTTGAAAGAAAAGTGTTGCACCATTTTGTTAAATATTTTTATTTTTAGAAAAATATCAAAAAATAACCACATGAATATATATGTATTGTTAGTCAAAAAAATGATATCCACATTTGGAAATAAAATTTAATAAATTTTATATTTAAATATTAAAATAAATAATAAATAAAACCATTCATAATTGAAGATAACTTTGTTAAAATGTGAATTATTAATTATAACAATTTCCTATCAATTTTTTTTAATTTATTAAAAATATTTTAATAAAAATATATGTATATTTTATTATTATTATAAAATGAATATATATATTTTCTCATTATATAAAATATCGATTTTTATAAAAATATATTTCTGAGGATAAAATGATTTTCATACTGTTGTAGCTATTATAATTTGGTTAATTTCTAATAAAAGTAACCATTATGTTATTTATATAAATATTTAATAAATTGGTTACTCTTATTTATTCACACTAATAATATGGATATTTTTTAATGACTGTAATTTAATTACATACTATTATAACTTATTATTTATGATAGAGACAATAAATATAAAATAATAAATGAGAAAAAGTCCCAAAAAATAGTCACAGGGGCCGGAAATGATTAATCACATTAGATTACCCTAAAAAATAATGAAAAAAATAAATAGGGATAGATCTGTTATTGGAAAACATAAAACACAATCATTATATTTACATTTGGATGCAAGAAGATAAACAATCATATTACCAACACACCATGTGTGAAGAACCATCTTGTTACGGTGGATAAGAGCCCTAAATTTATGAATGTGATAGATAATATTCCAAGGGAATTCTCGGTGACCTTTAAATGCATTAACAATAATAGAACCATCAAATTAATATTCAGATATATTTATGGATCTTTTTTATCGATTTTTAGCCCTTGAAGCTTCATTAAATCCTGCACCACCATAAATTTACCATCCCCAAAGTAAGTAGAAAAACGAACAATAATAATGAAACGATCATCATGAACACTACCCCCATGAATGAAGCATGTCTCACTAAAACTATCCGCATTAAATTTTACCCCATTATAATGGGGAATCCATTTCACCAAAACAATAGGATTCCTCCACCCCGTATTTGGAACCCCAGTGGAGCTTCTAGGCGAATCAAAAGAGTGCAGAACCAGAAAAATGATTACACCATTACACTGCACACCAATAAAGAGAGAAGATTTATGAATTTTCACATGTTATAATGGTTTTTAAGCCAATTTTATTGATTAAATACAAAAAATTTCATTTCCCATATAGCCCATCATGTAATGATGATGAGATAGGTCCACCCTTTAGATTGTGCATGGTCCCTCTCCTAAAAATTCCAAGATTCCTACAAAATTATTCCATGAAAAATATCTGTTATGTTTCTTCCATACTTTTTAAAATGTTGTAAATTGAATCTTATTTTCTTTCATTACCTTGGTCGCTCGAATTTCCACGAGATTCAATCATTATCAACTTTAGTGTATTTTGGATTTCCACTATGCTGGCATTGTTAATAAAAATTCATGATTGTCAGTTAAGAATAATCACATGATTTGTCACTCTATCCCTTATCCCATTGGGTTTTTCATTTTTATAGTTTCTTCAGTTTCCATTTCATCCATTTTTAACTTGGTTCCATCAAAATTCATCCCTTTCTAAAATGAAAATTGATAACATGGGTGATGATCAATATAACATAATTAACATAAATATTCCCATGAAAAAATAAGCTATAATTGTTTCACATTATAACAATAAAATGAGATCATATAATTATTCAAAATAATCTTTTTTCTAAACTCGATTCAACGTATATCCCCCTAAGGATGACATATATCATTCATGGTTTAACATTTATCAAATTTACTTGGTTTCATTGTGAATTCAAAACCTAATCTTGAAAATCAAGATCCAACAATAACATGAAATTTCATAAAATAATCTAAAACAAAATATCAATGGAATTTGTGTTCTCAAAATTGAAAATTTTCAATTATCTAAGAAATATAATATAAATTAATATGTAACTTAACTTATCAATCACTTTGTTTCAATCTATTTTATCCCAGATTACATGCCTATTAGGTAATCTGAACTAAGAATATTAAAACCCCTTATAATGGATGATATTGAATTTGGGATTGACCAAAGGATGTACCCCGAGACTATATATCAAAGTGTAAAATCATAGGGTCTCTCATCATGTATTGGTGTGATGATCATGTCATTGTTCAACCAACTCTCTTAGAGTGATTAACATTAGGTGCATATGTGCCACATCTGCATCTAGATTCCAGTATCCTTTGAGTGATGTATTTCTAGGAACAATACCTACACATGAATTTTTTAATATTACAGGATATCATCATATACGTAGATTTATCTTTAGGGTTTTCACTATATCTATCTGACCCAAATCCCCAAATAAAATATTCATTATTTAATTAACCTTATGTTACATTATTATCTCCAATTCATAGATATATCTGTGGAATTATGATTAACCTTAACAAATTAACCCTTAAATTATTCACTATAAACAACCAAATATTCAATTTTATAAAAACTCTTCCATTGATTACAATTTTGACTCCCCAAACTGACACAACTATATCTAGTGTGATAAACACATACTTTACATACAATCCTTGATACTAGTCTTTATTTCTTGCATATAACCATAAAAAATTACAAAATCAATAATGATTATTTAATTTCATAAAAATAAATTAATATATAGATAATTATATAACTAGGAATCATCATAAACATATGATGGACATTTTCATTGTTACAAGTAGAATTTGATTACATGAAATACCAAACTCTATAATCTATAATTATTCTTTAACATAAATAATAAATTATTCAATACTTGTCATCATTATAAACATGTCGCATGTAATACATTTATTTATATCCTGGGAAATTAGAACCATAAGTATGGGTGAGCCTAAATTCTTAAAAAGGGAAAAAACAAAACTGAAATAATAATTTCATAAACATGGCATAAATATTATGGAAATAAAATGTAAATTAGATAAATCCATAGTAAATTTGAAATAAATAGTATTCAATATCCACGATAACAAACTAAAATAAAGATATCAATAATATTCATCTCATACCAATGAAATGAATTATTTTGGATATCAAATACCTATTATGAAGGCCTTTTAAAAAACATTATCTTTTTAAGAACCCAGATCTTCATTCCAAGTATGTTTTTCACTTTTCTATTGTTTTTGAGAAAAATAGGAGTTTCTAGAAATTTTTGAAGTACACGTCGTGTACTTATATGTACACGTCGTGTACTTAGTTTCTACAAGTTTCCATGTTCATTCCATGTAATGGTCGAGAACACAACAGCGAGTGGTGACCTAGAGGCCGCCTAAAGTGGGGCTCGTTAAGGGCCAGTAAACACCGTGAACATATAAAGTACACACCATGTAGTTTTCTATTGTTCATTAAACAGACTGAGGTTGTGTTTAATTGGCATAGGTAACTTCTTCTTCTCATTCTTCGACTGAGCACATCCGTACGATTCTGATTCTTCTCGGATCCCCCAATTCACTATCCATTCTCTGAATCGACCATCATTGATTGCATTGGGATCTCCATGGTAAGCCATTCATTCTTCTAGATCTTTTTCTCTTGATTTACCCTCTCTCTCAAGTTATCACTGGTTGGAATTTTTAGACGCCTTTGGAGATATACCACTTTGTATTTTGATACAATGGCTTATGTCGGGGTATATCACTCTCATGACACTGAGGTAGGTGGTTTGTGCCTATCATAGATAGTCTTCGAGTTATATGTTCAAAAGTGGCCAATTCCCTTGAACGTTGTATTGCATGTTTATGGTGTTAACCCCTTTTTTGGACTCCTATGCCATGTCTGATTGGATAATGGTTAATTATTGAGATTAGGGTTATCTTTGATATGTTGTGATGGTTGTTCCCCTATTTTCATGTTTTGACCATTTGGTAGTGCTTTTATAGTTAGGCTAATTTTTTCTTTCCCATGCCTTTTATTGTAGGGTGGAGTGATTATTTATATCTGAAATTCATTGATGTGTTGTAGATTGTTATTCCAATTAGTCCTAGAGGTTTACTTTTGATATTGTTAATCGTTTATGTTTGATTGATTTACACATGGCTACTGGAACCTAGTGTAATAAGGCCATATGGCATATTGACGTTGAGGGATTTCCCATAGTGTATGTTATAATTATCACGCTGCGAGACAATATGAGGGATTGATATTGACTACTCCAACAAAGTGCCTATATTTACATTACGAGACCACATGAGGAATTGACGTTGAGTACTTCTTTAGAGTTTTTGTAGTTTACTGTTAAAAGGCTATAGGGGGAATTGAGGATGAGTGCTTCCTCAGAGAGTCATTAATCACACATGAAAATTGGGGGAACTGAATGTGAGTGATTCCGTAGGGAGTATTTTGTATGTCATTCCATGTATGGTAAACCAGAGGGGTTAGGATGTGGAAAAACCCCAGAGGGTTGCTTGTTTTTGTTTTGGATGATTATTTTCTATAGAATATTGATTGTAAATGGAATTGTAGTATTTTTTACGTTTGAGTACTTCCTTATTTATTTCTACATTTTTCTTCTCACCTCCATATATAATCATTGAATGTTAGGAACAAATCATTGGAAGGCTGTCTACATGGATTAGTCTGACACCATGTTTGGGTCATGCTTTTGGGCCCAAACAATTTATATTTCTATAGGTATAGATATGGGATGGTTCCCTTCTACATCAGGTGATTTATTGCTATAGAAATGGAGAGCATAGGACCAAGCCGATGTTAGTGATGCTACTGGAGATTTTCAATTTTCTTTTGTACATTGGTTCATTACCGTTTTCTAGCATTAAGACTTGTTTGGATGCATTCATAGACATCTTTATCATGCGTCATTTAAATATGTGGGCTTCATTTGTTTATTACTCCCATTGTTTACTTATTACATGTTTTATTGCTTCCACTTTTACTATCTTTTTTACTACCATTGTGTTACTCTACCAAGGAGGGCATAGTTTCCCCATTGTCAAACCCAAGTCCATCACTACTAGTCGGCAACCTCAGGTGTTTGGGTAAATGTTCTTGAGTCCATGTGACCTACCGAGTACAAGGCACCACTTGGTGGATTGTGGAACCAGGCCGTTATAATGTGGTATTAGAGGATTATTTTCTTCTTTGCTTACTTTTTGGAGCCTACATAAATTGATTGTAAGTAATAGGTAGTTGTTAATATGTTATCCCTATGAGTAGTTAACCCGTGTATTGGGAAAATCCAATTTACCTCGATAATATAATTTTTATGATTATTCTATTATTACAATTGATTTTATTTCCCCAATAAGTGATTCACATGTTTTTTTCTATTATTATTGATAATATTGAGGTTCTATTTATGTTGCAACCTGATGAGATGAGGGTATTCCATCTCATGCATCATATAGGCACTTGGTAAAAATCACATGTCATGCATTATTTCCATTCCATTTTGGGAGTATTAGTGATTGCATGTTGTGGTGATAGATGTTGTTTTAGATATGCATGCTGTTGAAATATATTCCTTGATAGAATAACTATTTTTTTAGGGTATTTATTTGTGTAAGGTTTTGTTTGAATGAACGCCAATCTTCTTGTTCTTGAGGTGTTATGGGCCCTCACGGATCAGAATTTGGGTGATCATTGCCTTGTTTCCCTAGTATATGGCATGTATATGATGCGACACGTTGATTCATGGGGAGTATGGACCCTCATATATCCTAATTTGGAACCTTAATGTTAAATTCATTGTTTTTAGGCTCTGGATTAGTTTCTGAGGCTTACTGTCTGAAAAAACCAAGAATACACAGTGTGTAGTGGTGAATACACACCACGTGTCCTTCTGTTCGGGAAGGAAAATGTTTTCTTTTGTACATGTCGTGTAATGTATCTACACACTGTGTAGCCTCTAATCGGGTTACTGACTATGTGGGTAGAAACACCGGGTTGGGGAATCTTTGGTGGGACACACCGTGTACCGGATGTACACACTATGTTGCATAGACCATGTGTCCACCCGTGTGAAAAATTACACAAATAGATGAAAACAGAAGTTGTAGACCCCATGTCAAGCTTGAACACACCGTGTATTGTAACATTTTTATCTAGCCATGTAACTAACAACATGATATGTTGATGTTTGTGTAGTACATGTTATGTATCGTAGTAACACTCCATGTATCCTTGTTCTAGGAGAACCGTGTGGCTTAGTCGTGTAAGGGAACTCGAGCAGGGGAAGAGGATTCAAGTACACACTGTGTGTTATGACAACACGCTGTGTGAATGGGGTGTTACACAACTAGTTTTGGCAAGAGTACATGCCCATGTGAAGGCTTAAGGGAATAAGACGTGTATGCATTATACACGTTGTGTATCCGAGATTGGAAGAACATGAAATCTTTCCCACTCTTATTCCCTTCATAGAATTCTATATTTCAGTCCCTTTTAATCTTGATCTAAGGTGTGTGATTGACCATAAAGAGTCATGACATTGAGACATCTTCCAGTTGCAAGGAATTTATCAGACACCAGACATGGATGATTATGGACTACCTACAGATTCTCCAGTTATGCCAGTCTGGCCACCAGCCATCATTCCGGACATAGGTGTTGATGCACATTTCAGAGAGGGAATTATAAAGATAATCCAAATATTATAAGGGGCATTGTCTCCTACCCCATCGATGGAAGAATTGATGTGTGTCTTTCAGTAGAAGCATCTTCCCACCTTCTAAGGGGATGGAGAACCCCAGGCTGTAGAGTCATGGCTAGAAGCAACGTTGACGATCATCAACTATATTGAGACTCCTCTGTAGAGGAGGGTCAATATTGATACATATATGCTTCAGGATTCCGCTGGGAGATGGTGGGATGTGATATCACAGGTTTAACACCATCAAAATATGGAATGGGAGAGTTTCAGCACACCTTCTACGATTACTTCTACACGGAGACCATGATGGCCAATCAAGACTGAGAGTTCACGAGTCTAGATTAGGGTACACTTTCTGTTATGGAGTATTATTCTCTATTCACCGAACAACAGTTCTTTACACCCTTTCCGGGAGGTGATGAGTTATTCCTGGAAAGGAAGTTTGAGGATGGTCTCAGGTAATATATCTAATCTCGGGTGAAAATCGTCTGGATGACTTCTATCCCAGATATAGTCATCCAAGAATGGATCACAGAACCTAATGTGAGTGATTCTTGAGTTGTGGGTCAAGTCAGTTCACCATCCAGAGTTAGTTCTTCTCTGGATGATAGCAGGAAGCGTTGTAGGGAGATTACATGTGGAGATCCAAGAAGGCGTGATGCACTTTTATGTATCTAGATGGTATTCCATCAGTGTGGAATGTTTGAGAAAACGAGGCCACATTTACAGAGGGACCTAGTGGAGTGTGGATCATGCGGGAAGATGGGTCACCTTTAGTTTTTCTATCATATCTTCTCACCAGTAGCTAGTGATAGGGGTTCTTCTATAACTCTGAGTTTAGGAAAAGAGCCACCAATTACTCCTCAATTAGGGAACTGGAGTTATTCCGGTCGTTCATGCGGAGGTGGAGGTCATTGCCATTGTAGTTAGTCATCGGGCCTTCAATGACAGTAGGTTGGATCAGCTCAGAGTGGTCTGGTAGGGTCGTAGGGCCATCGTACTGGCGAGACGTTGCAGTGGAGCCGACCTAGCAGGAGCAGGATCCCATACCCACTACATTTCAAGGTACAATTCTTGTTATCTTATTTTTAACATCTTCTCATTTCGATACAAGAGAGTCCCATTGATTTATATATGTTGTTTTTGTAGAGATCCTTGGGCTCTGTATATTTTCTTCAGCTGATATCTTGACGTTAGACACTCTATTGGGGACTATAACGGCTAGTGTACAACAGTGAATGGATTTCCCTCTTGAGGTTGGTGGGTGTCACTTAATATGGGACCTCTATGTCATAGAGATGACGTGATATGATTTCATCCTTAGAATGGACAGGTTAGTTCTCTTCTATGCATTTGTTGATTTATATCTTCACAGGATGAGTTTCACAACACCAAAGGTCCGATCCTTTTTTCGTAAGGGTGAATGGGATGTCCTTGAGAGAATAGATTTTCTCGAGAATCATGGTTTTAGAGGAGTTACAGCGCAGAGTTTTGGTCTATATTTCGATGACCAGTGGACTTCATAGATGGACTTTCCTCCTATGTTGGATCGTTTCAGGAATTTCATTCAATATGTCTTTTTTGGTTTGCCTCCAGAGCGAGAGGTGGTCTTTTTTATAGAGCTTGTGCCTAGAGTGGTATAGGTGTCCATTCCTCCTTATTGGTTGGTTACAATAGAGATGCAGAACCTCAAGAATCAGTTGGAGGAGTTGCAAGAAAAAGGATTCATCTGAAACAGTACTTCTCCTTGGGGTTCACATGTCCTGTTTGTGAAGAAGGTGGGTGGTAACCTCAAAATTTGTGTGGGTTATCGAAATTTGAACTAGTTGATGGTTACGAACCGATATCCATTGCCAAGGATTTATGATCCCATTAATCAACTTCAAGGAGCCCAGTTGTTCTTGAATATTGAATTGAGATCTGGTTACCATCAGTTTCATGTTAGACCATCTAATATACTGCTTACAACATTTTGGAGTAGGTATGGTCTATACGAGTATGTGGTTATGTCGTTCAGTCTCATTAACATACCTACAGTTTTCATGGAACTGATGAACTGAGTGTTTCATCCATACATGGATTATTTTGTGGTAGTCTTCATGAACGATATCTTGGTGTACTATCACACTCAACATAACCATGCTACCCATCTTGTGATCGTTTTGAGTACACTGAGTGGGAATCAGTTATTTTCTATGCTCTCAAAATTTCACTTTTTGGATGGACATGTTTCACTTATTGGGTCATGTTATCTCAGAGAAAGGAACCAAAGAATGTGAGAGTAGTAGTTTCATGGGTTCATCCAAAGAACGCCTTTGAGTTACAATGTTTTCTAGGGCTGGATGGATACTGCAGATGTTTCATACAATATTTTTCTTCCTTAGAAGCACCCAATACAGGCCTGACTATGAAGGGTGCAATGTACTTGTGGTCAGATTATTGTGAGTCAGCCTTTCGTGAGCCCAAAGGGGGTTGACATCAACACCGATACTAGAATTTCTAGAGTTGGGGAAGAGCTATACTGTGTAGTTTGATACATCAAGTATCAGGCTATGAGCTATTCTTATATATGGGGGATCAGTCATTGTGTACGGGTCTCGGTAGTTGTGGCCACGTGAGAGGAATTACCCAATGTACGATCTCAAGATGGCTGAAGTTGTTCATTCATTATATTGGTGGAGACACTATCTTCTGGGATATAATTTTTTTGTTTCCACTGACCTCAAGAGTATAAAGTATATCTTCAATCATCGTGGTTTGAATTTGAGACAGACAAGGTGGGTTGAGTACCTTCAGTCATTTGACATTGAACATGCCAATATGCCTGGAAAAGGTAACACATTGGTTGATGAACTGATTAGGAGGACACACAATAGGCAGTTCAAGAGGCCAGTAGTGAGTGGCATTGTATGGTTCTTTTCACTAAAATGAATTTGGAGGTGAACGACAGACATTGGCATATGGTTTGGTCTTCAGTAGATTTTAACTCTACCGTGCTTGATCGAGTGCGAATGAGTATTCTATCATATTCTAAAGGCCTTGTACTATGTGAGAGTGTGTCAGGAGAGGACCCTATTCCAAGATGGACCATTGGAGAGGATGATATCTTCTATTTCCAGGGGAGCGTATGGGTGCCTTCAGACTTATGTGAGGAGTTTATGTGAGACATTTATTCCTCAGTTTGGGAAGCTCATCCTGGTGTCACCATGATGTATCATGATCTACACCATCAGTATTGGTGTCCAGGTATGAAAAAATATGTTGGTGGTTTTTTAATGAGGTGTTCCACCTGTCAGTAGGTGAATGTGGAGCATCAGCGACTAGCTGGGCTTTTGCATCAGTTACTCATTCACGAGTAGAAATGGAACGATGTCATGATGAACTTCATGACATGTTTACCAATGTCTCCTCGATGGAATGATGCATTTTGTGTTGTCATGGACATACTCATGATGGTTTCTCACTTCAGGCTGATCAAGGATACCTTCCGTGATAATGAGTTGGGATGGCTTTTCATCCGAGAGATTGTACGTCTACATGGGTTTCCACACTCCATTATTTTAGATAGGGATTCTTGTTTTACTTCATTGGTTGGGATGGGACATTAAAAGGATTTTGGTACACATGTACTTTATGTACAACTAACCATCCCCAGATAGATGGACAATGTGAGCATACGATTCGGGTCCTTGAGGACATGCTTCAAGAATGAATCCTAGATTTTGGAGGTTCTTGTTAGGAACACATACGTCTTGTGGAGTTTTCATACAATAATAGTTTTCATGAAACTTTTCATATTGAACCTTTTGAGACTTTGTACGGTAGGCCATGATGATCACCCTTATGTTGGCTGGAGGCAGGAGTGGCAGCTATGTGGGGACCTCGACTTGTCTAGGAGACCACCAAGCAGATAGAGTTGATTTAGAAGGGGATGGATACTGCACACTCACAACATATGTCTTATGCACATCGAAGTAGATGACCATTGGACATTGAGGTTGGAGATCTGTTTTTTCAGCATTATACACCGAGGTTGGGAAAAAAGAGGATTAGGATGCAGGGTACAGTTTCACCGAGGTACGTCGGGCTGTTTCAGGTGTTGGAGATAGTCGGGTCGGTTGCCTATTGGTTATAGTTACCTCAGAGGTACTAGGATATGAATGATTTAGTCCACGTTTTTTAGCTTCGATGCAACTTTCAGATCCATCTCATGTTTTCAATAGGAATAGGTTCAGTTAGAGGTATATGCCTCATTCATGGAGCATCCTATCTAGATTGTTTATCGAAGTGAAAATGTTCTCATTGGCTGGTCTGTTCCTCTGGTATGAGTGCTATTGCAGCCTGGGCGACTACATGATGAGAATTGGGAGAGGGATGCAGATTTAAGATCACTGTGACTGGAGCTGTTCGAGGATTCATTTTATATGCCTAATTGCTTGGGAAATTCGAGGAAAAAATTTCATTAAGGGGGGAAGTTTTCAAGAAACCATCCCTTCTTTTCAGGTTGTTTTTCTCTTTTCTGGTGTTTTAGAGAAAAGTATTGCTTTCCAGAAATTTTGGAAGTACACATCGTGTACTTATATGTACACATCATGTACTCAGTTTCAAGATGTAGCCATGTTCTGGTCATGTAACGCTCGAGCACACAGCCCTGTGTGGAGGCCTGGATGCCGCCTAAAATAGGGCCCGTTAAGAGAAAGTACATGTTATGTACATTATTTTTATCATTAAATAGATAGGTTGTATGTCTATGTGGTAGAAGTATCTTCTTCTTCACCTTCTTTGACTAAGAGATTTTGTATTGTGCTAATTCTTCTTTGATCCCCCATGTCACTGTCCGTTCTCCAAATCAACAACTGTTGATTGCGTTGGGATCTCCACAACAAGATCTTCCTTCATCTAAAGCTTCATCTCTTGATTTCTCATCTTTATCAAGTTATCCTCTGTTGAATTTTTTAGATGTTTTTGTAGATCTACCACATTCAAGGTCAATACAAGGGCTGATGCTAGCGTATATCGATCTTAATACACCGAGGTAGGTGGTTTGTGAATTTCGAAGTTAGTCTTTGAGTTATATGTGAAAACATTCCATATACCCTTGAACGGGGTATTTGTGTGTTTATAGTGTTAACCAGTTTTGTTGCCCGCTATGCCTAGTTTGATTGGATAGAGGTTAATGTTTGATAATAGCGTTATTTTTTCTATGTTTTTAATGTGTTTCCCATGTTATATTTTTTTTACTGTTTGGTCTAGCTTTGCATGTTCGGCTACTTTGTTCCTTTCCCATACCTACTATAATAGGTTGGAGTGATTATTTATTTCTGACATGCTATAATGTGATGTATATTGTTTATCGAAGTTGTTATAGAGTTTTAATTTTGCTGATTATTATTCATTATGCAGGATTTCTTTACACAGGGCTGAATGAACTTGGTGTAGTGAGACTATATGGGAAATTGACGTTGAGGGCTTTCCCGTAGTGTTTTTTATAATTATCATGCTGCGAGACCAAAGTGGGTATTGACGTTGAGTGCTCCCTCAGAGTGTCTATATTTACGTTACGAGACCACAAGAGGAATTAATGTTGTGTGCTTGCTCAGAGTGTCTATATTTTATCATTGAAAGACAATAGTGGGAATTGACGGTGAGTGCTTCATTAGAGAGACATTAATCACACATTACTAAATGGGGAATTGATGGTGAGTTCTTCCTTAGAGAGTCATTTGTATATCTCTCCTTGAAAGGTAATCCAGAGGGGTTATGTTATGAGAAAAACCCAAAGGGTTTCTTGGTTTTTTGGATGATTAATTTCTTAAAAGTAATGATTTTATATGGAACCGTAGGACTGTTTAATTTTGAGTACTTCCATGTTTACTATTTCCTTTTTCCTATCACCGGACATATATATTCACTAACTGTTAGGCATAAGACTTTTGGTGGTTTCCTACTCGGATGAGTCCCACACCCTGTTTGGGTCAAGATTTTGGGCCCAAATAGATTATATTGTTGTAGGTATATATAAGGGAAAGAACCCTTCTACTTCAGGTACTTGATTTCTGAGGATATGGTGATCATGGGACCAAGCCGAGGCTTGCGATGATGTTGGAGATTTGTTGTTTTCTTTTGTACCATTTTTTATTAATTTTTTCCAGTATTAAGACTTGTTTGGATGCTTTAATAGAAAAATGTATCATGTGTTATTTATATATGTGGGATCCAATTGTTTACTACTCCTACAGTTTACTTTTAACATGTTTTACTACCTCTTATATTACTAGCCATTTAACATCTTCTGTGTTACTCTGCCAATGAGGGCATAGTTTCCCCACTGTCACATGCAAGGCCCTCGCTACTAGTCAACAGCTTCTGTGATTTGGGAAAATGTGCTTGTGGATTTGTGAAAAACATGGTATGGGGAACCTCTCTGTGGATTCTAGAATCGAGATATTACATTCTTGTTATTAGAAGAGTCACACAAAAAATCCAAAACCATTTTGTATAATGATATGTGTCGATGTATCTATGGGATATATAATTCCAGACCCCACCAAACACCGTAATATGATTAATGTATTCACCATAGTATTCATGAATTTTTTTTATATTATTCCCTAAATAACCTCTAATTGATAAAATCATGTCTACATTTATATTTAATAACACATAATTTTAATGCATAATAAACACATGTTTACAGATGATAAAAATCAAGAATATCAACAATTTTTCGAATTAAAATAAATGTGCTAACATGATCCTAACCCATTTATAGGAATATGTTTTTTTGTCAAATAATACATACTAAACAAGCCAATATTAAATCATATTGGATTTACAATATATGAAACACCAATACTTGTACCCATTTTAAATAAACATCTGATGTGACTATAACACATTTAGAGGAATAACTTGGATGATTAAACAAAACGTTATCAATGTTCTAATAGTCATCCATATAGGTGAAACAATTTATATAAATATAATTAATTTCCCCATGTCAATATGAATAAATTATTTATACGGGAACAACATTGAATCATAATTATGTAAAATATGATCTTCATGATATATATATCAATATGAACACTTCTAATTCAATACTAGAATAAACATTACATTATTCATCTTGATAAATAAATGTCATGTTTCAAAATGAACATACCCTTAAGGAAATAATGTATACATATACGGGTTTTAAAACATATGAAAAAACCCCTTACAAAAACAAATCTTCAATGAGTATCTCAAATGTACGGATTAAGAATTGAGTTGTTTGATATTGTGAGGTAAATACCTCAAATGATAAATAAATATACTAGATGATAAATCATAAATCAAAAACCCCCATTATGGTAAATAATTATGAAAATAATAAGTGAAAGGGGGATGAAAAACTAAAATTCCTTTTAGAGAAAAAATTATCATGGATATAAAATAAAAAATTACATGTCAATTTCAAAGGTATGTTCTGAAAAGGAGATATGAAATATTTTTAAAACATTAATTTTAAAAATATAACATATCCTTGAAGTGTCCTGATGTTTATCATACATAAATAAGTATAAGATGATAAAACATATAAACGTTTATGTAAAAAACAGTTTCTAATATTTTCATAATACCATTTCAAAATAATAACATTGTAATAAGAGTAAAAATTAATATTTTGAATCTAAAAAACATTTTTACCATTATTTTGGAGATAACATATAATAAATTTATTTATTAGAGGACCCAATCATGAAATTATATTGTTTATGATGAAATAGTATAAATCATGGATGGTATACAGGAGAAATAAATATCATTCACATGAAAAATGATACATAAATAATAAATCATTTGAAATTTGGATTATGATTTATAAGTTTAAAAAATTATAGAAAACGATGGACTATAATATAGGTTCATTATTTAACCAACTTATTTGAAAAAAAATTAGCTGAACAATAAAAATTTTAATTTATTAAAATTCAGTTGCCTAAAAATATTATTACTTTGGTAAAACATGAGTCCATATAAATTTAATGAAAATAACATTATTTGGATTTTTTTAAATGATTTTTATAAGTAAATAATGAATAAAAAACTAATTTGTTAGTAAATAAATGGAATATTATACTGTGAAATCATTATTTATAACATGTTACATGTCTCAAAGAAACAAAATTGAAACCCAGAAAACAATTGTAGTATGAGTTATACTTTAATAAAAACCATTGAAATAGTGTTATTATAAATAATAATAAAATAATATCATTTTGAGATAAATAATTATTTTAAAATATAATTTGGTATTATATAATCTGAAAAAATATTATTTAGTGCATAATACAAAATATGTTTCCATGAGAGAAACTTGAGATGAAAATCTTTACCTTAGTTCTGATATATTCTTCACTAGCAGAAAATGTCCTTAATAATTAAATTATGTTTCTTAAATATACAATGAATATCCTAATACATAAATATAATTATTTATAACCCTCATTTATATTCTTTATATATATATATATATATATTAGTTAATATTTACAGATTTTTAATATAGGTATGGGTAATAATTAACAATTAGAACAAGTCTCATAAAAGTCTAATTGGTAGATATCATTTTTTTCTAGGTAAATTAAAATTATAAAATATATGATAGTTTAATTTATGTTATATTATAGTTATGAAGATATAATTTTTTTTCTATGGTTGTTTTGGTAACAAATCATGAGGATGAGACCTTTAGTGTTCTTGTTTTAGAGATTTTTTACAAATGAAATGTGGTTTTTAATTATTGTGTTAAATATTGTTTTAAAAATAACATTAAAAATAAAAATATACATACATATTTATGTCATATTATAACATTAAATAAGTTATCAAAATCATTCATGACATAAATGAAAACTATTTGACATGATTGTGGTAAAACTGTCCCCAACATAAACATACAATGATAAATTGCTTATTATGATGTGATCATGTAGTTAGATCATTTTAATATAAGTATAAAATTATTATTTGAAATTTATTAGTGTTATAAATCATAATTTCAAATTACTAAAATAAATAAATTATTTTTATAGAATAATTAATTAGAATGAAGGGATCATTTTATTCTTAGTTCTCATGGGTTATACAATTGAATTGACGATAATAACATGATGATGATATCATTCAAAGGTTCATAAATTTTCAATAAAAAATTTATTTATTTCATAAAAATAATATTCATCCTTTAATGAAATCCTCTAGAAAATCGAAATAAGGGATACTAGGAAAATAAATTCAGAAATTAACCATTATAGGGAGGTGGTTGTCTGCACGTATGCCCAGTTGATGAATTATTTTTCTGAGAATAAGATGAAGGATTAAAATGGTTAATTATTATAGAATAAAAAATATTATATACATATCCTAATTTTTTTTTATTAAATTACACTTTTATACCATCCTCATATGGTGGTGGATGTAAAAAACATGTTGCATCCTGGCAGTAGTAGTCCTCACAACACATGAATCAAATATGAATTTTTCTTAATATAAAAGATTTATGAAAACCCTTATCATTAATTAAATTTATTTCACGATTTATTACATAAATAGAACAATAATAAAAAACCAAAATATTGAATATTATAGTTTATTTGTGTAATTACATACATAAAAACATTATTTGAAAGAGGGAAAACTGAACATTATTTAAAACATTGTAAATTTCTATTAAAATTTCATCACTCTTCTAAAAATGCAAGGGAAAACAGGGGGATGTTCATAAGAAAAATTTTAGATATAATTCCTAGTAAGAGAATAATAAAATCATAACATTATGAATTTATTAAATGTTTGTAAATATAAATTTCAATATGTTATAAAGGTGTGATGATCATATACATGGTTATCGAATAATGATATATGTTGATAACGTCAAGACAGTATAAGAATGTGGAAGCAACATAAAACATGTCATAAAAAGATTATGAAATTAATAAATTTAAAGATATAATGACATAGTGTTCTTAGGATATGATAACATGAACTAGATATGGAATTTCATGAGATGAAAACATTACCCAATGCATTAAAGGGTGATATTATTTTAGGCATACCCATCACATTAATATCATGTACATGTATTTTTGTTCCCCATAGATCATACAACATGAATTCCCATTTTATCAATGTTAATAAAACTATTAAGTTGTGTTTATTACATAAAATTTTGACAATAAAAAATAAATTATATGAACAACTAGTTGAAATACCATTAATTTTAATGGGTAGGGGTATTCTATATACAAATGTTTGGCCTGGAAATATCCCATAATAATTCTGGTAGTATAAGAGGAGCACATAAAGGTTTAACCGAGAGTGTAATGAGTGTGAAATGTTTCAATGCTTAATTATATATTATAATTACAGTAAAAGGTATATGTAAAAACATATTTCCACATGAAAACATGAAAATAAAAAGGGAATTATACAATGAATGTCTTTTAACAAATAGGAGGAGTGGAACCCATTCTCAGAGAGGGAAATGCTAAAATCATTCGAGTACATTTTTAAGGGATTCAGAACAGCTTGGGAGAAATTTATACAAGAATAGTTGGGGTAAATTCACGATAAATGGGTTTTTATTGAATAGGAGTGGGATTAATGATGGGTAATTATTAAAAAATGGGTGATATTTCTTTATTAATTTCCAAACATTTATTTTGGACTCTATGTGATAAATTAATAAGTACCAAAAACATTACCATTTCATTTACCCATTTTTATTCCAAAAAGAAACTTTTTTATATATTTGATATGTACATTAACCAAATTACTTTATATATTACCCTTTGTGATGAGTAAGTGAGTCATGTTTATAAATAATTTATTTTGAAAACATAAAATATAATATAGGTTTTGGAGGATACATTGATTGTTAAAAAAATTAATTAAATAATTAAAAAAATATATTTTAAATTGGAAACAAATTTTTTCAATTAATTCCCATTATAATATTTATTACATCACATTGGTCTATCATGATGTCATAATACAATCCATATATTTATATCGTATTAAATTTTTTTAAAAATTAGACTACTATAAAAAATTATTAAACATTAACCATTTCATAATTTCAATATGATGATGTAAAAAATAATTATTATTTTGTCAACATAATTATATAAATATTTGAATTTTCAATTTTCAATTAAAATTTACAATTACTAAAAAATAACAGTTTTTAAGACAATATATGTTTTCTGAACCTTATAGATATTATATTAGAATTATATAAAATCTATAATCATTTGTATAAAAATAATATTAAAAATAATATTTTGTAAATGTAAAATTTATTTCCAAATTATTAAATTTATCAAAAATATTGTTTTAATTAAAACATTAGATCATCCAGAAATAAAATTTTAGGTTTCCTCAAATCAAAAATTAATTTACATATACTCATGATAAATTTAAATAATAAAAAATTATAATTATAATCATTTTTTCATTAAAAGATAGTATAAAACTTCTTATTACAAGGGTCTACATACCTATCACCCTATAACACCACCATATTTCCAAAGGTTATGGTGTGTGATGGTGAGGCTTTCCTAGGGTTGTCTAGCAAACATATTTTTTGATGTGAAAATCAATATGATTGAAGTTATCACATTAAAAGATTAATTTTGTAATTTTTTAATAAATTTAATCTTGTTCTTTTCCAAGAGAAAATGATAGTTATCCAATCTCCCATAGAATCTATAAATAATGGGCTTCATAATCTCTGATCCTAGATGTAAAGGCCATAACACCTTCTGTCTATGAAAATTAGACATTATCATAACCCTTAATATATATTAATAGTATTCGTCACTTTATAGTGAATATATTATCTGTGGATAACATTCTTGGTTGTATTTTAAATATTATAATATTTATTTTATAATTTTCAATAAGTAACCAATGTAGTGCATGTGTTTTTTATAACTACCTTAATTAATAAGCAATTTATTTATTAAAAAGGATAATTTAATTTTTAAAAATTTGAGTAATTACATTTTCACCCCCAACATAAATATCACCCTCATATTTTCATTTCAAACAACAAAATATATTTGGGTACTTCTTTTTCATCACATATTCTAGTTCCCATGTTACTTCCTCAAATGTGTGGATCCACCCGAACAAATTGATCATTCTAGTTCTCATGCCTTATAGTAATTTCTCTCTATGATCAAAGGTCATTACGAAATCATTCTCTTATGAATGATCATTCACCAAGGGTACCACCTTTCGATTTAGTACATTTGAGGTTTTAGGTATATACTACCACAAGAGTGATACATGGAACAAATCATGTACTTGAGATTGGATATATGGTATTACTATTCTATCATCCAATGATTTGATGTGATCTAGGATATAAAAGGGAATAATTTATCTTTGACTAATCATTCCCTTCTTCTTAATCCTCTTGACTTACTTCCATGGTTATATAATATGGAACACCTTATCCCCATCCTCAAACTCTATCTCTCCTAAAAAAATTTCATCATATCTTTCATAACTACTTTTCATATATTTGATATTGTTATGAATGGATTGAACCTTCTCTATTATCTATTAAATTTGTTCCCATCCCATCATCTTCCTCTCTTAAAAATCATCCCATCTTGTTTGACCCTGACACCTATTCCTATAAAAATCCATATAAGTCTCCATTTGAATGCAAGAATGGAAATTTTTGTTATACGGAAACTCCATATGGGTATAATTATTACTAAAAATTATTTTTAAATCCTTTATAAATAATCATATTAAATACTATAGAGTTTGAATGGTTCTCTTAGACAGATAATGCATTTGAGAGTGATAAAAAATACTATTACATAGATTTGTATCTAATTCTTATTTTGGGATTCTCTAAAAGCTCAGGGAAAATATCAAATATTGATTAGATACAGTGTAGAGTGAAATTACATATATCCTTTACTCTCCCCTTATGTATATCTTGGTGATTTATTCAATAGATAAATCTACCATGATAGTAATGAAATGTGCTTACTGTGTAAGGTGATTGACAACTACTCAGATGGTGTTATTTTTATTTAGGTTTATTCATGAGTCCAATGAAAAAAAATATACGGTTATGTTTTCATATTTATATAATGGTATGGAAAAAGGTTTAATCAAAACCTTAATCTTATATCATTCATCCTTGAATTGCTGGCATACTAAGCATCAAGATACAAATTATTCAATCTCTATCTTTAGGTCATCCCATCATATTGTTTTCTTCAAATCCCAATAAATCTCATTGATTCCTAGAGGAAGAGATAAGGACGAGCGTTGCAAACCATCTATATGTTCCTTATTTTGTTATATTCATAATGGGATATATCTAGGTTCTAATACTTATAACTCCATCACTAAAAAATTATACTCTAAAAAATTATTTATCTTTTTATATAGCTCCACATAATGTTTTCATACATCCTTGATCCACTCATGAATGGATGTTTGAGCAGTTATTTGGGATTTGTTTGATTAATTAACATTCATGATTCCCATGTCCATCCCTTATATGTCCTAAAATATTGGTTCTAATTCAATCATTATCATCGATATGGATATGAGATCATTTCTATAAATATCATCGAACACTTTGTTCACATCCTAGGATAGTAATGGATTAAAAATCATAAAGATTAATTTTCTCTACACACCATTGTTATGTCCCAAAATTTCAATATATTTATATTTAAATTGTATGGATTTATTTTGAGACCACACAGTTTGACAGCACCAGATTCTATGTCTTGTGATCCTATAATGGAATGTTGAAGTTATTTTCATTTTCGTTTAAGGAAACATGAAAATTTGTTTTAATAACTTTTAAACCGGTACTTAAATTTAAAATCTGATGCCACCGTTGGACTCAAAATTTTATGATTCATATAGAAATAATTCTATTTCTACTAGAAAAGGTCGGACGAAAATTTTAATTTTTATACATTTCAAAAAATATTAAAATAAATTAAAAAGTTATTTTATTTTTCTCACATCCCTGAGCAGTGGATGAAGACATTGAGGTGAAATTATGTGGTTCAATAAGTGACTCTAAATTAATGGCTTGTTTTTCGGAAGCATAACAATGCGTTAATTAAAGCGTAACTGATACACTATTTTATAAATCAAATAGCATAACTACACTATGTCACAACGTAATAGAAATATTGTGACTTGTTTTCATATAATGTTTTAACATGTTAGAGAGTTTAGAATACAATGGTGGCTTTTAATATGGTGAAATGATAGAAAAATATCTCCATCAAAGAATGAAACATGCCATCAAGATCATTAGCAACGTCGACGCATTACGAAAAACGGGGCCAGGAAGATACGAAATCCAAAGGGGCATGAATCCTCAAGGGAAGATCTCTTCATTGATGAATGTTGATTGTGGTAGGGGTTTTCTTTTTTTTATGTGTTCCCCATTTGTATTATAAAACTATGTACATGGATCAACCCACGAACAGGATGATCATTGGACTGTTTGTTTGTTGGGGAGAGTGCTCTTCTTGGGTTTTTGACAGCAGAATTAAATTATTATTGATATAACATGATACCCAAACCTCCCCTATTTTAATACTCTAATGCAGAGGGCATGGGATGACACAAACAAGTACATAGCCCCTACTTTTGAGAAATCATCCTTGTCTGGCATTTGAAAGGTGTGGGAATGCAAATTCGATGAATTTTAAGGGAAGGATAAACCACATGGAGTCCTGAGGCATATTTGGTGTGAAGAACGGTACACCGGTGGGGAGCTGGTGGCCCACGGAAAGACCCACAGGTGCACCGGCGGCTACCGCAGGAGGGTGGCCTCACACTACGACGGAACACCAGAAAAGCATCGTGATCATCTGACAGGTCTGGTATGGCAAGGCTCAGTAGTTGGCAGTTTGTGGACTTGGCCACTCAGTCGCGTCAGATCACCTTAGACACAAAAAAGACATTTTCAATCAACCGTGGATGTCTAGATAGCTTCACAAACATCTCATGTTGTATATGGTATGTCATAATAAGCTTCCATTTGCGTCGCAACCATCCGAATGTCAATCCACCTATGGAATATCATAAAGGGTGCAGGCCGAACCATACCCAAAAGTACGAACGTACCCCATCGTGTCTAGCCGGAACTAGGGTGGGTCTTGGTCGGGTTAGCGAACCCCGAGCTGGTTTGGACCAGACTTAGACCCAACTGGCCCCTTTATGATAAAACACCAATATCATTTAAACCGGGTGTATGCATGATGATTTTTTTGATGAATTTGAACCCTCCCGATAAGGTGGATATTTTGGAATACTCTATAAGGAATTTCATGGAAGATAAAATATGATTAAGGCCTTCGAGACTAGTTCTCTCTAAATCCATATTGCAACATATAGTAACTTTATGGTTGGATGAGACATAAAAAATATTGACAAGATACCCTATGTGGAGCGGATACAATGACCTAATAGTAAGCTACTTCTATGTGACCTGACCGGACCATGGTGGTTAGAAATACTCGTGTGACCTAGCAGACCCACAATAGTCAACATGAGGAGTACCTTACCTTGGCTGTAGGTGGGAATCAACTACTATGTGACCCTACATTACCACGGTAGAGAGATACTTCTGTGAAAAATAACATAACCACAGTACTCATTATAGATTAATTAAAAAATAGTCCTTGGTTAGTGGGAAGGGGTTTCTGTGTGACCTAGCAGGCCCACTGTAGTCAATAAGGAGGAGTTCTCTAGCATCCCTTGGTGTTCAATGATGTACCTAATGGTTCTAATTTTCTACTCTAAAATATACATGGTGTGAGCTATGTTACTTCATAATCATTCTTGGTGATAATTATTTGTGGTTGTTTTGGATTACATTATGGTCTTTTCTTGGAGTTTTGGGTTCCTTACTGAGTATATTGTTACTCACCCATGCACTGGTTTCACCCACACTTGTTAGGTCTTGTGAAGATGAATACCACCTTCAAGAAGGACTTGGTAGCCCAGGACCTGGGGGATCCTATTGGGAGAAAGAAGACGGGGAATACTACTACGACATTCAGTAGATACTATACACTTATCCATTTGGTGGGGTGTCCAACTGAAGGATTTCAACATTTTCCTTGTACATTGATTTTTTCGGTTTATCTTCAATTAGGTTTGTATTCTTTCCCATTTGACCTAAAGTTCGTACTTTTACACAGTGGTTGTTTAGTGACATACATGTTTAATTTTCCATCTTTGAGTCATGATTGTGTGTGAGAGTTTATTGGTACTAAATCCAATGCCTCTAACTTGCATGTTGATGCCTTCTTTGCTAGTCGTCAACCCATAGCCTTTAAGTGGCGGTCATGGGGTTTTTCAAGGCACATGCTTCAGGGGACGGGTCATGAAAAAGTATTATCAGAGGTGGTCAGTTCTACATCAAAGACTGAGAGTCTATTGTATTGTTTTGGAGGAAATAGTGTTGAATGTTTTGAGTATGACTTTCAGATTCGGGATGTCCAATGTTTGTGCAAAGGGAACATCTCCATTCACTAGGACTCTTAATTATACTTTTTTTCTCTTTACATGAATACACTGGTTTTAGGAGTTTCTCTTTATGATCTTAATCTATATGATTAAGCTCAACCAGTATAATCATATGAATGTGTACATCATGACCTATTTTTGGATGCCTCTACGTAGATATCCTACTAGGCCGCTGATACGTGATCACATGGAAAGCACACCTAGCGATGAGGCATCAGTTCAGGAACCATCCTAAGATATGGCACCACAGAGATGTGTAGTTGTGTTGCCACCACCCATTTATCATCAGTTAATATTGGCGTTTCTAGTAGAGGATGTATGTAGACTCGGTTCCAAGAATGATTTTCATAGACAGATACCTCCTAGTTTTAGGGGAGAGATAGATACTCAGGTCATTGGGGACTGGGTGGAGGAAGTGACGTGGGTCTTCTACTTAGTAAGAACACCACTTGACCATATGTCGATCGTGGTCGTGATCCTTCTTGCGGGGCTCGGTATGGAGATGGTGGATCATGACCATCTAGGCACATAATGAGGCAACCCTCACATGGACAGACTTAGAGCATATATTCTTGGAGGAGTTTTTCCCTATGAAATTCCACTATGTTCACATTCAAGAGATGATTCACCTATAATATGACATCATGTTGGTAGATGAGTACACAGAAAGGTTTACAGACCTCTCTCGGTACTCCATTGTTATGGTGTGGGACCCTTTCCTTAGGGCTCAGACCTTCGAGAAGAGACTCAAACAGGATATGAGGGTTTCCATGGGGTCACGAAGCATCCCCACTCAGTCTATAGTTCTGGAGTGAACCCTTCTTGTGGAGATATTCCTAGTGATTCAAGCAACGAAATTCGGATCTACTAGAAGACCCCATGTGGTAGATTCATTCGTGGTGAGCAGTGATCGAGAAAATTTATCTGCGTATTTTTAATCAAATAATGAGTATTTTTAGTGTTTTTCAATGATAAAACCCATGTATTTAAAAGTTTTATTAAAATAATGTGTAATTTGAATTTTAGAATGATATTGAGAAAAATTGTGAAAAATGCATAATTCTGGGTTTTTGACAGATTTTGACTACAAGGGTATTTTTGTCATTTCCTTAAATATATAATTCTCAATTTAGTGATTCGTTTTTTTATAATATTGGTTTTATTTATTATAACTTTTTCTTCAGAACATAGATCTGATTCGTATATCTAGTACCCTGAGAAAATAATTGAAGTCGGATCCTTTTCAGGGAGGACTGTGTGGTCCCCACCACCATAAAAGATGCACAACTCGGTCTCCAAAACTCCAATTTATATGATTCCAACTGGATATGGAAGAAAAATATTAGGTACATTCACCAATTAAATTCCATGGAGGTTTTCATCCATTATGGTGACTATTGATTGTTATACATTTGATAGAAGCTTCCGGGAAATTTCGGCCAGAAACAGTCCTATTCAATGAAAATTCCATAAATCCTACATCCAGTGTCCTAATTCTCATATATTTTGAGATGATAAAGAAAACCAATTTTTGAAAATCCTTTTTCCAGTAGGGAATGTGATAAAAGTCATTTATGGGGGATAAATCATGTTAACTTATGATGGAGAATTCTGCCTACAAAAGGTGAAGATCTCCTACCACTCAATTCATTCCTTCACATCCCATTCCATCCAGCAGCAAGCATTCAAGAGGAGGGGAACATCCTCATACTTGTTCTTCATTCATAATTCCTTCCTTCATGTTTATTTCTTATTTGAATTTTATGACCCACCTTGCATTGAGGGATATATTATTTTGTGATTGGGCGAAGGGAAGGGGACCCCATTTTGTGATGATTGAGTTTCTGATGTTTTATTAATAAGAATTATTTTCTTTTAGATGAATTATTTTCAATTTAAATTATTTTTGAATTTAAAATAAATACGATTGTATTTTAATTTATTCTTAAATATTAAATGGAATTGATTTAAATATTAGTCTACCCTTGCAAGATATATTCATTTTTTACATCGATTGGTTAATATGTGAAAAAAATTAACTAAGGGAGTGATTTGGTGATTGCTGAATCATGTCGAGAAATTAAGATATATTAATTGAATTATTTAAGGAAATCAATACCATATTTGGTATTACCTAAGTAATTAATATTAGTCCATAAAATTTATAAACTTTGATAAATAATTAAATCAATGGTGTAATGAAGAAACAATTTTTATTCTATTTACATAATTTTTTTTCCTAAAACCAAAGGATTCATATTTTCTTAAAAACTATGATGACATCATAAATTGAAAAACCCAACCAAAATCCAATCACTTCCCTCTCATATTAAATTCAAATCCCATCTTAATAAAACCTCTTGCTTTCATAAATCATTTAAAGATGTTATTTTAAATGTGACACCAAGATTGAAAAACATCTATTTGGAGAACGAAATTCTGGACACCATTCATACTACACACTTATGGGAATTTAATTGTCTTACCCACACCTCACGATAATCTTGTGTCAAAACTGGTGTCGCTATTGGGGAGAAAGTGTAAATCTTCATGACTAGGACCTCAAATGAAGAACTACATGATCTCAACCCTGAGATAGAAAGAACATTGTTTTCTAGACTTAAGAATCCAAATCATGAAATAAAATTTGGATAAATATGATTAGAAAACTCAAGTATCCAATAATAAATCCCAATAATGGATCAAAATCCAAGAAAAACCTTGAGGGACCTTAGTTCCCTGCAATTTTCTAACCAACAAAATTGGTTAAACATGACTGAACAACCAAATGATTTTGAGTTACGAGTAAACATGATTCCTGTGAAACCTAAATTTGATGGCCTTGCAGTTGATTTTCCCAATCGGTACATTCAATAATTCATCAATGTGTTGTCAGGATTCAACCGAAGAAGAGTAGGGGAGGATCTTGTAAAGTATAAAGCATTCAATTTTTCACTTGATGGAGAAATAAAAGAGAGGTTGTATACCTTACAACCTAGAGAAATTCATGAATGGGATGATCTCCAACAATGTTTTATGAAAAGGTTTGTCTCAGCCTCCCAAAGTATAACAATCAGGAAGGAGATAGACTCTATTCAGAAATATACTCATGATATTTTTTACATGTATTGGGAACGATTCAAGATGATTATTGTGAGTTGCCCACTCCAAGAAATAGAGGATCACTACATCCTGGTCTTTTTCTAAAAAGGAATCCTGGAAAATGTTAAGAACCATTTGGATGCAGCATCAGCAGGAACATTTATTGAAACATTACCCAGAAATTCCTGAAGCATGATTGATAAGATCTACCGGAATTCACAAAAATTCGAGACAATAAGCCTTGGTACAAGAGGGATGCCTGAGTTAAGAACTTCAGACTCATCACCTCTTCTTATAACAAAAATTAAAGAACTAAAAATCCTTGTGGGGAAAATGGACATCAAATAGATGAATGAGAATAGATACCCACCTCATGTATGTGGGGTATGTTCATCACCAAATCATTTCTCTAATCAATGCGATGAGTTACAGGATATAGAATTTTTTGCAACTGCATTACAGAAAAGGCAATTCTCAAAAAATCAACAGTGGAGAGAAGGTCATACTCAACAAGGATATGGAGGACAACAAAACCAGGTTAGGACACCATTTCAAATGCAATTTCAGAACCAGACACTGTACAAGAAACCCTTCCAAACACAACAATCATTTCAACAACCACATTTCCAATAAAGGAATTTTGAACATCCTCCATCATGTTCTGTGAAGTTCCAAAAATAAATAGAGATTTAAGAACTGAAGATTACTATGAAGAATTTGGAAAACATGATTCATATCCTTATGGATCTTCAAACCAGGAATCACGGTTTACTCCCAGAAAAAACTAACCCAAATACAATGGATAATGTTAGTGAAATCACAACTCGATGTGGTAAGAAGCTTCCACCACTTGAGCCATGTATGTTGGATGATTCAAGAAAAATCTGAAGAGAAACACATCCACCCTAAGGAGAAGTCAGAAACACAAATTCCAAGGCAACAAAGAGAGAAATGAGGAAACAAGGTACCATTCCCTTCTACACTAACTCGATCATCAAATGATTAAGAATAACAACATCAAAGGGAGATCCATGAAACCTTCCTATAATTGGAAATCAGCATTCCCTTGTCGGAGTCAATACGAAAAAGTCCGAAATATTCAATGTTTCTGAAGGAAATATTCACCAAGAAAAAGAAGTGTAATGAGGATGAAAAAATCATTTTTGGAAAGAGTGTCTCAGTAATTTCCACCCCACTATTACACAAAAAATGTCAAGATCCAAAGACATTCTCTCTTCCCTGATCAATGGGTTCAATATATTTTCCTATTTCTTTGTGGGACCTAGGTGAATATATAAATGTAATGTCTAATTATATTTTCAAATAATTGAAAATAAGTGAGTATAACCCTATAAGAGTGGTTATCCAACTCGCAAATGGATCCACAATTTATCTATCTTGAGTTGTGGATGATGTGCTAGTAAGAGTTAGACAAAATATTTCCAGCTAAATATTATGAACTCACCATGGAGGAGGACAATCAACCCATACATTCACCCATATTTATGGGAAGACTTTTCCTGAAAATAGAAAATGCATTCATCAATGTACATGCAGGAACTCCGACCATGGATCTAGGAGATAGCAAGGTCAACTTCAATGTATTTGACTCAAAATGAATCCCATCAAGAAACCATTCCCTCTTTGCAATTTCCCACTGAGAAGGTAGTGCCCCATTGATGATTCTGGCAGGCTTCATGATTTTTTGTCTTTCAGAGGAAAAAACCATGGATTTGGAGGGAGTTTGGAAAGAGAGAAAACTATCGTTACAGGAGCTAGAAGAAATCAGAATAGAATCCTTTAGAAATTCGAGGATTAGCAATTGAAGAAACACTGTGGAACATGATAAGCTGATCCAACCAAATACCATTCATCCAAGAGACCAAATACTACTATAAAATTACAGTTTTAAGCTAATTCCAAGTAGATAATAAAGGAGGAAACCCATTCACTATAAATTGGAAAAGTATGAAGAAGTTCTTCAAAAGTTTACCTCATGAACCGATGGAGGAGGACAATCTTATCCAACCCATCTACTAATTTATTCTCATGAGGTAAGGTCGAGACAACGACATTAAACTAAGTCTCTTCTGGGAGGCAACCCATGTTTCAATATTTTAATAGGATTTAGTAGCTAGTTACCTCTTACATCACCCATTTTATCAATAATGGAATGGTACATACACTGGTATGAGTGGTTTCAGTTTTTAAAGAACCATCATGGATGGAAACCCCATGTCAGACCCAAGAAGAAGAGGAAGGGGGAAAAAATAATTATGTCAAAAATGAGTTTTCTTTTTTTTTGATTGTCATTTAATCTCCATTCATATTTGTTCAACAAAATCATGTTTTGTGCATTGAAATTTAAATTGCATGCCCACACTTGAATTCATGTTCTACTCGACATATCCAGGAGACATGATTTTCGTAGAAATAATGTGATTCCATGATTTAGATTTTAATATTGATGTCATTAAATATATGAAATGAAGAAATGATTTTTTAAATTGAATCATGGATATTGAAATAATGACTCATGATTTGAAGGAATTAATTGATTTCTGTAAATGAAATTTCCCTAACATCATTTATGCCTTTAATTTCTAAAATTTATGTGAATTTCTTTGTTATTATTAGTCATGCCAGGATTGATTTTACAATGTTATATTTCTCATTACCAAGAGTATTTCTAGACTAAATAATTCTTATTTATTCTAGATCATAATTCATGAGTGGTCTTGGGGCATGTAACTGGCCATAACATGTATTGAAACTTGTCAAAGCTATGACTGTTCAAAAACACATTTAAAATGATTGATGCATCCATTTAAAATAAACTTGTCCTTAAAATACCAACATTATATCAATCCTTATTTTAGACAATAGAGACCATGAATTACCATTTTTGGGATGAGCCATGTTTCAAGCCCTCTTTATCCATTCTTACTGTAACGCCCCGACACTAGTTACCCAGAGTCGGTGAATTATTATATAACTTTGGCATGATCACAAGAAAGATAAAATCTCGAAAGACCAATTGGTTTAGTATACTTGGAAACACTAGATATATTCATAAAGTTTTACATTACATCATAAAGTTAAAAACTACTACAACAACATAGTCTCCATATTCCACACTCATATCCCCACATACTATCCCTGTAGGTCATTCATAACTTACTTCTTCACATACTCGGAAAAATAAAACATAGAAAAGGGGTGAGCTCAAATGCCCAGTAAGGATAACAATATAGCGGAAACATTCATAAATAAGAATAAACATTTAAGGCAATGTACAACTAAAACAAAAGCCTTTTAAACATGAACTTCAACATAGTATGGAAAAAGTAATATGAAATAATGCCATTTACTTATTCACATGGATATTCTACTAATTGAATAATCACATGCAATATCAATAACCAATTTCATAATGATGGAATGCATAATGCAAGACTATCATAACCACATAGCCAAGGCCTCGTGCCAAGACTACAAATAAGATTTTTCCAAGGCCTTGTGCCAAGACACTAGTTTGTCTAATGAGACATACCGATGCATCGAGGATCTATAGCGGACTCCACCTGTCACATATTAAGTCCAATACATTCCCATATGAAAAGGTTTAAACATAACTTAAACATTCGTATTAAAACTAGCATACGAAATGTCAATACTTTCACCATAAACTATGAATGGTATAAAAATAGCACATCCACAGTCAAACATTTCACAAAACCATCAATACAATATAGAAGTTCTGTATCATAATAAATAAACTTCAAATAAGTGTAAAATCCATCAAAGGATGTTGACATAGATGAAATCAAAACTCTTTCTAGACAATGTTCTCTTTCTATTTTTAAATAATTTAAGAGTTATATATTTATAAAATAAAACATTTTCTTTGAAAATATTCTTATATGCTTGTGAAGGAAGTTTCGAAGATTTTATTACGGCGGATAATAGCCACACCCACCGTATAAGTTAAAGAAACATTCTTACCTTAACTCTTTCGAAAAGGTTAAAAAGCACTTTGTTTGGAAAATGACGGAAAGATTCCTTTATAAAACTCTTATGAAAAGTAAAACAAGGGTATAAATGTCTTTAACCCATATTCTTGTAAATAGTAAAAATGTTTTTAAATATATTTTTAAGAAACATGGATGTGGATGATAAAGAGATCCCATAAGATTATTACTTATAAACAACATCAGATAATGAAGAGATTGCGAAATAAACCCTTACCTTATACTTTTCCTTGGTTGGGGTGGGTTAAACTACTGTATAATGGTGAAATAATTGTTATTAAATTATACAAAAATCATATACATTAATATAATATCATATATGATCTTTTAACATTGATTTGTTAATAATATCTTAGTAATATCGTTGTTTTGTGTGTTAACTTACTCATTTTATTTTATATGTTTTGTTACGTAAGCCATGTTTGTAATGGATAGGTTGTATATTATTCATATCTGGAATGATATCAAGTCCTTAAACATCATTTTTAAATCGTCAAATGATAATTATACTTGAATGGATACGATGGAGAATGAATCTCATCGCGTTCGTAGAGACGGTAGTCCGTACGCACGCACGAGCGACAATATCATTCTTTTGATATTAAAATAATATATAAATTGATGGTATATAATATATATAGAATAATTAACATGTTATATTTATTATTTACATGAGTTACACATCATTATTATACACATCCAAATAATAATATATTGAATAACAATTACACCACGACGTGGAGACGGTAAGCCGTACGTACGAACGTATGGTGACATGTTATTCAAAAGGGTGGATAGAATACTGAATATGGTTGTACCATATTTATAATAACATCACAGTATATATATGATACTGGAGTTATTATTTTAGAACGGTAAAAACAGAAGAAGAAGAAGTGGAAGAAGAAAGGAACTTGGAAAAGGGTGGTGAAATCATTACCTATTCTTCGGGTTCTTCCTTTTGATTTGATCAAAAGGGCTCCTTAGGTTGGATTTATGATCAAACTAAGGCCTCTAGGTTGTTTTGAGGGAAGTTGGGAGAGTATTTGGGCATATTTTGGCCGAACCAAATGGCTTTGAAGGTGTGATGAAATGAGAAGGAGGAGTGCCCTTTTATAAGATGGGTGAGAGGCACCTTTGGAAAAGCTAGAAATATTAATTTATAATAAATTCATATTAGGTTTATAATGGCTCAAAAGATGACTATTAAAAGGCTAATTTGGGGATAGGTTGACAACAACTCAACCAATAGAATTTATACAGGTTTGGGTACTTATATTAACCTTATCTTTAAGTATTAACTCTAAGTTAATTAGTTTCACTTTTACAATGTCTCCTTGTATTTTTATATTATATGGTTAATAAACATACAATATAAATTCAAGAGACCCCCAAGTGGTCCATTAATGATAAAAATATCATTATATAAGTCTCTTGGACAAACCTTATATTTTTAGGAATTTAATATCAATTAATAATATAATATTTTAAAAAAAAAACTCTTTTATGTCAATTTTGACACTATTCAATAGTTGATTTTTGTGAAACTCATAACAGAATTATTACTTCTAAAAAAGTTAATTAAATCAATCCTAATATATCCTATTATCCTATAAAATTATTGTAATTCATTAAAAGTCTCAATTTATATTTATTTGGGTATTTATAATATCAATTATTTTAATTTTTCACTATTATGGTAATTACTGCATCATCATTGTGTCATAAATAAATTAAATTATATAATCTCTAAAAATTATAAATAAAATATCATCATGTAGGAAATCGTTTTATATTTCTAATTAATATTTATAGTTGAAAATCCAACATATATAACCTTATGTAAAAAATGTTTTTCTAAAAGATATATACTTATGTCATTTTTGAACTTATTTTAACTTAATTAAAATAAAGTGTCCCTATCACCTACAAGTGGCTCCATGGGGTCCCAAAATCGACCCAAAGATGGATATGGTCGAACCTATATCAACCAATAAGTCTAGAACACATTGTAGGGTAATTTAGTATTATTATAATATTATTTTTTAACCCTTATTTATCGGATTTACCCTTAACCATGGTAAATAAAATATTTACCGCAGTAATTATTCAAAATGTCTAAAAATAAAAGTTACATATTTACACAATTTGAACATCCTGATTCCAAATAAGGAATACATTTTTCCAAATTCAAAACATAGAAGTGGCAGAAATTAATTTAAAATTAATTCCCGTTGTTAAAACAAAAAAGCATGTTTTTAAGAGATAATAACTATCAAAAGATTGACAGTTGTTTATGTCCGGTTTAATTGTAAAATTATATCCAATGACGAAAATTATATTAAATGGTAAAAATATATTCTAAGTATACTTTAAAACCACTCAAATTCATAATTTATCACTATTAATTATTTTTATTAAAAAAATTGTTTTTAATTAAAATTTTGTAATTTTCACTATTCATGAAAATATTAAAGTTATCCGAAAAGTACCAAAATTTCACCTTAGGATAAATTCGATATTATGAATCCAAAAATGAAGTCCATTTTAAAAAATAAAATATATATAATTTCAAAAAGTAGGTATTACTATTCATAACGGCTATTTTGATTGTTTGTGGTGTGTTAGAACTCGGTGTTGTGTACAACACACGCTATCACATTATACAAAGAGAAGCGTACCGTAGAAGCTTGGGGTGTTACATTATCCCCTACTTCAAATAATTTCTTCCTCGAAATTTCTAGAATACTTATCACATGAAAAGACTTGGGTGGTTCTTCATCATAAGTTCCTCGGGTTCCCACGTTGCCTCTTCCATCTTATGGTTTCTCCACAAAACATTTACCAGACGTGTCGTCCAGTTTCTCAGTACTTGTTCTCTTGTATCAAGAATTCTGACGGGCTTTTCGCAATAAGACAGATCGGGTTCCAGTTCTAATTCCTCGTATGTGAGTACATGCGTTGGGTCAGGCATGTATTTCCTCAACAGAGATACGTGGAACACATCGTGATCTTTGAAGGGACTTGGCGGAATTTCCAATCGGTAAGCTACAACCCCAATTCGTTCTAGAATTTCGAAAGGTCTGATGTACTTGGGACTCAATTTACCTTTCTTACCAAAACATATGACTCCCTTCCATGGAGATACCTTCAGGAAAACATGATCACCGACTTGAAATTCCAAATCCTTCCTTCGATTATCGGCATAGCTCTTCTGCTGACTTTGAGATGCTTTGATGTGATTTTGGATTACCTTCACCTTTTCCATCATTTCCTCCACCAGTTCCGGGCCTACAAGTTTTCTTTCACCAACGTCATCCCAACAAGTTGGTGTACGACATCTCTTTCCGTATAATGCTTCATATGGTACCATCTGAATACTCGAATGGAAGCTATTGTTATAGGAAAATTATACCAATGGTAAATACTGATCCCACATACCCTGAAAGTCAAGTGAGTAGGATCTCAACATATCTTCTAAGGTTTGAATAGTCCGTTCTGATTGTTCATCTGTCTGATGGTGGTAATCAACACTCAAATGAAGTTCAGTATCATGGGATTTCTGAAGACTCTTCCAGAATCATGAAGTAAAATGGGGATCATGATCAGAAACAATCGATAGGGGTACTCCATGAATTCTCACAACTTCATTAATATATAGTCTTGCTAGACGTTCCAGTGGTAGATCTTCTCTTATAGCCAAAAATGTGCTGACTTGGTAAGACGATCATCAATAACCCATATTGCATCTTTCTTTCTAGGAGTCATTGGTAGTCCCATGACCAAGTCCATCGTAATATTGTCCCATTTCCACTCCGGTATGGGAAGAGGTTGCATGACTCCTCCAGGCTGTTGCCTTCCAGCTTTCTCTTGTTGACAAACCATACATCATGACACAAAATCAGCAATCTCCGTCATCATATTGTCCCACCAAAAATGTTCCTTCAAATAACTATACATTTTGGTGCTACCAGGGTGTATAGAGAAATTGGAACTATGAGCATCATCCAGAAATTCAGTTTTTAGATCAGGTATATCAGGAACACAAAGTACCTTCCCGAATTTCAAAATTCCAACTTCATATACAAAGTCTCTCAGTCTCCCATCATTCACATCTTTAATATTCTTTTGAAATTCTTCATCATCGGTCTGAGAACTCTTAATCTTTTCTAGTAAAGATGCTTTGGCAACCATTTGAAAAAACATTGATGTTTCTCCTTCCCTAGTTATTCCCATGTCCATCTTCACTAGATCCATGAAAATTGGATCCCTTTCAATTCTCATATTGTTCAAAACTCCATGATCATTTCTACTCAAAGCATATGCCACCTTGTTTGCCTTCCCCGGGTGGTAGTGTATCGTGCAATCATAATCCTTGAGTAATTCAAGCCATCTCCTTTGCCTCATGTTGACTTCTTTTTGTGAGAAAATATACTTCAAACTCTTGTGATCAGTATAAATATCACATTTTTCACCATAGAGGTAGTGCCTCTATATCTTCAAAGCAAAGATCATATCTGCTAACACGAGATCATGAGTAGGATAGTTTTGTTCATGAATTTTCAACTGTCGTGATGCATAGGCAATAACCCCATCATTCTGCATAAGGACACAACCAAGTCCTTTCTTCGATGCATCACTATAAATAACGAACCCATCATTCCCCAATGGTAGAGTCAATATAGGAGCATTTACTAATCTTCTCTTCCGTTCTTCGAAACATTATTCACACTCTTTTTTCCAAACAAATTTAACCCCTTTACATGTGTGCTTCATTAATGGGTTAGCCAATCTGGCAAAATTCTGGATGAAACGTCGATAATAACCTACCAAACCAATAAAACTACGTACCTGAGTTATACTCGTAGGTGCTATCCATTCTTGGATTGCCTTGATCATAGAAGTATCAACAGAGATTCCATCATTAGAGACAATATGGCCATGAAAAGAAACCTCCTGAAGCCAGAATTCACACTTGCTAAACTTCCCATATAATTCATGCCTTCTTAGAGTCTTCAAGATAATGCACTAGTGATTTTCAGGATCTTCGTAGCTTTTGGAGTATACTAAGATATCATTAATAAATACAACCAAAAATTCATCGAGATACTCCTTGAAAACTCTATTCATCAGATACATGAATACAAAGGGTTCATTAGTCAATCCAAACGGCATTACAGTAAACTCGTAATGCCCGTACCTGGTTTGAAATGCTGTCTTCGGAATGTCTTCCTTCTTTACACACAACTAATGGTATCCAGATCGAAGGTCAATCTTTGAAAAGTATTGAGCTCCATGCAGTTGGTCAAATAAATCATCAATGCGAGGTAGGGGATACTTGGTCTTTATTGTTATAGCATTGATCTCCCTGTAGTCGATACATAACCTCATAGATCCGTCTTTCTTTTTAACAAAAATAACAAGGGCTCCCAATGGAGAAACACTAGGTAAAATCAATCCCTTATTACTCAATTCCTCTAGTTGTTTCTTTAGTTCAACTAATTCTACAGTGGCTATTCTATAAGGGTTCTTTGATATAGGCCTTGATCCAGGAATTAAATCAATGGAAAACTCAACTTCATGTTCTGGAGGATGTCCAGGTAAATCTTCCGGAAATACGTCTATAAATTCATTCATAATAGGTACATCCTCTATTTGAACATTCCTTTCCTCACCCATAGTTATTTCATTCTCTTCCTCCCCAATAATTGAATTTAGTTGAGCTACTGGGGGTGGATCTAAATAAGAATTAGGTGGTGATGATTCTTCTCTAAAGATAAGGTGTTCTTTATCATTATCATCAAGAATCATAACCTCTTTCTTCTTACAATAAATCATCGCATCATAGTCCGAAAGCCAGTTCATACCGAGGATTATATCAAACTCAATCATAGGTATGACAATGAGATCAGCAGATAAAGAACATTTATGTGCTCTAATAGGGACTGGTTCACAAAACATTGTTGTAATGATACTTCCCTTAGGAGTATTAACTGACAACTCCCTTATTAAATCAAATTGGAAATTACTAATTTTCTTAGCAAACTGGGAAGATATAAAACAATGCGATGATCCATAATCAAATAATGCATTTTCTAAACATGAGTAAACCATTAAATTACCAATCACCACGTCTTTCGGAGCTTCTACCTCAGCAGTAGTTATAGAATAAGCTTGGCCTTGATCCCTTGGCCTTTTCTGAGGTACGTTCTATTGATGCTTAGGACATTCATTTGCATAATGTCCCATCTCCCTGCAATTGTAGCACTGAACATTGGTAGCTTCCTTCTTCCCCTTGCAATCAGGAGTTTGGTGGCCTTTTTCACCACACATGCAACAAACTACCATTCCCTTCAAACAAGTACCGGGGTGTTTCTTCCAACATTTACCACAGGATGGATATTTAACCTTTCCCTTATTCCCCTTATTTCCATTCCCAGATTGATCAGCATGTCTCTTCTTCTCTTGTTTTTCTTTAAAGTCATAAGACATAGAGAATTCCTTTTCGGTATTGATAGCACACGAGACAATGTCTTCGTATGATGAGAAGGATTGTGAGACTAATGCTCGACGGAGAAATGGTGTTAACCCATCAAAGAAACGATCAATCTTAATTCGTGGGCTACATATATAATCTCCAGCATACCTTGCTAACATTGTAAAGTTAGCCTCATACATTGCGACATTCTCATCCTCCTTCTCTCTCAGACTCAGAAATTGCCTTTCCATATCTGCTCGACGGTCGCGAGGAAAGTATTTTTCTAAAAACAGATCTTTGAACTCCCTCCATTCGATATTTGATACTTCATCATCTTCCTTAGTGTTTTGAATCAATGACCACCATTGATCAGCATCTCTAGTGAGGCGGTAAACTGCCATGATAACTTTTTCCCTTTCACTACTCCCCAATGCCTGGAATATTTTCTCTAGGAAATTTATCCATTGCTCAGCTACTAAGGGATTTGCACTCCCATTGAACGTTGGTGTTTGTTGCCTCATGAATCGATCTAACATTGATCCTCCATGCTGTGGATCAGGGTGCTCCATACGGGTAAGGTTATTATTCATAACCTGAGTAAGTTGTCCCAGTATGGTGATTAGCTGATCGACACCCGTTGCATCACCAGCTCCACTATATTTATCTTGAGCAGGAGGGAAATCCCTACATGGAGTGCGTGAATTGATACAGTTTCCATTTCTTCCTCTAGGTTCCATTTCTAAACAATGGCATAAACTAGATCAATTTATGAATCAAAATACATAATCCCATACTTACAAAAAACATAACATAAATTGAACTATTAATGGATATAATCCATAATAATAAAAAAGTTTTCTTTGAGGAATTATATACTCATAAACCCTTCATAATTATTTGTAAATAAAATGGGAGTTATCCTAAGCATATCCCCCGGGAGTGTAGTAACCAAGAGTGCAACAAGGCCCTTTGTCGTGCACCAGTTCCCGTTCAATTCTAGATCAAAGCGGTGTTTTTGGGTTTTACCCCTAGGTACATCTGTGCCAGAGCGGCCTCTACCTGCTCATATCCAGAAAGGGATGTATTCCTCAGAAAACTCAAAAAATCTCTACAATACCAAAATTCTAGGAAGTTCTTCTATACTAATCGTCAAAGTTCATCTTAGGTCTATGTGCTCTAATCAGAGTTTATCTAAATCTAGTTTCCAAGGTATGTACTAAAATTCTTCTGATACCAACTGTAATGCCCCGAACCCAGTTACCCAGAGTCGGTGCATTATTACATAACATTAGCATGATCACAAGAAAGATCAAATCTCGAAAGACTGATTGGTTTAGTAGCCTTGGAAACACTAGATATATTCATAATGTTTTACATTACATCATAAAGTGAAAAACTACTTCAACAACATAGTCTCCATATTCCCCACTCATATCCCCACATACTATCCCTGCAGGTCATTCATAACTTACTTCTTCAAATCTTGGGAAAAATAAAACATAGAAAAGGGGTGAGCTCAAATGCCCAGTAAGGATAACAATATAGCGGAAACATTCATAAATAATAATAAACATTTAAGGCAATGTATAACTAAAACAAAAGACTTTTAAACTTGAACTTAAAATAGTATGGCAAAAGTTAATTGAAATAATGCTGTTTAATTATTCACATGGATATTCTATTAATCGAATAATCACATGCAATATCAATAATCACTATCATAATGATGGAATGCATAATGCCAGACTATCATAACCACATAGCCAAGGCCTCATGCCAAGACTACAAATAAGAATTTTCCAAGGCCTTGTTCCAGGACACTAGTTTGTCTCATGAGACCTACTGATGCATCGAGGAGCTATAACGGCTCCACCCGTCACATAATAAGTCCAATGAATTCCCATATGAAAAGGATTAAACATAACATAAACATTCATATTAAAACTAGCATACGAAATGTCAATACTTTCACCATAAACTATGAATGGTATAAAAATAGCACATCCACAGTCAAACATATCACAAAACCTTCAATATAGTATAGATGTTTTGTATCATAATAAATCAACTTCAAATAATCGTAAAATCCATCAAAGGATGTTGACAAAGATGAAATCAAAACTCTTTCTAGAGAAATATCTGTTTTATTTTCAAATCATTTAAGAGTCATATATTTATAAAATAAAACATTTTCTTTGAAAATATTCTTATAAGCTTGTGAAGGAAGTTTTGAAGATTTTATTATGGCGGAAAATAGCCACACCCGCCGTATAAGTTAAAAAACATTCTTACTTTAATTCTGTCGAAAGTGTTAAAAAGCACCTTGTTCGGAAAACGACGAAAAGATTCCTTTATAAAACTCTTATGAAAAGTAAAAAAAGTGTATAAATGACTTTATCCCATATTCTTGTAAATAGTAAAAATGTTTTTAAATACATTTTTAAGAAACATGTATGTGGATGATAAAGAGATCCCAGTAGATTATTACGTATAAACAACCTCGGATAATGAAGAGATTGCGAAATAAAACCTTACCTTGTACTTTTCCTTGGTTGGGCTAGGTTAACCTCCTGTATAATGGTGAAATAATTTTTATTAAATTATACAAGAATCATATACATTAATATGATATCATATATGTTCTTTTAACATTTATTTGTTAATAATATCTTATTATTATCGTTGTTTCGGGTGTTAACTTACTCGTTTTCTTTTATATTTTTTGTTACGTAAGCCATGTTTGTAATGGATAGGTTGTATATTATTCATATCCATAATGATATCAAGTCCTTAAAAATAATTTTTAAATAATCAAATGATAATTATACTTGAATGGATACGATGGAGAATGAATCTCATCGCGTTCATGGAGATGGTAGTCCGTACGTACGCACGAGCGACAATATCATTGTTTTGATATTAAAATAATATATAAATGGATGGTATATCATATATACATAATAATTAACATGTTATATTTATTATTTACATGAGTTACACATCATTATTATACCCATCCAAATAATAATATACTGAATAACAATTACACCACGACGTGGAGACGGTAAGCCGTACGTACGCACATATGGTGACATGTTATTCAAAAGGGTGGATAGAATACTGAATATGGTTGTACCATATTTATAATAACAGAAAAGTATATATATGATACTGGAGTTATTATTTTAGAATGGTAAATACAACGGAAGAAGAAGTGGAAGAAGAAAGGAACTTGGAAAAGGGTGGTGAAATCATTACCTCTTCTTCGGATTCTTCCATTTGATATGATCAAAAGGGCTCCTTAGGTTGGATTTCAGATCAAAAATAGGCCTCTAGGTTGTAGTGAGGGAAGTTGGGAGAGTATTTGGGCAGATTTTGGGCGATCCAAAAGGCTTTTAAGGTGTGAAGAAATGAGAAGGAGGAGTGCCCTTTTATAAGAGGGGTGAGAGGCACCTTTGGAAAAGCTAGAAATATTCATTTATAATAAATTAATATTCGGTTTCTAATGGCTTCAAAGTTGATTATTTAAAGGTTAAGGTGGGGATAGGTCGAAAAAAACTCAACCAATATAATTTAGACATGTTTGGGTACTTATATTAACCTTATCTTTAAGTATTAACTCTATGGTAATTAGTTTCCCTTTTACAATGTCTGTTTGTATTTTTATATTATATGGTTAATAAACTTACCATATACATCCAAGAGACCGCCAAGTGGTCCATTAATGATAGAAATATTATGATATAAGTCCCTTGGCCATACCTTAGATTTTTAGGAATTTAATATCAATTAATAATATAATATTTTTTTGAAAAACTCTTTTATGTCAATTTTGACACTATTCAATAGTTGATTTTTTGGAATTCATAACAGAATGATTAATTTAAAAAAAGTTTATTAAATCAATCCTAATATTCCATATTATCCTAGAAAATTATTTTAATTCATTAAAAGTCTCAAATTATATTTATTAGGGTATTTATGATATCAATTATTTTAATTTTTCACTATTATGGTAATTACTGCATCATCATTGTGTCATAAATAAATTAAATTATTTAATCTCTAAAAATTATAAATAAAATATCATCATGTATGAAATATTTTTATCTTTCTAATGAATATTTATAGTCTAAAATCAAACATATATAACCCTATGTAAAAATTGTTTTCCTAAAAGATATTTATGTATGTCATTTTTGTACTTATTTTAACTTAATTAAAATAAAGTGTCCCTATCACCTACAAGTGGCTCCATGGGGTCCCAAAATCGACCCAAAGATGCCTATGGTCGAACATTTATCAACAAATAAGTCTAGGACACGTTTTAGGGTAATTTATTATTATTATAAGATTATTTTTTAACCCTTATTTACCGGATTTACCCTCAACCATGGTAAATAAAATATTTACCGCAGAAATTATTCAAGATGTCTAAAAATAAAAGTTACCTATTTACACAATTTGAACATCCTGATTCAAAATATGAAATCCATTTTTCCAAATTCAAAACACAGAAGTGGAAGAAATTAATTTAAAATTAATTCCCGTTGTTAAAACAAAAAGCGTGTTTTTAAAAGATAATAACTATCAAAAGATTGACACTTGTTTATGTCCAGTTTAATTGTAAAATTTTGTCCAATGACAAACATTATATTAAATTGTAAAAATATATTCTAATTATACTTTAAAACCACTCAAATTCATAATTTATCACTATTATTTATTTTGATTACAAAAGTTGTTTTTAATTAAAATTTAGTAATTTTCACTATTCATCAAAATATTAAAGTTATCTGAAAAGTACCAAAATTTCACCTTAGGATAAATTCAATATTACGTATCCAAAAATGAAGTCCATTTTAAAAAATAAAATATTTATAATTTCAAAAAGTAGGTATTACTATTCATAACGGCTATTTTGATTGGTTATGGTGCGTTAGAACTCGGTGTTGTGTACAACAAACGCTATCACATTATTCAAAGAGAAGCGTACCATAGAAGCTTGGGGTGTTATACTTACCTTACTCTTGTTATTTGCATGATATTAAAAAGATGAATTGTAGGGGGTAAAGGGAATCAATGTGGAATGGATGATTCACATTATAATGAATAAGTGTGGGGGTTTTATTTTGGGAATTTTAAAAGTTTGTGGAATCATTAATTATACTCTATTTTTTAATAAAATTTAATTAAAAAAATGAAAAAAATGAAAAAATAATAAAAAAATGGAACAATGGGTTGTGATTTGGGATAACCAAAAATCACCATTTTCTAGACTGACGATCCAATCATCTTATATGGTTAGGTAATGGATATGAGGTTTTATCTAATCAAAACATTCAAAAAAAATAAAAAAAATGATCAAAATAAAAACAAATCATGATAGTGCACAAATCATTCATTATGACTAATTTGTCAATGACCTTACATTGAGTTTTGGTAAGTGGGTGTTGCCACTTCGAATGGGATAATTTCATTACACTTTTACTTTTGATATCATTTATTATACTTAAGATATTAGACACCTCATTGAGGCTTAATTTTTAAAGCATAAAATCCTTCCAACCTCAAGCCTCAAAATCATTTGAACCATTTTGTCAAGTCTACATGATTTTATGTGTCTTTTGTCTCTATAAAGTTGAGAAACTAGTTCATTTAAAAACCTATAGATTAGGAGCATGTATTTATGATATGAACATTAATATATATGAATTTTTTTCATGAGTAATGGGAGAAAATTATAAAAAGTGAGGTAAATCATGACATTTCATGTTTAATAATAATGAATCAAGGATCTTGAATGAATGAAAGTGTAGGTTCAATAAATTTTCAAAGGTGAAAAGTAAAATATATGAATTATTAGTCTCTTTGAAAAATGGGAATTTTAATTGATATTTTATGCATATTTTTGAAATTTTTATTTCACATTGAAAATAGATTGATTTTATTTCATTTAAATTTGAATATTGGTAACATTGGTGTCCTCATATTTTCATGTTGAGATTTTATGCTTGAGGACAATCATAGTTTATGTGTGGGGGTATTTGACAGAGAAAATTTATGTGATTATTTTTAATCAAATGATGAGTATTTTTTACTTTATTTCAATGATACAACCCACATATTTAGATTTTTTAGTAAAATAATGGGTAATTTGAATTTTAGAATGAAATTGAGCAAAATTGTGAAAAATGCAAAATTCCGGGTTTTGGAGAGATTTTGATTACAAGGGTATTTTTGTCATTTATTTAAATATATAATTCCAAATTTAGTGATTCATTTTATGTTATAATCCTGATTTTATTTCCTATAAAATTCTCTTTAGGACATAGAGCTGATTCGTATATCTAGTACCCAAAAAACTCATTGATGTAGGAAACATATCCGGGTGGATCGTGTGGACCCCACCACTGAAACAAATGCACAACTCGGTCTCCACAACTCAAATTTATGTTATTTCAATAATATATGGAAGAGAACACATAGGTGCATTCACCAATTAAATTTTATGGAGGTTTTTATCAATTAATGTCGGTGTTAGAGTTATTGAAATCATTTATGAAGGAGGTAAAACGAAAAATATTCAGTTATGGGGGATAAAACACGTCAACTTATGAAGGATAATTCTGACTATAAAAGGAGAGGATCTCATACCTCTCAATTCATTCCTTTGCATCCTATTATAGCCAGTGGAAAGCATCCAATTGGAGCATAACGTCCTCCAAATAGTTCTTAATTCATAATTACTTCTTTCGTGTTTATTTTTTATTTGAATTATATGACCCCACCTTTCATGGAGGGGTAGAATCCTTGGTGATTTGGTGAAGGGAAGGAAACCCCATATTGTGATTATTGTGTTTCAGAAGTTTTATTCAAATTAATTTTTCATTTAAATGAGTTATTTTCAATTTATTTTTTTTTAATTTACATTAAATACAATGTTAATTTTATTTGTTATTAAATATTAAATAGCTTTGATTTAACTATTATTCTACCCTTTCTTGAACTATTCATTTCTAAACCTATTGGTTAATCTGTGAAGAAAATCAACTAAGGGAGTGATTTGGTGATTGCAAAATCATGTGGATAAATTAAGATAGATTAATTTAATTATTTAGGGAAATAAATACGAGATCTGGTATTGCCTATTTAATTAATATTAGTCAATTATGATTTATACACTTTGATAAATAATCAAATCATAGGTAAAATTAAGAAACAACTTTTATTCAATTCACTTAATTAATTCTTTTTTCTAAAACCGAAGATTCATATTTTCTTAAAAATAATGATGAAAAAAATTGGAAAACCCAACCCAAATCCAATCACTTCACTCTCATATTAAATTCAAAACAGTTATTAAGAAAACCACTTTCATTCTTAAATCATTCAAACGTGTTATTATTATTATGACAACAAGAATAAAATACTATTCCTTGGAGAAATATCATGGACTTGGAGGTGAGGATCCCAATTGACACATTCAGGAATTCATCCATGTGTGTTCATGCATCAAACAAAGAGGAGTACTAGAGGAGCAAGTGACGTGGAAATCATTCCCTTTTTTCAATTGAGGGAGAAGCGAAGGAGTGGTTGTATACCTTAAAACTTGGAGAAATAAAAAACGGGTATGATCTCCAACAAAGTTTCACGCAAATGTTCTTCCTATCCTCCCGGAGTACAACATTTAGGAAAAAGTTACATGCCATTTGACATGCTATCGGTGAGACTCATTACAAGTATTGGGAAATATTCAAAAAGATTAGTGTGAACATCCCACACCAAACAATAGAGGATCAACACTTCCTGGTATTTTTCTACCAAGGACACCTATATAGCAATATGAACCTTTTGGATGCATCCTCTAGAGGAGAAATAAATGACAATTTAGCCGATGAAGCCATAAGCCAGATTAAGATGATTCCCTGAATTCACAATAGTTTGGATAAGAAGCACTGGTAGAAGAGGGATGCGTGAGGTAAGAACTTATGACTCCTCACCTCTTCATACAACAAAAATTCAATAACTGACAAGCCTTGTGAGGAAAATTTGTATCAACCAGGAGAATGCGAATCCATCTTCACCTCAGGTATGTGGGTTATGTTCATCGACAAATCCTTAAACTGATCAATGTGCTGAGTTACAGGATACAAAAAGTTGTGCAGCTACATTCCTGCAAATAAAATTCCCTCAAAATTCACAGTGGAGAGAAGGTCAAACCCAAAAAAGATAAAGAGGACAACAAAACCAGGCCAGACCACCATTTCAACCGAAATTTCCTAACCAGACACTATACAGGAAAACCTTCCAACCACAACAGTCATTTCAACCACCACCATTCCAATGATGGAATTTTGAACAGCCTCGAACAGGTTCGGAGAAGTTCCACCAAGAAATAGATATTGAAAAATAAAGAAGACTACAAAAAATTTAGACCACATTTTTGATAACCTTATGGATATTCTAACCTGTAATCAAGGTAAACTCCTGGCCCAAACTATAACAAATCCAAAGGATAATGTTAGTGAAATCACGACTTGATGTGGTATGGAGCATCCACCACCTGAGCCACATATGTTGGATGATTGAAAAAAAAATGAAAAGAAACTCATCCACCCCCAGAAGAGGAAAAAACCCAAATTCAAAGGAAACATATAGAGAAAAGTGGAAACAAGGTACCATTCACTTCGACACTAACTCGATCATCAAAGGCTGAATAAGAACAAATTCAAATGATATCCAAGAAACCTTCAGAAAAGTGGAAATCAATATTCCCATTCTTGTGTCAATCCGCCAAATACCCAAATATGAAATGTTTCTGAAGGAAATATGCACCAATAATAATATGTGTGATGAAGATGAAAAAATAAGTTTCAGAAAGAGTGTCTCATCCATTTCCACCCCACCATTACCCAAAAAATGTCAAAATCCAGGGACATTTTCTATTCCATGTACAATGGGTTCTTTATATTTTCTGATGCTTTTTGTGACCATGGTTCATCCATAATTGAATTGTCTAATCTTGTTTTCTCTTATTTGAAAATAAGAGTGTTGAGGCATACAAGAGTGGTTATCCAACTCTCAAATGTATCTACTATTTATCCAGCCGTAGTTGTGGAAGACTTGCTAGTAAGTGTTAGAGAACTCATTTTTTCTAGTAGACTTTTACATACTCACCATGGAGTAAGAAAATGAACCTAGAAATTCACCCCTAATTTTGGAAATACCTTCTATAAAAATAGAAAAAATAGTCATCAATGTACATAATGGAACTCCGACCATGGATCTAAGAGATAGAAAGTTCAACTTCAATGACCTTAACTCAAAAAAAATCTCATCAAACTATCATTCCCTCTTTCAAATTTACCACGGAGAAGGTAGTGACCCCATTGATGACTCAAGTATGCGTTGTGATTTTTTTTCATTAGAATAAAAAAACCATGGATTTGGAGAGGGTTTGGAAGGATAGAAAATTGTTGTTATAGGAGAAAGAAGAAATACGAATATAATATTTTGGAAATTCGAGGGTTAATAATGGAATAACGAGTGTGGTACATGATATACTAATCCAACCAAATTCCATTAATCCAAGAAACCAAATTATACTATACAATTCCAGATTGAAGCTAATTCCAGGTTAAGAATAAAAGAGGAAACCCATTCACTATAAATGGGAAAACCTTGAAGAAGTTATTCAGATGTTTACCCCAAGAACTAGTGGGGGAGGTCAATCTTCTCCAAGCCATCTACTAATTTATTCTCGAGAGGTAAGGTCAATCCAACATCATTAAAAAAAGTGTATTCCTAGAGGCAACCCGAGTATCACTGTTTTAATAGGATTTAGTATTACGATACATCTTAAATCACCCATTTGAGCTATAATGGAATGGTTCTTAAACTGGTATGAGTGGTTTTAGTTTCTCAAGAACCATCCTTGAATGAAACCCCATGTCAAACCCAAGAAGAAGAGGAAGAAAAACGAAAGAATTATGTCAAAATGGATTTCACTTTTTAAGATTAGCCTTTAAAATCCCTTCATTTTTTTCATCAAAATATTGATGTGATATTTAAAATATAAATTGAATTCCCACACTTGAACTCATGTTTTACTCGACTAATCTAGGAGACATATGTTTTTTTTAAGAATCCATTGTTTCCATGTTTTATATTTCAATATTGATATCATTAAATAATTGAAATGAAGAATTGAATTTTTAAAATGAAGCATGGATATTGAAATAATGACTCATGATATGAAGGAATTAATTGATTCATGTAAATGAAATTTCCATACAATCTTTCATGAATTGAATTTCTAAAATTTATGTGAATTGATTCATTATTATTAGTCATGCCATGATATATTGACCAATGTTATATTTCTCATTCTCGAGAGGATTTATAGACCAAGAAATTAATATTTATTCGTGAGCATATTTCATGAGTGATTGTGGGACATGTAACTGACCAGAACTTGTATTGAATCTTATCAAAGCTATGACTATGAAAAAACATATTTAAAATGATAGAGGCATCCTTTGAAAATCCACTTATCCTTAAAATACCACCATTATATCTATCCTTCTTTTATACCATAGAGATAATGAATGACCATTATAGGGATGAGCCATGTTTCTAGCCATTTTTATCCATTCCTACCCTACTCTTGGTATTTTTATGATATTTTAAAGTTGAAGTGTTGGTGTAAAGGGAATCATAGGGGATGGTAAGATTCAAATTATAATGAATAAGTGTCAGGGTTTAATTGTGTGAATTTTAAAAGGTTGTGTAATCATTCATTATACTCTATTGTTTACCCATATTGATCTAAAAAATTAAAAAAATGAAAAAAAGAATAAAAAACAAAGAAAAATGGGTTCTGATTTGGGAGACCAAAAATCAACATTTTCTAGACTAACTCTCCTATGATCATATGTGGTTAGGTGATTGATGTGAGGTTTTATCTAATAATAACATTCTAAAAAAATAATTAAAAGGATAAAAATTATAAAAACATCAATAGTGTGAACAAATCATTCCTTATGATTAATTTGATCAGGACCTTACATTGACTTTTGGGAAGTGGGGCGTACAACTTCCCAGGGGATAATTTCATTAAAAATTCACTTTTGATATAATGTTATGTACATACGATATTAAACACCTCTTTGATCCTTATTTTTTAAACCATATAATCCTTCCAACTATAAGCATCACAGTCATTTGAACCTTTTTTGCTTATCCCCGTGATTTTATGTGTCTTTTGTCTTTACATGTGGGGATGTTATTTCATTTAAAAGCCTATGGATACGAAGCATGTTCTCATGATATGATCATAAATCTACATGAATTTTATCCTGAGTGATGAGGGAAGATAATAAAAAGTTTGGAAAATCATGACATCGAATGTTTAAAAATATTAAATGAAGGAGCTTGAATGAATGGGAGGATAAGTTTAATCAATTTTCAAAGGGGAGAAGTAAAATATGTGAATTATTTTTTTTCTTTGAAAATTGGACATTAAATTGATATTTTATGTAGATTTTGGAAATTTTTATTTCACATTGAAAATTGATTGATTTTATTGCATTGAAATTTAAATATTTATAACATTGGTGTCCTCTAATTTCCATGTTTAGATTTTATGCTTGAGGACAAGCATGGTTTTAGTGTTGTGGTCTTTGATAGTGAAAATTTATTTCCATATTTTTAATCATATAATGTTTATTTTTTACATTATTTCAATGATAAATCCCTTGTATTTACATTTTTTATTAAAATAATGGGTATTTTTATTTTTAGAATGAAATTGAGAATAAATGTGAAAAATGGATAATTCTGGGTTTTGGATAGATTTCGACCACAAGGGTATTTTTTCCATTTCCTTAGATATATAATTCCAAATTTATTAATTCATTTTATTTAAGAATCTAGATTTTATTTCCTATAACATTCTCTTCAGGACATAGAGGTTATTCGAATATTTAGTACCGCGAAAAAACTCATTGAAGTTGGAAACTTATTCGTGTGGATCGTGGGGACCCCACCACCGTAATGGATGCCCAAATCAGTCACCACAAGTCCAATTTCTATGATTCCAACTGGATATGGAAGATGAATTATATATAAATTCACCCATTAAATTCCATGGGTTTTTTCATTCATTATAGTGGCTATTGATTATTATACATTTGAAGAATGCTTCTAGGAAAGTTCTGCCAAAACAATCCTATTCAATGAAAATTAATCAACTCTTACAAATGTCATCCAAATTCATTGATATTTTGAGGAGAGATATAAAAGATATTTATTAACATCCTTTATAAAGAAGGTCACACGAAAAAAAGTCATTTATGTGGGATAAAACTGGTCAAATTATGAAGGATAATTCTTCCTATAAAAGGAGAGGAGCTCTTACCTCTCAATTCATTCCTTCATATCCCAATTCAGCCAGTGGAAAGAATCCAAGAGGAGGAGAACATCACCTTACTAGTTCTTCATTCATAATTCATTCCTTCATGTTTATTTCTTATATTAATTCGATGACCCCACCTTGCTTGGAGTGGTAGAATCATTGGTGATTGGGTGAAGGGAACGGGGCCCCATTTTGTGATGTTTGAGATTATAATGTTTTATTCAATGGAATTATTTTCTTTTAAATGAAGGATTTTAAATTTAATTTATTTTTGAAATTAAATTAAATAAAATTTTATTTGATTTGTTATTATATATTAAATTTCATTTATTTAGATATTATTCTTCCCTTACTTGATCTATTCATTTATTCACCGATTGGTTAATATGTGAAGAAAATCAACTAAGGGAGTGATTTGGTGTTATCCAAATCACGTGGAGAAATTAAAATAGAATAATTTAATTATTTATAGAAATCAATGCTGGATTTGGTATTGCCTATGTAATTAATGTTAGTATATTAATATTTCTACACTTTGAAAATTAATTAAATCCAAGGTGAAAAGAAGAAACAATTATCTGTCAATTCACTTACTTATTTTTTCTAAATCCAATATTTTCATTTTTTTGTAAAAAGAATGATAAAATCACAAATTGGAAAACCCAAAAAACATTGAATCACTTCTCTCCCATATTTAATTCACAAAACATATAAATAAAACCTCTTACTATCTTAAATCATTCAAACTTGTTATTTTTAATGTGACATCAGAATTAAAAAATTGCTCCTTGGAGAAAAACATTCTAGTTACCATTCCAAATACACCCATATTGGGGATATTATTGACTTTTCCACACCTCCAGAAAAGTGTGTGTCAAAATTGGCACCACTGTCGGGAAGCATGTATAAATCTACATGACTAGGATCTCAAATGAGTAAATACTTGATTTCAACCTTGAGATAAAAAGAACATTGTTTTATTGGATTAGGAATCTCAATCATGAAATCAATTTTGATGAAAATAGTTTAGAATACTCATGTTTCCCATTAGAACCACCAATATTGGTCCAAAATTCACGACAAACCTTGGGGGACCTCTCTGCCCCAAAATTCGATAACCAACAGAATCAGCTAAACATGCCTGATCATCCAAATGATTTTGAGTTACGAGTAAACATGATTCCCATGCTACCTAAATTTCATTACCTTTCAGGTGAGGATCCCAAATGGCACATTCAATAATTCATCCTGGTGTGTTCATGCATCAAACAAAGAAGAGTACTAGAGGAGCAAGTGAAGTGGAAAAAATTCCTTTTTTCACTTGAGGGAGTAGAGAATGAGTGGTTTCCAACATTAAAACCTAGAGAAATCAAACACTGGGATGATCTCTAGGAAAATTTTATGCCAGGGTTCTTCCCAGCCTCCTGGAGGACAACAATCTGGAAAAAGATATACTCCATTCAACAAGCTACCGGTGATACTCTTTACAAGTTTTTGGAATGATTCGAGAAGCTTAGTGCAAGCTATCCACACCAAGAAATAGTGGAGCACTACTCCGTGGACATTTTCTTCCATGGAATTCTGGGTAGAGATTGGAACCTTTTGGATGCATCCTCCATAAGAGCATTGACTGAATAATTACCCAGAGAAGCCTGATGCCTGATTGAAAAGATCGCCCATAATTCACAACAATTTGAGACAAGAATCACCGGTACCAGAGGATAAATGAGGTTAGAAATTCTTACTCATCACCTCTTCATACTACAGAAATTCAATAACTAAAAATACTTGGGAATAAAATGGCCATCATGTAGGTGAATGAGAATCCATTTTCCCCCTCAGGTATGTGGGTTATGTTCATAACCAAATCATTACACTGATCAATGTGATGTGTTATAGGATGCAGAACGTTGTGCAGTTACATTATAGCAATAGAAATTCCCAAAAAATGAACAGTGGATAGAAGTTAAAACCCAACAAGGATATGAAGGAAAACCAAAACAGGATAGGACAATATTTCAATAGAAAATTTAGAACAATACATCATACAAGAAACCCTTCCAACTACAAAAATAAATTCAACCACCACATTTCGAATGAATGATTTTTGAACAGCCTCCAACAAGTTCTGAGATGTGCCCCCAAGAAACAGAGATTGAAGAACTTAAGAAGACTATGAAAAATTTGGATAACATGTTTTATAAAATTAAGGATCTTATAACCAGTAATCAAGGTAAATTCTCATCCCAAACTATCCCAAATCCAAAGGAGAATTTCAGCAAAATCACGACTAGAAGTGGTAATGAGCTTCCACAACCTTTGACAACTATGTTTGATGATTCAAAAAAATATAATGAGAAACTCATCCACCCCAAGAAGATGGAAGAAACACAAATTCAAATCCAAAAAAGAGAGAAAAGTGCAAACAAGTTATCATTCCCTTCTGAATTAACTTGACCATCAAAGGATGAAGAAGAACGACTTCAAAAGAAGTTCCATCAAACCTTATGAAAAGTTTAAATCATCATTTCCTTATAGGTTGAAATCTTCCAAATATGAAAATATTCAATGTTTCTGAAGGAAATATTCCCAAAAAAAGAAGCGTGATAAGGATGAAAAAATAAGTTTTGGATAGTGTGTCTTAGCCGTTTCCACCCCACCTTTTCCCAAAAAATGTCAAGATCCAGGGACACTCTCTCTTCCCTATACAATGGGTTCTTTATATTTTTCTGATGCTTTTTGTGACCTTGGTGTAGTCATAAATGTATTTTCTAATTTTATTTTTTATTCTTTGAAAATAGGTGAGTTGAATCATACAAAAGTGGTTATCCAACTTGAAAATGGATCCACTGTTTATCCAGCCAGATTTGTGGATGATGTGCTAGTAAGAGTTAGAGAACACATTTTTTCAGCAGTCCTTTACATACATAGAATGGAGGAGGAAAATGAACCAAGACATTCACCCATTATTTTGGGAAGACCATTCCTGAAAAGGGAAAAAACATTCATAAATGTACATGAAGGAACTCTGACCATGGAGCTAGGAGATAGAATGTTCAACTTCAATTCCCTTGACTAAAAAATAAGCCCTTCAACCAAACATTCTCGCTATGCAATTTTTCATAGAGAAGGTAGTGAAACCATTGATGATTTAGGTATGCTTCATGATTTTTTTTCCATCGGAGAAAAATCCATGGATTTGGAGAGAGTTTGGAAAGACAAAAAATTGTCGTTATAGGAGGTAGAAGAAATCAGAATAGAATATTTGGGAAATTTGAGGATTAACAAAGGAAGAACTAGTGTGGAAAATGATATACTGATCCAAAAAAAATACCTTTCAACCAAGAGACCAAATTCTACAATAAAATTTCAGATTGAAGTTAATTCCAGGTAGAGAAGAAAGGAGGAAACCCATTCGCTATAAATAGGAAAATGCTAAAGAAGTTATTCGGATGTTTACATCAAGAACCGGTGGAGGAGGTCAATCTTCTCCAAACCATGTACTGATTTATTCTCATGAGGTAAGTTAAAGCCAACGACATTAAATATAGAGTAACTAGGATGGAAACCGAGTTTCACTATTTTCATAGTATTTAGTAGTCAGTAACCTCTTACATCACCCATTTGTGCTATAATGGAATGGTTCTTACACTAGTATGAGTGGTTTTAGTTTTTCAAGAACTATCATGGATGGAAACCCCAAGGCAACCCCGTGAAGAAGAGGAATAGGAACAAAATCATTATGTTAAAAGTGAGTTCACTTTTTATGATAACTAGTTAAACTTCCTTCAGTTTTTTTTCATTAAATCATGTTTTGAGCAATAAAAATTTAATTTCACGACCACAATTGAATTCATTTTTTACTCGGCATATCTAGGACACATGAGTTTCTTTGGAATCATGTGATTCCATGTTTTAGATTTCAATATTGATATCAATAAATGATTGAATAGAAGAATTTATTTTTTAAAATGAAGCATGTATATTGAAATAATGACTCAAGACTTGTAGGAATTAATTGATTCATGTAAATGAAATTTCCCTACCATATTTCATGCTTTAAATTTCTGAAATTTATGTGAATTGATTGGTTTTTATTAGTCATTACATGAGTTATCTCCAATGTTATATTTCTCATTCCATAGAGGATTTGTAGACCATGTACTTTCTATTTATTCTTGAGTATATTTCATTAGTAATCTTGGGACATGTAACTGAGCAGAACTTTTATTGAAACATGTCAATGATATGACTGTGAAAAAACACATTTGAACAGATTGAGGAATCCTTTGAAAATCCACGTATCCTTAAAATAACACCGTTATATCAATCCTTCTTTTATCTCATCGATACCATAAATGACCTTTATAGGAATGAGCCACGTTTCATTCCATTTTTATCCATTCCTACCCTACAAATGGTATTTGAATAATTTATTAATGTTGAAGTGTGGGGGTAAAGGTAATCCTGGTGGATGGGAAAATTCGCAACGTAATAAAGAAGGGTGGGGTGTTATTATGGGAATTTTAAATGGTTTTGGAATCATACATTATATTCTATTATTTACCCATCTTAATTAAAAATAAGAAACAATTGATAAGAAAAATCAAAATAAAAGAGATAAATGGGTTGTGATTTGTGAGAACCAAAAATCATCGTTTTCTAGACCAATGATCCAATGATCATATGTTGTAAGGTGATGCGTGTGGGTTTTATCTAATCATTACATTCGAAAAAATAAAGAAAATTCAAAACAAAAAAAATCAAGAGGGTGCAAAAATCAATCATTATGACTAATTTGATCATGACCTTACATTGAGTTTTTGGGAAGTGGGTGTTCCTATATTGAAGGGGGTAATTTAATTACTGTTTTATATTTGATATCATGAATTGTAATCAAGAGATTAGGCTCCTGCTTGAGACTTTTTTTAAGAATCAAATCCTACCAACCATAAACCTCAAAGTCATTTGAACAATCATATCAAGTCCTAATTATTTTATGTGTCTTTTTTCCTTCTAATGTGGATAAAATAGTTCATTTACGAGCATATGGATAAAGAATCATGATATGATGATATGATCATAATTCTACATGAATATTATCATGAGTTATGAGAGAAAAGAATCAAAATTGATGTAAATCATGACTTGGCATGTTTAATTATAATTAATCAAGGAGTTTGAATGAATGGAATGATATGTTCAATCAATTTTCAAAGTGGAAAAGTAAAATATGTGAATTATTTTTTTCTTTTAAATTTTTTTAATTAAATTGATATTTTATTCAGATTTTTGTATTTTTGATTTCACATAGAAAATTTATTTATTTTATTTCAAAAAATTTGAATAATATTAACATTGGTGTCCTCTAATTTCCATGTTTATATTTTATGCTTTAGGACAACCATGGTTTATGTGTGGGGGTATTTGACAAAAAAAATTATATGCATATTTTTAATCAAATAATGAGTATTTTTTACTTTTTTTTCAATGATAAAACCCATGTATTTACATTTTTTATTGAAATAATGGGTAATTTGAATTTTAGAATCAAATTGAGAAAAATTGTGTAAAATGCGTAATTCTGGGATTTGGAAATATTTTGACCACAATGGTATTTTTTTCATTTCCTTAAATATATAATTCCTAATTTTTAGATTCATTTATTTTTAATATCCTGATTGTATTTCATATATCATTATCTATAGGACATAGATCTCATTAGAATATATAGTACCCCAAAAAACTCATTGAATTTATAAACTTTTCATAGAGCACTGTGTGGACGCCACCACCGTAACTGATGCACAACTCTATCTCCACAACTTCATATTATGTTCCTCCAACTAGATATGGATAAAGAAACATAGGATCATTCACTCATTAAATTAAATGGAGGTTTTCATCCATTAAGGAGGTTTTTGGGTGTTATACATTTGAAGGAAGATTCTTGGAAATTTCGGCCAAAATGTCCTAGTCAATGAAAATTCAATAACTTCTAGATCTGGTATGAAAATTCGCTGATATTTTGAGAAGAGATATAAAAGATATTAATGAACATAATTTATGAAGGAGGTAATGTGAAAAAAATTCATATATGGGGGATAAAACATGTCAACTTATGAAGGAAAATTCATCCTATAAAAGGAGAGAAGCTCCTACCTCTCAATTCATTCTTTCACATCCCATTTTAGCCAGTGAAAAGCATCCAATAGGAGGATAACGTCCTCCTAAGAGTTCTTAATTCAAATTTACATCCTTAATGTTTATTTTATATTTTAATTTGATGAACCAACCTTGCATGTATGGGTAGAATCTTTTGTTATTTAGAAGGGGGACCCTATTTTGTGATGTTTGAGTTTCTGAGGATTTATTTAAAGGAATTATTTTCTTTTAAATGAAGGATTATTAGTTTAATTTATTTCTGAATTTAAATTAAATACAATTTCATTTTGATATATTCATAAATATTAAGTTTCTTTGATTTAAATATTATTCTACCCTTGCTTGTTCTATTCATTTTTACACAGATTGATTAATCTGTTAAGAAAATAAACTAATAGAGTGATATGGTGATTGCTAAATCATGTGGAGAAATTAAGATAAATTAATTTCATTATTTAATTAAATAAATTATAGATTTTGTATTGCCTATGTAATTAATATTATTTTATTAATATTTCTACACTTTGATAAATAATTAAATCAAAGGTGAAACAATAAAACAATTATCAGTCAATTCACATAATTATTTTTTTCTAAATCCACATTATTCATATTTTCGAAAAAACTATGATGAGCTCACAAATGGGAAAACCCAAACCAAATCCAATCACTACTCTCCCATATAAAATTCACAACCCTTCTAAATAAAATATCTTGATTTCAAAAATCATTCAAACTTGTTATTTTCAATGCAACACCATGGTTCAAACACTGCTCCTTCGAGAAAAACATTCTATTTACCATTCATACTAAACCATTATGGGGATATGATTGTTTTTACCACACCTCAAGACATGTGTGTGTCAAAAACCGGTGCAGGTGGTGGGGAGAAAGTGTAAATATTCATGACTAGGACGTCAAATGAGGAACTACATGATTTCAACCCTGAGATAGAAATAAAATTGTTTGCATGGACTAGGAATCTAAATCTTGAAATTAATATTGATTAAATAAGTTTATAGCAATCATGTTTCCAATTAGAACCACCAATAATGGCACAAAATCCAAGACAAACCATGGTGGACCTTTTTTCCCAGAAATTCGCTTACCAACAAAACAATCTAAACATGCCTGAATAGCCAAATGATTTTTGAGTTATGAGTAATCATGATTCCCATGCTACCAAAATTATAGGGCCTTTTAGGTGACGACCACAATTGGCACATTCAAGAATTCTTCAATGTGTGTTCATGCATCAAACCAAGATAATTAATGGAGGAGCAAGTTAAGTGGAAAGAATTCCCTTTATTCACTTGAGGGATTTTCAAAAGAGGGGTTTCATACCTTACAACCTGGAGAAATCCAAGACATAGATGAACCCCAACAAAGTTTTTTGCAATGAGTATTGGGAATGATTTAAGTATCTTAGTGCAAGATACCCACATCAAGAAATAGAGCAGCTCCAATCCCTGGTCTTTTTATACAAAGTACTCATAGAGAGTGATATGAAACTTTTGGATTCATACTATAGGGGAGAATTGATTGAAAATTACCCAGAGAATCCTGATTCCTGATTGAGAAGATCACCCAGAATTCACAACAATTTTGGACAGGAAGCACTGGTACAAGAGGGATGGATGAGGTAAGAGCATCCGACTCATCACCTCTTCTTACAAAACAAATTCAAGAACTGACAAGCATTGTGAGGAAAATGTCCATCAAGAATGTGAATGAGAATCTATCTCCCCCTCTGGTATGTGGGATATGTTCATCACCAAATCATTACACTTATCAATGTGTTGTGTTATAGGATACATAAAGTTGTGCAGCTGAATTCCCAGAAAGGAAATTCCCAAAAAATTAATAGTGAAGAGAAGGTCAAACACAACATGGATATAGAGGACAACCAAATCAGACAAGGATACAATTTCAACAGCAATTTCAGAACTAGAAACAGTACAAGAAAACCTTCCAACCACAACAATCATTTCAAACACTACCTTTCCAATGATGGAATTCTGAAAATCCTCCATGAAGTTCTGAGAAGTTCCACCAAGAAACAGATATTGAAGAACTGAAGGAGACTATGAAAAATTTGGACAACATGTTTGATATCATTATTGATCTTCTAACGAAGAATCAAGGTAATCTCTGAGCCCAAACTATCCCAAATCCAAAGGATAATGTTAGTGAAATCACGACTAGAAGTGGTAAGGAGCTTCCACCACCTAAGACATATAAGATGGATGATTCCAAACAAAAATCTAAAGATAAACTCATCCACCCATAAAAGAAGGCAGAAACAAAAATTCATTGTCAAAAAAGAGAGAAAAGAGGAAACAAGGTACCATTCCCTTCTACACTAACTCGATCATCAAAGGATGTAGAATAAGAACGTTGAAGGGAGATCCATAATACATTCTAAAAAGTGGAAATTAATATTCCCTTACAGGAGACAATTTTCAAAATTCCAAAATTTGAAATGTTTCTGAAGGAATTATGCACCAAAAAATAAAGCATGATGAGGATGATAAAATCATTATCGGAAAGAGTGTCTCAGCCGTTTCCACCACACCTTTACCCAAAAATTTAATAATCCCGGGACATTCTTTATTCCCCATACAATTGGTTTTATTGATTTTTATGATTCTTTGTGTGATGTTGTTGCGTCCACAAATGTATTGGCTAATTTTTTTTTTCTATTCATTGAAAATAGTTTAGTTGAAGATTACAAGAGTGGTTATCCCACTCGCAAATAGATCCACTTTTTATCTAGCTCGAGTTGTGGAAGATGTGCTAGTAAGAGTTAGAGAACTCATTTTGTCAGAATACTTTTATGCACTCATCATGGAAGAGGACAATGCACTAACACATTCACCAATAACTTTGGGAAGACCATTCCTAAAAATGAAAAAAATAGTCATAAATGTACATAAAGGAACTCTGACCATGGATCTTGGAGATAGAAAGTTCAAATTCAATGTCCTTGACTCAAAAATAATCCCTACAATAAACCATCACCTCTTTGCAATTTCCCACAGAGAATGTAGTTATCCCATTGATGATTTAGGTATTATTTTTGATTTTTTGTCTTTAGGGAAAATATACAATGGATTTGGAGAGAGTTTAGAAAGAGATAAAATATTCTTTACAGGAGTTAGAAGAAATCAGAATAGAATCTTTGGGAAATTCGAGGATTAACAATGGAAGAACTATTGTGGATAATGATAGATTGATCCATCCATATACCATTAAACTAGGAGACAAAATTCTATTATACAATTCCAGATTGATGCTAATTATAGGTTGAGAATAAAGGAGGAAACCCATTCCCTATAAAATGGGAAAAAGGATGAAGAATCTCTTCGGATGTTTACATCATAAACAAGTGGAGGAGGCCAATCTTCTCTAACCCAAGTACTGATTTATTCTCATGATGTAAGGTTGAGCCAACAACATTAAATAAAGGCGCGTTCTAGGAGGCAACCCGATATTCACTTTTTTAAAAGTATTTAGTAGTCAGTAACCTCTTACATCAACCATTAGAGCTATAGTGGAATTGTTCTTACACTTGTATAAGTGGTTTTAGTTTTTCATGAACAATCATGGATGGAACCCCAAGGAAGACCCATGAAGAAGAGGAATTGGAACAAAATCATTATTTCAAAAGGGAGTTAACTTTTTATGATTATCATTTAAACTGCCTTCAATGTTATTCATAAAATCATGTTTTGAGATTAAAATTTAAATTGCAATCCCACACTTGAATTCATGTTTTTCTTAGAATATCTAAGACACATAAGTTTCTTAGGGATCCTGTGATGCCATGTTATAGATTTCAATAATTATATCATTAAATTATTAAAATGATGAATTGAATTTTTAATATGAAGCATGGATATTGAAATAATGACTCAGGATTTTAAGTTATTAATTGATTCATTTGAATGATATTTCCAAACCATATTTCATGCTTTGAATTTCTACAACTTATTTGAATTGATTTTTTATTATTAGTCATGACATGAGTGATTGTACAATGTTACATTTATCATTATTGGAAGTATTTCTAGACCATGTACTTTCTATTTATTCACGAGCATATTTCATGAGTAATCTTGGGACATGTAACTGACCGGAAAATGTATTGTAACGTGTCAGTGTTATGACTGTGAAAAAAACACATTTGAAATGATTGAGGAATCCTTTGAAAATCCACTTATCCTAAAAATACCACCTTTATATCAATCATTATTTTATCTCATAGAGAGCATGAATGACCTTTATAGGGAAGATCCATGTTTCAAGCCATTTCTATCCTTTCCTGTCCTACATATTGTGTTTTCATTATATTTTAATGTGGAAGTGTGGGGGTAAATATAATCATGGTGGATTGGATGATTCAGATTGTAATAAATAAGTGTTGCGGTGTTATTGAGGGAATTATAAAAGGGTGTAGAACCATTCATTATACTCTATTATTTACCCCACATAAATTAAAAAAACTGAAAAAATGATTAAAAGAATCAAAAGAAAAGATAAAAATGGGTTGTGATTTGTGAGAAGAAAAACTCACCATTTTCTATACCGATGATCCAATGATCATATATGGTTAGGTGATGGATTTGAGGTTTTATGTAATCATAACTTACAAAAAAGAAAAAAAGGTCAAAATAAAAAAAATCAAGAGGATGCACAAATCATTCATTATGACTGATTTGATCGTGACCTTACGTTGAGAATTGGTAAGTAGGTGTTGCTTTTTTGAAGGGGATAATTTCATTACACTTTTACATTTGATATTACGCATTGTAATCCAAAGATTAGCCTCCTCTTTGATCATTATTGTTTAAAGCATCAATTCATACCAACCGTAAGCCTCAGAGTCATTTGAACCTTTATACCATGTCTTCATGATTTGATGTGTCTTTTCCCTTACAAAGTGGAGAAGGAAGTTCATTTACATGCATATGGATAAGGATCATGTTCAGATGATATGAGCATAAATCTAATTTATTTTTATCTGGAGTGATGAGAGAAAAGAATAAAAATTGATGTAAATCATCACTTGGTGTGTTTAATAATAATGAACCATGGAGCTTGAATTAATTAAATGATAACTTCAATCAATTTTCAAAGTGGAAAAGTAAAATATGTGAATTATTAGTTTCTTTTAAAAATAGGAAATTAAATTGATATTTTATCCAGATTTTTTAAATTTTGATTTCACTTTGAAAATTTATCAATTTTATTACATTGAAATTTTAATATTGGTAACATTTGTGTCTACTTATTTCCATGTTTAGAATTTATGCTTGAGGACAAGAATGGTTTAAGTGTTGGGATAATTGACCAAGAAAATTTATATTTATATTTTAAATCAAATAATGAGAAATTTTAACTTTTATTAAATGATAAAAACCATTTTTAAAATGCTTTTTTAAAATAATAGGTAATATTAAATTTAGATAAAATTGAGAAAAATTATGAAAAAATGCATAATTCTGGGTTTTGGACAGGTTTTAACCACAGGGGTATTTTTTTCATTTCCGTAAATATAAAGTTCCAAATTGTGTGATTATTTTTTTTTTGTTAAAATCAGGATTTTATTTCCTATATCTTTCTCGGAATGTCATAGGGCTCTTTCGAATATATAGCTCCCCGAAAAACTCCTTGAATTTGGAAACATTTCAGGGCAGACCGTATGGACCGGACCACCACAACAGCTACACAACTTGGTCTCCAGAAATCCAATTTATGTGATTTCAACTGGATATGAAGAGGACACATAGGATCATTCACTCATTAAATTACATGGTGGTTTTCATCCATTAGTGTGTCTATAGATTATTATAAATTTGAAAGAAGCTCCCCATAAATTTTGTCTAGAAACAGTCTTATTCAATGAAAACTATATAACTCATACATCTTGTGTCCAAATTAGATGATATTTTGAGGAGAGACATAAGAGATATTTAGGAGCATCCTTCATGAAGGAGTTATTTCTAAAAAAGTCATTTATGGGCGATAAAACAGATCAACATATGAAGGGGAATTTTGACTATAATTGGAGAGGAGATCCTACCTCTCAATTCATTCCTTCACAACCCATTCTAGCCAGTAGAAAGCATCAAATTGGAGGAGAATGTCATCCTCCTAGTTCTTCATTCATAACTACTTCTTTCATATTTATTTATTATTTTAATTATATTTTCCCACATAGCATGGATGGGTAGAATCCTTTGTGATTGGGTGAAGGGAAGGGGGACCCCATTTTGTGATGTTTGAGTTTCTGAAGTTTTATTCAAAGGAATTATTTTCATTTAGATGAATGATTTTCTATTTAATTTATTTTTGAATTTAAATTTAAATTTTTTTTTTGATTTTTTCATAAATATTAAATTGATTTGATATAAATATTATTCGACCCTATGCTTGATCTATTCAATTTTACACTGATTGATTAATATATGAAGAAAATAATCAAAGGGACGAATTTGGTGATAGCGAAATCATGTGGAGAAATTAAGATAGATTATTTTAATTATATAGGGAAATGAATACCAGATTTGGTATTGCCTATGTAATTAATATTAGTCCATTAATATTTCTACACTTTGATTAATAATTAAATCTAAGGTGAAATGTAGAAACAACTGTTATTCAATTCACATAATTAGTTATTTCTAAAACCAATGGAATCATATTTTCATAAAAACTATGATGACATAAAAAATGGGAAAACCCAACCCAAATACAATCACATCTATCTCATATTAAATTGACTACCCTTATTAAGAAAACCTTCTTCATTCTTGAATCATTCAAACATGTTATTTTTAATGTAACACCAAGATTAAAACACTGCTCCTTGGAGAAAGTCCTTATTGTTACCATTCATACTACACCATTATGGGGATTTATCTATTTTTCCACACCTCGCGATGGGCGTGTTTCAAGCAGTAGGAAGAATATGAGGTGACCCAAGAGAGATAGATCTTGCATGGGATGACCTCAGGACTTGGGGCCCATAGTGAGGGGCTCCTACAGTAGAGGGGGTCAACAGGGAAATAGGATATACTTCTTGTGCGACGGGCTAGGACCCATAGCACGTGACTTCAAGATTCATAGTATAGATGATCAATAGACTATCGAGGGACTTCCACAGTGGAGGAAGAGGTTCGAGATTGGAGGTATGCTGGGCAGAAGACCTGACAGGGGAGCATGCTGAGCAATAGGCGGTGGATGATGGTTCGAGGTGCTACCACCACCACCTCCAGGTGGCTCTCCATGGTCTCAGGGATACAACAAACATAGGAATGTCTAGATTCATACCATGTATTTCTATTACCATAAATCTCCACAGATGATTATAGGTATGATCTATGTCTTCTCCACCTTATCTACAATTCATATATAACCATGTTCCAGTCACTCTTTCCTTTCTATGGACCTCGTTCAAGGCTCAGAGATTCTGGATGAGATCTTGGATCGATCTTTACGAATAGATAATCCTATTAAAGGGTATTTTCCAATTACACACTAGTATCCGTAGTGTGATCTTACTCTTGGATGTGAGAGCATCAGCTGGGATCTATTAGTAGTGGTCTTGAGGCCTTAAGATATCATCTTGTGTATGGACTAGATATCTACAGTCCATGATTAGATCGACTATTTTAGATGCAAAGTTCACTATGATTGTAAGGATGGTACTAGGATTTCCTTCATAAGAGAGAAAAGAACTTTTTCATTACAGGATGGAATTTTTTAGAGGAGAGTGAAGTCAATAACTCATGAGATTCCTAGCCTAACCCTTGGTGCAGTGGATGAGAGGATTTAGAGATTTCCTATAGTGGTGGAGAAGAATGAGGATGTATTTCTTGAGGATCTTTTGGGACTACATCTTCATATGGAGGTAGAATTCTGTATCAATCTGTACCAATGGATGATACTGATATCCACACCGGCATATCAAATGGATCCCGCAAAGCTTCATAAATTGAGGATATGGCTAGAATAATTTTAGTGCAAGGGCTTCGTGATACATATTGTTTCACCATGGGTAGCCCCAATGTTTTTTTAGTAAGAAGGGAGACATGAGATTGAGGGTAAGTGTGGAATTCTGGTTCTTGAAATAGGTGACCGTGAAGAACAAGTACCCTTTGACGAGGATTGTAGACCTCTACAATTAGAGAAATGTAGAGAGTTGGTTCTTAATGGTCGACCTCAGATTAGTCTATCGTTAGATTAGGGTATGGGTTGAGGACATAATGAAGATAGCCTTCAGATGTCGGTATGGCTATTACATGTTCTGGGTTATTCCCTTCATCATGACCAATGCCCCATTAGCTTTCATGGGAATCAGGAACATGATCTTCCATCCTTACCTCTATAATTTGGTGGTGGTCATCGTTGATGAAATCATGTTGTACATGGTGTCAGAGGAGGAGCATGATACACACTTATGGATAGTCCTAGATACACTCTGAGAGTACGTACTTTACTTTAATCTCTCTATGTTCCGGTTCTAGATTGGGAGGTCCACATTTTGTTATATGTCATCTTGGTGGAAGGAGTTGCAGTGGATCTGTAGAATATATAGGAAGTGATTTATTGGGATCCACCCATGATCATGAATGAGGTACGAAGTTTCATGGGGTTGACCGGATACAACCGTAGGATTGTTCTAGACTTTTCCAGAGTATCCACACCTTTATCATCATTGAAAAATAATGTTCATCCATTATTGTTGTTAGAGAAGTGAAATAAGGGTTTCCAAGAGATAAGGAGTAGACTACGGAGTGCCCCCATATTGAGGCTATCAGAAGAGGGAATTGTATATGTTGTATTATGCAACACCTCAGGGACCAGACTGGGTTGTGTCCTGATGCAGGAGAGAGTAGTGATTGCCTATCCCTCAAAGTAGTTTTGGTAGAATGAGAAGAACTATGTGACCCATGACCAGGAGTTAACAGTAGTGGTATTTTCATTGACGATGTGGTGGAACTACAAGATGGGTGAATGATTTACCGTATTCTCTAACCACATGAGTCTCAGGTATATCTTCTCACAAAAGGACCTATACATTATATTATTGTGATGGTTTTAGTTCTATCATGACTATAACATTGAGATATTATATACACTTTGGATGTGGAATGTGGTGGTAGACGTGCTCAATAGGTCGTCTAGTTTAAAAGTACTGAGTGCTGTTACATAGTAGCTATCTACGATGTAGATATCCTTTGTGGATGGTGATGGATCAACATACCATCTGTCAATGAATATCACTCCCCCACTCATTTAGCAGTGTTGGGAGTCACAGCTTATGAATGATGACTACGAGGCCCGACATATTCTGTTATCCTCAGGAAATTCTCCTAATAGATTTTTGATAGGTGGGAGAACATCAACATTTTTAGAGGACGCATTGCAGTTCTATGAATGTTGTAGGTGGAATTGTTTATAGAGTTCCTTTCATCCCCTTTGGTGGTACATCCTGGTGTGGTGAAGATGTACCAGGACCTCAGACATCAGTACTGGTGGCCATGGATGATGAAAATAGTGGTCGAGTTAAATTCATGATGACTCACTTTTCAGCTAGTGAAGGCTGTGAATTAGGTTCGGGCAGGCTTGGCACATACACTTGAGGTACCAGAATGGAAGTGGGATGGTATCTCCATGAACATCATGATGGGGTTACCATACACTTCTAGAGTCCATGACTCTATTTGGGTGATAATTGACAGACTCACCATGCCGGCACACCTCCTACTGATATGGGAGTAGAGATCAGTAGGGAGCAACATATGCCTCTACATCTAGGATATAGCAAGGCTACATGGGGTGCTTTAGACGATCATCTTAGATTTTGATGCATGAATTACATCACAGTTTTGGAAGGGATTTCTTGAGGAGTTCGAGACTTAGCTGTTCTTGAGCACAACTTTTCATCCCCAGATAGATGGTAAGAAGGAGTGGAGTATACAAACTTTTTAGGAATTGATTCATGCTTTTTTATATGATTTTTGTCGTGGATTAGAGGAACAATTTCCAATTTTAGATTTCTCATACAACAACATATATCACTCCACAATTGGCATGGCATCGTTTGAGGCCATGTACCAATGGCCATTCAGATCTCCTCTATGGTGGACAAACCTAGGGTTGTCAGCACTCATGGGTCCAGAGTCGGTATGAGCTACCACTAAGAAGGTTCAAATCATCAATGAGCGGATAAGGACTACAAAGAGTAGACTGAACTAATATACTAAAAGGATGTGGAGGCCCTTGGAGTTCGTGGTAGGAGAAAATCTTTTCCTTCTGGTCTCACCCAGATGTGGATTAGGGAGATTTGTTTAGGGAGGTAAGTTATCTCTCAGGTTCATCAGGCATTTCCTGATTCTCATTAGTGTTGGCGAGGTGGTGTACCATAGAGGTCTTCCCCCACAAATTCACCAGGAGCACAATGTTTTCGACGTGTCACAGCTGACTAGGTACATGCATGATCCATTTCACATCATCGGCTATGGCGAGTTGGATATTTATGATAGGGTGATGTTTGTGGTGTTCCTAGTGGAGATAGAGCATCGATAATAGCGGGTCCTTTTGGGATGCTCAATTCCTATGGTTCGCATTTGGTGGTAGCACAGAAAACTCCCAGAGATCACATGGGAGAGGGAGGCTCATATTTCTTCTCAGTACACCCACTTGTTTGATTATCCTTTGTTTTAGCTTTCAAGGATGTCAAACCCTAATGTGGGGAGAATTTAATTTCACAGAATTTATTTATAATTTTTTTTAATTTTTATATAAATATTTTGTGACCACAAAATTTTACATCATGTGATTCCAAGGCCTGGTGAGCGGAGAATGGAATTGTGGACTTTTTTTAGTTATTTTATGTAAATGTGAAAGAGGGTTTTTTTAAAAAGTTTAAATCAATGCTCAGATAAAAAATAGGAGGGCACCGTTGAACTCATAATCCATAATTCACCTAAAAATGACTTAACTTCGATGGGAAAGGTTGGGATGAAAATGTTATTTTTAGGAATTTCCAGAAAATAACAAAATTACATTAAAAAAGTTGTTTTCATTTCCTTTCTCACCATTGAGTAGTGGAATATGGCAATGTGGTGCAGTGATGAGGCCCATTAAATGAGGCTGAATTAATGTCTCATTTGTGTGGAGCGTAACAACGCATTTATTGAAGCATAACAGATATGTTGTTTCATAAATGAAACAATGTAACAATGCAATGGCATTCCATAACACAAACACTATGATGTGTTTTCTTTTAATGGGTTAACATGTTGGGGAGTTTAGAATCAAAGGGCGGATTTTTCTACGGAAATGGGCATAGAAGTATCTCCAATGAAGAATGATGAAAACTGGAAGGCTCACTAGAAATGTCGACACATTATAAAAAATGGGGCCAGGAAGTGATGAATGCCCACGAATCATGAATCCTTGTGGGAGGAGTGCTTCAACAATGAACATCAATCTAGTTAGGGGTTTTTTGTTTATGTTTTACCTGTTTTTATTCTAAATTGAAAAATTTGGAAGAACCCATGAATAGGTCGATCCACAGATCTTTCATTCGTGCTAGAGAGTGATCTTCATGGGATTTCTATAGTGGGATTAAATAACTGTTAATAAAATAGAATCCTGAAACCACCCCGATTTTAAAACTATAATGCGGAGGGAATGAAATGACATGAACAAGGCTCATGCCCCTCCACTTGTGAATTATTTATGGTTGTGCATTTGAAAGGGGAGACTTGGAACTTTAAAGGCTTTCACAATGAAGGAGATACCCCTTTGAGGTTGGAGGGGCAATCAGTATGATGAACTGACCACTGGTATAGACCCGGTGACCTGTAGAAAGACCCACATACTAGTCAGTAGTGTCTCAAGACGATGGACACAGTCATATGGTGGTGCACTGGATGAGCCTTGTTATCAACCGACCACATTGGTACGACAAGAGCTGCTAGCTGGCGGTGGTTGGATGTGGCCACCCGCCACATCTGTTCACCATAGATGTGACATTGCCATTATCCCACAAGATAATGCCATGTTCAATTGACTGCGTCTGAGGGGCTGGCCCTACGGATGACCTGCGAGGCAGGGTTTCTGTTGGAAATGGCTTCCAGCAGCGTCTGGACTGGCCGATGGTCGGTCCACCTATAGCAGACCGGGCAACGTGGGGACCGGATTCGAGGCCCAATGGGCTAGTGGCCCGATGGGCTCATGTCCCTATAGGATCGGGGCCCTATGGGATTCTATACCTATGGGATCATGATCCTATGGGATGAACTAGATTCAGTCCCAGGCTGGAAAATGGTGAGTCCCAATCTGGGCCGGGTATGCTTCCGGTCAGCAGACCCTGAGACGAGACGGGTTGGTCCATCCAGGTCGGACTAGACCTAAGAAGCCCCTCTTGAAAAAAAACAATATCATTCAAACTAGGTGTCTGATTTAGGAGATGTTTGTGGAATTGTAACCCTCACAATGAGGTGGATCTTTTGAAATACTTTATGAATGATTTCATGGATGTTGAAATAAAATTAAGGTCTTAGGGATCCTTTCTCCCTAGATGAATCAGGCTACATGCATTAACCATATAGTTGGTTGGGCCCTAAAGACTGATAACAAGTAACCTGAAGTGGATAGGATACTATAGACTTGTGGGAAGTTTCTTTGGTGTAACCCGGTAAGCCTATGGTGGGGAACAACTTCTGTGTGACCCGATAGAATAATAGTTCTCAACATGAGGTGTACTTCAATATGTACATAGGTGGGAAGCAAATTTTATGTGTCCCAACAATCCCATGGTTGGGAGTATATTCTCTATAACCCATCATACCCATAGTAGTCATCAGGGATGAGTACCAAAATAGTCATAGGTTAGTGGGAATTAGTTTTTGTGTGATTCGGCAGTCCCACTGTAATCATTGAGGAGGAAATATTCTGAATCCCATGGTGTTAGATGATGTGACTAATGTTCCTACATTCCTACTAAAGAATATATCTAGTGTGAAATGTCTTTCTTCAGGATCAAGCTTTATGATCATGCCTTTTTATTTATTTTTTGGATTTCATTATGGACTTTCCTTTGTGTTTTTGTGTACCTAATTATTATATGTTTACTCCCTCCTTCACGGGCATTGCCTTAATATTTTGGGTCTAGTGCTGACAACCACTACCTAGATGGAGGACTTAGTGGCCCCAAACCCGAATATTCCTAGTGAGGCCAGGTTGACGGGGTATACATTTGTAGATTCTAGAAGCTACTCTGTACTGACCCATCATTTGGAGTTTCTAGAAGACATCCTTCAATGTTTTCCTTTTACATTCCTATTTTCATTTTATCATCTATTGGGTTTGTATTCTGTCCCATTTGACCTACATTTTTTACATTCACTTAGTGTTTGTTCGGTGGTTTTTTAGAGGCATTCATGTTATGTTGTCAACCTTTGGGATGTGTTTGTGTCTTCATGCATACTGGTACACAGGAAAATGACTCCCACTTGCAGGTTGACACCTTCAATTCCAGTCACCAACCCCTATCCTTCAGGAGGTAGGATTAGGCTATGTCATTACATGGGATCTAGGGGATGGGTCATGACCACCTTTGTTGGAGCTTATTATCTTATTTTTTCATGAATATATACTTTAGGATTTTCAGATCCCTATAAATAAAACAGTTCATTCCATAGTGAAGTTTTTTCAAAAATATTTATTTTAATTATCCTTATAGACAATTCCAGATCATGTGTTGGCAAGTTTCTCTTATTGATATTTAATTGGTTAGAGGCATATGGTATCAATTTATCATCCTGCATGAGTACAAAACCCATTAAATTTTTAGAGGAATCACTATATATCACATATCGTTCAACACTAGGGGGAAATATGATTGTATGTGTGGTGATTAGCCTCTTCTCTGTATCGTTCATTATTTCCCCACATTAATAAGTCCAAAAAACATCACTCCATTCTATGTTATCTTATTTAGAGGGATTGATAATCAAGAAATATTTCATAAAACTTGAAAATAATACTCAACTAATCCTAGGAATCTATAATAGACTAAAAATAAAATTTTGTATTTGCAAACACATTTAAGGAAAACTGAGATACCACATAAGGTAAACCTGGAGTGTAGAACACAAAAAATGTCACAATGTTATTATAACGGATCATAAGGCTATTAGATATTTCCTCCCAAAAGAGTTTCTTAGAGATAGAGAGCACCAGTGGATCTCACTCGCTGAGGATGAAGTTTTCAAAGTGATCGAAAAGCTTTTCAAAAGTCTGAGAGTAATCTTCCTTACGTAACTTCCCTTCATTAAAACTCCTTATCAGTATAAAATCATTCATTTTAATCCATTACACTTTCTAACTATTGACATCCACCTGATGGAACCTTCAAATCAACTTATTTTCCTCCTATTGTGTACCATTGATATAATGAAATTCCACCACCATTTCTTCATCAGAGTGGACATGTAATTCTGGTGGCTTCTATTTATCTACTTTTTCCACACCAATGATTTCCTCTTGATCCTCAACAACATCAAAAATCACTTCTTCAGGGTTCCCCTATAGGTTAACACTTGATACGGGCATGCATTCTTTCTCATTAGATTTCATCTTTTTACCTGACCTGGTATCCATTAGTTATAGTGGGTACGAGTAATAATTTCACCCTTTTCATTTCATTCCTATTGACAGGACTTCAGTCTATATCCCACCTATTATTTCAACTTCAAAATTAATTGTTTCATCTTGATTGAGTACATGTAGACCTAAAAAATGATTAATGGTTTGGATGTTCACTGGACTATGTCTATAACCTTCAACCTAGTATCCCACCAGCCCCAACACTAGACCCTTTATAGGCACAGTACAACTTCCATCCAAATATGTATTCTCATCATTTTACATTACTCTTGTATAATTAGAGATTACTTATTGAACATGTAGATTCATCGAAACAAATATTTTTTACCCCTCCAACTCTACCGAAGAACCATGTTTTGATTTCTCTTCTTGTTCCTTAATAGCATATACAAGATATTTATCAGTGGTACCATTACTGGTACACAAATCCATATATCTAGTGTCCCTCTACCCCTCCACATTACATTTATCTAAGAAAGAATCACCTCTAATATCAGTGTCCCCTAAAGGAACCTCAAAATTTAGCATCAATCTGTTGAAAATTTGAGGGACCCTTGGTTTAGAAGTTGTCACAACTTCTTGATTCCATAACATTGCAACATCCAAAATACCACTACAATTTTCCCTTAGGATAGTATTTCTAAGGCCTTCCTAATCTACAGATTCCACATCCGTCGACCATAGTGTAAGATCCACAAACAACTACTTCAACTCACCAGACATACTCCTACCTCCATGGCTACACTTCACTAGTTTGTGTCCCAACTTCTTATAAGAGTGATATAAACTTAACAATGATTCATAGATGACCAAATAATTGTAATGGAATTCATCACCAACATAAATCTATATAAAATTGACTTGTCTATGTGAGACATCAATTTCAACACGCACCCTGGGGGTAACCGGATGGCACACGAATCTAGTTTTACTAATTGAAAAAATAAATTACCCTACCAAGTTTCATAACAAGAAGATAATGGAGGTGTTTTGGATGTGGATGGGAAGATCCAAGATTCTTTCCAAGATGGCTATCGTGGGAGAATCCCATTTAATATTAATGATGTAGTTCAATCTATTAAGAAATAACTTGAGTCTATTGAAATTTTGAGGTGTAAAAGACCAGGCATGAATTAAATCCTCTTCTATGGTCATTTCAATCATGAAGTGATGACCATCCCAGAGCCGCACCATCATATGATTCTGAATGTTCCATGACCTGAAAAAAACCTGTCGAATTCATTTACTGAGGGGAATTTTTCTGTGAACTTCTCAATTAATTTCCATCGAAGAAGAGAGGAGGACACCTTGAATTCTAAAAGAGAAAGGGGAGATGTGGTCAACCATGTAAACGATCATAAAGTTTAGGGATGATCAAAATTATGGGAAATGATGGGAGATATGGTGGGTTTAATAAGGGAAGGAATCATTTGTGATTTCCCTCTACGGTTAGTGACTTTCCAACCACTATCATGGGGGAGGGGGAGACGGACCGACGCCAAAATCATCATGGGTTTTGAGGGGAATCCCTGCATAGCGCTCTGATGTTCCACCGTAAAAAATAATAGGAATATATAGATCTCTATCAAAGATGTTTATCTAGGACATCCTTCAGTTGTATCAATTTTGTTCAGATCAACATATAACCATTTTCATGGGATAACATACCTATTAAATTTCACATTCTCTATCAGAAGATCACATTTATTTTACTTTACATACAACCATTTATTTTTCATGTTCATTAGTGAAACTATAAAAATCTCCTTATGTTACTCCTGGATTTTTGAGTAGCAGAAAATTTATTCTATAAAGACTAGCGTAAATTTCTCAAGGTAATCCCTTGATTCTATAGTCATTAATTTTAGAAATATATTTATAGAATAAGTGAGTATAAAAATAATTAATATGAACTAATATTCCTCGCTCCTTATATAAAAGTATGTCTTGGCAGTATCCTCCTTATTCACCTTCAATTGATAAAATTCATAATGAATATCCACCATACAGATGTATTTGGATCCATGTATCTAATCAAATATCTAAGTAATATATAGTGGAAGATACTTCTCATTTATCAGCATATTATTGAGAACATGATAATCAAGAAATAGGTGTATTGACATGTCCTTATACTTGAAAAGGAGGACTATTTAACCCCATAGTGAAGAACAAGGGTGTATTAAACATTTCCCTATATTCTTTATTAGTTTCTTCATTATCCCTTTATGTTCTATAATGGATATTATATATGTAATCTTGGATATTGGGAAACTAAAAACAAAAATATTGGTATGGTATAAGTTAAACATATGGGATGAAATAATTTATCCACATTATATTTTCATAGATTCCATTACTTTTATGTTATGTCATGGAGTATGAATATTTCTTCTATACTTGTGTGATATGAATGAATGCTTAAAACTAGAATCAAATAGTATGTAAACAATTGTTGAATGAATAATCATTGCACCTTTTAGTGCATTGTATTCATGATCCTCCTATACAGTTGTGATGGCATAAGCTGTACTTTGTTCTATAGGCATTCGAGGTTGTAGTATTTCGTAATCATTAAATGCTCTTGTCTTAGTTCACTGATTCGCATTATTATTTTGATTCATGTAGATGAAACATTATATAGAGGGATGATGGTTACTAGATAATTTCACTCTTCCATCATATAGGTGGGTTTCTCCCATTGGTATCCTCTATATAGGTATTATTCCTTCCCATGCCAAATGAATCTCTTTATACCTATATAGTTGCATGCTTCTTATAAAAATTATAACAATTTGAGTGTTTTAAATTTTTTCTCCAAGGGATTTATCTATCACATCACCAAAAATAAACTTCATTATCATCTTCTAGTCATTATACTAACGGGACCCATGAGATCCCCAAATCATTATTTTGAATTGGTTTTATATAAAAAAACTATTCATAGGTTTCAAATTTTCAAATCACTAATGATTTATATGGACTCGTCTGTAGCAGTCCAATTAAATGATCAACATTAGTTATGGGTTAATTGAAAAATTCAAAGGTGTATCATGCATGTCTTGTGATTTTCACTCAAGAACATTAATGGATTGAACATACTTCTTCTTGAGTCCATGTAAATCTCTATCCATTTTGAGTTAGAGAGTGAATGGTAATATTAATTAAAAAATAGTTCTTATAATTATTTACCCACCATCACTTCTATGTATTCCTTGGGATTTTTATTTTGGATCAATATCCATAATTTTTAGAATTATCCCTGTATAAAATTATCTTAAACCATGAACTTTAATTTCACATGGAATTGAATAATAGAAAATATCTTTTCAATAGAGTTTATCAATTGGTACAAGATTAAGGGGTCAAAATATCCACAGAAAATCATAGTCCTTTTTTTATAAAGGTATCAATTTGTAAGCCCTATTTCTTAAGAGGAATTTAGTTTTCACTATGATTTTTTTATTAAAAATATAAATTAATTCATAATGTATTTTCAGAAATTTCACTACTCCTACTACCATTGGGTTTGTAGTATAATTTCTAAATCCAATATATTGATCATCACATTTGATGTGGACTCATTCCACATTATTCCTAGCCAATGACTAAAATAATGCAAAAATAGGGATGTGAATATTAAAAATACTAAAACATAAAAGGAAAATTATCAAAATTTGGTGGATAACCCATTAATGAAAATCATCACATAATATAAGAATGTATATGATTCAATTAATGGTATCCATGATCTATTTACTAACATAAAAATTTCTTGGAATTTTTGTTCCCTTCATAATGGATTGTAGAGATCCTATGAAATTACAAAATCATATCCACCAAGTGTATCAAAATATGTGTGTGATGGGGAATATTTTCACTCACTAGTTAATAATATAGTCAATTCCAAGGACACAATTTCTAGGATTATTACCCCTCAATATAATTTTGTGAGATCCACATCCACTTATTGTATCGAGACATTGATGTTGATTCTTGTAAATAAAATGCACAATAATTTATCATAAATTAGTGATGTTTCACTATTTTCTGTATTATTCATAAGGTTGGGATAATGTTTTCTAATCCTATTCTCTAAATACAACTAGTACCTTCTCTGATTCAAACTATGACAACCCATATATTTAATGATCCAAATTCATGATTTTTTACATTAGGATGCCGATGAATATACCAAAATATTGAAAGGCCATGAATATTTGTCTAACTAGATTCATAACACCATAAGGTAAAACATATATAAGAAAACATTATTTAATAATACATTACATTCTATTAAAATTCCATATCTATTTTAATAGTACATTGGATTAATTGTGGATGTACATTTGAAAGGGGTGAGATATTGGTCCAAATAAAGTGAAAATAAAAGAATAAAATCATGAAAGATTTAAATATTGGTCATGTATAATTTCCAGATTACATAAAGGCATGATAATAATAAACATGATATTAAAATCATGATATTGTTTTATAACACCAAGATGATATAGGAATGTAGAAACTACATAAAAATCAATAAATCCAAACTCAGTGTTCTTAATATAACCTTCCTTGCCCCATAAATTTAATATAATGATATAAAGACATTTCTCAATATATTTGAGGTATATATAATTCTGTGAGAACCATTCACATTCATATCATGTACATATATTTATGTTCTTCATAAATCATTCTACATAAGGACACAAATTATCACATTTAATACCAAGATTAAGGAGTGTGTGTTATATATATGTGGAATTAAAAATTCAATGAAGTATAAGTACATATAGTTGAATACCCTTGAGTTTAAATAGGTAGTGTATTTTACTATACAAATGCTTGGCATTGAAAAATCACAGGATAATGGCGTTAGCATAATGGGTTCACATAAATGTTCATGGGACAGATTAATGAGAGTGAAATGTGTCTCTGATTACATAAAAATCATAAATAAATTAATAGGGATGTGAAAAAACATATTAAATGTTGAAAAGTTGGAAATCAAAAAATTATAATACAAATAAGTTACTGAAACAAAGATGAGGAGGTGAGGATCCCTTACCTTGAGAAGGTGTTTCTAAAATCTTGGTAAAATATTATTAAGTGCTTGGGTATAATGCCCCAGATATTTAATAGATAGATATTGAATATAAAGAGAATAATATTAATAACATAACATAAAAAACAAAACTATATCCATATAGGATTAGTGTATTTAGTAACATGGAAACATTAACATCAGAATCATAAAATGCATATATCATCTCATATTTTGTCCGTCAAAACTAGAACCCACTTTGACTCATCTGACTAAATAAATTTCATCATATCCTATGGAAAAGAATCATAAGAAAATGACGATATTAGAAGATAATTAATGGAAATAAATATAGAAAAAATAAGTATCATATCATTAGAACAAGAAAATAAATTTCAAAAATTATATCCCGGATTTCAAGGATGAGGATATTGAGTAATGTAAAAAATATTAAAATTTTATTAGACCTGAATGATAATGAAGTTGATTTAAGGGAGTATAAAATAAGAAATTAAATATTTTCATACACATAATCATTGAAAATAATTTTCATATTAGTCATGTCTCACTACGAAGACCATCATATCAGCAAAATTCCCTTACTAAACTAAGTTCAGTCCATGTTCCATTCCATTGTTACTATACCAGGTTTAGTTCTCATTCAATTTCTATATATATCATGAGATATAAATATCTACCTATTACATTTTAGGGAGATATATTCCCCAACTTTCACATAATTAAAATAATACTAATGTGATTCACAGGAACATAAATTATATATCATATCATAACACATGAAAAAAATGTGTTTAATAAACATTACATCATATCATAACCGATGGGAAAGAAATTGGTTTCATAAATATCATGATATCATATACATAAATCTACCATAATAATAGTAAAGATATAATTCTTGAGAAATATACTCAGAAATGAAAAGTAACATCAAATAATGTTATCATATATTGAAAATTATTTTTGAATGATCATTTTAATTAATTAATGTGGAAAATATCATTTTGATTTTGATTTTTTAAAATAACACAAAATTTCAAAAGAAATTATTTTCTATGGAAACTAAAAATTAGGACATTAAGTGATTATTCATGATATTATCGAATCATGAAATTCAAAAAATACATTCATGTTTTATATGTTAAAAAAATTTCTTTTGAATTTTAGCTAGAAATTCCCCAAAGTACCTCATTTAGAAAAAGAAAAAAATATTCCATTCAAACAATATAGAAATAATTAATGGTTGGAGAAAAATGAAATTAAAAAATTAAAAATGAATATAAAAAATATTTTCTCAATTTTTTAGGAACCATGAACATGGAATAGAAATACTCCCCAATAGATACATGTGTTTAAAAATACTGAATAATAACAAGATTGTGAAATTAACCCGTACATTTGGTTTGATTTCCTATGTATGTATCTAATATTAATGTTTAATTGTTTAAATTTTGTTATAAATTTATAATAGAATTATATTAAAATTTATTATATCATATATTATTCTCTTATATCCTATTATCAACCATTTGTTAATAACATGCCATTATTACTCTTCTTTTGAGTTTTAATTGCATCATTTTCTTAAGCATGTTTTCCATATAAGTCCTATTTATTATTGATAATATATAGATAAACTATATAAAAAATTGTTTTAAGATAATATATATGATATTTATTAATAATATACATTTATATAATAATTCATTAATGGTGAACATGGAATATGAATCTCATTATATCATAAAGATGGAAGGTTGTAAGTATGCACGAGTGATGATATAATTTTTCATGATTTTAAAATGATAAGGAAGTGGATGGAATATATTTTTTAATGAATAAATATATTGTTAAAATATATATATATACACATTCCATCGTTATACCCATCCATGTAATGTAGTGATGAATAATATATTACACCATGACGTGTTGACGGTAAGCCGTAAGTTCTCACATGTTGTTCTTTTGTATTTTTAGGATGGATAAAAGGTATAATATTATCTTTTCATAATAATAATAAAAAATTGTATTATAGGATATAATTGATTTATTAATTTTTTGGAAATAAAAAATGAAGAGGATGTAGAATAAGAAATAAAACTTGAACGAATCGATAAAGAATATTACATCTTCTTCATCGAACATCTATTAGATCTACACTTAGGGACACAAGGGTTTTTATTTTAAATATACCATTACCTATTTAAGGTTTATAGATAAATGTATTAAAAAAAATTCATGGGATGGTTGATCTTGATGACTCAATGTGAAGTGAAATAGTGAAGGAGGTGGTTTACTTTTATAATTTTGGTGACATGCAGTTTTTTAATTTCAAAAAAAAATTAATATATAATAAATTTAATCTAAAAAATATATATCAAGAAGGGTATGTATTGAAATATAAGATGATAAAAATTTTAATCTCATCAACCAGTATATTTTAGAAATGTTTTGTAATTATTTTAAAAATTATCATTTTGATTAACTCATAATTAACCAATTTTAAATTTAACTAAGTTAACAAACATCGTAAACATTAAAATGTTTTAATTTCAACATATGGGATTTAAAACAGTCAATAAAATTAATTTTTTATAATATTTTTTATGATTTTAAAATAATTATAATAAAATATTATTTTGATAAAATATCTTAATTATTAAATTTGATGTTATTCATTATATAGATATTCAACAATATCAAGATAACATGTTAAATTGAAAAAATATTTTCTTATATCCCTAAACAGTGTATTTAATCAATAAAATTCCCTTATTACGTTAATTTCCTAAAATTTAATTTATTTTCAATTTTTAAGAATATTTATTTGATATTTCCATTAATAAAATAATTATCGCGTAAAAAATGTTTAATTAATTAATATACTAATTTATTAACTAAAAATGTAAAATAAAATACCATTATTAATAATAATATTATATATTTTATAATTATATTTGTAAATGAATATATATTGGTTATCCCTCTATTGAAAATTATATAGTATTTAATACATGAATATGACATCTAATTTTTTTTAAATATAGTATTATAAATATAATAATCTCAACTATGTGGCCCAAAAATTAAAAAATTAAATTATTTCATTAAAAAATTTAAGATAATGATTTACATTTCTATTCAATTATAAAATAAATTTTCTCTTTGTGGACACATTAGTGATATTTAAGAAAAATTAATGAAATTTTGTGACTTTCATTGATTTAAATATTATATAATTAATTTTCATTGAAAGGTATCCATTAAACAACATAATTTCAATCTTTATGATTTAAGAGTGTAATTATCATCATATAATGAAATTAGGGCGTTTTATATTTTCATTGTATAGTTTTTATCATTTTATTTTAAACATAAATTTCCAAATTTACCATTTACGATGGTAACATAATTTAACAAGGATAAAATTAATAATGGAAAATAATAAAAGATTTAAAGGGACCCATTCACTAAATTTGAACCATATTAATAAAAATTTGATATTCATTTCTTCACAATTAAAAATAAATAAGTTTTTGAATTTTCGTTACAAAAAAGCCAGTAAAAATTAGATATTTTTTTTAAAAATCCTATAAAATATTTTTATTATAAATTAGTGAATATATTATTTTTGAAAAACCATAATTCTATTATTTTAAATACTAATTATTTCAAAAATAATAAAAAAATTATTTAAAATACATTAAAATAAAATACATTTTTAATGAAAATAATTATACTCACTAGTCCTTTGAAGGTAATGTTCTCATAATGTTATATAAAAATCATCTATAAATTATTATGAAATTAAAAATTAAAAATTGAAAATAGTTTATTCAAATAAATTTTCTATTACTTATAAAAATTAATATCCCCTCAAAAAAATAAGATAAACCCTTCTTTTTGGAAAACATATTTTTGACGAATAATGTGATTTTACAAATATTTTTATGATTATCTTCAAAGATCATATAATTAAATTCATATTTATCTGGACCTTTATATTTATTTCATAAATTATTTATTTTTATTTATTCCCTCCAATTTATTGGATTGGTTATAAGGGTCATTTTATACTAATAATTTTTTTATTGTCCCATGTTGTGTTTAAAATCTCTGTGGCATGAATTTCTAGGTATAAAATTATTTAAAGTGAATATTTTCCAAAAAAATATTGATGTGCTACATTATACTATCCATAAAATGAATTGCTACCTCAAAACTCATCACTCTGATATAAACTTATAAGGGTAGCTCTTCCTCTTCACATCCTTCGATCCCCACATAGACCCATCAAATTGATGGTGTCTCCAAAGAACATTAACCAAGTGAGTGGAAATTTTTCCTAGATGTTTTGATCTATGATCTATAATATTTATTTTCTTTTTTTTCATATAAAATAACTTAATACAGTGACTCAACTTCTGAGTTTAGTACATGTCAATGGTAAGGTATGTTATTTCTCAGGAGAGATACATTGAAAACATGATGAGTTAGAGAGATATTCGGTCGATGAACCAATATTTATTTTACCTTCCAAACAGCATAAAGAATTTCAAAAGGATCGATATACCTATGGCATAAATTTTCTTTTTAAGTATCCTCAAACTCTTCTAGTGAGCCATTAGTATAAATGAATTTTCACCCACTTCATACTATTGGCCTTTCCATCGATTAACAAAAAAAAATTACTCTGAGATATTCATATGTGATGTTGAATTGATTTAAACTTCTTTTTTCACTTTCCAACTATATCATGTCCCAATATATTCCTTTCCCTAAATTCCTTCAAGGAGTTTGGAGTTGTTTTACTTCATACCAAGAGGGCTTCATATGGTGTCATCTGAATACTAGAAAGAAATCTATTTCTGTATGAAAATTATATCAAAGGTAGGTGTTGATCCCTACCACCATTGAAATCCATAAATAATAATCTCAAAATGTCTTTAAGATTTTGATTTTTCCTCATAGATTTAATATTTCTATATGGATTATACCTAGGGAATAAACATAAATATATATCCAGATCCCAATGAAGACGTCTCTATAATGTCAAGGTAGTCCTTAAATATCAATCAGATATAATGTAAAGTGGTACTCCATAAAATATTACATCATCCTTAATATATATTCTGAAAATTTGACCAATAATGAAATTGAATCAATAATAAATGAAGTGTGATTAATTTTTTAGTAATTCTACTATAACCTATACAACAATACATTTTTTAGATGTTTTTGGAATTATGATATCAAAATCTATTGGGATTTATTCCACTGTGATTCTAGTATGGGTAATAGTTGTAACATCCCATTATACTTCTATTTATTGGCCATAACTCTTTGATAAAACAAGCACCGAGAAACATATTTTGAAATATCATTATTTATTTAATCCCACTAGAAATATTATTTCAGGAAACTATGAATCGTTGTTCGTTCAATATGAATATACAATTATGTACTATGAAACTCATCCAATAGATTCATAATTAATTCTTGTATAGGAGGGATTCAAACATGGTTCCAAAATATTGTTATTCCATCACAATAAATGTAAAACTCATGATAATTTCACACATTATATTATAGCTCTATATGTTATTTATTCACCTCTTAGTCTTCACATGGGCAGGTGGTTGAACATTAATTTTAGCCAGATATTATTTATCACCTTCCTTTATGATTTATAGACCCATCTATTGAAAATCAATAAATTTCGGTTTCTTTGTGATCCTCATTATAAATAGTATAGCATGGTCCATTCAAATCAAATAATATTCCACGTTGTCCTCTTTAATAAGGTGGTAATTTATTTGGGAATTTTTAATATTAATTCATATCCATCAATATTATTTGGAACATATTCATATAATTTTGGGTGAAAATATAATTTAAACATTTAGGATGTAATGACCCACGTTTTGAACCTGGATAAAAAGTTGAGAAATTTTGAACTTTTCATTTACTGAACCATTCGTTTTGAAGAAAAAGCTTCGGAACAAGGTTTCGAAGGTTGGAACCCTTCATTATAAGGTTTTTGGATATGGGAAAATTACTGTTACGTTTTTAACTGCCTTGAGGGGTTCTGGGAGTGTCAGACACAAAGATGGATGGTTTTTAAAGAACAATTGAAGGAGCACTTTTGGTGCACGGTTTCCCAAAACATGTGTCCCATACTGTGCAACCTAAATTAGGGAGGAAGATGACTCTACATGGCATGCCTATGGTTTACCCAAACCGTGCGGCCAGCCCATGCGGGGTGTCGTGGGTGTCCCATGGGGGATGCACGGTTGGCGCAGGGTTTACCAAACTGTGTGGTCCAAGCTGTGTGTCGTTCCCTGTCTGGGTTATTAAAATATTCAAAATAAATTTAAAATAAAACAAAAACTAATGAACTCTGTTCTCTTCCTCACAGAAATGAACGAACCCCCTCATTGTAGCTGATGGCCACGTGCAGGCCCTATAACGAACAATAAATTACATACATTGTTATTACATCAAAATTGAAGCACACTAATTAAAACTATATCAAAACCATGAATGGACCGTATTGGAATAGTGTCTTTAGAAACTGAGAAACATCTGGTTCATAAATCATCTACATCCCCTTCCTTTTATTTTATCATATCTAGAGTACCTTTTGGCATATCTTACATAATACCCATCTTCATGACTTGGGGAAAAGAAAACATACAAATGGGTGAGCTCAAATGCTCAGTAAGGCTAAACAAAATAAATATCAATCATATCATATTCATAAGAACATAAAATTTTGAAAATCATAACCTACAAAAGTGATCATAATATCATTACATGGGATAATTAATGGTAGTGAAATGTAAATCCCAATAATAATAAGATTAAACTTTTTGGAATACACACATAATCATATAGAATCATTTCTCAATTGTCAAGACTCATTTCCAAGACTATCCTAACAGACAAAGTACATTTTTGAGCTGAGTTCACTATGCATTTCAGTCCTGTATAACTGAATCAGATTAACCTGCCATTCCAGCCTTTTCAATCTCATGATATATAAATCTTTACCCAATGAATTTTAGGGATATATAGGTCCCACCCATCTCATGATGATACCATTCTTATGTGTGACACAAAATCTTAAATCACATATCACAGCATAACCCATGTAATAAAAATGGGATTCTTAAACATCATGCCATCATAAATCATATAAGATAAAAGGAATTCATAAAAATATTTCCATCATAATCAAATCAATGTAAAAATAGGTATAAAAATAGAACCCTATATTATCTAATATGTAAAATACTTTTTATAAAACACTTGAACTCCATTCTTGAGGAAAATATCCTTTCTACTTCAAAAAAATATTTTACCTTCAAAACATGTCAACAATATTTTAAACTAAAAGAAGTTAATTAAACATAAACTTCAATAACATGTAAAGGTAGCTTCATGGAAATAATTTTCTAAAAATCCATTCATGCCATATAAGTTAAAGAAAAACATTCTTCTCGTACTTTATCCGGAAAAGTCAAAAAGTACGTCATACTAAAAATGACCAAAGATTCCTTTCATATCCTTTTCTAAAAACTCACCAATGGGAAAATTTGATTTAAAAAATTTTAGGAGGATAGAAATAATATTACATATTGAAGAATCATGGATGTGGATGATAAATATTCCCTAGTAAATTCTGAAGTATAAACATTTTCGGATAAAAATGAGATTGTGAGATTTTCCCTTACCTTAGGTCCGACTTGCTTCATACGTGTCCGAACCTTCTGTATAATGATTTAAATAATTTCATTGACTTATTCCAGAATAATACTCATTGTTATGATATCATATATGGTCATATTCTTAGCATCTTATTAGTAATATTTCATTTTCTACTTGTTATTCGGGTGTTTATTACTTTTTTGTTCTTATTCGTGTTTTGTCGAATAAATTATTATTATTAAATTTAGGTTATAGATACCTAATTTACAGAATGGTATTAGTATAATATATATCAAATTAATTCATTAAATTCATTTATATAATCATTATTCATTGAATATCATGTAGAATGTGTCGCATAATATCGTGGAGACAGTAGGCCGTACGTACGCACGAGTGATGATATCGTTCCCATGACTGTGGAATTGTATCGGAGTGTATGTACAATATTTAAGAATCAATATCACATTAAAATAATCATATATAGTTATTCCTTACACTATTATACCCATCCAAGTAAGGTGGTGATGAAAGACAGATTACACCACATTGTGGAGACAGTATTTTGTACGTATGCACGCATGGTGATTTCATTTTCCGTAGGATGGATAGAAGGTGAAATAGGGTTGTTTCATATTTATAATAACATATCATTATATGAGTGACAATGATGTTATTACTTCATAATTAACCAACTAATGATGAGGAAGTAGAAGAATAAATAAATTTGAATGAATCAGTAATGGATATTACCTCTTCTAGGACACGCCTCTTTGAAACCTCCACTTAGGGAAATAAAATTGATATTTGAGGAAGACCAGGACCTATATAATATTACTAGGGAATTGTAGAAGAAAAATTGGTAGGGTTTTTCCGAGCTTGAAGCCTCAATGTGGTGTGAGGGGGAGAGGGAGGAGGTTCCCTTTTATAAGGGAGGAGAGGGGCACCTTTGGAAAAACTTCAAATATTATTTTATTATAAAGTCCTATTCGGTTTTTAATTGCTCCAAATTTATTTATTTCTAATATAAGGAGGTGATGGGTCGAAATAATCTAAAAAAAACATTTTTGACAAGTTTAGGATTCTATTTTAACCTTATCATTTAGATTTAACTCTAAGTGAAATAATTTAACTTTTACCGTGTCTTCTTGTTTTCTTATATTATATGGTTTATAAACAAACTATAACAAGAAAAAAGAACCCCAAGTTGTTAATTAATAATATATATAACCTTATATATGTCATTTTCCCGAACCTTATATTTTTAGAAAAAAATTAACAATTTATAATATAATATTTGTTTTAAAAACTATTTTATGTCAATTTTGACACTATTTGGTAATTGATTTTTGTGAAACTCCTAACACCATGATTAGTTCTAAAAAAGATTATTAAAACAATAATAATATGTCATATTAATGTAAAATATTTGTGGAATTTGTAAAAAGTCTCAAATTGAATTTATTTAGGTATTTATAACAAAACTTATGTTATTTTTTCATTAATAAGGAAATTACTGCATCAACATTGTATCATAAATAAATTTACTTATATAAAGTCTAGAAATTACAAATAAATTACCATTATGTAGGAAATCTTTTTTTCTTTCTAATGAATATTTATATTCGAATTTATCTTATTTATAACCATATATTAAAAATGTTATAGTTATTAATCATTGATTTTAACTATTTTAACTCTTCCTTAAATTAAAAAATATTTAATGTCCTAATCTAATCCAAGTGGACCTAAATGGTTATATTTTATTCCTATGGCTTTTTTTGGTCGAATTAAACTTATCCAATAGAAATAGGACATGTGTTAGGGTAATAATAATATCATTTTTACCCTTTATTACCCTATTTACTTTTAACCGAGGTAAAAAAAGTAAAAAGATACTATTCACCAAAAAAATTTATCTTATTGAACCACATTTTACTCCTTGATATTAACCGTGTCTCTCGGATTTTCGAAATTCCACTCACAGAAGCGTTATAATTAAGTTTTATGTAAATTTTCAAATTCTCCTAGGAGGTGGGTAAAAGACGGTGAAAAGTTCAATAAAATATTTATATATCTAAAATTATTATAAAATGACTCCAATGAATTAAATTGAAATTATATAGGTATTATGTATCAATCTTGACCAAAATTAAATTTCAATAAAATAAATAATTATTTAAATAAAAGCCGGTTTTTAAATAGTAACCGAGTGTTTTCACTATTCATCAAAAATTGAAAGTTTTCAGAAAAATACCAAAAATTTATCCTAGGATAATTTTGATATTCCGAATCAAAAAATGAAATCCATTTTGAATGATAAAATTTATAAAATTTCAAAATTGGGTATTACTATTCATAACTGCTAGTTTATAAAATATTATAATAACATATCATTGTTTAGTGAAACTCGGTATTGCGTACAACAAAATCTATCGAGGAAGGTTTCTCTTGCATGTAACACAAGAAAATATAGTTTTGTGTATAGTTAAAGATTCATTTATATAACATAATACATAAAAAAAATATTTTCATAAAATCTCAGGTGTTACATTTTACCACCCTTAAAATGAATTTCGCCCTCAGAATTCGTCACATTGTAACAAACAGATGATGATACCTCTCCCTCATCACATCATCAAGTTCCCATGTAGCTTATTCTAATTGGTTGTTCCTCCATTAAACATTCACCAAGCGATTGGTCCTGTTCCGTAAGACTTTTTTGCCATGATCCAGAATCTATATCGGCTGTTCTTCTTAATAAAGATCTTCCTCCATCGATACAACTTCTAAGATGAGTACATGTGAAGGATCAGGTATGTAATTTCTTAGGAGTGATTCATGGAACACATCGTGAACTTGAGAGATATTCGGTGGAAGATTCAATCTGTAATCTACCTTCCCAACATGATCCAGTACTTCAAAAGGACCAATATACTGAGGGCTTAACTTAACCTTCTTTCCAAATCTCATTACTCTCTTCCAAGGAGAAATTCATAGGAACACTTTATCACCCACTTGAAACTCTAGGTCTTTTCTTCAGTTATCGACATAACTTTTTTGTCAAATCTGAGCTTCTCTTATGTGTTATTTAATATATCTGATCTTTTCTTCCATCTCTTCAATAAGATCAGGTACTAATAGCTTTCTTTCCCCAACTTTATCCTAGCAAGTTGGAGTTCTGCATTTCTTTCCATAGAGAGCTTCATAAGGAGCCATCTGAATACTGGAGTGAAATCTATTATTATAAGAAAATTTCACCAAAGTTATGTGTTGATCCCAACAACCTTTGAAATCCATAGAGAAAGCTCTTAACATATCTTATAGAGTTTGAATTGTTCTCTCAAACTGACCTTCTGTCTGAGGATGATAAGTAGTGCTGAAACGCAACTCGGTATCCAGAGTATGCTGAAGACTTCGCCAGAACATTGAGGTAAACCTCGGATCCTGATCATATATAATGGAAAGTGGTACTCCATACCATCTTACCACATCCTTTACATATATCCTGGAAAGATGATCAAGAGATAAATATTCTCTAATATCAATGAAGTGTGCTGACTTTATAAGACGATCAACTATAACCCAGATATCATTATTGCCTTTGGATGTTTTTAGGATGTCCAGTGACAAAGTCCATATTTATGTTTTCCCATTTCCATTCTGGTATGGGTAATGGTTGTAACATCACCTAAGACTTCTGTCTCTCAGCATTAACTAGCTGACAAACCAAGCATTGAGAGACATATTCAACAACATCTCTTTTCATGCCATCCCACCAGAAGTACTCTTTCAGGTCCCTATACATCTTTGTGATTCTAGGATTAATAGAGATTGAAGAACTATGAGATTCATCCAGTATCTCCTTCATTAATTCTGTGATGGGGGGATCATAAACCCGATTCCTGAACCATGTTATCCCATCACAATCGAGGATGAATTCAGGAACATTTCTCACCATGTTTTTAACTCTACATCTTATTTATGTGCCACTTTAATCTTCACATGTATGGATGGTTGAAAATTCATTTGAGGAAGATAATATTTCTCCCCTTCCATTATACTTCCAAGATCCATCATTTGTAAATCCAGAAATTTTGGATCTTTTGTGATCCTCATCATGGATAAGCTATCACGGTCTTGTCGACCTAATGCTTCTGCCACCTTGTTTTCATTCCCAGGGTGGTAATTAATTGAGAAGTTGTAATCCTTAATCAGCTCCAACCATCTTCTTTTGAAGATATTCATCTCCTTTTGTGTGAAAATATACTTTAAACTTTTATGAAAAGTATAAATATCACACCTTTCACCATAAAGTTAATGCCTCCAAATCATTAATGCAAAGATTACCGAAACTAACTCCAAATCGTGATTTGGGTAATTTTGCTCATGGGTTTTTAACTCCCGTGAGGTATAAGCTATCACCATATCATTTTGCATGAGAACACACCCTAGACCCTTCTTGGATGCATCACTGTAGATCAAAAACCTTTCTCCACAACAAGGAAGTGTGAGCACAGGTGCACTGGATAACCTTATTTTTAACTCTTTGAAATTCTCTTCACACTACTCTATCCAAACTAACTTAACTTCTTTTCGAGTCAACCTGGATAGTGGATTAGATAATCGTGAAAAATCATACACAAAACGTCGATAATATCTATCCAAACCATAAAAACATCATATCTCTAGTATTGTTGATGATATCGACCATCATTCGATAACCTCTGTTTTTTCTAGATCCTCATATATCCCCTCTTTTGAGATTATATGACCTAAAAATGAAACTTTCTGAAGCCAAAATTCACACTTGCTAAATTTGGCATAAAGCTTCTCCTTTCTCGGGGTCTTCAATACAATTCTTAGGTGATTTTCATGTTCTTCCTTTCTCTTTTAATAGATAAGAATATCGTCTATAAAGACTACCACAATATGATCACTATAGTCCCTAATGACTCTATTTATTAGATCCATAAAGATATCATGGGAATTAGTAAGACCAAATGGCATCAATATAAATTTATAGTGCCCATACCTTGTACGGAAGGCCTTCTTTGGTATATCTTCCCTTTTTACCATTACTGATGATAACTTGAATTGTTGGCGCCAAAATATGGCATGAAAGGAAGGCACGAAAAAGGCAGGCGCGCTGCCTCGCGAAGCCCCGACGCGAAGCACCGACGTGAAGCCCCGACGCAGAGCGCCCCGATCATCTTGGACTCGCGAAGCTCCAGAGGCGGTAAAGCTCCACGAACGCATTTGACGTTCGCGAGCCCTCCGTGAAGCTCCAGAGGCGGTAACCCTCCGTGAACACATTTGACGTTCGCGAGCCTGCCACGAAGCTCCAGAGGCGGTAACTCTCCACGAATGCATTTGACGTTCACGAGCCTACCGCGAAGCTCTAGAGGCGGTAACCCTCCACGGATTCCGTTAACGTTCGCGAGCGCGCCGCGAAGCACCTGAGGCGGCGTGCGAGTTCTGCTTCGCGGTTCCCCTTGCATATAAATACTGGACTCCCCCTGAGTTCCAAGGATGGACAATCCAACCTTTCGGCTTCTCCTCTCCCGAATCGCGAAGCACGCTTTGCCCCGGGAATCATGAGCTCCGCGAGGTACTTCTACTTCGCGAGAGGCCTTTGCTTTGTCTCATTTTGAGCCCCTCTTCTGAGAGGGATGCCCTTCTAGAATCTCAAGGGCATTCGCGAAAGAAGGGGATTCCCAAGGGAACTCGGGAAGCCTCGGAGTGCTTATGCTTCGAGAAACACCCAAGCTGCGCTAGTGATCCCTATGCTAAGGCAGGATCGCTACACATCGCGAAGCACACTACTTCACAGGACCCTGCTTCGCGAGGCACCTCTTCTTTGTGAGGCAGTGCTCCACGAACACGGTTCCACTTCGCGAAGCACCTTCCACTCACACCTATGCCCCATGCTAAGGCCAAGGCACTCCACTTCGCGATGCACACTCCTTTTCTTAGAAATTCATCTTCTCGTGCGACCCTCCAGGTTTGCACGATGTGATTTCAATGTCCCATGGAAAATACCACCCGTAGTGTTGCTTCGCCTAATGCTTCTTCTAATAGGAACGGTAACAGATATTGATTATTCACATAGCCACGCTAACGTGGACCCCTCGATGGTTCGTTCCAAAACCCCCCTATACTATGGCCTTACTGGTACCTTCCCATCCCCAAGGACCAGAGGGTACCAGTTATGTAAGTCCTAGGGGTGCAGAGTGAACCCACTTCGTCCGAGCTACAGGACATTAAACTGCCATGCACCACGTCCTCAACACATGATGTTAAACTGTGACCCGACCTCGTGCCTCTCACGAAGGGTCCCCTCAGCTCGAACATTCTTTACACCACTTGTCTCCAAAGGAATGGAATCACCCATCCACAAGGGATGATATCCTCCTTATAGGAGTGGCATATGTTCATAAGAGAAGGGCAGCCCTATTTCCTCAACGGATGACTGCACCTCTGCATCTCCGTACTTCCCCACTACCAAGGTCGGTGGAGGGCCTGATAGGCAACGAGGTAACCCCCACCTGGGCCTCCATCCTGGAGTAAGTCCCAGCACCATGGGCCTCCTAACGCGTAATCCCCTCTTCTCTTCTCAAGGATCCATCCTTCGAGACGTGATCGTCAGGTCCTTGCAACCTCTTGTTTCTCAAACCGAGCATGACTCACGTGGGCTTAGAGTGAGCACTGACCCTGACCCCCCACTTAGAGAACTACAAGGACTTTGATCCATGTCAAGGCATGGTACGTAGGAATCCTCCATGAGGTTCAAGACACATTCCTCGGTCGTTCATTCACGTCGAGTTTCACCCTCGTACAGCATGACGTTAAACCGTATGCCCCTCCCTTTATCCTGCATGACATTAAATTGCACACCCATTCCCACCTGAACTACGAGGTGTTTGATCCATTTCAAGGCATGGTACATAGGAAGCGTTTCAGAGGTTCAATCCCACAACTCATTGGACCAAGGTCCACATTCATGTCAGTTCGCCGACAAAGCCCCACCTGAACTACGAGGTCTTTGATCCATGTCAAGGCATGGTATGTATGAATCCTTTCAGAGGTTCAAGCCAACCACTCATTGGACTAAGGTCCACTTTCACGTCAGTTCACCGAAAAAGCCCCATTTGAACTACGAGGTCTTTGATCCATGTCAAGGCGTGGTACGTAGGAAGCATCCATGAGGTTCAAGCCCACCCATCATCCAATTCATGTCGAGTTCTACCTACGTCCAGCACGACGTTAAACTGCAATTCCAGTCCAACGGCAAGCCGTTGTGACAAACCCGAACTACGAGGTCTTTGATCCGTGTCAAGGCATGGTACGTAGGAAGCCTCTACGAGGTACAAACCCACCATCCGGTCGTTCGGACCTCATTCACATCATTTCACCCCCGTCCTGCATGCCGTTAAACTGTATTCCCTATTCCGAACTACGAGGACATTGATCCATGTCAAGCCATGGTACGTAGGAAGCCTCCCTGAGGTTCAATCCCAACAATCATTGGCCCAAACCATCTCCTAGTCGGTCTGCCAGGCCCTCATTTCCATGCTCATTTCCCATTGGTCCAAGGTCCCTCATTTACGTCGGTCCACCGACACCCACCGCACGTCGTTTATTCACGTCAGGGTTCACTACCGTCCCGCATGACGTTAAACTGTATTCCATCAATCCTTTTGAACTACAAGGACTTTGATCCATGTCAAGGCATGGTACGTAGGAAACCTTCCCAAGGTTCAAGCCCACCACTAGCGGACCCACGGGTCTAATTTCACGTCGGTTCACAGATGAAACCCTTTGAACTACGAATTATTTGATCCATGTCAAGGCATGGTACGTAGGAAGCCTCCCCGAGGTTCAAGCCCATGTCCGTCGGACCAAGGTCCACTTTCACGTCGGTACGCTGACGATGTCCATTTGATCAAGGTCCACATTCATGTCGGTACGCTGCCGATGTTCATCAGACCAAGGTCCACCTTCACGTCGGTATGCTGACGATGTTCATCGGACCAAGGACCACCTTCTCGTCGGTACGCTGACGATGTTCATCGGACCAAGGTCCACTTTCACGTCGGTACGCTGACGATATCCATTGGACCAAGGTCCACCTTCACGTCGGTACACTGACAATGTTCATCGGGCAAAGTTCCACCTTCACGTCGGTTTCCCGGCACCATCCTGAACTATGCGGACATTGATTCCCTGCCACAGGGATACGTAGGGAGCCTCTTCGAAGATCAAGCCCAACTTCACCGTCACCCCTTGCGATGGTCCCATTTCACTCCCCCTCCACTCCATTCATCCATCTAACACCCATCCGGATTCTCACCCGGACCGTCAAATCTCGGCGAGACCATGACGGTACGCACCTCTTCACAGCCGCCCATGGGCTAGCCCCGGTATCGGTATCCCTTCAAGGGAAATCCCTCAATCCGATCTATCCTAGCTAATGCTATGGTTGGGTTGATCCGTCCCCGCTGGACGTTAAACTCGTGGCGTACCCTGTGTTAAACCCGGGAAGCTGAGGAAAACCTCAGATATGTTTCTATGGCATATAATTCCCCGCGTTTGATGTGGGATACCTCGGGCTTCCACGCCCTCAAGAAGCCCTGTGACCAGGGATAACAGACAGACATGCCAGGTTCCCCAGCATCTAGACACGTACTGATGCCTCAACGTGACTACTCTCACGACTGATGGTTTCTGCCCTGACTGGACCCTTTGGAATGTCCTGACAGAAGCATTGTAATTAACTGGCGTCCATGGAAACATGTCACTGGGAAGAGTTTCACGAACTACGTATTAAATCTATGAGGGAGACCCGGACTAGGTGATGAGTTCTGAGGAGGAATCCACAAGATGGAGGAACCGACATCCCATCATCCTGTTTCGATCAAGGAGCAGACATACCTGAACAAGGAGCGAATTCCGCCCACCTTTTGAAAGCAGGAATACGGGGCAACAAAGCGCCGCACGTCCTCCTCCACAGACGGATGCGCGCGTGCCCCAGCGAAAGAGTGGAAATAAAAATGGTGAACCCGACGTGAAATTATTCTCCTCAGTATGGAGAGTAGTAGCGTTCGAGACACCAGTAGATTGACGTGTCACCGGATCCAGATATCCGGTGCCTGGTCCCGCCAAGCAAATAATGATCCTGTTGTGAAACTCACTGGAAGTCGGGGCAGTAGAACGTGGGGCACTCCATTCTGCATCATGTTGGCATGGATCCTTCTTACAGACGTGGATAATGGAAGGGTGCTGGGGCACTAGTTGTCAATCCTCTTCCTCTCAGTGCTGACGAGTTGATCCCTTCGTTTCTCAGGAACCTGGTTGCTATTATAGAGACGCGATCACCGCCAGCTCCTCGCCTACCCAGGGGAATGGGCAACACCGCCACAGCCACCCCACATGGCGCCACTACCACCACGACGGCTGCCACATCGTGGAATACGGGGCGCCCACGTCCCCTTTCCCCATCAGAGGTCGTCCAACGAAGGGTGATAAACAACCTCGTGTGTAGGTACGAGGAGGAAGGGTTCATACCAACTACAGATATGGCACGCTTGGACCTGGAGGCCTCCAGGACCCGCCGTCAACGCCGCCCTAACTGGCCGCGCAGGGAGCCCCTGCTCCCCACCCAAAAGTTCAACCGTTTCGGGAGCCTGTGCCTGGAACGCATTAACGACTCCTCGCCTTACGCTGAAGAGGCGGGCACCGTCCGGCTCAGCCCGCTCAGGGTCCCGACCCAAGGGCTCCAGGCAAGAGCTCCCGCCCAGCCGCGTCTACGCCGCCGTCCGGCTCCGCAGGAAGACAAGGCCGGCCATGCCCCTGCACCACCTGCACCAGCTCGCCTGACCCGACGTCAGCACCGGGCCCGGGCTGAGGACGCTCGCCCAGGCGCGTCAACGTCGACAGCTACAGTGGCCCGAGCCACCACCAACGTGCATCATGATGCCCCTGCATACACGGAGCAGGGGAACTCCTTCACCCAACCAGGATCGATACCCCAACCACCCCATGGGCCGGCTGGGTTGACTCTCCAGGTTGCAGGCCCAAGTGGTGATCGCCGCGAACTAACCCGCAGCGATGTCACCCCATACGGAGGCCCTCCCTGTACCACTACTCCACAGAGCATGGGCCTTCCCCACTCCGAATTTCATCATGGAGGTATGCCTTGTGCTACCCCCATCATGAGAGAAGACCCGCCCCGCGGCAGTAACACTCGGTGCAGAAATCTTTCCCGCGCCCATTATACAGGGTATGGAGTCCATCATCCTTCCCCCAACCGTCGATCTAAAGGCACCGTCCCTTCGGTCCTTCTCCAACGTGGGGGACCTCCCTACATCCTCTCTTCAACCGGTGAAGGTCCTCCTCGCCCCAGCAACTCAAGGAGTGAAGGTCATCCTCGCTCCACCCGCATCAACCATGGAGGTCCTCCCCATGCTCCTGCCGATTCCAACAGAGGCTCCGCCCACACGGGTGTTGTTCATGGAGGTCCTCCCCATGTACCCTTCGACATTTGCCTCGGTGCCCCTCGCACCCCTTCTATCTCGAGTGGGGGTCCTCTCCGCCACGACGCCACCGCCACCCCAAGACTGCCTGATAGGGATCAACCCTGTCCCGAAGAGCCACCCCGGGGCAGGAGAGCGGGTCATCGCCGCCACAAGAAGAATCCTGGGAAGGCCCAGGTGGAGATCAAACCTGACCGCTTCTCCGACTCTGAGGCGGAATGCGACTCGGCAATGTAACCTTCTCCCCGATCCTCCGTATCAAGGACTGGGGCAGGAGCCAGACGTGTTAGCCTCATCCACCCGGAATATGAGGTCCACCAGATTCCCATCTCACTCGGCAGGTACATACAGGAGGAAGAAATCTTGGGAATTCTGCAGGTCTCGACCGCGCAGTCATCGCCATCATCACCAAAAGCGCCCTCGACCTCTACCAGAGATCACATAGAGTTATTTTGGGGGCCAACGACGGTAGAGCGATGACACGACCTATCGCTGGTAGCCGCGACTCCTGTTCCGGAAGCTGTGGCTATCAGCCCATCGTATCGTTACATCGTGGCCAGGTCACCTTGCTCTTCGGAGGATGGACCGGAATTCGGCGGCCAGTCAGCTCGTTCGCCGTATTCTCCGCCGCCGAGTATACTATCCTAGAGGTCTGCCTCGGTACCGCTACCGGTCCCTCAGCCGCCTCCGGTTGATGAGTGGGGCAACACAGGGCCAGACCCTAAGTCCGAGCCCAGGAGCTTCTGTAGTATTCTTGCAGCGGATTACTTCCTGGAGAATTTCTGGCCGACGGTGGTGCTGAATTTTCACGTACCAGAGTCTCTTACCCCTGAAAAAGTGGGGTGCTTTTGTTGAACCTTATGGGAAACACACTTCCGCCTTCGTTACGAACGGGTGGTGTACCCGAGAATTCGAGAGCACATCGAATAAATCGGCGAGCAATGCCGCCTGATCGATGCAGCCGCACTCCTTGTGGCCCAGCACCCCGAGTTGCCAGGCCGCCAGGGCGCCTTTCAACGGAAATGCGTTCAGAGTTTTAAATCACTCCGCAGAATCGTCAGGGAAGCCACCCCCCATGTGCAAGTCTGTGGTTGGGGGCACTATGTCGCTCTCCTCTTCGTCCCTATCCGACGGAAGCCCGATTAATTATGTGACATAGAGGACATTCCCTTGAGAGGGGTCGTGGTCCACATGGCCGACGTTGTGGAAAAATAATATGTGCTTGAATATATTGATGGAGACATACCCCCCGGAGGGAATACCGCCACTGTTGGACCCATCAGGGAGGGTTACCCGTCAGCAGAGGAACCTGCTAGGCCTCCCCGTATCCACCAAGTCGCTGGTGCTCGGCCGGAACACCGGCAAGGGTAAGGAGCATGTCAGAACTATCAAGCACTCCGACCCATCCGCCTATGTGCAGAAAACGGACGAAGATCCCGAGAAGGCCACGTTACGCCAGCATCATGCTGAGTAGAAGAGGCTAGTTGACGAACTCTTGGCTGAGCGCGCTGTAGAGCGGCGACCCGACTATGGTAATCCCAGGCCGGGGCAGCAGGGGCAGGAACAATTTCACCCCGGTGAGATGCCTCCGGGAAACCCTGATCATGCTACTGTCGCAAACAGGTCAGAAGCCGAAACATACAGCAAGAGGGCACGATACGTCTCGCCAAACCCCCCCGAGCGACGGGGAAATCTGAAGAACCCAGTCTGGGTTTCCCCAGTCGCCCTGCAGGTCATTCCGCCAGTTGATCCATGAGCTTCTAAAGCGATCTACCGTGTTAGGGAACCTGGCAATTCACTTCTGGTTAGGGATCCCTGTCAAGACAGGGACCCGCACCCGGATGATCTTATTGAGCCGCTCACAGCCTGCCTCGAAGTGTTGGAAACACAGCAGGTGGAGGTCCCACCGGATGGCAAGCCTTATCCCGGGTGGGTGGATGATATACACGCACCTTCGGCTTTTGGGAACCCGACTTTCTCGCCTTTCAACGGGACAGGGGTCCCGCCGCAGTAGTTGGCTCATTTTTCATCCAGGTGTGGCCCCATGCTGGGGACCCCGGCTCGGCAAGAAGCCACCAAGCTACGATGTTTCGTACAGATATTGGAAGGTCTGGCATTCATCTGGTATATCCAGCTCCCTATCGGATCAGTGACCGGTTGGGAGGACCTCCGCCGGCAGTTCTTGTACCAGTTCAGCTCAACCACGTGGAAGACCAGCATTGTAGGCCTCTTCAAGTGCAAGCAAAGGCCTGACGAGTGGGTTGCAGATTTCATCGCCCGGTGGAAGGGACTTACGTATTCCCTCGATATGCCACTGACTCAAGAGAAATTACTGACGATGTGTGTGGGGAACGTCAAAATGGAGCTGGTACCCTCCTTCATTACTCAGAACTACCCTGGAGGGTTCAGAGATTTCTCAGATAAGGCTCAGCGCCTTGAGGAAGCCCTGCAACAGGCTAGTCAGGCACATTTGTTGCCCCCTATGATCCCAGCCAGGAGGACAGCCAGGGCTGAACCTGCCGCGGTGGCCCAAATAGAAGTGCCGAAGCAGCTGGAGTTACTGCCGGTGGCACCATCCCCACAACCCCGCAGAGGTCCTCCACCTCAAGCACACGTTCCTACCCCGCAGCGACCGCCTCGGAACCGACAGGTTCCCCCGCGCAATGCGCCACCGCCACCTAGGCGAGACGATCAGGTGCCGCCTCCTCGGGAGGCCCCTCCGGCCCCTCGTCAGGGCCAGGCCCCCAGGGCCCCCAATCCAGAAAGAAGGTACCAGACTTATTCGTTCAATGAAAATTAGGTCCCTGGATACTTCCAAGGTGCTCTAGAGCAAGGGATTGTGCGCCTGCCCGAGTGCAGAAGGCCGGCAGAGGTGAATCTCACCGATCACCCCAACTACTGCCCTTATCATCAGATTCTGGGGCACACCCTCTAGAAATTCTATGTGTTTAAAGACTGTCTTCAAGACCAGGTCAACAACAACATAGTCAAGTTGGGCCCAGCATTAGCACAAGTGGCAGGTGTCTTTGCAGGATCAGAGATCGGCAGTGACAGCGAAGGTGAGTGGCAGCAGGTCCCCAGCCACGGATCCCGGAAATACGACGGCTGGATGGCTCGAAAAACCGTTGTTTGTGCCCATGGTATCATCCAGGCGCACCTGAAGTAGTTGGACCCTTCATAAGAAGTAGTTGGTGCCTCCGCATCGTCTTCAAAGTCGACCTCTTCCCAAAAGGGAAAGCAGCAGCGATGCAAGAAGAAGCAATCTGCACCGCCGGTTCCATCGTCATCCTGTACTCTCAGTGACTTTATGCCCCCTAAAATGGGGATTCCTCCCAGAATCCGCCCAGTGGTGGATGACACCTCGAGCGACTGCCAGGGGTATGCTTCGATTAACACTATGGAGCTGGTAAAGCCCTATATGACTCCCAATGAGGGGGAACACAGGGCAGACCTCCCCAACGTTTCCAGCCGACGTCAACGTCAGCGGAATCTCAACCGCGCCGGTCATCGAGGTATGTCAGCAGGCACTTTCAGATAGGCCGTGCATGCTACTAAAACCAGACATCAAGATCAGCCCAGGGCTCAGCACGTGAAACCCCATCTAACGCTCTCGGCTCTTCCTCCACCGCCGTTCGTACTACTAGATCGGGGAGAGATGCCTCGTTCGTTTCACAGTAGGTCTTGCACGGCTACAGGCCAGCCTCCGCTGTTCAATCCTAGTCCAGCGACTACTCTTCAGGCTTCAACTAGCAGGAAGCAGGATGTGCCCAGTACTAGCCGACCGCCGGTTCAGCCGGCAGGACCGGCTATGCCTCCAAATGCCGAACGACCTCCTGTAAGCCGAGGTTCGCGTTTGGCACGAATGTATGATATCCTGAAGCACCTGGCCGGCATTCCAGTGAGGCTTTCTATCCTTGAGGCCCTTCACTTGTCATCTGAAATGCGCGAGGCACTTGCCGAGGCCCTAAGGAGCCCCCTCCAGTTTGAGACGGAGGTAGCAGCTGCAGAAGCCTTCCATACTAAGAATATTGAAAACGCCGAATGTCAGGTGGTTATCTCGTTCTCCAGTGAAGATGAGGACCCTCCTATACAGGGGCACATTCGCCCGCTGTAAATCACTGGCCACTTCAGTGGTGTGGAAGTCTGCCGCTTCCTCGTTGACACGGGTTCCAGAATCAATCTAATTCCTACTCGAACGTTGCGAATGATGGGTCTGTCTGAAGGTGATTTAACTCCCTCTGACCTCAGAATCCATGGGTACGATAGGATCAAGAAAACCCCAGTTGGCAAGATCCGCCTGAAGACTCAGTTCGGTGGTTTAATTGCCAGCACCGAGTTCATGGTCGTCTCTCAGGACACCGCCTACAACACATTAATGGGTAGGCCATGGCTCCATCTGCATGCATCGGTCCCTTCATCGTATCACTAGTGCCTCAAGTACTAACTCAACGGTCGAGTAGGCATACTCCAAGGAGTTTCGTCTCCCTTCGCTTATTGTGAGGCCTGCTATCTGGATGCGGGTTATTACGAAAGTAAGGATATGAAAATCCTAGTAAGTGAGGATGAACCCGCCCCGGTCACAAGTGATCCCTGGGAAAGCATGGATGATGCCTACATCCTCCTGATCCACCGTTTGGAGGCCACGACCCCCGACATGGGGAAATGTTTTGCTGTTTCAGGTACGCAAGGAAGGCATGTTCCCATGTCCAAGCGACGATAGAAAATCACCTCGTACTCCTACATCAACCAGGCTCAGGTCATCTCAGAACCTCCTACCCCTATACGGTACCAGAATGTCAAGATTATGACAATAGCGGTATGCCATACGTTTCTCTTCCGCCGGGCTGGAATTCACCAACTCAGGCCGACACGTCATCACTGCTTTGATATTATCAAACGTGGCCCCTTAGGCCGAAGGCCCGATGGGATAGTATCGACTGCCTTCATTTCTATGGTCTCAATGGTGAGTGAGTCTCCCGATGTGATGACTGCTGCTGCCCAAGCCGGCACCAGCTTCCCCTCGGGTTTTGATAGCCCAGAAATATATCCTGTCGCAGGAAGACCCCCCACGGGTGGGGATGAAGACCTGGAGGATGCTCCCCCCGCCATTGAAGAAGGTGTTTCTACCACGGTTGATGAACTGGTACAGGTGAACCATGGAAGCGAGGCAGATCTGAAACCCACATTGATCAGTGCGGCCATGTCCCCCGAGGAGTGGCAGCAGTATGTAGACTTCCACAAACAACATCGTGACGTGTTTGCCTGGAGTTACAACGAGATGCCAGGGCTAGATCCCCAGGTATCCGTTCACCTTCTGGGCCACCTGGAAAAACATCGTGGTTTTAAGAAGCCTCCCAGGAAAATGCACCCTTCCCATGGTGCTATGGTTGAGGCTGAAGTTGACAAGCTTATCAAATCCAACTTCGTTAAAAAAAGTCCAGTACCCCAAGTGGCTTGCCAACATTGTACCAGTCAGGAAGAAAAATGGGCAGATCAGAGTTTCCATCGACTTCCGCGATCATAATCGCCACTGCCCAAAGGATGACTTCCTACTCCCGGTGACGGAGTTATTGATTGATGCCACGGCCGGGTTCCAAGCCCTCTCTTTCATGGATGGGTATTCCAGGTACAACCAGATCCGGATGGCCCCCGAAGACGAGGAGTCCACTGCCTTCAGGGCTCTCCAAGGTACATTTTTCTACCAGGTTATGCCATTCGGTTTGAAAAATGCAGGTGCCACTTATCAGAGGGCCATGCATCGCATATTCAAGTCTATTCTCGGGTCATTGGTGGAATGCTACATTGATGACCTCGTAGTCAAATCATGTTCGCGCCAGGACCATCTCAAAGACCTTGAGAAAGTGTTTGTCTTCCTTCGTTCCAGTCACCATATGATGATCCCGTTGAAGTGTGCCTTCGGGGTCACCTCTGGGAAGTTTCTGGGAATTGTTGTCAGATACCGAGGTATCGAGATCGACGTGGAGAAGATCAAGTCCATCAGCCAAATGCCTCCCCCGAGAAACATTCGGGAGCTTCGAGGACTTCATGGCCACATATCCTATATACGCCGATTCATTGCGAATCTGGCCGGCAAGTGTAATCCCTTTTGCCGGCTCAAGAAGAAGGGCACCGCCTACGAATGGGATGAGGAGTGTTGGACCGCCTTCGAGGAAATAAAGCAGTATCTGCTCCAACCTCCGGTCTTAATGCCACCCGTCTCCGGAAAGCCGCTAGTCCTTTATGTGACCGCTCTGGAGAGATCCCTCGGTGCGATACTTTCCCAGAAGAATAATGAGGGTACAGAGAACAGTCTCTACTATCTCAGTTGCATGCTTCTTGATATGGAGGTTAGACACTCCCCTATTGAAAAGATATGCCTTGCGCTCATATTCGACATGAAGAAGTTACGACATTACCTGCAGCACCATGTGGTGAAATAGGTCTCCTAGGTAGACCCGCTGAAGTACATCCTGAACGGCCCCATGCTGACTGGCCGACTAGCACGTTGGGCAGTGATTATCCAGCAGTTTGATATCAGGTTCGTACCTCAGAAGGCCATTAAGGGATAGGCATTGGTAGACATTTTAGCTTCCCATCAAACCTCCACGGAACAATCCCTGGACCTGGATTTCCCTGATGAGATGATACTCTCAGTCGATCATGATGTCCCATGTTGGAAAATGCATTTCAACGGCGCCTCCCGGAGCCCCACCGGTAGGAGGCTCAATGATCCCAAGCTCAACAGAGTGGGCCTGGGTATTGTCTTCATTACCCCGGCACAAGTTGTCCAGCCATACTCATTCTTATTGTCAGAAGGATATACGAACAACGAGGCAGAGTACCAGGCTCTCATCACCGGCCTCGAGTTGGCCCTTGAGATCCATGTGCCCCATCTACATGTGAAGGGAGATTCCGAGCTGGTAATAAAATAGGTTAATGGGGACTACGTCGTCAGGAAGCCGGAGCTTGCACCGTTACTGGAGTACACCCTCCGCCTAATGGCCCAGTTCTCTTCCCGACCAGAGGTTACCCATGTCCCACGGTCACAGAACGGTCAAGCGGACGCCTTGGCTGTCTTGGCCGCATCACTCGCAGAACCCGAGCAAGATGATATGATCATACATGTGGCACACAATAGAGTCATTTCCCCCGTCACCCAAGAGGACAATGATGGCCTGCAGTAGGTCATCTCACCACCGGACCCTCCACGCCAGGGGTCCCGGGTTCGTCAGACATAGTGGTTGAATCCACTCCCGACTGGAGGGCGCCTTTTGTCGAGTACCTCCAAAATAGTTGCCTCCCGAACGATCGGTCCGAGCGCGAGCAAATCCGACGTCGCGCGCTGCAATTTACCCTCCAGAGCGGCCCCAATCTTGAACAGATCCTTTATAAGCGGAGTTTCGATGGTGTCCTCCTTAGTTGCATCCAAGGAGTATAGATACCTCAGGTTATGCAAGAGGTTGACGCCAGTTCCTGTGGCACCCATCAAGCTGGGCTGAAGCTGTCCCATCAAATCCGGAGGTTGGGGTACATTTGGCCCTATATGATCCATGATTGTATTGGGTATGACAAGAGATGCCATGCGTGTTGAATTCACGCCAACTTCTTGCATCGGCTGCCAGAGGCCCTCCACCCCACCAAGTACTCTTGGCCATTTTCAGTATGGGGACTTGATGTAGTGGGACCATTTCCACCGGCAACAGCCCACCAGTGTAGGTTCATCCTGACTACTACGGATTTCTTCTCCAAGTGGGAAGAGGTAGTTCCGCTCAAAGAGGTCAAGGCCCATTCCATCGTTGACTTTGTGAGCTCCAACATTATCCACCGGTTTGGGGTCCCTCACGCTGTCCTCACCGATAATGGCACCAACTTCCGAGCAGCTGAGTTGAATAGATTGTACGCCAAGTACGACATCCGGTAGAACCATACCTCCCGCTACCACGGGCAGGCGAATGGACAGATCAAGGCGTTCAACAAAACCCACTCTAACATTCTGCAGAAGATGGTTGGTCAAAACAAGAAAAGTTGGCCGAACAAGCTCCCCAACGCCCTCTGGGCTTACCGGACGACGACTCGCAACTCTACCCAGGTGACCTCATATTCCCTGGTGTATGGATCTGAGGTCGTACTACCCATTGAGATCCAGTTGTCGTCGTTACGCACTGCAATTTATGATCACCAGACATTAGATGAGGTAGCCGAGATCCGTCTAGCTGAATTAGAAGCACTGGACGAGAACCGGCTTTGTGCCCTGCACAATCTGGAAAGGCATCCGGATAAGATAGTGAGGGCCTTCAACAAGAAGGTTCTTCTCCGCTCTTTTCTACATGGCGACCTGGTACTGGCCCTTAGAGCGCCAATGATTCCCGGTAGGAAACCGCCCAAATTAGAACCCAAATGGAAAGGGCCTTATATCATCCCTATAGTTTACCCCAATGGAGCATACTCCTTGGTGACCACGAATGGAGAGCGTATAACCTCTCTCACCAATTCCCAATTCCTCAAGAGATACTTTGCCAAGGGAAAAAGGGTCCTGTACGACCCTAAACTGCGAGATGGTCCTGTACGACCCTACAATGCGACGTGGTCTCGCACGACCATAAACTGCATCTTCGTCACGCAAGACGATAATCTGTGAAATGGTCCCGCATGACCATAAACTGAACATTATGGTCCTGCATGACCCTAAACTGCTAGGTGGACCCACACGACCTTAAACTGCATCTTCATCCTGCAAGACGTTAAACTGCAAGCCAGTCAGGCCTTCCTGACCAAGGTTCAGCCTCAGGCCCCTTGGCCTCTTCGGGCCCAGGCCCCCCGTCCTTGCTGCAAGACGTTAAATTGTAAGCCAGTCAGGCCTTCCTGACTGAGGCTCAGCCTCAGGCCCCTTGGCCTCCTCACCCCCCCCCCGTCCTTACTACAAGACGTTAAACTGAAAGCCAGTCAGGCCTTCCTGACTGAGACTCAGCCTCAGGCCCCTTGGCGTCCTTGGGGCCATAGCCCCCCGTCTTCACCACGAGACATTAAACCACATGCTGGTCAGGTCTCCCTGACCGCGGTCGGGCCCCAGGCCCCTTGGTTTTCCCCGACTTACCCTCTTGTAGGATTGTACGGTATGGTGTGGGACTACGTCCTCATCCACGTCGGATTACTTGTCGTACCTCACATATCCCCAAATGAGATGCATCTTCGTCCTGCATGACGTTAAACTGCATTTCAAGACCTACGTGTGGCTTGATTCCCATCTTCATGGGATACGTAGGAATGCTCAGACGCCTCGTCCTGGGCCCAGCCATAAGCGTTTCTCTTCCACTATCCCCCCTGGGAATAGTTTCCTTGGAGGATCTTTGTGTATCAGGGAGTAGGCTTTCTTAGCCCCACTCATACAACCCCGCTCACACAAGGATTGTAAGGGTCTCAACATGTGCCCACTCCTGTTCTTCTATCCTCCCACGTCCTCACCACATGATGCTAAACTGCACGGCCTTCGAGAACTACGTATGGTTTGATTCTCATCCTCATGAGATACGTAGGAATGCCCGAACATTTCGTCTTTTGGCCCAGCCCACAAGCCAAAATCTTCCCCTCAGGTCAAGACATGGCGGGGTGCACACTTTTTCCCCAACTCACATCAAGCAAGCCTCAACCCAAATGCACATCCCCCTGGGAGATGTTTTCCTCTTTCGTGGATAGATATAGCTATGCTTCACCCACTCCTTTACTGGGATTCCATCATCTTTCACACCTGGAGGGACCCCCAAGAACGGCATGGATACAAGGCCCAAGGGATCTCCTACCGTTACGGGCCAATGCCCCCGAGGGTTTTTTCAGCAACAAGCCGATACAAGTCCTGCGTTGCGAATTTGGTCAGCGGTTGACGCTCATTTGTTTCTCCTATATCAGGTTACCATAGGAAAGCTATGTTTCGAACCAGGTCAACAGTGTCCTAGATCTTCGGGTCCACCCCGAGATGTCCCAGACATCAAGTGCAGTGATTTGTTTTGCCCCATCCTGAGGTGAAAAACTTCCCCCCGGGTGGTGCTAGCGATCGGGCCCACATACCCAATTCCCCATAAGGGTGTACGGTGAGGTGTAGGACTACGTCCTCATTCATATTGGGATCATATACCATGTCGTACGCCTTCCATTACGAGGCCCAGCCTCAGGCCCCTTGGCCTCCTCGGGTCCCCGACCCCCGTCCTCATGCAAGACATTAAACTGCAGACCCGTCAGGCCTTCCTGACTGATGCTTGACCTTAGGCCCCCTGGCCTTCTCGGGTCCCTCCGCCCAACCTCTTACCAGGGGTGTATGGTGTGGTGGAGGACTATGTCCTCATTCACGTCGGGATCATGTACCATGTCATACGCCTTCCCTTACGAAGTTCAGCCTCAGGCCCCTTGGCCTTTCTGGGCCACGACCTAGGTCCACTCTTATAGGAGTGTACGGTGTGTTGTGGGACTATGTCCTCATTCACGCTGGATTTTTCGCCATACCGTACACCTACCTTGTTTAGGGTTATATTACTCCCCCCCTCATCCCGTATGACTTTAAACTACATTTGGAGAACTACGTGTGGATTGATTCCCATCCTTATGGGATACGTAGGACCACCTGAATGTCCAGGATTCAGGTCCAGCCCCATCTCTCGGGAATCTTAATCCCATCATGGCCCCTTGGCCTATCCTTCCTCCATGAGGGGATTATATGGTGTGATGTGGGACTATGTCCTCATTCACGTCGGTCCCGTAATGACCACGCCATGTACCTCTCCCTACTGAGTTTTTTCGTCGATCCCTTTTCGGCGGTTCACCAATGTGCCTAAGAGTACTCTGGTTTATTACATGGAATGCTATGCTTTACTCGGACACGTCCTCGCCCGCTTTCCAGGCATTGTGTATCCCTGCATTAGGGCTTTCATCATCTTTCACACCCAGAGGGACCCCCATGAACGGCCTGGATAGTACGCCCAAGGGCTCTCCTACCGTTACGGGCCAACACCCCCAAGGGTTTCGGACAGCGAATCGATAAAATCCCGCGTTGCGAATATGGTCAGTGGTCAATGCTCGTTTGTTGTTCCCATCTCAGGCTAACGTGATATGGACGTTGTGTTTCCACCACGGTTTAGAGTTTTCCTCTATCGCCACGCCATCCCATTAAGCCCAAAATGTCAGGTACACGATTCACACCCTTCATCACTTCATCATGTCCATGTAGAGTCTTGGAAATCTTGGTACTTTTCCTCCGTGCATGTCCATGCGTTGGGGGAACAAGCCATGTCGAAGGTGTCCTTAGGGGCTCTCTACCAACTCCCATTTGACTCGCCCCAGGTATTGTAATGAGGATACCCCCCTTGTTTCCCACACCGAGTTTAACTCACGTGGGCTTAGGAATCGGGTTGACATCTGTGCTTACTTGGGAAGTTGTCACCATTCACGGTCCGAGCTCTAAAACCATAAACTAAGATTCTCATCGGGAACTATGTTCATCTCGATTCCTATCTTGATAGGATACGTAGGAATGCCCAGACCTCTTGTCTTTGGGTCCAGCTTGAGTTCAGCTAATTCGCCTCTTTGGTCCTGCCATCGGGACCCCGACTACGGGACCGTGCGGCGTGGTGTGGGATTATGTCCTCATTCACGTCGGGTTTGCAATAGCTGCACCTAGCACACGCCCGCTCTGAGAGTTAGCCCTCCTATTCCTTGTCCTGTATGACATTAAAAGGAACCCTTAAGGACTACGTATGACTTGATTCCCATCTTCATGGGATACGTAGGACCGCCCGGACGCCCTGTCTTCGGGTACAACCCATTTAGGGAACCAGTCTCTCCCCCTGTTTCACCTCTTATGGCCCCTTGGCCTAAGGTCTCCCCCTCCGATTGGCATACAATTTGATGTGGGACCATGTCTTCGTCAATTATGTTTTATAACACTGTGCACATTTCCCACCTAGCATCGTCTCTTCTACGTCTACGCTGCATGACGTTAAAATGCACGCTTGGTCCTATCATACAACCCTAAACTGTGATATTATCGTCCTGGTCGTATGATGAAAAACGACACTGCATTTTGGTGACCTCGTTGTAGAGGAAATCACGTAGGGTATTGGTCACGTGCCTTGCCATTTGTCAATGACCATCACGGCTTGATCCTTGTGGCGACATCACGACTTACTATTCTAGGCCTGTAGCTTCACAAAAAAAACCATTCACCTTAAAGAACAAACAAGATTCATCAAATTCAACTTCTTTCAGTGCAAGGGCCATGCCCGCACTCCCCTTTCCCCAGCACTGGTATCTTACCATGTCACCTTTCAGAACTATGTATGGCTTGATTCTCATCCTCATGAGATACGTAGGATCACTCGCGTACTTCCCCGTGGGCCCAGCCTAACCTTTGTGTTCGGTCCCTCGAATTGAGCATTTCCTCAGAGAATGCATGATTATTAGGGATTAGGTCCTCTTTCACGTCGGGTCTTGATTCCATGCGTCCCCTGCTCCTTTTACCCATTCATGGTGTAAGGCCCATCAAGAACTACGTGAGTCATTATTCTCATCCTTATGAGATATGTAAGAGTGCCCGAGCACTTCTCCTCAGGCCCGACCTTACTTTCTCTTTCGATCCTTTGACCAAAAACCTCTCCTGAGGAGGTCGTGCGGTGTGGTATGGGATTACATCCTCATTCACGTCAGGTTGTTCATCGCACCGCACACACCATCTATTCCTATTTACGCCAGGTGTTTGAGTTACTCCACCATGTGCCTCTTATGTCTCTTCCCATTCATGGTCCGAATTCTATGACCCTCTATGGGAAAGAAATCTTCCCCATCTATCTGATACCTCTCGTTGTCGTATTCAGATGTGTTTTGATAAAGAGCCCGAAGTGTGGGATTTTCATGAGGACATTCCCCTCGTCCCATGACCAAGCTTTGTGAGCTCTCTATTTGGATCCTCATCCTCTTCCACATCCAAAAGGACCCTCGGACGACATGGATGCTAGGCTTAAGGGCTCTCCATGAATGCTGGACCTAAGGGCCCTCCAATCGTTTAGGGCCAACGTCCCTACGGATATCTGACAACATTTGTGACATGGTCCTGTGTTTCGAACATGGTTAACGGTCAACCCTCATTTTTATGTCCCCATTCTAGGATAACACGACAGGATGCTGTGTTGCGAACACGGTCAGAAGTTATCCTCCATCGTCATGCCGCCATCATCGTGATCCGAATCTCGAGCACCATGATTCACACATTTCCACTTCCTCATGTTCAAGTAGTGTTCCATCATACTCGGCTATTTCTCTTCGTGCATCTAGGTGCGCTAAATGATCGTGTTAGTGGAATTGGGCCAGTATTCACTGAGCGTCCCTTTGCCCTAACCTTCCCCTTTTTGTGTCGGGAAATTCCCACCACTACTGCTTGTTTCCCACACTGAGCACGACTCACGTGGGCTTAGTAGTTTTGGCAGGATGTGTACCAACACGGCCATGATTCTCATCGTCCCGCATGACGTTAAACTGCGCTTCTAGAACTACGTGTGGATTGATTCCCATCCTCATGGGGTACATAGGAACACCTGACCACTCTACTTCCGGCCCAACCTAATCCTTACTCTTGGTCCCTCGACCTGAAGAGTTTCCCCCGGGGGTATGTGGTGTGATTTGGACTCCAAATCCTCATTCACGTCGGTTTCATATCTACCGCACCACACGCTCCCTGGGATCTTCCCTTTTATTCCACGTCCTATCGTATGAAGTTAAACTATAGGAGTCCATGTGTCCTCAACGCATGACACTAAATTGCAGTTCTACCCTGAACAAGTTCAGGGTGCCCCAAGATCCCATTGGGAAGTGACAGATCCCCTCGCCACAGAGGCCCTGTCTGAAAGAAGGAATGATCCATGATCAAACCGATATGCCCATCTGGTGTACTCCCACCATGGTGGTGTAACTAACTAAGTGTTGGATTCTGTTCAGAAAAACCATCACTCCATATTCCACGCTTTGCGTGCCCCTTATTCCGACCCTCGTCCCCTTTCATGTCTCACAGAACCCCCTAACGGCCTGGTCTCATGCCGCATCTGCTCACCTACCATCCTGTGCCAACGTTCCGGAAGATGGGTCATGTTTGGAAGGACCCCCTAACAGTATGGATTTTTGACCTATGGTCCGCCAACTGTCATGGGCCAACGTCCCGAAGGATTGATCAACAACATTTGTGACATGGTCCCATGTTTCGAACATGGTCAACGGTCTACCCTCATTTTTCCCCATTGCAGGATAACATAGTAAGGATACCGATTCTCCTCTAAGGTTAACGGTTGCCCCTTATTGTCACGCCATCCCCACAGTGTTCCAGATTTTGGGTATCGTGATTCACACTTCCCATTTTCATCTGTTTGGACCGATTTCAACGCCCCTAGAGTTTCCCCGTTCGTGCATAAGAGCACGCTGAAGAAACGGTAATTCGGCTATCCTGAAAGTTCCTTCTCCGATTAGGCCTCTCCCGTCTCTCAGAAATCCGGACTGGTAATCCGAATCCTGGATTCCCGGATCATGATCCCCACTCCTATGTTAGGTGGGATGAGAGGGAAACTATCTCCTATTTCTCACATCAGGCTCGACACACGTGGGCTGGGGGAATTGTCTCCGAACGTCCCGCAAACATTATAGGGATGTTACAAGGCGATTCAAACAGTGGAAATCGTGCGCTCTACGCCATTCAAAGCAAAGAAGAAAAAATTGAAGCATGAAAGTACCAATAAAAGGTTTTTGGGTTTGATACAATACTCGGCGGTCGACTCCCCCCATGGATGGGTTGACCCCATCAAAAGAGCATTGCAGCTCTTCCACCCGCTGGCTTGTGGCATCCAAGACTTACTGCCGCTGACTTAGCTCCCGTTCCTCCTCATTAGCGGCGTGGCACAGTTCATCTGTCATACCTTTGCCCCTCTCTATGCCAGCTTGAACGACATCCATTTCTCCAGAGGTCTTCCTCATATGCTCTTATGCCTCTACCAGCTGGGCCTTCAACCGAGAGACCAGCTCAGATTGTGCATCAAGAGAGGCTGAAATCTCGTCTGCCCGGGTCTGCATCTGTTGGACCTCACCTTCAGCCTCCTGGAGCTTCTTGATGCTGGTTTCCTTCCTCCGCTGCCAGCCCACGATGAGCCCACGGTCATGCTCCCGGATCTTCTCATCCATAACATATCGGATGAGTGCATGAGGTCATTGGGCATCCACTCCCCCATCACACAGTTCGTGCAACCGCGAGCGGAGTCTATCCATTTCGGCTAGCCATTGCGCTTGGGGGTGTACTTGATAAAGCATGTGATCAGCTTCCACGACCGGCGGCGGACTATGCTATTGTCTTCCTCGTCGGAGGTCATTTCGTCCCAGTCTGCGCGATTGGCAGGCTCGTACGCGGGATACGCCCGCAAGAAATCCTCGGCAGTATCTACATCCCGTGTTGAATCCAGTATGACACCTGGCGCCGAAGTAGGCGCGACAAGACTATGACCGACCAGTTGATCCTTTTCCTCAGAGTCCACCTCAATGACTTCGGGTATGGCCCTACTGGGGGTTCTGCCAGTGATGATCTGTGTCGCAGCTTGAGGAGATGGGGGGACTATCGCCATCATCACCGGCATGCCCCTGGGAGGGACGCCACCAGACATCCCGACCAGTCTTGCCGTAGCAGCTCACGCCAGTCGGAGAACTGTATGACGGAGAGGGACATAAACGTTAGTTGGTGGGCATAGTCTACATGGTACGACAAGGGAGACCGGTAGAGGAGACTTACAGAGATTGATCTCCTGGTGCTGCTCTTGAGCCGGTACTGATGGGACCCCGAGGTGAGGCCCTCCGTATACTGTTGGAAGGTCTGAAGATTCCAGAGGAGCCACCTCGGGTGCTCTGGTCCCACAAGACGCGGAACTGGACGTAGCCATAGGCGCAGGTTCTAAAGGTCCCGCATCATCACCCGCCGAGGGGTGAGAATGAGGCATGCGAACAAGTTCCTCCTACGTGGCTCAAACATCGGTGAGAAGTTCATAGTGACCCAAGAACGGATCGTAAGGAAATAAGTTTGGAATTCTACCTCAAGAGACTCTGCGAATTCGTCAGAATTTGATCCTCAGTCTTCGACCTCGCCCTCCTCCAACGGACTCCCTCCTCCAGCCTCATCCTCCCGAGAGGTGTCCTCTGATTCTTCCGGCAGGGGGAAGAACTCCCTCAGATCGGTAGCCGATAACTGTGGGGGCACCTTCTGATTCAATAGTACCCTCACCCGGTCTGTCATTGGACGTGGGACACCACTGGAGTGGACGTAATCCTCAAGCTCGTCCAGGTATTGTTCTGCCTCCACCGGAGACGCCATGAATCCATCCCAAACTGGGCCTATGCCGGGTAATTACATCCCGAGGCGATTCAGGTGGGCCCATATCTCGTGTGGGATGAGGAATTGTCGGTTGACATCCCAAATTTCACAGGCTTCCGGGAAGACAGCATCCTCTGCCATGTCGATAGGATGCACCCGCTTCCCCGGAGCCTGAGTGGATATCCTACGAAATCCCTTCGGTGGCTGCCCCTTAGGAGGGCCCTGCTCTTCCGGAATCATCGGATCCACCACTGCTGCCATACCCTCAGCCGGTGCGGTTCTCGCCGCCATGGCAGCCCCGCTACCGCGAGTGTCCCTAGCTTCCCTCCGACACTGACCTCGAGATAGAGGAGGCCCACCGTCACCGACCCGGATAGTTGGTTGATTCAGCATCTCCCCTGGGTAAGAATCCTCCCAACTGATGGCATAATCCCACACCAATCCGAAAGAGGCGGTGGATGGAGGCAATGCAATCCACATCTTCCCATATTCCCATGTGAACATGAGCCACAACTACCTCACTGGTAGGATCCAACAACAGATCCGAGCCGCGATGAACGTCACCAGCCTGAATATCAGCTGTTGTTCAATGCTGACACTGAAACCCCAAGTCTTCCATTGCCTGTCCTCCAAGACCCGCCAATACGAGTGCCCCTTGCCCCGTTGGGCCGCCCTTGGAAATGTTTGAGGCCTCAGAGGGAACTCTCGATTCTCTGGGAAATTCAGGAAGCATTTGAACCATCTCCTAAAGTAGACATCCCTCACTTCCTCCTTATCCTCTCCAGGGACAAGTGCCATCAGCGCTAACGCCAGTCGCGACATTTGCTCCGTATCCTCCCACATGCTGATGACGGGGAGGAACTCGTCATACATGGCCCCCAAGATCGGGACCCCAGAAATCTGGTGGACATCCCACAGGCTGATGCCCACCTCCCCGTGATGCAGGTGGAAGGTATTGGTCCTAGATGACCATCTGCTCAGCAATTCCGGCATCAGTTCCTTGGGTTGGTAAATAAGGAATTGGGAGGCCCATGCCGCCTCATTAAACCCCACTCTCCTTAGCTCGGCCCCAAACTCCTCGCATGAGGCACCTACCCAGTAGACCCAGGCCCAGTCATCAGTAAAATTGCCACCCTGGGGCAGGTCCCACTCATCGGACCATCCCTTCTTCGAATCATGCAAAGCCGCCTTCAGCATGGTACGGTAGAGAGGAGGTGATGTATCCGGTTGCAGTGGCTTCACGTCAATATTGTTCGCATGGTTGTAGAGACAGTCGGCGGTGACAGGTGTGAAGTTCTCTTGTGCATGACCATTGGTCGCCCTGAACCATTGGTGCTGGCATGGTATTCTCCTGAACCAGCAAACTGGTTCGTCCCTACTCGCCTCAAGGATGAAGACGTCATCCCTCTGCCCGAAGCCGTACAATGGCAGTTTCTTGCACTGCGGATAATCCTTCTGACCCTCCGATAGCAGATCTGTCAAATAAGTATTTAATCATTAAAATTCCCTTATTACGTTAATTTCCTAAAATTTAATTTCTTTTAAATTTTTAAGAATATTTATTTGATATTTCCATTAATAAAATAATTATCGCGTAAAAAATGTGTAATTAATTAATATACTAATTTATTAACTAAAAATGTAAAATAAAATACCATTATTAATAAAAATATTATATATTTTATAATTATATTTGTAAATGAATATATATTGGTTATCCCTCTATTGAAAATTATATAGTATTTAATACATGAATGTGACATCTTAAATTTTTTTAAATATAATATTATAAATATAATAATCTCAACTATGTGGCCGAAAAATTAAAAAATTAAATTATTTCATTAAAAAAATTTAATTTAATGATTTAAATTTATATACAATTATAAAATAAATTTTCTCTATGTGGACACATTAGTGATATTTAAGAAAAAGTAATGAAAATTTGTGACTTTCATTGATTTAAATATTATATAATTAATTTTCATTGAAAGGTATCCATTAAACAACATAACTTCAATCTTTATGTTTTAATAGTGTAATTATCATCATATAATGAAATTAGGGCATTTTATATTTTCATTTTATAGTTTTTATCATTTTATTTTAAACATAAGTTTCCAAATTTACCATTTACCCGGGTAACATAATTTAACAAGGATAAAATTCATAATATAAAATAATAAAAGCGTTAAAGGGACCCATTCACTAAATTTGAACTATATTAATAAAAATTTGATATTCATTTCTTCAAAATTAAAAATAATTAATTTTTTGAATTTTTGTTACAAAAAAGCTAGTAAAAATTCATGATTTTTTTTAAAAATCCCATAAAATATTTTTATTATAAATTAGTGAATAAATTCTTTTTGAAAAACCGTAATTCTATTATTTTAAATACTAATTATTTCAAAAATAATACAAAAAAATTATTTAAAATACATTAAAATAAAATACATTTTCATTGAATATAATTATATTCACTAGTCCTTCGAAAGAAATGTTCTCATAATGTTATATAAAAATCATCTATAAATTATTATAAAATTAAAAATTAAAAATTCAAAACAGTTTAATCAAATAAATTTGCTATTACTTATAAAAATTAATATCCCCTCAAAAAAATAAGATAAAGCCTTCTTTTTAGAAAACATATTTTTGACGAATAATGTGATTTTACAAATATTTTTATGATTATCTTAAAAGAGCATATCAATAAATTCATATTTATCTGGACCTTTATATTTATTTCATATATTATTTATTTTTATTTTTTCCCTCCAATTTACTGGATTGGTTATAAGGGTCATTTTATACTAATATTTTTTTTATATTGTCCCATGTTGTGTTTAAAATCTCTGTGGCATGCATTTCTAGGTATAAAATTATTTAAAGAGAAGATTATCCAAAAAAATATTGATGTGTTACATTATACTATCCATAAAATGAATTGCTACCTCAAAACTCATCACTCTGATATAAACTGATAAGGGTAGCTCTGCCTCATCACATCCTTTGATCCCCACATAGCCCCATCAAATTGACGGTGTCTCCAAAAAACATTAACCAAGTGAGTGGAAATTTTTCCTAGATGTTTTGATCTATGATCTATAATATCAATTTGATTTTTTTCATATAAAAGAACTTAATACAGTGACTCAACTTCTGAGTTTAGTACATGTCAATGGTAAGGTATCTTATTTCTCAGGAGAGATACATTGAAAACATGATGAACTAGAGAGATATTCGGTCGAAGAACCAATAATTATTTTACCTTCCAAACAGCATCAAGAATTTCAAATGGATCGATATAGATATGGAATAAATTTTCTTTTTACGTATCCTTACACTATTCTAGGGAGCGATTAGTATAAATGATTTTTCACCCACTTCATTCTCTTGGCCTTTCCATCGATTATCAAAAAAATTACTCTGAGCTATTCATATGTGATGTTGAATTGATATAACTTCTTTTTTCACTTCCCAACTATATCATGTCCCAATATATTCCTTTCCCTAAATTCCTTCAACGAGTTTGGAGATGTTTTACTTCATACTAAGAGGGCTTCATATGGTGCCATCTGAATACTAGAAAGCAATCTATTGCTATATGAAAATTATATCAAAGGTAGGTGTTGATCCCTACCTCCATTGGAATCCATAAATAATAATCTCAAAATGTCTTTAAGATTTTGATTTTTTCATCATAGATTTAATATTTCTACATGGATTATACCTAGGGAATAAACATAAATATATATCCAGATCCCAATGAAGACATCTCTATAATGTCAAGGTAGTCCTTAAATATCAATCAGATATAATGGAAAGTGGTACTCCATAAAATATTACATCATCCTTAATATATATTCTGAAAATTTGACCAATAATTAAATTGAATCAATAATAAATAAAGTGTGATTAATTTTTTAGTAAATCAACTATAACCTATACAACAGTACATTTTTAGATGTTTTTGGAATTATGAAATCAAAATCTACTGGGATTTATTCCACTACGATTCTAGTATGGGTAATAGTTGTAACATCCCATTATACTTCTATTTATTAGCCATAACTATTTGATAAAACAAGCACCGAGAAACATATTTTGAAATATCATTATTTATTTAATCCCACTAGAAATATTATTTCAGGAAACTATGAATCGTTGTTCTTTCAATATGAATATACAATTATGAACTATGAAACTCATCCAATAGATTCATAATTAATTCTTGTAGAGGAGGGATTCAAACATGGTTCCAAAATATTGTTATTCCATCACAATAAATGTTAAACTCATGATAATTTCACACATTATATTGTAGCTCTGTATGTTATTTATTCACCTCTTAGTCTTCACATGGGTAGGTGGTTGAACATTAATTTTAGCCAGATATTATTTATCACCTTCCTTTATGATTTATAGACCCACCTATTGAAAATCAATAAATTTTGGTTTCTTTGTGATCCTCACTATAAATAGCATAGCATGGTCCATTCAAATCAAAGAACATTCCATGTTGTCCTCTTTACTAAGGTGGTAATTTATTTGAGAATTTTTAATATTAATACATATACATCAATATTTTTTGGAACATATTAATATAATTTTCGGTGAAAATATAATTTAAACATTTAGGATGTAATGACCAACGTTTTGAACCAGGATAAAAAGTGGAGAAATTTTGAACTTTTCGTTTACTGAACCAGTCGTTTTGAAGACCAAGCTTCAGAACAAGGTTTCGAAGGTTGGAACCCTTACTTTTAATGTTTTTGGATATGGTAAAATTACCGTTACGTTTTTAACTTTCTTGAGGGGTTCTGGGAGTGTCGGACACAAAGACGTCTGGTTTTTAAAGAATAATTGATAGAGCACTGTTGGCGCACGGTTTCCCAAAACATGTGGCCCAGGCTGTGCAACCTAAATCAGGGAGGCAGAGGACTCTGCACGGCATGCCCATGGTTTACCCAAAACGTGCAGCCAGCCCATGCGGGGTGTCGTGGGTGTCCTGTGGGGGATTCACGGTTGGCGCAGGGTTTTCCAATCTGTGTTGTCCAAGATGTGTGTCGTTCCCTGTCTGGGTTATTAAAATATTCAAAATAAATTTAAAATAAAACCAAAACTAATAAACTCTCTTCTCTTCCTCACAGAACTGCACGAACCCCCTCATTGGAGCTAATGGCCACGTGCGGGCCCTATAACGAACAATAAATTACATACATTGTTATTACATCAAAATTGAAGCACACTAATTACAACATATAACAAAACCATGAATGGACCGTATTGGAATAGTGTCTTTAGAAACTGAGAAACAACTGGTTCATAAATCATCTACATCCCCTCCCTTTTATTTTATTATATCTAGAGTCCCTTTTGGCATATCTTACTTAATACCCATCTTCCTGACCTGGGGAGAAGAAAATATACAAAAGTGTGAGCTCAAATGCTCAGTAAGTGTAAAAAAAATAGATATCAATCATATCATATTCATAAGATCATAACATTTTGAAAATCATAACCTACAAAAGTGATAATAATATCATAACATGGGATAATTCATGGTAGTTAAATGTAAATCCCAATAATAATAACATTAAACTTTGTGGAATACACACATAATCATATAGAATCATTTATCAGTTGTCAAGACTCATTTCCAAGACTATCCTAATGGACAATGTCCATTTCTGAGCTGAGTTCACTCCTCGTTTCAGTGCTGTATAACTGAATCAGATTAACCTTCCATTCCAGCCTTGTCTATATCCTGAGATATAAATATTTACCCAATGAATTTTAGGGAGATATAGGTCTCACCCATCTCATAATGATACAATTCTTATGTGTGACACAAAATCTTATATCACATTTCACAGCATAACCCATGTAATAAAAATGGGACTCTTAAACATCATTCCATCATAAATCATATAAGAAAAAGGACTTCATAAAAATATTTCCATCATAATCAAATCAATGTAAAAATATCCATAGAAATTGAACCTTATATTATCTAATATGTAAAATACTTTTGATAAAACACTTGAACTCCATTCTTGAGGAAAATATCCTTTCTACTTCAAAAACATTTTTTCCTTTCAAAACATGTCAACAAAATTTTAAACAAAAAGAAGTTAATTAAACCTAAATATCAATAACATGTAAATGTAGCTTCATGGAAATAATTTTCTAAAAATACATTCATGCTATATAAGTTAAAAAAACTTTCTTCTCGTACTTTGTCCGGAGAAGTCAAAAAGTACGTCATACTAAAAATAACCAAAGATTCCTTTCATATCATTTTCTAAAAACTCACCAATGGGTAAAATTTGATTTAAACAAGTGTAGGAGGATAGAAATAATATTACATATTGAGAAATCATGGATGTGGATGATAAATATTCCCTAGTAAATTCTGGAGTATAAACAATTTCGGATAAAATGAGATTGTGAGATTTTCCCTTACCTTAGGTCCGATTTGCTTCATACGTGTCTGAACCTTCTGTATAATGATATAAATAATGTCATTGACTTATTCAAGAATAATACACATTGTTATTATATCATATATGGTCATATTTTTAGCTTCTTATTAGTAATATTTCATTTTCTACTTATTATTCAGGTGTTTATTACTTTTTTGTTCTTATGCGTGTTTTGTCGAATAAAATCTTATTCGTCATTTTATATTATAGATACCTATTTTACAGAATGGTATGAGTATAATATATATCATATTAATTCATTAAATTTATTTATATAATAATTATTCATTGAATATCATGTAGAATGAGTCACATCATATCGTGGAGACGGTAGGTCGTACGTATGCACGAGCGATGATATCATTCCCATGACTGTGGGATTGTATCGGAGTGTATGTACACTATTTGAGAATCAATATCACATTAAAATAATCATATATAGTTATTCTTTACACTATTATACCCATCCAAGTAAGGTGGTGATGAAAGACAGATTACACCACAGTGTGGAGACAATATTTTGTATGTATGCACGCGCGGTGATTTCATTTTCCGTAGGATGGATAGAAGGTGAAATAGGGTTGTTTCATATTTATAATAACATATCAGTATATGAGTGAAAATGATTTTATTACTTCATAATGAACCAACTAAATAAGATGATGTAGAAGAAGAAATAAATTTGAATGAATCGGTAACGGATATTACCTCTTCTTGGACACGCCTCTTTGAAACCTCCACTTAGGGAACTAAAATTGATATTTGAGAAAGACCAAGACATGTATAATATTACTAGGGAATTGTAGAAGAAAAATTGTAAGGGGTTGGCCGAGCTTGAAGGCTCAAAGTGGTGTGAGGAGGAGAGGGAGGAGGTTCCCTATTATAAGGGAGGAGAGGGGCACCTTTGGAAAAACTTCAAATATTATTTTATTATAAAATCATATTCGGTTTTTAATTGCTCCAAATTGATTTATTTAGAATCTAAGGAGGTTATGGGTCGAAATACTCTCAACAAAAACATTTTTGACAAGTTTAGGGTTCTATTTTAACCTTATCATTTAGATTTAACTCTAAGTGAAATAATTTATCTTTTACCATGTCTTCTTGTTTTCATACATTATATGGTTTATAAACAAACTATAACAAGAAAAACGAACCCCAAGTTGTTAATTAATAATATATATAACCTTATATATGTCATTTTCCCAAACCGTAGATTTTTAGAAATAAAATAACAATTAATAATATAATATTTGTTTTAAAAACTATTTTATGTCAATTTTGACACTATTTCGTAATTGATTTTTGTAAAACTCGTAACAACATGATTATTTCTAAAAATGATATTTAAAACAATAATAATATGTCATATTAACGTAAAATATTTGTGGAATTTGTAAAAAGTCTCAAATTTCATTTATTTGGGTATTTATAACAAAAATTATGTTAATATTCCATTAATAAGGAAATTACTGCATCAACATTGTATCATAAATAAATTTACTTTTATAAAGTCTAGAAATTACAAATAATGTACCATTATGTAGGAAATCGTTTTTTCTTTCTAATGAATATTTATAGTCGATTTTATCTTATTTATAACCATATATTAAAAATGTTATAATTATTAAACATTGATTTTCACTATTATAACTCTTCTTTAAATTAAATAATATTAAATGTTCTAATCAAATCCAAGTGGACCTAAATGGTTATATTTTATTCCTATGGTTGTTTTTGGTCGAATTAAACTTATCCAATAGAATTAGGACATGTGTTAGGGTAATAATAATATCATTTTTACCCTTTATTACCCTATTTACTTTTAACCGTGGTAAAAAAAGTAAAAAGTTACTATTCACCAAAAAATATTATCTTATTGAACCACATTTTACTCCTTGATATTAACCATGTCTCTCGGATTTTCGACATTCCACTCACAGAAGCGTTATAATTATGTTTTATGTAAATTTTCAAATTCTCCTAGGAGGTGGGTAAAAGATGGTGAAAAGTTCAATAAAATATTTATATATCTAAAATTATTATAAAATGACTCCAATGAATTACATTGAAATTATATAGGTATTATGTATCAATCTTGACCTAAAATAAATTTAAATAAAATAAATAATTATTTAAATAAAAGTCGGTTTTTAAATAGTAACCGAGTGTTTTCACTATTCAGCAAAAATTGATAGTTTTCAGAAAAATACCAAAAATTAAACCTAGGCTAATTTCGAGATTCGAATCAAAAAATGAAATCCATTTTGAAAGATGAAATTTATAAAATTTCAAAATTGGGTATTACTATTCATAACTGCTAGTTTATAAAATATTATAATAACATAACATTGTTTAGTGAAACTCGGTATTGCGTACAACGCAATCTATCGAGGAAGGTTTCTCTTGCATGTAACACAAGCCAATATAGTGTTGTGTATAGTGAAATATTCTTTTATATAACAGAATACATAAAAAAAATATTTTCATAAAATCTCGGGTGTTACATTCTACCACCCTTAAAATGAATTTATCCCTCAAAATTCGTCACATTGTAACAAACAGATGAGGATACCTCTCCCTCATCACATCCTCAAGTTCCCATGTAGCTTATTCTAATTGGTTGTTCCTCCATTAAACATTCACCATGCGAGTGGTCTTGTTCTGTAGGTCTTTTTTGCCATGATCCAGAATCTCTATCGGCTGTTCATCATAATAAAGATCTTGCTCCAGCGGTACAACTTCTGAGATGAGTACATGTGAAGGATCAGGTATGTAATTTCTGAGGAGAGATACATGGAACACATCGTGAACTTGAGATATATTCGGTGGAAGCTTCAATCTATAATCTACCTTCCCAACTTGATCCAGTACGTCAAAAGGACCAATATACTCAGGGCTTAGCTTGACCTTCTTTCAAAATCTCATTACTCTCTTCCAAGGAGAAATTCGTAGGAACATTTTATCACCCACTTCAAACACTAGGTCTTTTCTTCGGTTATCGACATAACTGTTTTGTGAACTCTGAGCTACTCTTATGTGTTATTTAATATATCTGACCTTTTCTTCCATCTCTTCAATATGATCAGGTTCTAATAGCTTTCTTTCCCCAACTTTATCCTAGCAAGTTGGAGTTCTGCATTTCTTTCCATAGAGAGCTTCATAAGGAGCCATCTGAATACTTGAGTGAAATCTATTATTATAAGAAAATTCCACAAAATGTATGTGTTGATCCCAACCACCTTTGAAATCCATCGAGAAAGCTCTTAACATATCTTCTAAAGTTTTAATTGTTCTCTCAGACTGACCGTCTGTCTGAGGATGATAAGCAGTGCTGAAACTCAACTCGGTATCCAGAGTATGCTGAAGACATCGCTAGAACGTTGAGGTAAACCTCGGATCCCGATCATATATAATGGACAGTGGTAATCCATACCATATTACCACTTCCTTTACATATATCCTCGAAAGCTGATCAAGAGATAAATCTTCTCTAATATCAATGAAGTGTGCCGACTTCATAAGACGATCAACTATAACCCAGATATCATTATTGCCTTTGTATTTTTTTAGGATGTCCAGTGACAAATTCCATATTTATGTTTTCCCATTTCCATTCTGGTATGGGTAATGGTTGTAACATCCCATTAGACATCTGTCTCTCAGCATTAACTAGCTGACAAACCAAGCATTGGGAGACATATTCATCAACATCTCTTTTCATGCCATCCCACCAGAAGTACTCTTTCAGGTCCCTATACATATTTGTGTTTCCAGGATGAATAGAGAATGAAGAACTATGAGCTTCATCCAGTAGATCCTTCTTTAATTCTGTAATGGGAGGATCATAAACCCGATTCCTAAACCATGTTATCCCATCACAATCGAGGTTGAATTCAGGAACATTTCTCACCATGTTTTTAACTCTACATCTTATTTCTGTGCCACTTTAATCTTCACATGTATAGATGGTTGAAAATTCATTTGAGGAAGATAAGATTTCTCCCCTTCTATTATAATTGCAAGATCCATCATTTGTAAATCCATAAATGGTGGATCTTTTTTGATCCTCATCATGGATAAGCTATCACGGTCTTGTCGACCTAATGCTTCTACCACCTTGTTTGCTTTCCCAGGGTGGTAATGAATTGAGAAGTTATAATCCTTAATCAGCTCCAACCATCTTCTTTGGAAGATATTCATCTCCTTTTTTGTGACAATATACATTAAACTTTTATTATAAGTATAAATACCACACTTTTCACCATAAAGTTAATGCCTCCAAATAATTAATGCAAAGATTACTGAAACTAACTCCAAATCGTGATTTGGGTAATTTTTCTCATGGGTTTTTAACTCTAATGATGCATAAGCTATCACCATATCATTTTGCAGGAGAACACACCCTAGACCCTTCTTGGTTGCATCACTGTAGATCAAAAACCATTCTCCACAACAAGGTAGTGTGAGCACAGGTGCACTGGATAACCATATTTTTAACTCTTTGAAATTCTCTTCACACTGCTCTATCCAAACGAACATAACTTCTTTTTGAGTCAACCTGGTTAGTGGATTAGAAAATCGTGAAAAACCATTCACAAAACGTCGATAATATCTATCCAAACCAAGAAAACATCATATCTCTGGTATTGTTGATGATATCGACCATCTTTCGATAACCTCTATTTTTTCTAGATCCACATATATCCCCTCTTTTGAGATTATATGACCTAAAAATGAAACTTTTTGAAGACAAAATTCACACTTTCTAAATTTGGCATAAAGCTTCTCATTTCTTGGGGTCTTCAATACAATTCTCAGGTGATTTCCATGTTCTTCCTTGCTCGTTTAATAGATAAGAATATCATCTATAATGACGACCACAATATGATCACGATAGTCCCTAATGACTCTATTTATTAGATCCATGAAGATTGCAGGGGGATTAGTAAGACCAAATGGAATCAATATAAATTTATAGTGCCCATACCTTATACGGAAAGCCTTCTTTGGTATATCTTCCCTTTTGACCATTACTGATGATACCCTGAATGAAGATCAATCTTGGTAAAGTATGGAGCTCCGTGTAGTTGGTAAAATAATTCATCAATGCATGGAAGAGGATATTTGTTCTTGATAGTGATCTTGTTAAGTTCTTGATAATCAATGCAATGTCTCATTGATCCATCTTTCTTCATAACAAACAAAACAGGTGCTCCCAAAGGTGATGCACTAGGGTGTATGAATACTTTATCAATATTCTCTTGGAGTTGCTTCTTCAATTCCTACGACTCAATTGGGGTCATTCTATAAGGTGTCTTTGAAATAGGAAAAGCACCCGGTACGAGTTCTATTGAAAACTCAACTTCACGATTTGGTGGACGACCCGGAAATTCCTCCGGAAAGACATCATAAAACTCCCGTACAATGGGAATATTATTAATCCTTAGTTTCCCGACAACCATTTGAGATAAATACCCTTAATTTAGTGGAATCAATACCCATAAGATGGAATAAATTTCCACTGGAAGGTTATGTTCATTCTTGCATCGATAGACGATCATAAATTGATCTGGAATATGAAATGTGAATTCCTTTCTTTGGAAATGATATGAGCTCCATATCAAGAATTCCAATCCATGCCCTGAATCACATCAAATTCCAATATAGGAAGGATCACATGATTTCCAGGAAGCACATTCCCTCAAAACATCAATTGGAGAAGAATTGTAAACTTTTGATGCGACTATTGTGCCATTATAAGTTGTCACAACTAACTCAACATCTAATTGTTGAGGTAATACATCAATACCCTTAGAAAATTCTTCATAAATAAAACAGTCGGTGGATCTAGAATCAAATAAAACATTTTCTACTTTATAGTGGATGGTATGTTTACCTTTCACCACATCGTTATCGTACTCCACATCGCTGATAGAAATTGAATGTGGCTATCCTTTATCTTTATCCTTAAGAGTTTGTTGATGTCGGTCATCATCAACAACCCTTGTATTAGGGCATTGAATAGCATAATGCCCCATTTCCTTGAACATGAAACATTGAAGTGCAGGAGGTGCACTCTGTGAAGCCTTTTCTTCGTTCGCATCACTAGACATCTTCTTCCCATCATTGCGACATTCAAATGCTTGATGACCTTTTTTACACAATTGAATCATTTAATTTTCCCTTTAATACTACTCCATCCCTTTTTCTTCGCACACATTGAGAATAAGGTAAAACCCATCTTCTTTTTAGTGTGCTCTTTAGATTTTCCTTTGAATTCCACTTTCCTCTTCATATTAAACCAATATGACTGATGGGTTACTCCAATCTCCATATCAATATTGAGAGCACATTGAACGATTTCCTTGTAGCTATTGAAGTCCCTTATGGAAAACTCCCTTCGAAGACATGGTTTTAAGACACTAAAGAATCGATCGATCTTAATCTCAGGTTGGATAATAATCCCAGAAGCATACCTTGAAAGTCTTGTAAAATTTTCTTTGTAGGTACCAACTGATTCACCATCCATTTTATTTAGTTCAAAAAACTACTTCTCCATCATTGTTCGAAGAATACGAGGGAAAAACTTATTGAAAAATATGTTCTTGAAATCATCCCATTCCATGGACTAAACATCATCTCTTGGAACCGTATTCTTGATAAGATTCCACCATTGATCAGCTTGACCTTCCAAATGATAAACTGCTAAGATGACTTTTTCATGTTCAGAACATTGAAGAACTGAAAATATCTTTTCAGTAGTACTGATACATTGTTCAGCAAATTATGGATCAGTAGACCCGGTGAATGAGGGTGGACGCTTCCTCATGAAGAATTATATAGAATGTTGCTTCTTCCTTTGCTCGTTTGGAAGTCCTACATGATTCATAGCTTGAGAAATTTGTGTGAGCATGGCTACAAGATTTTTCATTCCATCCCCCATAACATTTGGTTGCTCAAAGGGACAATTATTTCATTGTCCGTCGCATTTAGCATTAACACGGTTCCATCAGGTTCTAGACATTGATTAAAACCAATAAGCATAGTGTGAGAAACACTAATCATAATAGTAAAACCACATAATCAAGAATAAAATTTCACACTTTACGTCTTATCATAGGTGATTCATGGACATTTCTAAAACACTAATATTATGTTCTATTCTTAGACATATCCTTATGGTTCTTACTAAGGATTTCACATCCTAGTTTCTAAATGCTGAATATACCTTTCCTATGATACCAACTATAACGAACCATACTTTACATACGTTGTTATTACTTCAATATTGAAGGACACTTATTACAACATATAACAAAATCATGAAAGGACCGTATATGTATAGTGTCTTTAAAAACTAGGAAACAACTAGTTCAAAAATCATCTACATCATCTCCCTTTTATTTTATCATATCTAGAGTCCCTTTTTGTATATCTTACTTAATAACCTTCTTCCTGACCTAGGTAAAAGAAAACATACAAAAGGGTGAGCTCAAATGCTCAGTAATGGTAAAAAAAGAAATATCAATCATATCATATTCATAATAACATAACATTTTGAAAATCATAACCTGCAAAAGAGATCATAATATCATAACATGGGATAAGTCATGGTAGTGAAATGTAAATCCAAATAATCATATCATGAAACATTGTGGCATACTCACATTATCATAGAGAATCATTTCTTAGTAGTCAATACTCATTTCCAAGACTATTCTAATGGACAAATTTCATTTCTGAACCGAGTTCACTCCTCGATTCAGTCATGTATCACTAAACATGATTAACCTTCCATTCCAGCCATGTATATATCATGATATATAAACCATTACACAATGCATTGGAGGGAGATATATTTCCCACCCATCTCATAATTATACCATTCTTATGTGTTCCACAAAATCATAAATCATATATCATAGCATAACCCATGTAATAAAAACAGGGTTCCTAAACATCATGCCATCATAAATCATATAAGATAAAAGGACTTCATAAAATTATTCCATCATAATCATGTCAATGTAAAAATATGTGTAGAAACAGAACCCTATATTATCTTAGATGGAAAATAATTTTGATAAAACACTTGAACTCCATTCTTGGGGAAAATATCGTTTCTACTTCAAAAACATTTTCCCTTTCTTAACATGTCATAAAATTTTAAACTAAAAGAATTTAATTAAAAATTAACTTGAGAAATTGTAAAGTAAGCTTCCTGGAAATAATTTTCTAAAAATAAATTCATGCCGTATAAGTTAATGAAGAACATTCTTCTCGTACTTTGGCCGGAAAAGTCAAAAAGTACCTCGTACTAAAAACGACATAAGATTCCCTTTATATCTTTTACTAAAAACCCACCAATGGGTAATATTGGATTTAAAAAATTGTAGGAGGATATAAAAATATTATATATTGAGGAAACATAGATGTGGATGATAAATATTCCCCAGTAAATTCTGATGTATTAACAATCTCGGATAAAAATGAGATTGCGAGATTTTCCCATACCTTAGGTCCGATTTTCTTCTTACGTGTCCGAACATCTTGTATAATGATTTAAATAATGACATTAAATTAATCCAAAATCATACAAATTTGTTATGATATCATATATGGTCATATTCTTAGCTTCTTATTAGTAATATTTCATTGATACTTGTTATTTGGGTGTTCATTTATTTTTGTTCTTATGTGTGTTTTGTCGAATAAATTCTTATTCTTCTTTTTAGGTTATAGATACCTCATTTCCAGAATATTATTAGTATAATATATATCATATTTATTCATTAAATTCAAAAATATATTCATTATTAAATGAAGATCATGTAGAATGAGTCATATCACATTGTGGAGACGGTAAGCCGTACGTACGCAGGAGCGATGATATCCTTCCCATGATCGTGGAATTGTATTAGAGTGTATTTATAATTTTTCAGAATTAATATAAATTTACAATAATCATATATAGTTATTATTTACACCATTATACCGATCCAAGTAAGGTGGTGATGGAAAATATATTACACCACGGTGTGGAGACAATATTATGTATGTACGCACACGCGGTGATTTCTTTTTCCGTAGGATGGATAAAAGGTGAAATAGGGTTGTTTCATATTTATAATTACATATCAGTATATGAGTGATACTGATGTTATTACTTCATAATGAAACAACTAAAGAAGATGAAGTAGAAGAAGAAATAAATTTGAAAGAATCGATAACTGATATTACCTCTTCTTCGACACGACTCTTTGAAACCACCTCTTAGGGAACTAAAATTGGTTTTTGAAGAAGACCAGGACATCTAGAATATTAATAGGTAAGTGGAGAAGAGAAATTGGTTGGTGTTGGTCTAGCTTGAAGGCTCAAAGTTGTGTGAGGTGGAGATGGAGGAGGTCCCCTTTTATAATAGAGGAGAGGGGCACCTTTGGAAAAACATAAATTATTATTTTATTATAAATTCATATTTGGTTATTAAGAGCTCCAAATTGATTCCTTATTTCAATCTCCGGGGTAAACCTCCTCCCTCTTTCCTCATCCATTACTGGCCGATTTTAGGGCTTCCCCTTGCCCTATATTTCGTTCGGTCGAACCCTAGGGTTAGGATGTATTTTTTATTTCTCATTCCTCCTAGTTTCTCTTATTCTAGGTTGATGTGAACGGTCCACTAGGACTCCTTTTGGTGAGATTTGGTGTCCACCACCGAAAGAGAGGTGGTTTGTGGTGATTTCAAACCCCCAGTTTGTTTCTGAGGAAATGGTTTTCTATCGTTGGTTGTTTCACATCTTTCTTTTAGTGTCTTTAGTTCTTCTAAGGGTTCCTGTTGTGTTATGGTTAGTGATGTGGTGGTTTTGGTCGTGTTTCGGGTTTTCAGAGCTTAGGCCACTCTCTTGTGAAGGCATAGGTACGTATTTATATGTATGTGGGTTCCCCTGATATGTGTATATTCATGCATGGAAGTTAATATACACGTACATGGCTAGTTTTCCCCCATTGAATATATAAAACTGCCTATGTAGGTGAGTGCAGACATGCTTATGTGTATATGAAAATGCGTAAGGATCTTCTTGAACATGCTCATGGCCATGCGGGATGTGTGCATATAGGCTTGGTGTCCTTATACGTATGTGAATTCACCTATCCCTCGTGGGGGAGCAGCAACAGCTCTTAGTCAGAAAGAGTCAAGAGACGGAGTGAACAGATGGATCCACCTTGAGGTAGGGTCCCTCTCCTTTCCCTTTTATATAAAGTGAAACATTTAAAGATTTTATTTCTGCATTGTTTTAGTATTCTAATTATGAAATATTGTTCGATTAAATGCTTCTGTGAAAATCGTGTAAATTTCAGGAATAAGATAAAAGATGTTGTTTGGTCACTAATCTCAAGATTTAATAATAAAACCCCGCGATCAGAGGTGCGTTTTAAACAAGATAAAAGTAGGAAGTAGAATCTTATTCATGCCTACTAAATTCATGTTATTCTTTGGTGAGAGTTGATGACGTCATGTCTCCTTTGAATGGTACCAAATGGTTAAATCATGACAGTTGTACCCTTTTTATGAAATGGTTAAGCTTGAATGAAATGGACTAGGGTGGTAAGACCATGCCTTAATATAATGGAATATGCAAAACATATGTTAACGTAACGGATCTAGTGAATGAGACTTACCTAGGATGGGAAGTCCACAACAACTCTTTATGCTTTGTAAATCCCTATATGTCATTGAAATGATATAAGAGGATTGAAGAATTAATCGGGGGTTAGCCATTACCATACACGAGGAGGTAGCCTCATGTACCTTTTATAAATGCGATGAATATGTTAATATCTTGAAATGGATACTTAAGAGGAGTTTCCTTGATTATAAATGTGATAATGATACTTGAGATGGTTTTCCTTAGGTATATTTTTATGGATGTGATTATAACCATTTACGTGGATATTGGCTATATGATTGATTGTTATTGTGATATGACCTTTGAATGATTATGAGGTAATTACATAAGAAGTATACTATTGAATTTCTTGAATTTCTAGTGCATATATGATGATTCCACATAATGATGTATAATAATGGTGAGCACATGCTGAGGCCACCTAGTGATAAATATGTTTCTAGAAAGGTAGAATTCTTACCCCTTGTCAGTTGACTTCTGTTGAGGATTACGTGTCTGTATGGGAAGCAGTTATACCCTATGCCAGTATTATGAATGTGAAGATTGGGAGGGATTTATAAACCCATGATAATATTATGAACGTGTATGGAAGGGATGAATTCATACCCCTTGCAAGTTTAATTAAGGACGAGAGGCATTCTGACCTCGTGCCTGCTAATCACGATACGTGTAGGGAAGAAAGGAATTATTACCCATTTACAGTTGGCCAATCTGGACGAGAAGCATTCTTACCTCATGCCCGCTATCATCATTTGATGGGTGGTAAGCATTCTTACCCCACACCATCTTTTATAAATTTTTATATGTGCAAATGTAGTGGCATGATCAGACTGATATCCTAACAACGAGCCAAAGCTGGTATTGTAGTCAGGTTTCCTTTCTAGAAACCAGGATATATGTTGTTATTCTATATTGTTCTGTTTATTGAATCATGCTATAGCTACTTCCTACTTTAATTAATATTACACTTTCTGGTTTGGGTTAGACACTGGTGGTGCCGGCCTACTGAGATTTATATCTCACACCCTACTCGGGCCACCATTGCACTGGGGTACCCGAGTAGACCTCTCTTATTTGCATGACCTAGGTTGGTTGATGTGTTGCGTGTACCTGGGGATAGGAGAAATGGACCATGCGGGAGATCGAGATGCTCAAGTGAATGCTTGTCAGACCTAGCTATCTTTTCATTATAATTTTACTATGTATTGTAATCATACAGTATTGTTTTCGGTTTTCACATTGTATCATTAATCATCCATGTATCGTGTAAACTGTCTTTTTCCACGTTTTATAAAGATAATCACTATTTTTCTTCTACTGCTGGTTATTCTATGTTTATCTATTACTGATTCCGATATTGAATGTTATTTACTCTGAGATATCATTGTTCAACTATGATAAGAGTGTATAGTCTCCCCACTATCACCTCCCGAGACCCTCACTGCTAGTCGGTAGCCTCTGGTGTACGGGGAGACATGCTTGAGGCCATGTGGCGACCCGTCCGACAACCGGTTTAATGGATAGTCAGGCAACGACATTACAAAGTGTTATCAGAGGAGTTTTCTCTTATGATTTTTTTTACTGTTTGGTGACATTAGACAGGGATAGGAAGGAATTGGAATTTTTAATGAGATGTGTCTGGGATTGGCCACCTCGTTCACAGGGAAAATCCAAATTGCCTCGAATGTAATTTTTATTTTAATGATTTGATTGTTACAGTTGATTTGATTTCACCGTTGGGTGACACACATGTTTTCTGTTGATACTGTTGATTCAATTTTGGGTTCTATTTCTGTTGAAACCCGATGATACGAGGGTATTCCACCTCATGCATCATATAGGCACATTGTTAGAAATCACATTCCATGCCATCTAGGATGCATTAGAAATGCCTGCTGTTGTGATAGGTATTGTGGTAGTTATTCTATGCTTATGCGATATAGCATGTTCTGTGTTACTGCATACGATAACATGTTGATTTTTATCAAAAATGAAATTGGTTGCTTTTGAAAAATTAAGTGATTGTAGTTACGACATGAGCCAATTTTCATTTGTAAGGTGTATGGGATCCTTATAGCCGGGAAAGGGTAACATGTGTAATAAGATTTTTGAAAAAGGGTTTCTAATGTTTTAATTCTAGAATGGAATTGTTTTTTATTAATGGGAGCCAAATGCCAAACTGTAAGGTGTATGTGTGTTTTTCAGATTGGTAGGTGTCCACCCTTATGATTGGATCATTATATTTGAGCATGTTAATTTATGAAATGTTATCTATTTTCTTTAATGGGATCCTATTTTAAATTTATGGAGTGTATGATCACTTCATGGGTTGAGAAACAAAAACCCATAAGGAATGTAATGACAGGATGATTTGTGTGATGATTATATGTGTAAAAACTTTTTAATTTTGATATGAAATGTTATGGCTTGTTGGGACCCACATAAGACACCTAGGGGTTAACAGGAAGTTGGTTGAAACTTGTCTTCTATGCTTTGAGCTGTTTGATAAAAATGATCTAGTGCCTAGTGAATTTTTTTTTGGAAAATGGTTCTTGATGTGTTTAATTTAATCTTTTAATGTGATTAAATGATAAATGTGATTATATATAAAGGGCTTGGAAACAGAACTTTTAGTGGTGTCCTCTGTTGAATCCTCGTGTGAGGGTAAGTGAAGTCTTTCTTGTGGGTTCCTTGAGACAGAACCGTAGGTGTTTCTATGGGTGTTTGTTTTCTTTCTAAAGACTTAATTGTTAGGCTTATGAGCCCTATGACTTCTGTTTGGCATGACCAAATGCTTGAGTCGATGCATGTTCTTTGTGAGGGGCTAGCACGTGGTAGGTAGCGCCCTTAGACCTTTAATGCCTTGCTTGTGCGGTGAAAATTCTATCGTTGGGTACTATTCAAGTGTCGTAGTCCCTCGTAGGACTTTTGGTTTCCAATAACACCCTACTTCGGACTGGTGGTCATTCTTCCATGTATCATGTTATGGGTTTGAGCATCGGGTAATGCTCTATAGACATTCCTCGGGCATGGTTGGCTACTTGTTGGGTGATTGACTCCTTAGGTAATGGACTACTGGGTATATTATCGGCTATGTAAACAGTAGTATAGGGAAAAATGGTGTTCGGTTAAATCTCTGGTGTTGCTGTGTACGGTCTTGGGTCATCTCCGCGGTAGAGTGACCTAAGGGTTTGAGAATCAAGTTGTCCCAATGCTCGAGATGATTTTCAGAAGACTCGAGTGGTTGCCACTCTGGTCTTGTTGCTTGGGATTCCTTGTACATTTGATATGGTGATCGTGGCTCGGAGGTGCTACGCATGTCTGTTCAGTTAGTTATGAACAAGTCTTCTTATGAGCATCTTGTCTTTCTCCTTTTAATGACGCTAACCCATCTACGGTGGGAATCGTCGTTCTAGTTGAGAAAAGTGTTTCTTTCGGGTTAAAAGGAACATGCCAAGGAGGAACATCTTGGAAAATGCTCACGTGTTGCTCGAATTCTTTTGGGTTTTGGTGGTATGGTTGTTCGACTACTACCTCGTGTGGGAAGTGGAATCGTGATCGGTTGAAATCCTGATGCGTCGGCAGGTGAAGCCGAGATTCTTCATTAGAGTTGACTAAGGGTGGTTCGACTGATCTCCATTCATATTTTTGGTATAAATAACTAGAATCCATTTTCAATCCTCTTAGTTTACTCTTCTACACGACGATATTGTCCCCTATCATGCTTTCGTCATGGATGCGCTAAGAGAGCATTTGTATTACACCACGCTAGAGTTTAAAAAAGCTGTTGAGCTTGGTTGGTTATTCTCTTTCGGCATTTCACAGTACATGTGTGGTTTCATTCATGGATTGATCTTAGAGGAGTCACCGAGATTCCGGTATGAGCTTCAGTGAACGTTCTCATGGTAAGTGTGAGATGCCTTTGGAGAAGGCATTGTTGTTTAGCTTGTAAAGAGTCGGCCGCCTAAGTTGGGAATATTCTTGTATAGTCATCTGGAGTGGCATGAACCTTTTCAACTTGGGTTTATATTTTGATGGGGAAATCGACCATTTGATCGTTTCAAAATCACACTATGTGCGTCGTTGGAATGCTTGGAGTGTGCTATTGAAAGTCAATTCAAAATGTGTTGGAGTTGTGGCAGGAGTCTTGGTCGTTTAACATGAAAAATCTAAGGTGGGAAGTACCTTTGTTTGGTTTCATGAAGAGACGACGATGTGATCATGTCTCTTGTGGAATGGGCTCGGGTAAGAGCTTTCATGTTGGTTTGGTGGGAAAACGAGCATTGGCTCGGTTTTTGAGTCTTTATTGTCATGTGCTTAAGTGGATGATCGTAGAGCATTGAACGTTTGGGAACGTAACGTGATCGATCAATGAAGCTTCATGACCCTTATAGGTCGAATTAAGTGTGTGTTGTTCCCGAGGGCTTCTTGTGGATGAGAATTTCTAAGGTGGGAAGGTTGTAATGTCTCGCGTTTTGAACCGGGTTAAAAAGTGGAGAAATTTTGAACTTTTCATTTACTGAACCGGTCATTTTGAAGATTGGTCTTCAGATTAAGGTTCAAAAGGTTGGAACCCTTCCTTTTAATGTTTTTGAACATGGGCGAATGCCCGTTAAGTTTTCTGAGTGTCTTGAGGGGTTTTGGGAGTGTCTGACCCTATGATGGATGGTTTTTAAAGAACATTAGAAAGCGCATGGTTGGCACATGATTTCCCAAACCGTACGGCCCTAGTCATGTGGCCTAAATCAGGGAGACAGAGAATTCTTCATGGCCTGCACATGGTTTACCCAAACCGTGGAGCCAACCCATGCGGTGTGTCATGGGTGTCTAGTGGGGGATACACGGTTGGGGCACGGTTTGACAAACTGTGCAGCCCAAGTCATGCACCGTGCCCTGTTTGGGTTTTTGAAATATTTAAATTAAATTCAAAATAAAACCAAAACTAATAAACTCTCCCATCTTCCTCACAGAACCAAACGAACCCCCTCCTTGGAGATTCCAACCTCACGCGAGCCCTCCCTCTCGGTTGTACCTCTTTTATCATCCATTCTTGGTGATTCCTCCTTCGAATCCATGCGGTAAGCGTCCTACGTCCTTCCTCATCCCTTATTAGATGATTTTAGGGATTCCCCTTGCCCTATTTTTTTTATGCTGAACCCCAGGGTTAGGATGGGGTTTGGATTTCACGTTCTTCCTTGTTTATCTTGTTCTAGGTCGATGTGAGGGGTCCGCTGAGACTCTTTTGGGTGAGATTCAGTGTCTACCACTGAAGGCAAGGAACTTTGCGGTGATTTCGAACCGCTAGCTTGTTTCTAGGTAAGGATTTCCTACTGTTGGTTGTTTCACAGCTTCATTTTAGTGTCTTTAGTTGTTCTAAGGCTTCATTGTGTGTTCTGGTTAGTGTGTTGGTCGTTTTGGTCATGTTTCGGGTTTCCAGAGCTTAGGAGACTCACCTGCAAGCACATGTACTTATTTATTTTTGTGTGGGATCCCCCGGTATGTGTATATTAGTGCATGATAGGGAATATTCACGTACGGGGCTAGTAGTCCCCATTGAATATATAAAATTTCATGCGCAGGTGAGTGGAGACAGCCTTATATGTATAATCATATGCGTAAGGATCTTCTTGCGCATGCTCATGGCCATGCGTGACATGTGCATAGAGGCTAGGTGTCCATATATGTATGTGAAATCACATATTCCTCGTGGGGGAGCAGTAGTGTCTCTTAGTTATAAAGTGTCAAGATCCGGATTGGACGGATGGATCCACCTTGAGGTAAGGTCCCTATCCTTTCCCTTTTATTTAATGTGAAGCATTTAAAGAGTTTAATACTGTATTGTTTATGTATTTTAATTATTCAAGTTAATTAGATTAAATGATTCTGTGCAAATCATGGGAATTGCGAGAATAAGAGAAAAGAGGTTGTTTGGTCACTAAACTAACGATATAATAATAAAACCCCACGATCAGAGGTGCGTTGTCTTCAAGATAAAAGTAGGATGTAGACTCTTATGCTTGCTTGCTAAATTATTTTCATGCTTTGGTGAGAGTATATGATGTCATGTCTCCTTTGAATGGTACCAAATTGTTAAAGCATGACATTTGTACCCTTCTTATGAAATTTTTAAACTTGAGGGAAATAGACTAGGGTGGTAAGACCATGCCTTAAAATAATGGAATAAGCACAACCTATGTTAATGGAATGGATCTAGTAAATGGGACATACCTAGGAGGGGTAGTCCATATAACCCCTTTATGATTTGTAAATCCCTATATGTCTTTTAAATGATATAAGATGATTGAATAATGAATTGGGGGTTAGACATTACTGTACATGAGCAGGTTACCTCATGTACCTTATATAAATGTGAAAGAATATTTAAATGTCTTGAAATGGATTCATAAGAGGGGTTTCCTTAAGTATAATTATGATAATGATACTTGAGATGGTTTTCCTTAGGTATATTTGTATGGATGTGATTATAACCATTTACGAGGATATGGGATGTATGATTGATTGTGATTGTGATATGACCTTTGAATCATTATGAGGTAATACCATAAGCAGTATACCATAGACTTGCTTGTTTTGTGAGTGCACACATGCTGATGCAACATATTGAAGTATAATAAAGGTGAGAACATGTTGAGGCCACCTAGTGATAAATACGTGTTAGGAAGGGAGGCATTCTTACCCCTTGCCAGATGACTTCTGTTGATGATTATGTGTCTGGATGGGAGGCAGTTATACCCTATGCCAGTATTAGGAATGTGATGAATGGGAGGCAGTTATACCACATGATAGTATTTTAGACATCTATGGAATGGATGCATTCTTACCCCTTTCCAGTTTTTTAGGGACGAGAGGCATTCTTACCTCATGCCAGCAAATCACGATACCTGTTTCGAAGGGAGGCATTCTTACCTCTTGCCAGTTCACCTATTGGGACAGGAAGCATTCTTACCTCGTGCCTGCTATCTTCAGCTGATGGGTGGGAGGCATGCTTACCACACTCCATCTCTTATAAATTTTTATATATGTAACTATAGTGGCATGATCAGACTGATATCCCGGAAAAGTGCCGAAGATGGTATAGCCACCAGGTTTCCTTTGGGGAAACCCGGATGGGTGTTGTTATTCTATATAGTTCTGTTTATTAAATCCTATAATACCTGCTTCCTGATTTAATTAATATTACACTTTCTGGTTTGGGTTAGAAACCGGTGGTGCCGACCTACTGAGATTTATATCTCACATCATACTCGGGCCACCATTGCACTAGGGAACCCAAGTATACCTTTCTTATTTGTAGGACCTAGGTTGGTTGTTGTGTTGCTTGTACCTCGTGATTGGAGGAAAGGACCAAGCAGGAGCGCATGATGCTTAGGAGAATGCCCGTCGGACTGTGCTGTATTTTCTTTATACTTTTACATAGTATTGTATTCATGTTGTATTGTTTCCTGTTTTCACATTGTATCATTCATCATCCATGTATCGGGTAAACTGGCTTTGTCCACCTTTTATAAAAATAATCACTATTTGTCTTCCGCTTCAATTTATTCACTTTTTATCTATTACTACTTCCACTATTGAATGTTTTTTACTCTGAGATACCATTGTTCAACTCTAATAAGAGGGTATTGTCTCCCCACCATCACCTCCTGAGACCCTCGCTGCTAGTCGGCAGCCTCTGGCATACGGGGAGACGCGCTTGAGGCCATGTGGCGACCAGTCCAGCCACCGGTTTAATGGCGAGCTGGGCTAAGACGTTATATAGGATTAGTATATATAACACACATTTTTAATAACGATAACTCCTCTATATATTTAATTAAAAAATTACCTCTTATATCTCCAAATCAGGAGTTGGAAAATTGTTCTCATGGAATAACAATTTTCATAAAGCATAATCTATCACTATATCATTTATCATGAGTTCAAATTTCATCCCCTTATTTTATGATTCATTATAGATCAAAAACCATTCTAAACATTGGGGTATTGTGAGAATAGGTGCCCTAACTATCCTTCTTGTCAAATCCTTCAAATTAAAGTCACATTCCTCAATACATATAAACATTACTCCATTCTGAGTCAACATTGTTAGCAAAGTTGGAATGATGAGAAATTTTTCACTAAACAAAGATAACACCTATAAAACACATGAAATCATCGGATCATAATTACTATATTTGGCTAGTCCAATGTTCAATATGTTCAATCTTTTTTGGATCCACAATTATAACTTTTATTTAGATTATATAACCCAAAATTGAATAATTATGATGCCAAAATTCAATCTTAGTAATTTTTTTCATTAATATTATTTTTTATTATGGTATTTAGTAAACTACATAGGTGATATTCATGTTCTTAAATTTTCATTGAATATGAAAGAGTATCTTCTTCAAAGACTTCCAAAAACTGATCAATATTATCTCTAAATACACAATTCATTAAATATATTAAGATATCAGGGGAATTATTGACACTAAAAGTAATAACTATAAATTAATAGTGCCCACACCTTATATAGAATGGCTTCTAGTATATATTATCCTTTTTTAATCTCAATTACTAATATCCCACATGGATATTAATCATAGAAAAATATTGAGCACCACATAGTTGATCCAATAATTAATCAATATGGGGGGTGATACATTTACCTGATAATGATCTTTTTTAGTTCTCAATAATTATGGAAGAGTTTCATTGATCCATATTTCTTCCTATGAAGATGACCAGGTTCCACCCAATGTGATTAACTACAGTTTATGAATCACTTGTGATGATTTCCCTAGTGTTTCTTCTCCAATTCCTAAAACTCAGTCGAGGTCATTCAATAATGAGTCATTGAAATAGTCACATCACCTACTATGAGTTCTGTTAAAAACCCAACATCACAATTTGGTGGATATCATGGAAATCCCTCTAGAGAGATATCAATAAACTCATGTACAATAGGTGTATCCTTAATTGTGAGTTTCTACACAAGCATCTGATATAGATAAACTTCATACATAGTAAAAGAGACATCCAAAAATGATTTAATTTCCATGAGAAGTTTATATTCACCTGTGCAATGATAGAGGATAAAAAATTCATTCGGAATATGAAATGTGGCTTCCCATCATCAAGAATTGATAAGATATCTATATAGTGAACCCCAATAATTTTCAATAATGACATCAAATTAAACAAAATAAAGGATAAAAAGTATTGTTGGAAATACATTCCCACAAACTAAAATATGATAAAATTATAAACATCTTATTGATCTTTAATCCATTTGGATAATTCACAACAAACTCATAATCAAATTATTGAGTTAATACAGTGATACCCTTATAAAGTAATTTAGAAATAAAAGAGTGGGTGGATCCAAAATAAAAAAACATTAGCTTATATAGAGTGGATGATAAGTATAAATTTCACAATATCATTGACATACAAAACATCTAAGTATTGATCACATGTGATTCTATTTTTTCTTTTTCATTAAGTGGTTACTGAAGTCGGTCATCCTTAATAGTCCTCATATTTGGGCATTGGTTATAAAAATGATTTTTTACCATTTACATGAAGCTTTGAAGTGTGGGAGGTGAATTTTGTGTAGCATTTTCTCTATTCTCATCATTAGCAATATTGTTTCCATCAAATAGTATTAAAATGACTGATGACCTTTTTTACCACATCTAAAACATTTGATAGACTCATTAAGATAGTTTCCTCAATGTATCATTATACACATTGATAATAAAAGAACGGTCATATTCTTTTCACAATGGATTTTATATTTTCACATACATTCCATTTTTTATATTCTTATAATCTCTATATTATTTACAGGTTAATAAAATCTCCATCTCAACCATGAGATAAAATCAAATTATTTTCACATAGCTTCTAATTTCCCATATGGATAACACCTTTCAAAGACATGGTTTTAATAGACTGAAGTGTAAAGACCCGAAAAATCAAGAATTAAATTCCCTTTCTTTTATTTAATTAAATTCATTATGTATTAAGAATACATAGGAACTTTATTTTACTTTATCCAATTTGGTTTTATTGGTTGTTTAGTATCATTACAATTGATAATATAGCCATTGAATAGTGATCACATGACAAGTATAAATTTATGGGTTTTAAAAGAAATTTTTTCGACACAGATAAAGGAGAGGATGGCCTTATCTAGTAGAATCAAGCCATACGAACCACATTTTTTGTAACTTAGAAAGAAGGTAGCATAACGAGGCTTCTATTTGGACTAATCCCAATCTGAGTTTCAATACGTAAATTTTGAATAGATTTTCCTACTGTATAAGTGGAAGTTAGTAATGATTACAACCCATGTGATGTGATTTGAGTCACCCCAAGAGTATGTCATAATCACACACTATTCCTTTAGATCATATGTAGGTGTTATAAGGGGTTACGTAAAAAGGTATTAGTTACATTTGTCGAAATACCTATTGTAAAGAAATTCTTATTCCATCAATTCTGTTATGTTAATTGTTTTTCTTAAAAATATAATCAATTAGATAAATTGACTTTTCGGGTAAAATGGATCTTTTCATAATTATATAAATTATTATACTAAACTATTTTTTAATTAATAATGCTCATATAATTTTTTATTATGAAAAATCATTTTAATTAAAAATTATTTTTATATTTATTTTTTTACTCTATAAACCATTATGTAATCATTTTTTTAATAATTAAATTTGAATACGGTAAAACAAAAAATGGATTTTTAACTAAAGATTTAATATTGACAAATTAATGAATTTTTAAAATAATTAATATTTTTAATAAAATATTATTTTCAAACTACTTTTATAAATAATAATAGAATATATAATATTTTTTGAATTCAAATTAAATTTTTACTACGGTTAAAAACTATTGTTTTCAAAACCCGTCAATTTTTAGGAAATGTCAGTTTTTATTTTAAAAGAAAAAATTCACATATTTATAAATTTATTTATAATATTGAAATATTAATTTTGGAATCTAGACCTCTAAATTATCCAACGATGAATTTTTCATAATTTTTCTGAGACAGCCATATTTTTTGGTGAAAATTAAACACCAAATTAATATATAATGTGTTTAAGGACAACATAATGATCCAATTGTGATGTATTAAAACATTTTAAAGTTTATATTCAGAAATTATATGTTTTAAATTTACAATTATGTTATTTTAAAATTTTTATTTATTTTATAATTCTTCAGTGGACCCTCCATGACATATAAAATATTTTAACATTTTAATATGATTTCTTTGAGAGTGTGGATCAAATCTACATAAGAAATCCTAATATCTCAAAATGTTCAGATCTTATCATTATAGTATATAATATATCACATTCCTTTGGTACATATCATAGGAAAAACCATAGTATTTATTGTGGTTTTTCTTTGTTTAATGTGTAATGGCCAAAATCTAAATAATAAATAATTCCTTCTCATTTCGTATATAAACCCAACCAACATCCAATTAATATTCAATAAAATCATTTGGAGCTCTACCAAACTCTACCCCACACACCAAAGAGTATTTCAAAGGTTCCCACAAGCTCCCAAGAATCTTATCCCAAGCCATTGGGATCACTCTTCCATGTAAGAGATCCTCACTTTTCTCTCCTACTTTCAAATTCAAGCTTCTTATTTTAAAGTTTTCCACATAATTATGAATTATTATACTGTTATTCTTTTATAATAATTATATTATTATCCATTTTATGTTATTTAAATGAGTTATTATTTATCCTCTCTCATTTTGACCCTTACCAAAGTCATTATTATACATAAATTTTGTAAGGGATCTTCAACTCTCCTCTTTTATCAAGCATTTGTTTCATGTAATGAAATATTATATATTTTATTACGATGTTGGGTTGTTTTTATTAAATATCATACTTATGAGGGACACTTTCACTCAGATTTACTTCTCTTATGAACCCTTTTGTGCACCTGTTACCGTGCAGAATCTTTTTAAGTGATTTCTTATTTTCTCATTAGTATCTAAGATTCATTATGTTTGAATAACCCTTTAATTTCAATTACAAATGTTATGGTATGATTTTGATCTTCCCCCATACTTCCCTCATTATTATTTAATGATTATATACCACTTTTTCTCTCAATAATCCCTCCCATGTACAGTCGTTACCATGCCAATATTTCGTTAGAGTTGTTCTATTTCTCCTCCTTCATGTTTCTATATTATGTTACAAATTCTATTAACAAATTAATTGTGTTGGGACATGTATTTAAATGAAAACATTACTGTCAAATTCATTTATATATGTTGAGAGACCCCTTTATCTCTCATCAACAATTTTTATGAATTTTTATGTCCCAACGTTAGTATACCGAAATTGAACAATGATTCTCCATGAAAAAATATTGTTGTAGTGAATAACATCATACTTTCTCTATGAAGGGTATTCAACTTTATGAAAATATAGTTATTGATTATATAATTTCATGTGTGTATTCCACATTCATTTATCAATGAATAAATTATGATGTTCAATTTATCCTTGTTATATGATCAATGTAGAAAACTTCGGAATGAAATGAAATGTTTATAAATAGTGCGCCTTGATAGAAATCCATTGAATTGGGTAATTTTTAGTATCATGATACACCATTTCCAATGAGTTTTTACTCATTAAAATTAAGTTCAATGAGGATGTACTTATTCAAATTCATGTGTGATGAGGGCTTACTAATGTTAATTCATGTTCAATGAGGGTTTCCTCATGCACAATCAGTGTAAATGAGGGTTTACCCATGCCAATTCATGTGCAATAATCCTCAGCTCATGCAAATATAATGTTGTTTGTTGTTGCTAAATATCCATGTTAGGATAATCCTACTATATAATTCCTTCATATTCATGTATCTATTATGATCCATTGATATTCGGATAGCCTAACATGTATCATATTCGTCATGTTATGGACTATTTAATCCATTGCTAGGTTTTATATCTCACCAATATTCTTTTGTATGTCCTTAGGTTATCACATGTAATGCAAGGTATTATTGAATGTTGTGGTCATGTAAAATTTGTTTTCTATAAGTATGTTGTATTATATGCCTTATGTTTTCCGGTAATGTTACTAATTTTCCAAGACACTAGACCTATCAATCTTTAGATTTGTCTTATGTGAATGTTTATCTAATAAATCCTATTTAGAAATGTAGTGAAGAAAATGTTTTTTTTGTTACTATCAAATGTTAGGTTTAGTTTTTTCTTGGGATTAGGATTAGAAAATCCTAGTGAAATCCTTTGGGATAAGAATAAGTATAAGAAAAATATCACAAAATTTTAGAGAGTACAGAGTAAGTGGTTTATCAAGAAAATAAATCCCCGTCTAGATACAAAAGAGTAGAGGTGGCTCTGGGATAGATATATCTTAGGTTAAAACCCAAAAACACTACATTGAGATAAACATGAATAGGAACTCGTGCACAACAACGGGATTTTCTGTAGTCTTGGTTCGACACTCCTGGGGGATATTCTCCTGTAAATTCAAAAACATTGTATCAACCAATATTAAGGGTTAAAAACAAGATCCCATAAGAATATATATTAAGATATTGATAACTAATAACATAGATTTAAGCATAGATATTTATGAGTTATGGAGATAAATGTAATTTATAATTTATCCCTTTAATTTCATTAAATTCCCCTTTATGAGTTATAAATGATAAGATACTCATAGGAGATTTAATTTTTTTTCTATCCAATTTCCTGTTATATGAGACATATTTCTAACAACCGATGAGAAAGGAGACATGATTAATGTCCAAATGATATTACCAATCTAATGGGAGCACAAGTAGGACATATTGGGATTATGATAAACAAGTTATCAAAATTCACGACTAACAATTGGCACTTTTTTTAATACCCAAGAAAATCAAGGACGTGGAAGATGAAATATCATGATATTCTATATGATATTATTGATAAGATGAAGAATAAGAAATTTCCTTCATGCATCAAGTGTGGAAAGAGGCATAAAGGAAATTGTCACTAAGGGACTTGGAGATGTTTTAAGTGTATAAAGGAAGGGAACAATGTTTCCAATTTCCATGAAATAATGGATATGGTGATGGATGGAAACAAAGTACCATCTATGTCATATTACACAGTTTTATGCTATAAAGTTGTAGAAATTGGGAATTACCGAACACAATACTCTATTACAAGGGCTGAGAAGCATGGTGAGAATCAACAATATATGTGATCAAGGTAGCATGGGAAGTCCTATGATAAGATATATAATGGTGAATGAATTTCATTTAACTACTACTACAAAGTAGTTAATGTCATAATGTATTTCAATTCATTGCCTATTTGTCCATCTTTTATGTTTTTATAAGAGTTTATTCCCTAGTAGAAATTATATTAACTTATTAGGGAAAAATATATATAAGTGTTGTATCATGTGTTGATGTTTGTGGGAATGTTCATTGTGAAAATTTTATAAGTCTCCAATTGATGGAATTTGAGGAAGAAGAAAAATTTATTTCTTACGCCTCAAGATAGTTGAATATTCATGAGAAAAAAATATCCCATGCATGATTTGGAGTTGGAGGAAATGATATTTTCCTAAAAAATAAGATGACATTATCATATTAGTGAAAATTGTAAAATGTATAATGATCACCAAGAATCATGTATGTATTCAAACAGAAAGTGTTTAATGTGCGCCAACATAGGTGGTTAGGGATCATCAAGGATCACAACTGCTAAAACCATTACAACCATGGGAATGTGAACAATGTGGCTGATGCTTAATGTACAATGAACCCAACGATTTTATCATTGATGAGAATTGAAAAGGATCAAATCTTCTTATATTTTATGAAGTTATATATGGGAATCATAAATAAGGGAATATCATAAATCTATTCACAAATGATTTCTCAACTGTCTCTTTTGGAAAGTTAAAATAATGCTCAAATTGATGATGTGAGAATTCCAAACAATTTGGATACTACAAAAAACGGTAAATCCTTATAGATTAATGTTAACGATGATGTAATTTTGTTATTTGGGTGAATAATATGTGTTCTATAAAATATGGAGTAAAATAAATAACTTTTTGATGATTCACATAGTTAAAATATATCCATTCACCCACGAAACACAAAAATGTATTGATATCTCTAAGTGAATTATGTTTTGTATAACATGAAGAATGAGATTTATGAGTATACATCAATGTTCCATGTATGTCTGTAAATGAAGGATGGGATGAAAATTTCTAAGGGGATGATGAAACCAATACCCATACCAATATTGAAATGGGATAACATCACCATGGACTTTTTCACTACACTTTTGAAGACATCCTATGGAAACAATATTATCAGGTTTTTTGTGGATTGTCTTACAACAACATCAAAATTCATTATAATTCGAGAGGATTTATCATTGGATCAACTGGCACAGATATACACCATAGATGTTGTATGGCTTTCTGGAGTAATGCTATCGATTGAATCTGATTATGATCCAAGGTTCCCCTTTATGTTCTCGATGAATCTCCAACACACTATGAATAATATGTATAACTTCAATAAAACTTATTATCCATAAATAGATTATCAATAAGAAAGTACTATGAAAACACTTGAGTACATGTTGAGAGCATGATCAATGGAATTAAATAGATGATGTGATCAACATATTCCTCGGGATGAGTTCCCTTACAACAATAGTTTCTACTCAGGAATCCAAATGGATCCTAATGAATCACTTTATGGGAAGAGGTTCACAACACCATCATGATGGGATGATGTTTGGGAGTGAAAAAACATACATCCATAAATGGTAGAAGAAATGGTGGTGATGGTTAATACCATCCAACATTACATTAATGCTACTCAAGGTTGACAAAAGATTTATGTTGATAATTATCAATGATACATAGAGATTCATGTTGGAGACATTGTATACCTCCACATATCACCATGAAAGTGAGTTATGAGATTTGGGAACAAGGGAAAGCTTCGAGAAAGATACTTTATCCCTTTTGAGATCATTGATCGCATCAGATCAGTGGCCTATCTACTAGAAATACCACTGAATCCATCTCATGTACATGATGTATTCCAAGTATCACTCATGAGGAAATACATACTTGAACCATAGCAAGTAATCAATACATAGGAGGTACCATTGGAGAATGGCCTCTCATATAAGGATAAGCTGATGAAGATCATAGATCATAGGTAAAATGTTCTATGAAATAAAATAAGGCCCCATATCAAAGTGTAGTGAATAAACCAAAAGTTTAAAGAAGCATTGTCATAATAAGAGGAAGTGACGAGAAAAAGTTACCCTCACCTGTTTATGGAGGGAAAAGAAAATTTTGAGGGTGTAATTTCTTAGGGGGGATATTGTAACGACCCGAACATCATGAATAAAATTTCTATTCATTTATTCAATGAAATGTATTATGGATATAGAAAACACATGAACTATTTTTATTTTATACAATTAGGATTAAATTACCATTAAGTATCATTACCATTGATAATATAGTTGTTTAATAGTGATCACATTACTCGTAATAATTTAACGGTTTTAAAAATAAATGTTTTCAATAGAAAAAAATGAGTGGACGGCCCCATCAAGTAGACTCGAACCATATGAACCACATTTTCCAGACCATGGAAAATATGTAGTGTCACTGGGATTCTCCCTTGACCAAGCCCAAGATGAGCTTCAACATATTAATCATGAACAGGATCTCCTACGATAGTAGTGGATGTTTATAAGGATTACCACCCGAGCGTTGTTATCCAAGTCAACCCAAAGGACTATTACTATTATACACCTTACCCTTAGGTCTTATACGGCTGTTATAAGGGGATATTTAACATGTTTTTAGTTACTTTATGTGTAATATATTTTATAATTTATATTCTTATTCAATCAATTCCATTATAGGAATAATTTTTCATAAAAATATAATGAATAATATATATTAATTTTTTTGTTAAAATGGTAGTTTTCAGAAATATATAAATTATTATATTAAAATACATTTTTATTAATAATATTATTAAAATATTGTTATAATAACATTCCTTTTAATTATAAATTAGCATTACATTTACTATTTTTACTCTATGAAAAATTAATTATTCTATTTGATAGGAATTGAATTTTTGTACGATAAAAGATAATTTGTATTTTTAACTAATGAATTTATTATTATAGAATAAGTTTTTTTTGAAATAATGATTATATTAATAAAATATTATTCTCAAATGACCTTTATTAATAATAAATTAGTTTATAATTTATATGAAGTAAATGTAACTTTTATTAATATTAAAAAAATATTTTTTTTTAAAACCCATCATTTTTCAGTAAATGTCCATTATTATTATAAAAGTTAAAATTAAAATATTTAGAAAATTTAATAGATTAAATAAATATTATTTTTTGGAATTAGGATGTCAAAATTATTCATCTGTGATTTTTTCATTATTTTCTAAGGCAATCTAATTTTTGGGTAAAAATTAAATATCGAATAAATATATAATTTGTTTTATGAAATCATAATGATCCAATAGTGATGTAAAAAAATAAATTAAATGGTATATTAGGTCAATATATATTTTACCTTTAAATGGTAGTGATTTGATACTTGTTTCATTAATTTTAAAATGCCTTAGTGGACCCTCCAAGACTTATAAAATATTTTTAACATTTTAAAATGATTTTCTTGAAAGTGTGTCTCACCTGCACATAAGCTAGCATAATATATTAATATTTTTGGCTCTTCTCTACATAAAATATTTTATAGAAATCCCCTTTGTCTTTAAAAATGGGTAAAAACAATGGTATTCTTTTTGTTCTGATTATTTTAATGTGTTGTGTCCAAAACCTAAATAATAAAAAAATTCCTCTCATTTCCTATATAAACTCACCAAAACTCCCATTCCTATTCTGTAAAACCATTTGAGTCTTGAAAAACCTCTGCCCCATACTCTCTAGATTCAACAAAATGGGTCTCATGCTCCCATGAATCATCTCCCATGCCTTTGGGATCACACTTCCATGTAAGGGATCCTCACATTCCATTACACCTTTCATATTAAAGCATCTTATATGTATGTAGATCTTGTAATTTAGAGTGGTTAAAATGTCAATATTTTATAATAATTATATTAAAATCCATATTATATTACATTAATGAGGTATTATTTATCCTCCCTCATTTTGACACTTACCTATGATGTTACAATGCCAAAATTTCGAAAGGGATCTTCCACCCTGTTCTTTTATCAAGAATGCTTTTCATGTTATGTGGTTTAAAATATTTTATTAATTTTTTGGAATATGTTATTAAATATATAAATTATATCCCATTTTATTTAAAAATTATTATAGCCCATTTATCTGTCATTTATGCCTCTTATGAACCCTCATGTTCACCTGTTATGATACTGAATTTTTGTAAGGGATTCATTCCTTTGTCATTTGAATCCAATTTTCTTAATATTTTAATACCCTTTTATTTTCAATTATAAATGTTGGGGTATGATTTTTAACCTCCCCCACACTTCCCTCCTTATGTTTTAATTTTAATATAACACTTTATCTCTCATTAATCCCTCCCACATACATCTGTTACCGTGCAGAAATTTCGTAAGAGTTATTCCATTTCTCATCATTATTCAAGTTTCATTATTATTCTACGACTTCTATACCCAAAATAGATGTTTTAGGACATGTATTTATATTCCCCAATTACTTTTCAATTCATTAATATATTATTATATACAACTTTCCCTATCATCAACCTATTTTATGAATATTTATGTCACGCTGTTAGGCTGCCGAAATTGCTCTGTGATATTCCATGCCAAAATCATTGTGTGGTGAATACTATCCCAATTTTTATATATTGTGTATTTAAATTTATGCACCTTTACATATTGATTATATAAATTTATGTATTTATTCCATGTTAATTTATTGTGTAATAAATGATGATGTTGAATGAATCCATGTTATATGATTTATGTGGCACAATTTTACATGGAATAAATGGTTTCAAAAGGGAGAACCCTGATATCGCACAAATGCATTGGGTATTGTTTAGTATTATGATCCACCATGGAGAATAAGGGTTTACCCATGATAATTCTTGGGAAATGATGGTGTACTCTTGCCAATTCGTGTTCAATGAGGTTTTACTAATGCTGGTTCATGTGAAATGAGGGTTTACCCATGCTCATTTATTCTCAATGAGGGTTTAATCATGCTAATATATGTGGAATTATCCTTGAATCATGATAATATAATGTTGTATATTGATTCCACATATCCATGTTATAATAATCATGATGCATCACTCTTTTATTTTCATTTCCTATTATGATCCATTGATATGCCTATTTCCTACAATGTATCGTATTCTTCATATTATGACTTGATTACTCCATTGCTGGGCTTTTTAACTCACCACTTTATTATGTTTGTCCTCAGGTTATCCCATGAAATGATAAGTATGAAGTAATTTTCTAGTCATTTAAAATATGTTTTAAATAATGATGATATATTTTATTTTTTAAGTTGCCATGTAATGTTCATAATTTCCCATGACACAAGACATATTGATCCTCAAAGTTGTCTTAAGTGTTTGTTTATGTAATAAATCAAGCATAAATATGTAATGAAGAGCAGGGTTTATATATGAAGTCTCAATAAACAATATATTTAGGTTAGATGATAATTACAAAAGACTACCCTGAATGCCTTATAAAATTTTCGTCACGGGTACCAACAGATTCATCATCCTTTTGCTTAAATTGAAAAAACTCCATCTCCACCTTCGATAAAATAATTAATTGAAATTACTAATTGAAATATATGTTCATGAAATCTTCCCAATGAATGGAGTCAATTTAATCTTATTGCCTAATATTATTGATGATATTCTACTGTTTATCCACTTCACTATCAAAATGATTGATTAAAAAATTTACATTCAAATGTTCTTAACATTGGAGAATTGAAAATAACTTTGGAGTGGTATAGATCCATTTTTCATTAACTCTTGAATCATAAGACCCCTTAAACGATTGTGGAAGCTGCATCATGAATTACTCAACAAAATGTTGTACCCTATTTATTTAATTTGGGAGTCCATCATGATTCCTAGCTTGAGAATGTTCTGTGATCATAGTAATAAAACTTTTCACTCCTTATCCAATAAAACCCAATGTATATAGAAGTAAATTATACATTTTTATCTGATTTGGCATTGACACGGTTACATCAGGATTCATCCATTGACTAAAAACAAAAAACATTGTTTGAGAAACATCAATCATTATAATGGGAAATTACATATTGAAATTCTTATTTTTGTCAACTTAGGTTTAAACCTAGGTAATTATTGATCATTACCCAAACCATAGGAGTGTATCTTATATATATAATTCACCTTCTAATTGTCTCAAAGGTTTTCTCATCCAAGTATCTAATGGTTATTTAAAATTTTTTATGATAAAAACTATAATGTCTATACATTTCATACATAGATGTTTCATCTAAAAATTAAAATATTCATGAAATAACATAAAAACCCATTTCTAAACCATATAGTTTTAGTTTCATTGAAAACATTGAAACATAAAAAACTAATTCATAAAACATCTACATCATCTCTAGCTTATTCCTTTATAATTATAACCCTTTTGACTCGTCATAATTAATACGTTTCTTCATATATTTGGGGAATGGAACATAAGAAAATTGTCATATCAGATGTTCAGTAATGGAAATAAAGGGAGATAACATAATCCTAAGTGTAAAGAAACATGAAAAATAACATATTAAAATTACATCTTATATATCCAGGATCATGATATTGAATTATGCATAAATCAAATATACTTGAAAGACATGATTTATAATGAAGATAATTCTTTGGTATACAACCTAATGAATGAAATTAGGTCATTCATATAAATATATAAAATAAATTTCATATTAGTCAAGGATATATACCAAAACTATCAATGCGAACAAATTCCCTTACTAAATCGGGTTCACTCCCCATTCTAGCCCCATATTAAAAAATCAGGTTTACATACTTTTTTAGTCCTATCTATGTCATGAGATATTAATATTAACCCAATAAATTGTAGAGAGATATAGGACCCACACAACACATAAATAATATCATATATATATTTTACAAAATAACATAAATCGTTTATCACATCTAATCCCATTAAAATAAACGGGGTTCGTAAACATTAAATCATAGCATATCTCATGGAAACGAATTGGGTGTTATAAATATCAATCATCAAAATAAAAAAATATTAAAAATAAATAATATGGATTGTATTATTGAAATAATATCCAATGTAAATCATATGTAAGATAAAATTATTTTATCTTATATGGAAAATAATTTTGAGAGAACACAATGAATAATTCTTGAAGGAAATATCCTTTCTATTTTAAATGATTTTTTTCTTACAATGCCTAAAATTTTTTATAGAAAATATTTTAATAGAAAAATAACATGAAATATTGTTAGGGATGCTTTAAGGTATTAGGTATTATTTAATTTGGAATAATATGTTCATTTTTATAAGTTAAAAAACATTCATTTCATATTTTTTCCAAAATATACACAAAGTACCCATTTTGGAAAATGAAAAAAGTATTTCAATCAAACTATTTAATAAAATTTTACACATGATTAAATATTAAATTAAAAAATTATGGAATTATATTTAAAATATGTTATAAAACAATTTTTTTGAATCATGTACATGGAAGGAAAATATTTTGGTCTACATACTTATTTATAAAATATCTCGAATAATAATGATATTTGGAAATTAACCCTTACCATATGTACGATTTCGATCATACATATATAAAAAACATGTATGAGGGATAATTTTATAATTAAATTATACTATAACAATATTCAAAAGTAATAAATAATATATAATCCAATTATATCAACTTATCTCCCATTTTGTAATAATATATCATTATAACCCTACTTTTGGGTGATAATTAATTTATTTTTCTATGCCTTATTTGTGGTATAAGTCCCAATTTGTTTTTATAAGATATCATTATGTCATCTCAAAAATGATATTAAAGGTAATATATATGTAATATTTATTAATTATATACCCTAATATAATCTCCATTTATGGGTGAACATGGAAAATTAATCACATCACTTCATGTAGACGCTAGGCTGTATGTACACACAAGTGATGGTATCATTCCATTAATAGTAAAATGGTAATAAATTGGATGGTATATATATATTTAAATAAATAATATCACATTATAATTAGAATATATATTTATTATTTCAATAATAATACCCACCAGGTTAATGAAGTGGTGAAAATAGATTACCACATGGTGTAGAGACGGTACCACATACTTATGCACACACAATATTTTTATTTTCATATTAAGGATAAAAGAATGAATATGGATGTTCAATAATCATAATGAATTCTTAGAATTTATTTTATACTAGATTTATTACTTTTAAATGGAATTTTTTTTTGAATATTAAATAGAAGAAGAAATAAACTTGAATGAGTCGATAATGAAGATTACTTCATCTTCGACGAACTTCCTTTAGATATCCACTTATAGAGACTATGGTTGGTAATTTTAGGATTGAAAAAGGTATATAATGTGTCTAAGTGAATTTAAAATTCAAATTGGTAGGAGGTGGCTAAGATTCCTGGTAGATTGTGTTGTTAAAAAGTGACATAGGAGTTTCCCTTTTATAATTGAGATGATAGACCGTTTAGGAATTTCATAAAATATTAATTTATAAAAAATGAAATATCAATCAAAATACCTCAAAAGGCCCTGGATTTGATGATAAGGTCATATAATGTTGTAATATAATAAACCATTATTTTTGTTAGTAGTTTTTGTTTTACTTTAAAAATTATCATTTGGATTAACGTTTAGTTCAACTATTTTAATTTTAAGTAAATTTAAAAATTATTCAATATTAAAAGGTTGTAATTTTAACGCATTAAAAGTAAATTAGTCCATAAAATACCAATTTATAACATTTTGGTAAAGTTTATAATTATTTTATATCTTTTATTATTTTTTATGATTTTTAAATAATTCAATAATATATTATATATGTAAAATAAAATTATTGTCAACTCTGACAAAATTCAATACATGGAATTTAAAAATCATTAAATATCAAGATATAATACACAAACTTATTTTCTTTTAACCCTTTGAGTTTAATTTAATCAATAAAATTCTTTAATCACATCAATTATATAAAATATTATATTTTATATCATTTATAAAAACATGTATTTGAAATAATAATTAATTAAATAATTAATACATTAGCATTTTGTATTTATATAATATACTTATTTCTTCATAAAAAATAAAAAATAAAAAACCATGACAATGATAAATCTTCAAGATTTCATAATATTATTAATAGGTGAATAAACATTTTCTATAGCATGATATTAAGAATGATGTACTATTTAAAACATGAATGATGCATCATTATATAATTATAAAATAAAATATAATAAATATCATAATATCATGTAACATTATAAAAATTATGAAATAAATTTATATCATAAAAATATGTTTATTAAGTTAAAATTTTATATTTTTATCCATTAATAACATACTTTTTCCACATTGGAGACCTAAGTATATTTAAGACATATAATGTTTCATTTTGTTACATTCCTTGATTTAAATTTTATATAAGTAATATTCAATCAAATGTATGTGTTAAAAAAAATATTTTTTATCCTCCCAAAAAAATTTGGTCATGTGTACAGGTCATTTTATAGACATTAAAATTTTATTTTTAACTTAAATTACACAATTTACCATTTACTATGGTAATAAATTTTACCAAAGTTACAATAGATATTACAAAAAAGGGGTGCTATTAACAAAATTTGGAAAATATGAATCTTATTTTGAAATTAAAATTTCAAATCTAAGTACAAATTTGATGAGAATTTAAATTGAAAATTAAATCAAAAAAATCCATGGAAAATAATTTTTCGGAAAATGACCATAATTTGTTTACATAATAAATTCATGTATAATATAAATTTAAATACAGGAATTGGATTACTTATAAATAAAATGAACGTAAATGTATTTTAAATCATAATTTTACTTTGAAAATACAATAAAAACAATTAAATTTTCAATTAAAATCTATATTTTCACTATTCTTACAAAAAATAGTGAATACAAAAAATTATATAAAAAATATGTTAATATATTTTTAATGTTCATAATATTCTATAAATTAAAAGATTAATATAAAAAATTGAAAATTGTACAAATAAATTTGTGATGAAAGAATATTTTGGAAAAATATAGTAATTTTACTAAAAATTGAGTGATTATTTTCGAAGAGCTTACTAAAAAAGTAATATTGAGTGGGAACATTATATTTATTTCATAAATTAATTACTCATATTTATTTTCCATAACATAATAGATTGGTCATTAAATATTTTTTATAATATTATTTTAATAGTGTCATGTGGTTCGTTTAAACATGGTTTTACATGCAACATAATCTATCACTTTATATAAAGATAAGAATTTCAAAAATTTAATATAATATTCTTTTGGTCAGAAAACCTTGTGTGGGAATTATATAAGTATTGGGAGTGTAAATTCATTCTTAGTGGGTTTTTAGTGATGGGTAGTGGTATTAATTGATGTTATTTAGGGAAAATAAGGGGGAATATCATTATTAATGTCTTAACATAGGTTCTGGATTCTAAATGATAAAATAATAAAAATAAAAAATCATTTGTTGGGTTTTTATATTGGTTTCTTCCATAGAGTAGTGGTATTAAATATTTTATGTGTCCAAAAATCTAAATACCAAATATAATACTCTTGGTTTTGTGTAATCGAGCTCAATTTCTGAAGAATCGATTTCAAAACATCAAAATATATTATAGGTCCAAGAGGGATCATTAAGGATTTAGAAATTTAAGTAAAAAGATAAAAAAGTTATTTTAAATTAGAAATATATTATTCATATTTAAAGCAATTTATACAATTTTATTAAATCACTTTTGGTTTATTTTGATGTCATAATACTAATTATACATTTATACAATATTTTTTTGCACAAAAATTCTGATATCTAAGAAATTTTTAAAAAATTAACAATTAAAAAATTTAAAAATTATGATTTCAAAATTTATATAAATTTTATCCATAAAATTTTATAAATATTATAAATGAAACTTTTAAATAAAAATTGTCATTTATTGAATAAAATATTGTTTTATGACAATAAAAGTTTTATGACCCACATAATGATTATATCATACTCCAAAAAATAATATTATCATTGAATATAAATATTATTTATTGATAATATTATATGAAAATAAAAATTATTTCCAAATTCATGAATTAATAAAAAAGAGTATTTTAACTAAAATAATATATTTTTAAATATATTATTTTTGATTCTTCAAATAAAAATATGATAATCATAAAATCATGAGAAATATTCATAATAAAAAGAGATAAATATAATCCTTATTAAATTAACTTAAAAAATAAAAATGAAAATTACAAGGAACTAGACACATAACCACTTATTACATAAGAATATTCCTTATGGATATGGTGTGGAGTGTGGGGGTTTTCTTAGAGTGGTTGTCAGACATGTTATTGTTTGTGAATTCAATAATGTCGAAATTATCCCATAAATGGTTTTATTTCTTATTTATTTTTTTATTTTATAATGGGATTGGTCAAGGAAAAATCTACGGGATTCTATCACCATTTGAATCATTGATAGAATGGATTCATATTTAATGATCTTATTGGTTGATGTTATAACTCCACCCACCTATAAATATTAAACTATATCATAACCCTTAATATATAATAATATTATCTATCAATGAACTATATATATATATATAATCAATGGTTTGTATGAGTAAAAATCACTTAAATATGAAAAACTGTATTTTATAATTGTTCCAAAATAACCAAAGTAGTGCATGTGTTTTCTATAACTACATTAATTAATAAGGAATGTAATGATTCAAAAAGGGTAATTTCATTTATAAGTTTTTTGGTTGTAAAAATGTGAGGGTGTCTAATTATTATACCACTATAATAATAAAATATTTTATTAAAATTATATTTATTTTATATTATTATATTATTGAAATCAAATCTAGTAATAATAAGTACATATAGAGAAATTAAAAAATAAAGTAGAGGTGAGAAATTTATACATCTCATCATGGATTATAATCATCTCAAAGGGGGTTACATTTTAAAGGATGGTTCTTTTAAATGAAAAATTCTATTTATGGTGTATTGAATTGTGTTAGAGATGATTGGGCAATTTTTTGTAACTGATTTGGTTTTATTCTAAGGGAATGTGATGTTAGGAGATCCCCATTTATAAATGAAAAAGGGAAGGAATTTTTGTATGTACCTAAATCCTTTCAATAATATGAAGTCACTCATGAGGAAAGGTGGTGAAAAATTGACTATTTATGTAGTGGAAAAAGTATATGGTGATGTAATGTCATATACATCATCTCCAACAAATTATTTAAACTTGTTTTAGGTATATTTCTGTTAGATTCGTTACTTTTAATTTTTTTTTCTTTAACCATGGTAACTAGTTTTTACCAAAGGCCACTTTTCCATTATAAACAAATAAAAGTGTTCCATATTAGGTAATTTGGACTAAAATATTATATTTTTTTTATCAATTTCATTTTATTAATTCTATAAAGGTTGTAAAAATTATTGTTAAAATGAAAATTTAAAATTTATTAGAAATATTTTTTTAGAAAATATTATATAAGTTTTAAAATATAAAAATGTGGTTTGTATAATAATATTTTTCGATTTCAAATTCAGATATAAAATATTTATATCAACATATAAATTGGTTGCCGAAAATACCATTTCATAGTTATATACTAATAATTTCATAAAGGTTATTTAATTTAGAAGAATTTTATTTTCACTATTCACCTAAAAAACATTCTTTTAAAAAACCCATGAAAAACATATTAAGCACATATTATTAAGGTTAATAAAAAATTTATTTAATCAAATTAATTTTATAATATTTGATAATTCAATATTTACTATATTCTTAAAATATGGTTGAAAAATATAAATATTTTAAAATATATTTTTAAAATGTTACATCATATTTATTATTATTTATTTAAAAGTACTAATTAATTTATTTATCATTTATTTTTAGTATTAAAAATATATATTATTATTATATAAACATAATATACTTTGTTTCTTAAAATAAGTCTTCAAAATTAGAGAAATATATTTTTATCAAAAAACAATTTTGTTTTCTATTTTTGTTATACTAATTGAATTTCATTCAGATTAAAAGTAGATATTATTTTATATTTAATTATTACACAATGTGGTTACTCATAATCATTCCCAATAATTCAATTACAAGTTTTTAAAATTCACACATAATATATATAATTCGTACTAAATATTTATTGCATCCATTTGTGTTCATTATTACTTGGGGATCAAGATATCAATTACATTTGGATCAATCTAAATGAAGTCAAATATTATGATTAATGATGTATGTTAACATATTATTGTGTTAAAATTTTGAAATGTGCTTCCTCCATCTAATAGTTTTGAGAGATACCACTCTCGATAAATAGTGTGTTGTCTATATTATTAACTATATAATTACACTATTCAGTGACATTATTGTTCTATTGAGTCTGCACTGAAGACAATTCATTTTTTAATTAATAAATCTCAATTTAATTTTTCAATTCAATTGATGGAAACGTAGTTCGATTTTTGGGACGTATTATCTTGATGATGTATCTAGTTTTCCTTTCAACTATCCGTTTTTCTAAATTATAGAGTCCTTGTTTTATTTATTCGTTTTATTAAACATAATTCTCACCATTACAATATTATCCTCCATTAGAAGGATAATATACCTCTATTATTTCATACCAGGCCTATTCATTGGTCCTCACACTTTAGTTTGAACCTGGTTGAGAATATTGGAAACCATTTTCTTCTTTTGATTATGAGATACATGAATTCAGTGTACTATCTTACACTGTATTCATGTATCTCATATAGTTTTTGGTCCACACTTTATATTTTGAATATAAAATAAAAATAATATATGGGATATTTTTAATTCATTTATGGTGAATATGTCATAGCGTCTAGCCCTAAGAGTTTTAATACAATTATACTGAAAAAGGCACACATTCCCCTTTTTATCACCTTGTCAAATTCATTCCTTATCCATTCATGACAAAAATCCATGATTGATCTTTAATAAAGAACCCTTTATAGTTTAAGGTAACCTAATGCCCATATTATAATTGTTGAATCTTTCTAAAGAGATTATGTCCCAATCCATCCATATATAGTACTTATTTTCTATTTAGTTCATCACATGATAAACTATTATTTCATTTACTTTGGTCATTAGTGATCCATCATCTCTAAAACATTGTCTCACACACTCTATCATCCATATTAATAACACCTTGATATTATATAAATATATATTTCATATTAAATAAATTTTATTTATTCAACCTCAGGTATAACAGAACCTTAATATGGTATATCACTTTAACCACAAAATTAAATTGGATTTATATGTTGGAGTTACAAAATATTGAATAATAATTATAAATAATTTTCCAAATTTGAATTTTAGTAATTATAATAAAAAAATTAATAATTTTTTAACAAATTCCTTTTTTGATTCTGAAATATGTTTTCTTGAAAAATAGGTTTTATTATAATATAAACATGGTTATTATAATTAATATATATATATTTTGGAAAATACTTTTTTAAAATTTTGTTTTATGTTTTATATTATTATATAAAAATTATCTTAAGGTTATTTTTTAATATTTTCTAAAAGATTATTTTTTTATTGAATAGTGAAATACAGATTTTTTTTGTAAAACCGACAGTTTCTCTTCTTATAAAATTCTGAATGTGATTTGAGATTAATAGTAAATAAAAACAATAAAAATAAAATTATTGAAAATAAAATTAAGTATTTTTTAATATTTATGTAAAATTATTTTGTTATAAGTACATTTTTTGTCTTAAAATAGAACTTTCTAGAAACTACTTTTATGTGTGATGTGACTTTTTATTATTACTAAATAAAGGAAATAATTGTTTTTAATGGTTTTATTACATTTATATATTTTAGATTTAAAGATTTATTTTAAAATTAATTTTATTATTTTTACTAGGTATAGAATGAAATTAAATGTAGTATTATGTTTAAAAAAAATTTCAAATAATTTTTTTTTCATTTAGAATAATTATTTTAAAATTAATTTATTCCAACTATATAAATTAAATTTCAAAAAAATTATTAAATAAGTAAAATGATCATGTAAATAAATTTTAATGAGTCCACTTTATATTTTGGTGAAAATTATTAGTAATATTTAAAATGAGTAATAAAATTATATTACCACTATTAATGTTAAAATGGGTTTACCGAGGGGTTAAAAAAAGATATAAGTGAAGGATTGCCACTAAATCATATCTAAATCATATATTATGGTAATATTTTATACATGTATAAAATAATATTATATACTTATTCATTTTAAATAATTTTACTTGAGTATGAAATTATTATGTTTTACTTATTTGAAACATCCCATGTGTTCCCTTTCACTCCATTATAAAAGACACCACTTATCCTCTATTATCCCCATTTAACGAGCCACATAAATAATAAAATACCAACACAAATAATTTTCTAATATCAATACCCACATTCTGGGTTTTATTTTTTCATCATAATTTTATTCATTCAAGTCTTAAAATTTAATCCAAATGTTCTTTCTCAACAAATAAATATAACACTTAAATAAGTACATTGAATTTTATTTATTATTCAACCACATATAAGTCTATGGAATCAATAATATAATAATTCTATATTTATTTTTGATAAAAATAATATTTATTCGGATTTTGGATCAACCATTTTACTCATCATTTTGATAAAATATAATATGAAAAGCATTTCTCGTGCATATCTGTGTACCCCCACCACCACGTAGCGATATTTTTAATTTTACACCACCGTAAATCATGTTTTTTTATTATTATAGAAATAATTTTTACATAAGATATTAATGAAATAACTATTTATATTAAATTATAATATCTTTTCAATTTTCGTCCATTTCCATCCACAAAAAAAATACCATTTTTCATGTGTACGTGTGGAATATGGCCCCCATGAAGAAATGTTATTCATTTTTAACTTTCTAATTTAAATTGGTGTTATTAATGACAAATTTAATGTATAAATATGATATTTATGATTTAATTCTGATTTATTTAGGTATATTATTATTTAAATTTCATTTATTCCTACCATAAAAAAGTAGAAATATCACACATGCATACATATAGTCTACCACCTCGAAGATGTCATATAATTCATTTTTAATCAAAACATTGCATGAATAATTATAATATTTTAAATAATGAATAAATATTATAAATATATTATGATAATAATTATGGATATGAATAAACAGTGAAAAAATTCAAAGTAATAGAATCATCAAATTGTAAAATATAAGAAAAACGTAGCAGTAATCACTAGGAAAAGTTAATTTAAAAATTATTCACTAATAAATAGGTGGTAAGATGATATGGGTAAATAATATTTCTTTTTATATGTATTATTATGGATCTTTAATATATTTATAAGAAATATAATATATTATACATGATATTTGAATGTGTAGAAAGCATGATGGGATGTGAGGTAAGATATTTATTTTTCAATTTCAGTTTAATCATTGTTGGTCATGATTGAATATCCATTGAGTGGAATTCTGTGATCATTATAATATATACCCAATTAATGTTTCAAATACAATTTTTATTTCAAGATAAGTTATTCCATATTAACCTTTTTCGTTATTTGGTATTCAAAATGGTTCAAGAAACATATTTATGAAAAGATGACCATATTTATTCCCTTTTAACTTTAAAAATTTTTTCTTTAGTACCCATGTTTTTAATATGTTCTCAATAATATTTTTACAAATCTGATGTTTTTTTAAATTTTTTTTCCTTTTTCATAATTCTTTACAAGTTACATTAAAAAGAAACATCATGCCATATCATGAAGAAGGTACTTTCTACAACATGTTGGAATAGAATCAATGTTTTAACTATTATGGAATGAATATAATTTCCCACTATTAAGGCCACTCAATTATTTGATGTTTCATTTTTAATATTCTATGTTGTTATTCAATAACATTTTCCCTATTAATTTGAAAACAAAATTATATTTTAAATAAGTAATTTCAAAATGATTAGTGTATTTTCATTAATAACTATTCTAGTAATATTTTAAATTAATTTTAAACATATTATAATATCCTATGTTGTTACCTATACATTACTAATTATATGATCCAATAATACCATATATATTTTTATCCAGATGTTTTTTTGTTATGATATTTTTATGAAACTCATTCATTTCACATGGTTTATGTCATGAAGAAATGAAAAAATATTTATAAAACTTGTCTCCATTCCATAGGTTATGACATGATGATATGATGAATGTTTTATGATCTTGTGGACCACATATTTATGATTTTCATAATACGTTATATGTGAACATATTTATAAATATCTCTTGAATATTTATTAATGATGAATAAATCGTGATATAATGATGACTAGAATGGGGTGTGATCCCATATCTGAAAAGGAATTTGTCGACAATGATAGTCTTTGGAGTAAACCATGACTAAGTAAATGATAGAATATGGAGTGAACCCAATCCACTGGGATAGTCTTCGATGTTATACATGACTATATAAATTATATTATATGATTCTTTATATTTGATGAACTTGTTTATTTTTTTATGATGTTTTCTCAAGGATAACAATTGATTATTAATGATTTAAAACAATTATGAAATTTTTATTTGGTTATGAAAATCATTATGTTGTGATTTATTACTAATGAGATTTATCTAATTAGTTGTTATTATTGTATGTTATGATCATTTCATCATTCCCTTATGCTTAACTTATGATCAGTTATTATCATTGATTTATATCACTTATTTGAACAACTTACTGAGCATATGTGCTCTCCCTTTCTCATGTTGTTATTCCCTAAGTAATAAAGACTATTCTTATATATGGAATATCTAGTTTGTTTACTGTATTGGAAGATATTTGTGGGATATATTTAATACCTTTCATTATATATTATGATTATTTATCTTTTCTACAATGAAACTTCACCTTTGTAGTTTTGGGGGTTGTATTGTTATGATATTATACAATATTCAAAAAAATTTAATATCTATCTATGTTATGCTCTGGTTGTCACAATTGGCATTATAGAAATATTTAGTTAATATTTATAGATTTGGGTTAGAAAACATTTAGTGAAATCATTGGGACTTAGTCATATTATAGGACATGATCCCTATGTTTTAGTGATCTTGATGTTATATGGTTTTCTAAAGTAGTATATCTTTTACTTGGATACTAAAAGTGGATTTGGATTTGGTATAGATTCTTATAAGGGTAATATTCCCATAAAAGTGTCAATAAGGTATATATTAACCATTATTCATGTTCATAGTCAATGGGACCTTACTATGAACCATGTTTAACACTCTCCATGGATATTTTTGGGTTAATTTAGATATTATATATGATCCATTATGACATATTTGAATATATTATGACAATGAATGTCTTAGATAAAACCAAAGGTGTCATATTTTGAAAATAATGTTTTTTATACAAATATCATATGAGTAATTTTCATGATTAAATAATTACTTACTATGATTATAGTTTCTTACACTATTATTTTTTATCTTATCCAATTAATAGACCATGAGGAATCATGTTAACACTAAATGTGATGGGAAATTTAATGAAAATACATTTTAGAAATTAATTGAAATTTGAGTATGGATGAAAAATTGTGCAACTATGATCACCTAACACTCTCAAGATATGAATTGTATCATAAAACAATGAAATATTTGATATGGAAAAAGGGAGGAACAATTGACTATTGAGTATTCTATGTTGAAATGTTCAACATCGATCAGTAGTTCCTCTAATCCACTCATTTCCCAGAAACAGATCAAAACCATGAAAAATTAATTACCAATTATCCAGTGTTTGAAAAATAATTTTTTTGTTTGAATCATATAATCATTAAGGTGAATATAATTGTTGGTGAAATCTTTTCAAGAATATATTTCAAGTGAAGAAAATTGATTCCAAAAAATGAGTATAGTTTAAGATGTGGTTTCTCATTAATGGTTTTCAAAATAATCATCACATGAAAATGGATAGGTAATTCATGGAATAGATTCCAATGGATGATTAATCTATTAGTTTTTATGAAGAAAATTTATTTATTGGAATGATACCATGTATCCAGATGTAATTAGATATGATATTCATTGATATATATGAATTATTAATTTGGTGTTCTCTCAAAATGGGCATGGAAATTAGGGACTATCTATGCTGTCAAGGATTGGGAGACACAAATTTAACGATGAAATTTCATGATAGTTATAATAATAAAACCCATAGAGGAATGAAAATTAATTTTCCTTCATTCCAAAAGTGAGAAAAGATAATTATTGTAAATTACCATAAAAAGGTTGGTATATGATTTAAATTTGGAAAATAAATCCATTATGGATTAGAAGCATTACATTAATAAGTGCAGGAATATAAGGGTTAATTATGATATTCAGTGTCATAAAACTCTTAAGCATATAGAATATTGAAAAGCTCATGTGATCATAATTTCTAAAGTGGGTCATGGGAATGAACTGGTGAAATGAACACTTATCATCCAATATATAATTTTAAATGTTTTAATTTAATCAATCTCTACCATGTAATTTAATTCTGAAGAATTTTATTTGAGTAGCACGTAACCACCTTATTGAATATATTTTGAGTTATTAGTAAAAATATTGAATTGGAATAATATCATATCTAAAGTGTATAGATACCCTCTGAAAGAATTTTGTGGGAATTCACTTCCTGAAAATATTTTAACTCTCTCTAGTTTAATTTTATCTTATTTTATGAAGGGAATATCTCAATCTATATAGATCGCATATCAATTGTTAAGGTATTAAAGTCAATTTCATTTATTCCAAATCAACATATGTTCATCTTATAATTCTAGGATGAATATGAACATTAAATGGAAGTCCCTTCCATCAAATGTGTCTTGTTGCCTATTCTTGGGGGATACTTATCCCAAATGGTTATGTATAAACTCAACAATGATGGTATAGATATTTTTTTTGGGATTATAATAATGTAGTTTCTGAATACTATTTCAGTCACCCCCTTAATTGTGAAGATTAGTTTTCAATGGAACTCATACATACTGTTATACATATTTCAATAAATATATATATAATACCACCAATAGAGTTTCATGAATTGAAAAAAATAAATAAAAGAAAATTTATAAGGGATTCATACACCCTAGTTCATCACCTTGGGGTAAAAATATTATTTTTGTTTTGAATAATGATAGCCCAATGTTCCTTTACATTTATTTTTTAGAAATTTACAAGATCACTAACAAGATTATATACCCTTTTCCCCATAATGATCATATGTTGGATCAAATAAAAGGAACTAAATATTATTATACAATTGAACATTGATCTGGATATAATATTTTGAGGGTAAAGAAAGAGTATATACCAATGATAGACTTACATATTATGTATGGTTATTATGAATTTATTTTGATTCCAATTTTATTTACAATTTCCCACACTCTCTTCAAGAATTTAATGAATATATCCATTATTGGCTTCCATAATCATTTTTATACCATTTATAGAAAATATTATTATACATTCCGAGAATAAGGAATAACATTAACATCATTTAATAATTATGAAAAAGACCAAAAATAAAGAGATTTTGTGTGAAAAATAATGAAAGTGTGCAATATGGTAACAAATATTTTCATTATTGTGTAATATAATCTGAAGTGAGGGTATATAAGTGGATCATTTGATGAAAGATGTTATTGGAAAATGGATTAAACCAGCTACAGTAATGAATATCTACCTTTTACTTTGGTTGTACGTATACTACTAATTATTATGGAAATATTTATCTTTTTTTTCTAACAAAGTATCCATGTTGACATAGTAGGGATCCATGTTATTATAGATAGATGAATGAGAGGACAATTTTAAGGATATAAAAAGAAGTTTGGGTTGTAAAACTATTATTTTAATACCCTATAATGAATATGGAATTGTGATCTATATTTCAAAATAAAATTAGGTACTGGGATTCATCCTCATATAGAATTATATAGAGATATATTTTTCCTTATTATAATAGAGATATCATGAAAAAAATATCCAAACTTAGGAATTTAATTTTTTATTACTAATCTTTTCATTGAAAATACAGATAGATTATCAATACGGTGAATGATGTGATATATATTGAATTTATAAGATCTTGATGTATATATTAACATTGAATGAGTTGAAAATGTATCAACGAATAGTATTGGAGTAAATTAATGATAATGAAACTCAATATATTACCACCATAGGATATAGAAAAATGTGTATTATGGTCCTTGACAAAATGACCAAAATATTTTTTATGTGGTGTAGATTTAATGGGTTACTATACTTATGTATTCAAATAATATTATTTTTGAAATCATTAGGAAATGTGGCCAGTCATATCTTTCTCAGATGAAAGTTCAACTATCCATTCTTGTGGGGATTAAAGTGGCACACATTGATAATTTTGAACTATGAACAATGGTTATAAATGATATTGAGTTCTAACATGACTCTGATGTAATGATAAGATTTCAAAACAAATTTTTTTTCATATCACTACTTGATCTAATGAATTAATTTTTGGAAGAATCACAAAGTTCATTATTCCCTATTTATCAAGAAAGTATGAAAATATATAGATATTTGAAAGAGTAGTTCTGGTGTTAAGAATTAAATGGTATATTTGTATTATATGAATTTTTCTGCTTGATATGTCAGTAATTTATATCATAAAGACATAAACTTAAGTAGAGTCTATAAAAATTATGCAGACCAGAATAGAAATCAGAAAATGTTACTGTCAAGACCCGTCCCCCAGGGCCCGTGCTGTGACTACCCCAAGCCCGCCTTCCACAGGCCAGGGGATGGTGACTAGCTCTAAAGGCGTAATTCCCTAGAATTGGGAACAAATTGTGTTTATAACCTGTATATTTACACAAGAGAGCACACAACAGGACAAAAAAAACTAAGTAATGTGTATAAGAAAAGAGTAATGAAAAGTAAAAGGGGCCCGAAAGACAAGAACAACTATAAAGTACAAGGATTTGGAAGTACAAGTACAACTGAAAAAAGAAAAAATATTTTATGGGTAGTCCCCCGGGATTCCTACCTAAAGGGTTGGTAAAGATAGCCTCCTCAACTGTCCATTTCTATCAGTATCCTCCGTGTATCAACTCATCATATGGTCCACCTTTGGGTACCGTACAGTCTTGGTACTCTCAGCCTTAGTCAGATTTTTCCGCCGTCTCCAACCTACACAATAAGGTATGAGCATAGCCGGTGCATGGGAGAATATAATGATACTCTGTAGGGACCCCGAGACCCTCATGGTGTGGGCTGAGACGCGGGTTGCATGGGGCGCACGGGGTGCACGTGGAGCGCGGGGTGTGCTGGGCACGTGGGGTGCGCTGGGCATGCGGGATGCACAAAACGTGTGGAGCACACAGACAGAGGAGTCGTGGGGCGCATGAGGTGCACGGACGGAGGAGCCCGAAGGTGGGTGGGGTGCTCGGATGGCAGAACCGCGAGGTGAATGGGGTGCGTAGAGGTCGCGAATAGCAGAGCCATAGGGTCCGCGCGGCGCGCGGACACCGCGGGTGGCTTGATCGGGGGCTGCCGCGAGGGTACGTGCGGCTCAGTCGGGGCTCCCGTGACGGCACGGTGGGGCGGTGGTGCTGTGGAGGGGTGACATGCACGGTTTCCTTTGTCATGTCTGGCTATGGTGACAACCTCTGTTTTTGTGCTACTCCACATAGGTTTCCATCCTTCTCCATTGCGAAGAACACCAAAGGTGATCGACGGAGGGGTCAGGCCATGTTAGTTTCTCCCGCACCCTCCATGTTTAGAGTGGTGGAAAGAGGCTCTACATTAATCATGAACCAAGAATGAGGATAACAATCGAAATGATTCAATAATTCGATAATAACCCCTACCTTGTTCGTTGTTCGTCTATGGAGTCGTGGGGAAGAAGACATATCATTGGGAAAAGACGGACGTCGGTGTCGTCGGCGTTCACTTTGATCATTAGTTTTTGAGCCGGCTCATTGTAGTCGAAGACATCCTACATCATAGGAAGTCCCGAAGAAGAAGGTCAATGTCGTGGTCGACGTTCTTCATCGGTGGACCGCGTTCTTTGTCGGTGGAATGCATTCCTTGTTGGAGAAGCTTTCTCCCAAGAGCTCCTCCCAATTCTCTAAAGCCAAACCGTTCCCCAATTCCAACATGAAGGAATATAATTATCCAACATCAAAAAAATTGATAGGATTTATTTATATGTTGACACATTAAATTTATTGATAGCATTTACTTTTATGGTGACACATAAAATTAATTAAGATCATTTAATTTTATGTTGACATATAAAATTAATTGATAGCATTTCATTTTATGTTGACACCTAAAATTAAATTTAAAGCATTAAATTTTTCATTGAAAAATAAAATAAAATTTGAATGAATTAAATTTTACATTGACACATTAAATTTATTGATGGAGTTGAGAGGTTTTCTTCCCCCCATCCTAATAAAAGGGATAAAACTCGGGTGCTCCCCACTACCATAAATCATGGGAGGTTATGGCATGGTGGTCCCCACCACAATAACCTTTCATGGGATATTATGGTGTGGTGGTCCGCACTTCTAACTTCCTCATGGGTGGTTAAGACCAAAAAAATAAAATAAAACATGTGTTTATTTTACATTATTGATTCCACGAAAAACCCAAAAACTAACTTGCACCCTTGAATAATTGTAGTCGATGTGAAAGTCTCCTTAATAGAATATCGAAGCTGTGAGTTCAACAGTGTCCTCGGAATTAAATTCCATGAACCAATTAAAATGTTATAAGAACCCGCTCGTACGTTTACTGAACGTACCCAAACAAAACCACAGAAATTAATTCAAGGCACACCATGCCTCGAAATCATGCACCGTCAAATTTCATAGACTTATAAAATTCCCATTTATTTAAAAACATTACATGGATATTATGATTTTTTACAATCTCCCCACCTCAAGATTTACATCCCCAAAAGCCACATCTCAAAATAAGTTATAAAGTGGGTGTACTGAGCACGCATATGAGCCTCCCGCTTCAACGTGCTCTCCTGGAGGTTCTCGTGCTTCCAACGAACGCGCACCAGAGGAATCGACCATCCACGAAGGACATGCTCCTATCGATCCTCAATATTTTCTGGAACCATCGTAAAAGAAGTCTCATCGTGGACGTCTAGATCACCATAGTTGATGATGTGAGAATGTTCATCCACTTATCTCCTCAGCTGGGATACGTGGAAGACGTCGTGCACTCGGTGCAACTGAGGGGGATGAGCTAATCAGTAATCCATCTCACCAACTCTACTGAGGACCTGAAAAGGTCCAATGAATCTCGGAGATAACATGTTGCCTCGGTGAAATCCTTAATAACATCATCGAGGTGAGACCCATTGAAAGACATGGTCTTCATCCTTGAACTCTAGAGGTCTTTTTCTCCTGTCAACATACACCATCTACCTACTCTATGTAGTCTTCATCTGATGCTGGATGATTTGCACCTTCTCTGCGGTAGCCGCTACTATCGTTGGTCCCAATAGTGCTGACTCCCCTGGGTCAGTCCAACATAATGTTGATCTGCAATGTCACACGTATAACTACTCAAAAGGTTCCTTCCATATGGTGGAGTGATAGCTGTTGTTGTATTAAAACTCCTCCAAAGGAATGTGATCCTATCAAATGTGACTGAAGTTGATGTCACAGGCATGAAACTTATCCTAGAGGTTCTAAATGGTCCTCTCAGTCTGACCATCGATCTAATGATGGAAGGCGGTGCTCAAATGATGCTTCATCTCGAAATCCTCCTACAACCCCTTCCATAGCCAAGAAGTGAAACACACATCACTATCAGAGACAATAGATGAAGTTACTCTATGTAGCCGCACAATATCATGCACATAAAGGCATCCCAATCTCTCTACTAAACCCTGCACTATGATCGGTAAGAAGATGTCTGACATGGTGATTTGTTCTACGATCACCCAAATTGAGTAATGACCTCTGGATGTACATGGATGTCTTGACATGAAGTCCATGGATATCCCATCCCACTACCTCTCTAGGACCTCTAAAGGCTGAACCAGGCCTACTGGTACCTGATGCTCCTTCTTCACTTGCTGACAAGTGGGGCATCGAGAGACACACTCTGCAACTGCTTTCTTCACTCTCGGACACCAGTGCTGTCGTTGGAGGAGAGGGGGCTTACCACTTTACTCTTCCACCTCAGTTGCATCGGGTGCACGACGTCTTCCACGTATCTCAGCTGAGAAGAAACATGCACGACCTTTCTCACATCATTGACCATGGAGAGCAGGACATCGATGACGGGGAGACATTAATGGAGGTTCTAGTAGAGGTTGAGGATCGATAAGAGAATGTCCTACTTGGTCAGTAGATACCTCTGCTGTGCATTCTATGGAAGAACAAGATATTCCATGAGAGCACATGAGAGCGGGAGGCTCAGATGTGTGATCAGTACCCCGATTTGTTCCCATAGTTTGATTTGTAGCTTACGGGGACATAAAGGCCTGAGGTGGGGAGAATGTAAAGAATCATAAATTCTGTGGAAATTTTTTTCTTAAATACATGAGAATTTTACAAGTCCACAAAAATTTACAGCAATTTATTTTGAGGCACGGTGTGCCCAGAATCAATTTCTGATGTTTTTTTCATATATTTTTAGTAAAAGTACGAGCATGATTTTATATCTTTTGAACTAGTGCTCGTAATTGTCATCTGAGGGCACCGTTGAACTCCAAGATCAGATATTCTCTTAAGAATAATTTCACCTCGAATGTAGCTGGTTGAGAATAGAATTTAGATTTTGGTTTTTAATTAAATTAAATAAAAATAATGTGTTAGCTTTATTTTTATTTCTAGGTGGTTAAAACCTCCAAGAGGAGGACAGTGGGGGGGGGCACCACACCATAACCTCCCATGAGGGGTTATGGTGGTGGGACCCACCTAAAAATTACCTCCCTCCAGAGGATATTATTGGTGGGTCCCACCTGGAGTTAAAATTGCTCTTGTCAATTAATGAGGAGGGGACCACCCGAGGATAAAACCCTTGAACTCCCCATTTTTGGAGTTACCACCCTTTAAACTCTTGAACTCCATTAATTAATTTGTGCATACACACAATAATTAAATAAGTGGACACACCATTAATTAATTCCATTTCTGAATTCATTCCAACCATTAAAATAATAGTTAACCTATTATTTCTTTTGGGGGTTGGAATCATAATTTTTGTTGGGAGAATTTAGGAGAGGAGGAGCTCTTGGAGAACATTATCTTCCAATGAAGAACGCCCCTCTCCCCTGATGAATGAAGAACAACTTTTTCCTTCTTCAACTGGAAGAAAGGAGGGAGCACCGTCCTTGAAGAATGCCGACGATGCCATATTCGAAATCTTCATACCCGACTTCAACAAATCGATGTCAGAACTTTTCCCTCGACTTTGAAAATGATCATCAACAAATGAGGTAGGGAAATTGAGTTCATTTTTTTCTCGTTCTACGTCATTCATGTTATGGTATGTGAATTGCAGAATGATATCACCAAAACAAGGAGGGCACAAACCGCATGAGCATGACATGACCCTCCCCCTTGTTGTTCTCGTCTGTTGACGATGGAGGAATTGAAACAATGGCTGGCGTCGGGCCGACCACAAACGAAACCTGCCGTGAAGAAATCTGGCCGTGAAGGAACCAGCGGCGCAAGGCCGCTGGGTTTCCGGAAGGGCGTCGCACCGTCGCGCTATGTGGAGGAGCAGGGGGTCGCGATGAAGGTGGTGCAGCGCCACCGCGCCGCGCGGTGGAGGTGAGTCGGGGCCAAGGTGGGCAATAGAAGAGGAGAAATGGTGGCCAGCATTAGGCCTGCCACCGGTGGTGTGGAACGGCCTGGCCGCTCGGCCAGCCGGACAAGGTGGGACCCTCCTGGGTCCCGGGACTTCCGAACCGCTGCATAGCTTCGGTTCCGTTCAACAAGTAGGGGGGCTCGCCCCCCCCCCCCACCCACACACACACACATGGCCAGACGAGCCACATGGGCCATCAGCTCACCGGTCCATGCAGACCGCCAGCCCACCAAGCCGCCCTCATGTCGGGCCGCCCCCTCGGGCCAGGACATGCCCCCAGGATGGGCCACTCCCTCGGATCGGGTCAGACCCACGGACTGGATCAGAAACTGGTCTGGACCTGGGATGGGCCAGGTCATTCTGACTGGGTCGGACAAGACCCGAACCCGCTTTGGCATGTTTTTACCTTTTTGCCCATATCCTGGCCTACATGTGTCCAATCGATGAACATTTTGTGGGAAAAAAATATTAGAGAGAGACGGTTCTTTTGGAATACCCCACTTGAGGTTTGGACACAATTGTGATACAGTCTGGTTGGTTTGACCCTAAAAACCAATAGGGGCCCTAGAACGGAAATGCCAATAACTCACAGACCGGGCGTCCGATTGACGGGCAGTATTTTGCATTGAGACTGTTATGAAGAGACTGACCTTTGAGATACTTCTACATGGGACTTCGTGACAGTTGGAGTATCAACCAGTAGCTCATTGAGCAAATTCTCCCAGAGACGAGCGAGCGATGTACAAAGACCTAGTAGTTGGCTAAGACCTGACGACTGCTGACGGTTTGACTCAGAGTGTTTCAACATGCGTAGTGGGAATCTCCTCTGTGTGACGTGGAAGACCCACAAGGGGAGCATTTCTATGTGACGTAGCAGACCCACGGCACTCGACAAGAGGAGTACCTTAGCAGATTACGAGGGGGAGCGCCTCTGTGTGACACAGCAGACCCATAGTGGGGTGCACCTCTGTGTGACGCAACAGACCCACTTTAATCGACATGATGAGTACCACAACAGTTCCTGATAGTGGGAAGTTCTTATATTTGACACGGTAGGCCCACAGTAATCTATATAGTAGGAGTACACAAAAAGAAGAGGATTCGACAATTTTACTAGGAGTGTTACATGTTACCACACATAGAATAAAATCCTGGTTTTGAGATGAATCAATGACATTAGTGTTTTCCTCATGATTGAGATGGGTTATTAGATAACATAGGTATATGTTTAGACATATACCTACGTAATGGTTATCCGTTGATTTCATTCATTGTGGATTATCCATTTTTGATTTTGTGAGACCATTAGGGTCTCGGGGTCCCTACTGAGTATCGTTATACTCGCCCCTGCATGGGCCATGCCCGCACCTGGTTGTGTTGGTTGCAGATGACATGCATCGCTAACTAATATAGAGTAGCAGGACTAGACGGTACTCGGAGGTGGACTACTTGTAGAGAAGTCACACGAAGCAGAAAGATGAACGTGGAGTGTTGAGGAGGCCATCTGTACATACCCTTCAGGTATGATACCCAGAGGATGACCCAGTGGCTGCATTACATTTATTCTTTTAATTGAACTTGTACTTTTACGTTTCCCTATACATTACTATTGGGATTTTATTTCTAGCCCCCTTTACATTCAACACTCTCCTTTATATTCAGTTATAGCATCCCTCCTTTTTATCACATAAACATTCATTATATTTTACAAAACCGAGGATCATTAAGGTTTACTATCTTGGAAACCATGAACTTAAAACATGAAATCATAAAAAATTCTTCTTAAACACTTGAAAGGCTTCTCCTTATGTTCATCCTAGGTTCATTACTGCATCTCATAACCTGGGGACATACATCAAAATAAAGGGTGAGCAGAAGGCCATGTAAGGGAAGCAAGGGGAAACATTTAACATGTGAACTTGAGAGAAATCAACAATGTCATGAAAAAGAACTTTAAGGCATGAGAAAGAAATCATGTGGCATATCATAATAAAAATAAGGTATTTCATAACTTGATGATGTGGCTACAACATTTAATATTAAAAATCATTTCTGTTTCTCCAAGGTTCATCCCCAAGGTGTCATAAACAATTACCAAATTTATTCACCTAGGCGTCGTTAAAAATAGTCATCACTAGATATTAAGTCTTTACCCAATGCATTGGAGCGCTATTAGGGCGCACAATTGACATGTCTTTATTATCATGTCAGCCACATATATCATCATAAACCATTTCATAAACAACCCATATTTCATAAAATTAATGGGATTCATTTCACAATCAGAACGTTTTAAAAACAGCTTTAAAGACATGATCTTTGTGTCACTTTAAAACCCATAGAAAAGGAAGGTGGGTCTCATGTATGTAAATCCCATAATTTAAAATTTAACATTTTGGTATATATGTTAATACCAATATATAAGTGATATCTTTGAGTATTAATTTAATAAAAAAATAACTTTAGAACAATAGAGAGGGCCATTTTTAGACGGAAATTCTGCTGCAATAACAACTATGTTTCAGGGTTTTAGAAAAAATTTAAAAGAGAGGGGACATGGGTCAAACATTCATAAGTGAACCATAAAATAGTAGATGGAAAGAATATGAAGGATATATGAACATGGTAATGAAATGTGAATGATATACCATATGAAATGAATAACATGAAAGGAAGACAAAAATAAGATTTCTCTTATGAAAATTCGGCAGCCTAACGGCGTCACTTCAACTTCAAAAAATGAATTGACGAGATCAAATAGGGTCTCTAATAATATGAATATAAAATATCAGTATGATATATATAGAGATCATACCCCAAAATAATAAAAAGGAACTCGAAAGACTTGAAATGAAAGTAGACCTTTGAAAAATGAGAAAGGTGAACGAATCCCTTAAAAATTCGGCAGCTTAACGGTGCCACTTAAAACTTCCAAATTATAAATTTAAGAGATAAAATAGAGTCTCTCATAATATAAACATAAAAGTTAATTATGATAGAAATAGAGGTCATACCCCAAGATAATAAAAAATAACTTCAAAGACATGACATGAAAGTAGAACTTTGAAAAATGAGAAATGTGAACGAATCCCTTAAAAATTCGGCTGCCTAACGGCGCCACTTAAAACATAAAAATACTATATTTAAGAGATAAAATAGGGTCTCTAATCATATGAACATTAAAGATCAGTATGATAGATTTAGAGATCATACCCCAAAATAATAATAAGGAACATGAAATACTTGACATGAATGTAGAACTTGAGAAGGGTGAAAGAATCCCTTAAAAATTCGGCAGCCTAATGGCACCACATTAACATTCATAAAATGAAATGATGAGAGAAAGAGGGGGTATTTCCTCATATGAACATGTAAAAGACATTAGGATGAATATGAATGAACATCATCCAACATAAGATCATGGAGCATAAAAGAAATGACATAAAAGAGATTACTTGAAAAGAAAGAGGGAGGTAGGATCCCCAAACATAAAACGTAACTCTTAAAACTCAAAGGTTGGGACCTTGAAGGCACCTTGTAATGACTCCATGGGTGGTAATGAGACCAGAACATAGTTGGGGGAGATTTGGGAGTCGAATGGATGAGAGGATGGCCTGGTATTTATAGGGAAAGTGAGGGGACAAGGCATTAATGGCCAAGGGACACCTCATTAGTGGTTTTGGAAAAACCATGGGCTTTCTCATGGTATTTTCCCATGGTATTGGACACTTGGGACACCTCATACCTTATCTTACAATTCATAATTCAACCATATTGATTACATACTTAATACATCATTTAATGATGTCATTAAACACTCGTAACTTAAAAACTGTATTGTCACTATTCATCGAAAATTCAAATTTTTCAGAAAAATCCCAAAAGCTTACCGTAACAAAATATCAATGCTATAATTTCAAAAATGAACTCCATTTTATAAAAATAATTTGCTAAATATTTTTAATTTAATTTTTAACTAAATACACTATTCATAAAAAATTCAATTTTTTCAGAAAAATCCTCAAAAATTACCTTAACATAATATCGATGCTCTGAGTTCAAAAATGAAATCCATTTTATAAAAATAATTTTATAATTAATTTTAATTAAATTATTTATTAAAAAACACTATTCACCCGAAAAAACTAATACTTGACTAATAATCTATGAAACTGTGATTTAACAATTTTATTAAATCACATTACATAATCAAGGTGCCTATATTATATTAATGCTTTATTTACGTGAGATTACTAATCCATTTAGTCGCATTACTAATCCTAAGAATAAAATCACTATTCATTATTTACTATTCATCAAAAATTAAGTTGATCTTATTAGACTAAAAATTTTGTACTGAACATAATTGTAGAAGACCATTTTTTGAAAATCATTACACATTTTTAATTATTTAAGGTTTACATAAACATTTTTTTTAAATATCATTTCTCTAAAATTCACCAAAAATATACATACTATATTTATTCAGACATTTGAAAATTCACAAACTTCATCATAAGAAGATATCAAAATTTTTATTTAAAACAATGGATTACACAAGGCAATTACAGTCTCCATACAAAGCCCCTTATCACACCAGCATAGGACCTAAGTGTAAGGTGTGCTAAAGTGATAGAATAAGAGGGAGGCTCGGCCAACATCGCACGAGTAGTAATTTCTATCAGTTTGAACTTCTCACGAAGGAGATTCCGTTCTAGCTTCATACGATGAAGTTTGTCTTGGGTTTGGTCCAGAGAAAAGCCCATTGGTGCTAACTCCTTCCCATGTTCTGTTAGATGGGCTTCAATCGGTCTAAGACTACTGGGTGAGGCCATCAAATCTTCATTCTATATTAATTAACCAAGATCACTTGTATATAGAGACAAACATCGAAATTTTTAGTTTCCAGCGGTCATATTGACCAATGGTCATATAACAGTCAAAACCTAACAGTCTCATTTTAATTTTACTCATGCTATCCGATGAAACAGTTTTGTTGAGTATTAAAAAAATAAAATAACATGCAAAATTAGGAAATAATATTTATTCAAAATTTTGGGTCGTTACAATCTTCCCCCCTTAAGAAATTGCGTCCTCTCAATTTTTAAAACTGGGTTTTGAAGTTTCATTGAATGTCCCAGATCGAGAAAGGAGTCAGTAAAACTATTAATTTAAAAGAAAGAAAGGGAAGTAAAAAGGTCACCCGAGTTAACCCATACTAGGATACAATGTATGGAAACATGGACATGGAGGAAAAAAAGAGTCACATTCTAAGGGAGAGTGATAGAAATCATGATTAGGAGAAAGTTAAAAACAAGACAATCACACACTTATGATGGGTCAAACGGTATTTGATTTCCTTGTAGGAAACGTTAAGAAATAGCGTTTTTTATGTTCCTTTTCATAGTTTTGAGGAATTCATTTACTACATTGAATAAAAACATAAGGAAATATACCTACCTTCAAGTAGAGTTTAATCCTTTAATAAGTTTCTACCAAAACATAACTTTTCTGCAAACAATTAGCATTCATGAACACTTGATCTAATCAAAAGCAGAAGAATAATCTTCTAGAGAATAACGTATTCCACAAAATAAAAACTATCTATCTTTAAACATTTATCCCAAAAACAGAAAGGTTAAGATTAAACAACTCTTCAAAAATAAAGAATCCCATAAGAGTGGAAACTACTTTAAATTCTTCAAAGTTCCACTATACTACCCAGAGTTCATCATAGACCATTCCGTAAATAACTGTCCTTAAAATTCCTCAAAATAACCCAAACAATGAATCAAACACAAATACAAGAAGGACTTGATAACATAGTTTTCCAAGATAAACTTTATCGTTCATCCCCAAACAACATCAACCACTCCTAACATCTTATAACAAAAGTAAGTAACCTAAACATATTTTCCCGATGATAGGTCAATCATTTCCATATATAACCTATAATACCATAAGTTCTCCATAAATTCATTGATTCTTTAAAATATAATTCAACCTTTACTCCTCAAAGAAAATACCGTAGTAATCTATTTACCTTGATCAAATAGGGTTCCTAAAATAGTGAACGTTTTCCGAAATAATAATCATATTTTAATCAACTAATAATCACTGTCATATTAATACAACAATCGTCACATTTCCTATCAAATTGGTTGTTGAGACATGTTCTTCCATTTCCCTCCATTAACTAAGGAATGAAAGTACAATTAAAGGCTTAAATACATAGCCAATAATCATTAAAAGGAAACTTAAAGCATATAATGATATTCTTGTAGAAGAAAAGTATACCCTAACTTGTGATCCCCTAGGTACCAATCTTGGTTATCAATGATAATATATTATTTTGTGAATCTTTATTTTATTTTATCTTTGTTCCTTTAATAATGGTTCATACTAATCTTATGAATTTACCAAAGCATATCCCCCGGGAGTTTCCTAACCCAGAGTGCAGAAAGGCCCGATGTCGTGTACCAGTTCCCATTATAGTATCTCTCAAAGCGGTGTTTTTGGGTTTTACCCTCATGTACATCTGTGCCAGAGCCACCTCTACCTGCTCGTATATAGAAAAGGATGTATTTTCTTGGCAACCCCTTACTCAATACTCACCAAAATACCAGGAAGCTTTCCTATAATTAAACTTTTCTATAGGGTTCTTCCTAAAGCTTTCATATCCTAATTTCCACAAATAACTAATCCATACTTTGATACCAACTATATCATCCCCATTTTTTATCACATAAACATTCATTATATTTTACAAAACCGAGGATCATTAAGGTTTAGTGTCTTGGAAACAAGGAACTGAAAACATGAAAACATAAAAAATTATACTTAAAAACTTGAAAGGCTTCTCTTTATGTTCATCCTAGGTTCATTACTGCATCTCATAACCTGTGGAAGTACATCAAAAGAAAGGGTGAGTTGAAGGCCCAGTAAGGGAAACAAGGGGAAACATTTAACATGCGAACTTGAGATAAATCAACAATGTCATGAAAAAGAACATTAAGTCATTAGAAAGAAATTATGAGGCATATCATAATAAAAATAATGCATTTCATAACGTGAAGATGTGGCTACAACATTTAATATTTGAAATCATTTCTGTTTCACCAAGGTCAATCCCGAAGGTGTCATTACAAATTACCAAGGTTATTCACCAACGCGTCGTTATAAATAGTCATCTCTAGAGATTAAGTCTTTACCCAATGCATTAGAGCGCAATCAGGGCACACCCTTGACATTTATTTATTATAATGTGATCCACATATATCATCATCAATAATTTCATAAACAACCCATATATCATAAAAGTAATGTCTTTCATTTCATTATCATAACATTTTAAAAACAGCTTTGAAGACATGATCTTTGTGTCACTTTAAAACCCACAGAAAAGGAAGGTGGGTCTCATGTATGTAAATCCAAGAATTTAAAATAGAACATTTTGGTATATATGTGAATTCCCCTATATAATAGGGAGCTTTTATTATTCACTTAATAATATAAAAGAGCTTTAGAACAAGAGATAGAGCCATTTTGATATGGAAATTCCGCTGCATAACGACTATGTTTCGAGGGTTTTAGAAAACACTGAAAAGAGAGGGGACATGGGTCAAACATTCATAAATGACCCATAAAACTGTATAGGGACATAATATGAAGGATATATGAACATGTTAATGAAATTTGATATATATACCATATGAAATGAAGAACATTAAAGAAATACAAAAATAAGATTTCTCTTATGGAAATTCGGCAGCCTAACAACGTCACTTAAACTTCAAAAAATGAATTAACGAGATCAAATAGGGTATATAATAATATGAACATAAAATATCAGTATGATAGAAATAGATATAGTACCCCCAACATAATAAAAAATAACTTGAAAGACTTGACATGAAAGTCGAACTTTGAAAAATGAGAACGGTGAACGAATCCCTTAAAAATTCGGCAGCCTAACGGCACCACTTAAAACATCAATATACTGAATTGAAGAGATAAAATATGGTCTATCATAATATGAAAATAAAAGATCAGTATTATAGATATAGAGGTCATACCCCAACATAAAAAAAGAACTTGAATGACTTGACATGAAAGTAGATCTTTGATAAAGGAGAAAGCTGAACGAATCCCTTAAAAATTCGGCAGCCTAACGGCGCCACTTAAAACATAAAAATTATGAAATGAAGAGATAAAAAAGGGTCTCTCATCATATGAACATAAAATATCTGTATGATAAATTTATAGATCATACCCAAACAAAATAAAAAGGAACCTGAAATACTTCACATGAAAGTAGAACTTGAAAAGGGTGAAGGAATCCCTTAAAAATTCGGTAGCCTAACGACGCCACTTTAACATTATTAAAATTAAATGATGAGAGAAAGAGGGGGTATTTCATCATATGAACATGAGAAATACAGTGTGATGAATATAAATGAACATCCTCTAACATAATAGCATGGAGCATTAAAAAATGACATAAAAGAGATTACTTGAAAAGAAAGAGGAAGGTATGATCCCTTACCTGAAAATGTAACTCTTAAAACTGAAAGGTTGGGACCTTGAGGGAACATTGGAAGGACTTCATGGGAGGTAATGAGACCATAGATTCGTTGGGGGAGAGTTGGGAGTCGAATGGATGAGAGGATGGCTTGGTATTTTTAGGGAAAGTGAGGGGACAAGGCATTAATGGCCAAAGGACACCACATTAGTGGATTTGGAAAAACCATGGGCATTCCCAAGGTATTTGCCCATGTTATTGGCCACTTGGGACACCTAATACCTTATAATACTATTCATAAGTCTACCATATTTATTACATACTTAATACATCATTTAATGATGTCATTAAACACCCGTAACTTAAAAATTGTATTTTCACTATTTATCGAAAATTCAACTTTCTCAGAAAAATCCCAAAATTTCACCTAACAAAATATCGATGCTCTGATTTAAAAAATGAATTCCATTTTATAAAAATAATTTTCTAAATATTTTTAATTTAATTTTTAATTAAATACACTATTCACCGAAAATTCATTTTTTTCTGAAAAATCCCCAAAAATTACCTTAACATAATATCGATGCTCTAATTTCAAAAATGAAATCCATTTTATAAAAATAATTTTCTAAATAATTTTAGTTAAATTTTTAATTAAAAAACAATATTCACCCAAAAAAACTAATACTTGACTAATAATTTATGAAACTGTTATTTAACCATTTTATTGAATCACATTACTTAACCAAGGTGCCTAGATTATATTAATGCTTTATTTAGGTGAGATTACTAATCCATTTGGTCACATTACTAATCCTAAGCATAAAATCACAATTCATAATTTACTATTCATCAAAAATTATGTTCATCTTATTAGACTATAAATTTCGTACTAAACATAATTGTAGAAGACAATTTTTTGAAAAGAATTACACATTTTTTTTATTTAAGGTTTACATAAACGTTTTTAAAAAATATCCTTTCTCTAAAATTCACCAAAAATATGCATATTATATTTATCCGGACATTTGAAAATTCATAAACATCATCATAAGAAGAAATCAAAAATTTTAGTTAAAACAAAGGATTACACAAGGCAGTTACGGTAACCTTACATAGCCCCTTATCACACCAGCATAGGACCTAAGTTTAAGGTGTGCCAAGGTGAGAGAATCTAAGGGAGGCTCGACCAACATCGCACGATTAGTAATTTCTATTAGTTTGAACTTCTCACGAAGGCGATTCCATTCTAGCTTCATATGATGATGTTCGGCTTGGGTTTGGTCAAGAGAAAAGGCGATTGGTGTTACCTCCTTCCCATGTTCTGTTAGAAGGGCTTCGATCGGTCCAAGACTATTGGGTGAGGCCATCAAATCTTCTTTCTATATTAATAAACCAAGATCACTTGTATTTTGGGACAAATTTTGAAATGTTTAGTTTCCCGTGGTCATATTGACCAATGGTCATATAACAGTCAAAACCCAACAGTCACATTTTAATTTTACTCATGTTATCCAATGAAACAGTTTTGTTGAGTATAAAAAAAATAAAATAACACAAAAAAATAGGAATCAAGATTTATTCAAAATTTCGAGTCGTCACAACAGTTTTACTTAGTTTTATACTTCTACTTGTGTACTCCGTTGTCTGTGTTGAGTTTATAAAGGCTATACCTTCTCAGTTTAGGGATTTAAGCCTTTGGTACTAGTCTCCAGCCCCTGGCCTATGGACGACGGGCATGGGGTAGTCATTATACGGGCCCCGAAGGATGGGTCGTGAAAATCATTCACTCTATGATCTAGATTGAAACATTTGAGGCCTCGTATGGGAGGACTTTCAAGTCACACTTATAAAAGATTGATATTGGAGAGGCATATATTTTTGTTACATAGATGGTTAAATTGGTGATGGGGATAATCCATGTGATCCATTAGTATTTATGGATAATCTATAGCTGACATAAACCATTTAAATATCATTGTTATAAGCCCTTAGAGTTTGATCATAGGTAGAATGTTTTCCTAGGAGTCTCCCAACAATGTGGATTGTGGATATTCTGTCAATTAGAAAAGTAATCCCCATTGTTACTCAAGCTATTCAAGATCCCATTGATGGTTTGTAAGATTTATTACCACATATACTTACCCCCAGTTATAGTGGGAGAATGAAATATTCCATGGGACATAAATGGGGAGGCACATACGTGATCATACACACATTATTGACTATGGTGAGTTGGACATTGTGGATAGAGATACTTTCATAGTCTACAGGGTGGTGATCGTGGATATGCATGATGGGATCCTGTGAGATTGTAACATTACCTTGGTTTATGGGTTTTGGTGTCATGGGATCATATAGGTGAGAACATAGGACTGGTATATCCAAATGAAATATTAGCATCCCCACTCTTTTTTTAGATTATTCTTTTTGGGGTAAAAATATTTAAAGGAGTGGAGAACATAGTGAACCTATTTTTGACATATAAATCATTGAATTATATAATGAAATATTGGTAGATCTAGTTGTTGAGGTGAGGTAAGATTTCATTGGCCGGTGATCCTATTATTGATATTAAAAAAATATTAAATATATTTATATCAAATGCTGAACATTTTCCAGATATAATATAATATCAATTAAATAGATACTTGGATCAAAAATCTAATAACACAATTGACTCATGATCATGGTTTTTACCATAGGCGTAAGATAATTTTTATTGGTTCCATATTTCTAGATGAGGCAACCATTGGTAGGTCTATTTTGTGGCTTAATTAATTAAATAATTAAATTAATTCTTTTAGTACCAAAACTAGTTTTAAACATTTAAAATCATGTTATTAAAATTCTACGTGGTTATTTGTATAACCCTGGGAGATTAGAGTGGAACCTATGATGTTCTACATGGGAAGATCAAGAACAAAAGACTACAGTTGATCACTTCATGGTAGATAGTGAGGAGACAAACACAATAGGAATTATCATTCACTTGATATTGTGTTCTTCACCCAATTTTCAATCCCAAATAAATTTAGAAGTCATCGAATGTGGAATATATTAATTTTGATTAATATATTGAGCATGGATTGTCTATATTATTTTTATTATATGATCTCATGTTTTTCATCAGATATCATTTAATTTTTTATCAGTTACTCTTGATTTTTTCTCAATATTAACCTGGGTTTCCTCCTATTTATTTTCATTTGTTATAAATTATTGGTTAATCATTTTTAGATTCATTTTTTTATTCCCCCACCCATTATTTATGTTCCTCATTTTTGGACTACAGGGCCACCGCTTAAAATTGTTGGGGTCATTTTAAGTGGGACTGGACCCCAATATTCATGATTTGTTTTAGAAAGAAAATAATGATCTATGTTTTTAAATATATTAGGATGGATTGTGGGTAATTTATTATAGATCTGGAAATGAATAATGGTGATAGATGATGAGTTGCATCAAGGGATCTATGGGAATCATGTTGGTGGATAGAATCTGATTTCTAGCAACTGAAATCTATTTAACTTATGGTCCATGACCTAAACATAGAATTTATAAGATTTCAATAGATCAATAGAAGAAATTTAAATAGAGAGGCCCGAACTAGAGAACCATGTGATGAACATGTTTCTGTGTCAAAAAATAACTACAATATGTGTAGTCTAAGAACATAATCTATATAGGCCTACCTTGCTACGAAATAATTTGTTTTGTGGAAGATAAGGATAAAATGCTTTTTGTTTCAAGGATCACATGTCATGAGATCCTCCTCTGGTGGATAATACATGTTATAGATACACTTGGCTAGGACCTGATGTGGGAGGACACTCTGTGTACTATTGGAGTATATGGGGATTAATCGTACCCAAGAACAGTTATGAACATGTCCTGATGTGCATAATCCTAACATGGATCACATAGATGGGCCTCGAGTGGATGATGAAAATCATGTATTATCCTCATAGATCATGTACTACTACATGTAAAACTAAGCAGTGAGCAGGAAAAGACATATCTAGGAGGTTCGAGGAGGTCACATGACATCTGTCCCTATGTGAACATCATGTAGTTTTATTAGTATCTTATTTCTCTCATATTCCCTTTGATTATAACTATATTATGTCCTATGAGTATCCTATCATGATTATTTCTACACAAATACAATATTTTTGGCCTTCATTTTGGAAAATAAGATATAATGAAATATTTTTTGAGAATGACGATTCTTTAAGAAATTATTGAATATCAAAGTGATCATGAGAAGATCATCAGAGTGTTTCTAATGTCAATAGTACCCTATTGTAGCAGGGCATGATTTCCTCATAATATTATAGATATTACATATTTAGTACTCCCCCAATACACTAATGAAATGGGTTCCCCATATTCTTTATACATATAGATATGTTACAACCCATATAGAAGGCCGGGGACCCCTATCAATGGAGTGATAATCCATATATTAATGATCTGGTGGTGTTAGGGTCCTCAAAGTGTTTTCTGGAGCCCTACACTATGGAGAATTGTAGTGAGGGATGGGCCCCATAACACATATTATAGTGAGGATATAACAACCCATACTTTACATACATTGTTAATACTTCAAAATTAAAGCATACTTATTACAACATATAACAAAACCATGAAAGGACCGTATAGGTATAGTGTCTTTAGAAACTGGAAAACATAAACAACTGGTTCATAAAGCGTCTACACTGTCTCCCATTTATTTCACCATATCTATAGTCCCTTTTGGCATATCTTACTTAATAAACTTCTTCCTGACCTGGGGAAAGAAAACATACAGAAGGGTGAGCTCAAATGCTCAGTAAGGGTAAACAAAATAAATATCAATCACATCGTATACACAAGCACATAACTTTTGGAAATCTTAACCTGCAAAAGAGATCATAATTTCATAACATGGGATAAATCATGGCAGTGAAATTTAATCATAAATAAAAACATGAAACTTTCTGGCATACACACATAATCATAGAGAATCATTTCTTGTTAGTCAAGACTCATTTCCAAGACTATCTTAGTGGACAAAGTCCATTTCTGAACCGAGTCACCCTTGTTTCAGTCCTGTTTCACTGAACCGGTATAACCTACCGTTCCAGCCATGCCTATCTCATGAGATATAAAATCTTTACCCAATTCATTGGAGGGAGATATAGGTCCCACCCATCTCAAAATGATACCAATCTTATGTGTGCCACAAAATCTTAAAACATACATCATTGCATAACCCATGTAATAAAAATGGGAATCTTAAAAATCGTGACATCATAAAACAATTCATATAAGATAAAGGAATTCATAAAAAATATTTCCATCACAACATAATAAAATCCATGTAATAATAGGGATAGAAACAGAACCCTTTATTATGTTAGATGGAAAATAATTTTGATAAAACACTTGAACTCCATTCTTGAGGAAAATATCCTTTCTACTTCAAAAAACACTTTTCATTTCTTAAAATGTCATAAAATTATAACTAAAAGAATTTGATTAAAAATAAACTTGAAAACTTGTAAAGGAAGTTTCTTGGAAATAATGTTTTAAAAATCCATTCATGCCGTATAAGTTAAAAAAACATTCTTCCATTACTTTTGGCAGAAAAGCCAAAAAAGTACCTCGTATGAAAAATGTCAAAAGATTCCTTTCATATCTTTTACTAAAAACTCACCGAAGGTTGAAATAGGATTTAAAATATTGTAGGTGGATAGAAATAATATTACATATAGAGGAAACACGGATGTGGATGATAAAATACACCCCAATAAATACCAAATTATAAACAATCTCGGATAAAAATGAGATTGTGATATTTCCCTTACCTTAGGTCCGACTTGCTTTGTAAGTGTCCGAACCTCCTGTATAATGATTTAAATAATGTTATTGACTTAATACAGAATCATAATTATTTTTATGATATCATATATGGTCATATTCTTAGCTTCTTAGTAGTAATATTTCATTGCTACTTGTTATTCAGGTGTTTATAACTTTTTGTTCTTATGCGTGTTTTGTCAAATAAATTCATATTCATTTCTTTAGGTTATAGATACCTCATTTCCAGGATGTTATTATTGTAATATATATCATATTAAGTCATTCAATTCATTTATATAATCATTATTAAATGAAGATCTTGTAGAACGAGTCGCATCACATCGTGGAGACGGTATTCCGTACGTACGCACGAGTGATGATATCATTCCTATGATCGTGGAATTGTATTGGAGTATATGTATACTATTTCAGAATAAATATCACTTTATAATAGTCATATATAGTCATTATTTACACCATTATACCCATCCAAGTATGGTGGTGGTGGAAAGTAGATTACACCAAGGCGTGGAGACGGTATTCCGTACGTACGCACGCACGGTGATTTCTTTTTCCGTAGGATGGATAGATGGTGAAATAGGGTTGTTTCATAATTATAATAACATATCAGTATATGAGTGATACTGATGTTATTACTTCATAATGAAACCACTAAAGAAGAAGAAGTTGAAGAAGAAATAAAGATGAAATAATCGGTAACGGACATTACCTCTTCTTTGAAGTGCTTCTTTGAGACCTTCTTTTAGGGCACTAAAATTGGTCTTTTAAGAAGACCATGACCTCTAGTATGTCTCTAGGGAAGTGTAGAGGTGAAAGTGGCAGGGTTTGGCCGAGCTTGAAGGCTCAACGTGGTGTGAGGAAGAGGGGGAGGAGGTGTCCTTTTATAAGGGAGGAGAGGGGCACCTTTGGAATAACTAAAACTATTATTTTATTATAAAGTCAAGTTAGGTTTTAAATAGCTCCAAATTGTAATATTTAGAAGATAAGGTGGGGATGGGTCTAAATACTCTCATCCAATATAATGTAGACAAGTTTAGGTTCCTATTTTAACCATATCATTTAGATTTAACATTAAGTTAAATAATTTTACTTTTACCATGTCTTCATGTGTTCTTATACTATAATGTTAATAAACTTACTATAAGCAGCCAAACGAACCCCAAGTTGTTTATTATTAATATATATAACATTAGATAAGTCATTTGGCCTATCCTTAGATTTTTAGGAATAAAATAACAATTAATAATATAATATTTGTTTTAAAAACTATTTTATGTCAATTTTGACACTATTTAGTAATTGATTTTTGTGAAAATCATAACAGAATTATTAGTTCGAACAAAGTTAATTAAATCAATAATAACATGTCATATTAACCTATAAAATTATTGGTATTCATAAAAAGTCTCAAATTACATTTATTTTGGTGTTTATAACATCAATTATGTCAATATTGCATTAATAAGATAATTACTGCATCATCATTGTGTCATAAATAAATTAAATTATTTAATGTATAAAAATTACAAATAAAATACCATTATGTAGGAAAATTTTTTAGCTTTATAATGAATAATTATAGTCTAATTTATCTTATATATAACCCCATATTAAAAATTATTTACTTATTAAACATTGATTTTAATTATTTTAACCCTTCTTTAAATAAATTAATAATCAATGTCCTAATCTAATCCAAGTGGGCCTAAATGGTCATTTTTTTTCCTAAGTTTGTTTTTGGTCGAATTACACTTGTCCAATAAAATTATGACATGTGTTAGGGTAATAATAATATCATCTTTACCCTTAATTACCCTATTTACTTTTAATCGTGGTAAAAAAAGTAAAAAGTTACTATTCACCAAAAAATTATTTTTATCTCATTGAACCACATTTTACTTACTGATATCAACCGTGTCTGTCGGATTTTCGAAATTCCATTCACAGAAGCGGTAAAATTATGTTTTATGCAAAATTCAGTTTTTAACCTACCACTTAGTGGTTTCACTATTCATCAAAAATTGAAAGTTTTCAGAAAAATACCAACATTTCACCTTAGGCTAATTTCGGTATTCCGAATCCAAAAATGAATTCCATTTTGGAAAATAAAATTCACAAAATTTCAAAAAGTAGTTATGACTATTCATAACGGCTAGATTTAATAATCTTTTAATAGCATATCATTGTTTAGTGAAACTCGGTATTGCATACTATGCAAGCTATCGAGGAAGGTCGCGATTTCGTGTAAAGCAATCCAAGCAAGTGTTGTGTAGAAAAAGATTCCTTTGATGATTTATATAACATAAATGTCTCGGGTGTTACATTCTACCCCCCTTAAAATGAATTTCGCCCCTGAAATTCGTCACTTTGTAACAAACAGATGCAGATACCTCTCCCTCATCATATCCTCAAGCTCCCATGTAGCTTCTTCTAATTGGTGGTTCCTAAATAAAACTTTCACCAATCGAGTGGTCTTGTTTCGTAGGACTTTTTAGCTACGATCTATAATCTCTATCGGTTGTTCTTCATAAGAAAGATCTTGCTCCAGTGGTACAACTTCTGAGCTGAGTACATGTGAAGGATCAGGTATTTACTTTCTCAGGAGAGATACATGGAACACATCGTGAACTTGAGAGAGATTTGGTGGAAGCGCCAATCGGTAAGCTACCTTCCCAACACGATCCAGTATTTTGAAAGGACTGATATATCTAGGGCTCAACTTCCCCTTCCTTCCAAATCTCATAACCCTCTTCCAGGGAGATATTCGTAAGAACACTTTATCACCCACTTCAAACTCTAGTTCTTTTCTTCGGTTGTCGGCATAACTTTTCTGACGTCTCTGAGCTGCTCTTATGTGTTCTTGAATAGATCTGACCTTTTCTGCCATTTCATCAATGAGATTAGGTCCTAATTGCTTTCTTTCCCCAACTTCATCCCAGCAAGTTGGAGTCCTGCATTTCTTTCCATAGAGAGCTTCATAAGGAGCCATCTGAATATTGGAGTGAAAGCTATTATTATAAGAAAATTCCACCAAAGGTAGGTGTTGATCCCATCCTCCTTTGAAATCCATAGAGCAAGCTCTCAACATATCTTCTAGGGTTTGAATTGTTCTCTCAGACTGACCGTCTGTCTGAGGATGATAAGCAGTGCTGAAACTCAACTCTGTATCCAGAGTATTCTGAAGACTTCGCCAGAACTTTGAGGTAAATCTCGGATCCCGATCAGATATAATAGAAAGTGGTACTCCATGCAATCTTACCACTTCCTTTACATATATACTGGCAATGTGATGTAGAGATAAATCCTCTCTAATAGCAATGATGTGTGCAGACTTTGTAAGACGATAAACTATGACCCAGATTGCATTATTGCCTTTGGATGTTTTAGGAAGTCCTGTGACAAAGTCCATAGTAATGTTTTACCATTTTTATTCGGATATGGGTAATTGTTGTAACATCCCCTTAGACTTCTGTCTCTCATCTTTAACTTGTTGACAAACCAAGCATCGAGAGACATATTCAGCAACATCTCTTTTCATGCCATCCCACCAGAAGTGCTCATTCAGGTCCCTATACATCTTCGTGCTTCCAGGATGAATAGAGAATGAAGAACTATGAGCCTCATACAGCAGCTCCTTCTTTAATTCGGGGATGGGAGGAACACAAACCCGATTCCTGAACATTATTATCCCATCACAATCAAGGTTGAACTCAGGAACATTTCTCACCTTCTTTTGTAACTCGACATCTTCTTTCTATGCCTCTTTAATCTTCACATGTATTGATGTTTGAACATTCATTTGAGAAAGATAAGATTTTTCCCCTTCCATTATAATTCCAAGATCCATCCTTTGTAAATCCATAAATATTGGATCTTTTGTGATCCTCATCATGGAAAAAATGGCATGGTCTTGTCGACTTAATGCATCTGCCACCTTGTTTGCTTTCCCGGGGTGGTAATGGATTGAGCATTCGTAATCCTTAATCAGCTCCAACCATCTTCTTTGATGCATATTCAGATCCTTTTGTGTGAAAATATACTTTAAACTTTTATGATCAGTATAAATATCACACCATTCACCATAAAGGTAATGCCTCCAAATCTTTAATGCAAAGATTAACACAGCTAACTCCAAATAATGTGTTGGGTAATTTTTCTCATGGATTTTCAACTGTCGTGAGGCATAAGCTATCACCATATCATTTTGCATATGAACACACCCTAATCCCTTATTGGATGAATCACAATGGATCACAAACCTTTCTCCACTACAAGGCAGTGTGAGCACAGGTGCACTGGATAACCTTCTTTTCAACTCCTTGAAATTTTCTCCACATTCTTCCGTCCAGACAAACTTAACTCCTTTCCGAGTCAACATGGTGAGTGGATTAGATAATCGTGAAAAATCTTTCACAAAACGTCGATAATATCCAGCCAAACCAAGAAAACTTCGGATCTCAGTTACTGTTGTTGGTCTCGACAATCTTTCGATAACCTCTGTTTTTGCTGGATCCATAGATATCCCCTCTTTTGAGATTATGTGACCCAAAAATGCAACTTTTTGAAGCCATAATTCACACTTGGTAAATTTGGCATAAATCTTCTCCTTTCTCAGGGTCTTCAATATAATTCTCAAGTGATCTTCATGTTCTTCCTTGCTCTTTGAATAGACAAGAATATCATCTATAAAGACTACCCCAAATTGATCAAGATAGTCTCTAAAGACTCTATTCAACAGATCCATGAAGATAGAAGGGGCATTAGTAAGACCAAATGGAATCACTATAAATTCATAGTGTCCATACCTTGTACGGAAAGCCTTCTTTGGTATATCCTCCCTTTGGACCCTTAATTAATGATACCCTGAACGAAGATCAATCTTGGAAAAGTATTGAGCTTCGCGTAGTTGGTCAAATAGGTCATCAATGCGTGGGAGAGGATATTTGTTCTTGATAGTGATCTTGTTATGTTCTCGATAATCAATGCAGAGTCTCATTGATCCATCTTTCTTCTTAACAAATAGAACAATAGCTCCCCAAGGTGATGCACTAGGTCGTATGAATTCCTTATCAAGATTCACTTGGAGTTGCTTCTTCAATTCCTACAACTCAATTGGGTCCATTCTATAAGGTGTCATTGAAATAGGCAAAGCACCCGGTACGAGTTCTATTGAAAAATCAACTTCACGATTTGGTGGAAGACCCGGTAATTCCTCCGGAAAGACATCATCAAACTCCCGTACAATGGGAATATTCTTAATCGTGAGTTTCTCATCAACCATTTGAGATAAATAACCTTCATTTAGTGGAATCAATACCCATAAAATGGAAAAATTTCCACTAGATGGTTATGTTCATCCTTACATTGATAGATGATCATAGATTGATCAGGAATATGAAATGTGACTTCCCTTATTTGGCAATTGGTATAAGCTCAATATAAAGAAAGCCAATACATGCCAATAATCACATCAAATTCCACTATAGAATGTATCACAAGATTTTCAGGAAGAACTTTCCCACAAACTTCGATCAGAAAAGAATTATAAACTTTTGATGTGACTGTTGTGCCATTAGGTGTTGTCATAGCTAAATCAACATCTAATTGTTGAGGTAATACGGTGATAACCTTTGAAAATTCTTCAGAAATAAAAGAGTGGGTGGATCCAGAATCAAATAAAACATTTTCTTCTTTAGAGTGGATGGTATGTGTACCTTTCACCACATTGTTATCGTACTCCACATCGCTGATAGAAATTGCATGTGGCTTTCCTTTGTGTTTAGCCTTGAGAGTTTGTTGACGTCGTCCATCATCATCAACCCTTGGATTAGGGCATTTATTGTCATAATTCCCCATCTCCTTGCACTTGAAACATTGAAGTGTAGTAGGTTCATTCTGTGTATCCCTTCCTTTGTTTGCATCATTAGACATCTTCTTCCCATCATCGCGGCATTCAAATGCCTGATGACCTTTCTTTCCACATTTGAAACATTTACTTGTCCCTTTAAGACAACTCCCTCCATGTTTCTTTCCACACTTTGAGCTTAAGGGAAAGCTCATCTTCTTTTCAGTGTGCTCTTTGGATTTTCCTTTGAATTCAATTTTCCTCTTCTTATCAAACCCATATGACTGATGGGTTACTCCAATCTCCATCTCGACTTTGAGAGCACATCGAACGATTTCCTCATAGCTATTGAAGTCCCTTATGGCTAACACCCTTCGAAGACTTGGTTTTATGACACTAAAGAATTGATCGATCTTACTCTCAGGTTGGATAATAATACCAGAAGCGTACATTGCAAGTCTTGTAAAATTTTCTTCATAGGTACCAACATATTCATCATCATTTTGCTTTAGTTCAAGAAACTCTTTCACCATCTTTTTTCGGAGAATACGAGCGAAGTAATTATTGAAAAATAAGTTCTTGAACTCGTCCCATTCCATGGACTCAATTTAATCTCTTTGCATCATATTCTTAATAAGATTCCACCATTGATCAGAATTTCCTTCCAAACGATACACTGCTAGGATGAATGTATCATGTTCAGAACATTGAAGAACTGAAAATATCTTTTCAGTAGTACTAATCCATTGTTCATCAACTAATGGGTCAGTAGACCCGCTGAAAGAAGGTGGATGCTGCCTCATGAAGGATTCAACAGAATGTTGCTCCTTCCTTTGCTCGTTTGGAAGTCCAGCATGATTCATAGCTTGAGAAAGTTGTGTGATCATGGCTACAAGATTTTACATTCCAGCTCCCATAACGTTTGGTTGCTCAGGGGGACAATCATTGCATTGCCCGTCACATTCCGCATTAACACGGTTCCTTCGGGTTCCAGCCATTGACTAAAACCAAGAAGAATAGTGCGAGCAACACAAATTATAATAGGAAAACCACAAAATCAAGAATAAAATTTCATACTTAAGGTCTTATCCTAGGTTATTCATGGCCATTTCTAAAACACTAATATTGTGTTCTATGCTTAGACTTATCCTTAGGGTTCTTACTAAGACTTTCACATCCTAGTTTCCAAAGGTTGACTATACCTTTCCTCTGATACCAACTATAACGACCCATACTTTAAATACATTGTTAATACTTAAAAATTTAAGAATAATTATTACAACATATAACAAAACCACGAAAGGACTGTATAAGTATAGTGTCTTTAGAAACTGGGAAACATAAACAACTGGTTCATAAACTATCTACACTGTCTCCCATTTATTTCATCATATCTATAGTACCTTTTGGAATATCTTACTTAATAACCTTCTTCCTGACCTGGGGAAAGAAAACATACAAAAGGGTGAGCTCAAATGCTCAGTAAGGGTAAAAAAAATAAATATCAATCACATCGTATACACAAGCACATAACTTTTGGAAATCTTATCCTGCAAAAGAGATCATAATTTCATTACATGGGATAAATCATGGCAGTGAAATGTAATCATAACATAAAACATGAAAATTTTTGGCATACACACATAATCATAGAGAATCATTTCTTGTTATTCAAGACTCATTTCCAAGAATATCTTAGTGGACAAAGTCCATTTCTGAACCGAGTCACCCTCATTTCAGTCCTGTTTCACTGAACCGGTATAACCTACCGTTCCAGCCATGACTATCTCATGAGATATAAAATATTTACCCAATGCATTGTAGGGAGATATAGGTCCCACCCATCTCATAATGATACCATTCTTATGTGTGCCACAAAATCTTAAAACATACATCATTGCATAACCCATGTAATAAAAATCGGAATCTTAAAAATCGTGACATCATAAAACAATTCATATAAGATAAAGGAATTCATAAAAAATATTTCCATAACAACATAATCAAATCCATTTAATAATAGGGATATAAACATAACCCTTTATTATCTTATATGGAAAATAGTTTTGATAAAACACTTGAACTCCATTCTTGAGGAAAATATCCTTTCTACTTCAAAAAACACTTTTCATTTCTTAACATGTCATAAAATTGTAACTAAAAGTAGTTGATTAAAAATAAACATGAAAACTTGTAAAGGAAGCTTCTTGGAAATAATGTTTTAAAAATATATTCATGCCATATAAGTTAAAAAAAACATTCTTCCCATACTTTTGTCGGAAAAGTCAAAAAAGTACCTCGTACGAAAAATGTCAAAAGATTCCTTTAATATCTTTTACTAAAAACTCACCGAAGTTTAAAATAGGATTTAAAAAATTATAGGTTGATATAAATAATATTATATATTGAGGAAACATGGATGTGGATGATAAAATACACCCCAGTAAATACCAAAGTATAAACAATATCGGGTAGAAATGAGATTGTGATATTTCCCTTACCTTAGGTCCGACTTGCTTTGTAAGTGTCCTAACCTCCTATATAATGATTTAAATAATGTTATTGACTTAATCCAGAATCATACTTATTTTTATGATATCATATATGGTCATATTCTTAGCTTCTTAGTAGTAATATTTCATTGCTACTTGTTATTCGTGTGTTTATACCTTTTTGTTCTTATGCGTGTTTTGTCGAATAAATTCTTATTATCTTCTTTAGTTTATAGATACCTCATTTACAGAATGGTAGTAGTGTAATATATATCATATTCATTCATTCAATTCATTTATATAATCATTATGAAATGAAGATCATGTAGAACGAGTCGCATCACATCGTCGAGACGGTATTCCGTACGTACGCACGAGTGATGATATCGTTCCTATGATCGTGGAATTTTATTGGAGTATATGTATACTATTTCAGAATCAATATCACATTATAATAGTCATATATAGTCATTATTTACACCATTATACCCATCCAAGTAAGGTGGTGGTGGAAAATAGATTACACCACGGCATGGAGACGGTATTCCGTACGTACACACGCGCGGTGAGTTCTTTTTTCGAAGGATGGATAGATGGTGAAATAGGGTTGTTTCATAATTATAACAGCATATTAGTATATGAGTGATACTGATGTTATTACTTCATAATGAAACAACTAAAGAAGAAGAAGTGGAAGAAGAAATAAAGATGAAAGAATCGGTAACAGACATTACCTCTTCTTTGAAGTGATTCTTTGAGACCTTCTTTTAGGGCACTAAAATTGGTCTTTGAAGAAGACCAGGACCTCTAGGATGTCTCTAGGGAAGTGGATAGGAGAAAGTGGCAGGGGTTAGCCGAGCTTGATAGATCAATGTGTTGTGAGGATGAGGGGGGGGAGGTGTCCTTTTATAAGGGAGGAGAGGGGCACCTTTGGAATAACTAAAACTATTATTTTATTATAAAGTCAAGTTCGGTTTTAAATAGCTCCAAATTGATATATTTCGAAGCTAAGGTGGGGATGGGTCGAAATCCTCTCATCCAATAGAATTTAGACAAGTTTAGGTTCCTATTTTAACCTTATCATTTAGACATAACATTAAGTTAAATAATTTTACTTTTACCATGTCTTCTTGTGTTCTTATACTATAATGTTAATAAACTAACTATAAGCAGCCAAAAGAACCCCAAGTTGTTTATTATTAATATATAAAACCATATCTATGTCATTTGGCCGAACCTTATATTTTTAGGAATAAAATAACAATTAATAATATAATATTTGTTTTAAAAACTATTTTATGTCAATTTTGACACTATTTAGTAATTGATTTTTGTGAAAATCATAACAGAATTATTAGTTCGAACCAAGTTAATTAAATCAATAATAACATGTCATTTTAACCTATAAAATTAGTGGTATTCATAAAAAGTCTCAAATTACATTTATTTTGGTGTTTATAACATCAATTATGTAAATATTTCATTAATAAGATAATTACTGCATCATCATTGTGTCATAAATAAATTAAATTATTTAATGTCTAAAAATTACAAATAAAATACAATTATGTAGGAATTTGTTTTAGCTTTCTAATGAATATTTATAGTCTAATTTATCTTATGTATAACTCCATATTAAAAATTATTTACTTATTAATCTTTGATTTTAACTATTTTATCCCTTCTTTAAATAAATTAATAATCAATGTCCTAATCTAATCCAAGTGGGCCTAAATGGTCATATTTTATTCCTAAGTTTGTTTTTGGTCGAATTACACTTGTCCAATAGAATTAGGACATCTTTTAGGGTAATAATAATATCATCTTTATCCTTAACTACCCTATTTACTTTTAACCATGGAAAAAAGTAAAAAGTTACTATTCACCAAAAATTTATTTTTATCTCATTGAACCACATTTTACTTACTGATATCAACCGTGTCTAACGGATTTTCGAAATTCCATTCACAGAAGCGGTAAAATTATGTTTTATGCAAAATTCAGTTTTTAACCTACCACTTAGTGGTTTCACTATTCATAAAAAATTTAAAGTTTTCAGAAAAATACCAAAATTTCACCCTAGGGTAATTTCGGTATTCTGAATCCAAAAATGAATTCCATTTTGAAAAATAAAATTCACAAAATTTCAAAAAGTTGTTATTACTATTCATACCAGTAAGTTTTAATAATATTTTAATATCATACCATTGTTTAGTGAAACTCGGTATTGCGTACGACGCAAGCTATCGAGGAAGGTCGCGATTTCGTGTAAAGAAAGCCAATAAAGTGTTGTGTAGAAAAATATTCCTTTGATGATTTATATAACATAAAAGTCTCGGGTGTTATAGAGGATTCACTTGATGTTGGGCATCATTGATGGACCTTTTGACTTTTATTCTAACTCATCGTCTATGGTTTACTATGAGATTGAGATCCCCATTCTCTCTCATATATAATTTTCTATGAGATTATATATATAGGGTTTCATTTTCCTCTTAAATCCGATTTATCTAGATATTCTATTGTACGTTTTTATCACTACATTCTGGTTTTCAAGGTGTCATAATAGGTATGTATATAGTAACCTCTTCTTGGTATTTTCTAGCATGTTTCATGCCTTTTGTAGATGATAGATAGATTGGGGGTGACATTTTTAGAGTACAATGATACTTGGGTGTATTGACAATGTACAGATTCCAATCATGGAGATCAAGAGAAAGCCATTATTTCCTTTCTTTATTTATATTTGTTGTCAATATGGGACTTCATCTATGGTTGTTCATCTATGTTTACCCTTTACACATTTTTTATTCTCTCTTACAATATTTTATTCCATATATGTTATTACATTCATGTTTTACTCTATATGATACTATATTTTATTATGCCTCATCTAATTTTTTAGAGGCAGTTAGGTACTTGAATACATGTGCATTTGGAAAAGGCCTCTAATTTTATTCTATTCTTTATTGATGCATGTTTCAAAACACTATCCTATTATTAGTGAGAAAGGGGTCTTTGTGGATCAACAATCCATCATCCAGGTAAGCCCCATTGGTTAGATTTGTGACAACTCGATCGACGAGCCATGTTGTCACTAACAATTCTCTTATGAGATTTCATGCTCATCCGACCTATCAAATATGTATTTGTAAGATATATTGATGACCATGATCCATAGACTGGGGATCTCACCCATGATCATTGGGAAATACCAACAAACCAACTATATAAATCTATAGATAGGGTATTTATGTGATATATAGTGTCGTAACACCGATACCAGAAACCCCACTAAGGAAGGATATGATAGAGGATTCCACCCCATACCTCAGTTAGGGATATCCTAAGCTTTTTCCAAAACAGAAACATTTTAAGGGATTACACACCTATGTCACGGATGTTATTACACACTATTCCATGATTAGGATGGACTAGGGGATTACACCCAACTAAATCAGGTATATAATGGGGAAAGGATGATCTCTAATTCAAATCTAAAGAATTATACAATGTGTATATAGGGAACATGTGATGTGTATATCAAATCCTTGACCTCCATCTTTCCATTATCATGTTTCTTTACCCATGCCTATTTATACCTATTCATTCCCATGTACATAGAGTTATACACATATGTATCTATCAGTACCCATGTACATAGCCATGTCTGAGTACTAGGTCACTCATGTGTAATCTTGATGTGCCTGTGTGCCTAGACATATCTATTCCCTTGACTTCCAAGAGTAAATATAGGGAGAACAACATCATATCACATGGTTTCAAATGCATGTCACATGTCATGTGATATTTTAATTCAGGTTATACACTAGTGTCCAATCTAGGTGTTACAGAGTTAATTTTTTCTTTGAGTAAAATCCGTGTTACACATAATTTACAGAATCATACAGTTCCTTCATGTGTTCTCTCCCACAATTACACCCTTCTATCCAACTATTTTTCTTAATATAAATCATGGATATAGTTTTGAACAACCCTCTCCATCACCTCTCTCAATTATCTGGCCTTCAATCAACTATAATCACAAATATTGTCGTGCCAAGTCATCACCACATGTCAAAATGATGATAATCGGGAATCACTAGTACAATATAATCCACATTCAATCATCCTCCATCATCATACCATGATTACACCCATTATAAAAAATTATAAAAGTGGAATCGATAAATAATACCAAATAATAGTATAGCAATGATCAAATATTGGGTATTCATCAAAACACCATCTAAATAAATTTATGCAGATAAGCATGTGAGGAAATGGGGTTGAAAAAGAAAAAACTAAAAAATGAGGAAAGAAAATTGTCCATTTTTGATATGGAGTTTATTTTATGGTATAAGAATTAATAAATAATATTAAACAAATAATATCAATTCCACATAACCAAGGAAGATAAAACCCACACCCACAAAACTTGGTTAAATCACAAATATAAATATCATAGTAATTGATTAACATACATTATGGGATAACCAATGGATAAATCAAACATGTAAAAAACTCCCTACCTTAGGTTTGATCGATCACTAATGAATAAAAAAGATGTGTAATCTTCATTACCATGATTTTTGGATACTATTGTCTAGAAAAATCCTTCATCTTTCTTCATTGTTCACTAAACCACCCTCAAATGCCCTCTATAAATTCTAAGGGTTATGCATATATAGATAATGTATTATATGAGGATGTTTGGATATTTTACCAAAAAGTAATAAAATAAATAAATAATTTTTATTATTTTATAATTTTCTCTAACGACATCTCTTTAAAAAAATTCCCATTGTTGATAAATATTAAGTCATTCTGAGAGTAAATTATATTTATTAGCTCAAAGAATGTAAAAAAATTTCCCTTAAAGTCCATATTTGGGAGTTTTTTTACTTTTTTTTAAACCCAGGTTCTTCTGATATTAATCAATTTATTATTATTTTAAAATCGACAACATTCTCACTGGATGTCTTAATATCATCTAATCATAATGACTACCTCGTGAAATATTTCAAGATATATTCTAAATATATTCTTTGAACAAATACATATGTTAAATTAACAAAACATTAATAATTTTTTCCCTATAATTGAAAAATACTACCTAAAAATATCATGGTACTAAGATTACTTCTAGATCACAATCTCTTAAGTACTCTCCTGATGATTCATGTGCGGCCACCAGACACACACCAAGGAAATATCTCAACCTAGGAGGTTGTTATCCTACCAATCACCAGTCTCTACTGGGTACTCTACAATGGTAGAGTCATCAATGATTTCATACTCACCATATTCAATAACATCTTATGGAACATGCACATACCTCCCCAGTTATGACACATGGAATACATCATATACCTATTTTAACTATAGTGTTAGGGCCCATAATTACAACACCTTTCTGAACAAACATAGTTTCTCGAAAGGGCCAATAAATTATGGATATAACATTCCACCCTAATCAAATATTTATTGTCTGCATCATGGTGAGACAGTCAAGAAGAAAATGGTATCTCACCTAGAACATGTAATTCCTCTTTCGACGATCTATATCGGACTTGAGATGGATTTTTTTACTCATAATTCACTCCTATATGATTTGTAACTTCACTGTTATAGATCACAAAATCTCTAGGACCATGAAATCTAAATCTCATGGATAAGTCCAACATAGAGTAAAACAATAGGGTATCCCATAAAAATCCTCAAATGTTACCATAACGATGGTGGAGTGGTAGAATTTTTCGTACAAAAACTCCATCGTTGGGTGATCCTGCCAACTATGACCAAAGTACACAATGAAATCCTAATCAATTTCATCTAGAACTATAATGGTCTTCTCAATCTTCAAATCATGTTTGGTTTAAATTCCATGATCAAATGTAACTAATTCTCAAAGGCATGTAACCCTCTCTATAGTTGTGACATGACACAAGCATCATGGTGTGAAATTACCATCGATGGAACTATAAGAATGTATAATATAACGTTTATATAGATTAATAACAAGATATCTACTGGAATCTACTCTATTATTTAGATTAATTGGATTGACATGGGGAGTTATTCTATGATCTCCCATAAGGTATCAAATCCCCTAGAAGTATGTGGAAGAACCTCCAAAAAGTTAAAATATATACCATCACACATACACTTTTTCACCTCACGGGGTAGATATAAATTCAGTGGAACTTGGTTTTCAACTGGTAAAAACCGATCCATCCGTAGATAAACTAATCAAAATTCTTCTTCATCCCTAGAAAAAAAAACTGATGTTGGAGATCCTTGTACATCTTTTTCACACCTGTATGTACAACCAAAAAATATTAATTAAACTATCTCATCACCTCTTCATGAAATATAGCTAGAATCATTGTCCATCCTCTGAAAAGGATAATGTGCTCCCTACAATTATAAAATCCATATATTGACATAAAATAGGTATATGATCCTATAAGGTATCATTGTCGATGTCTCAATGATTTTCCACACAATCATGTTGTAGAAGGGGTGGGGTAACATTCATCGACTATAAATATGTTCACCATACATATACAGTATGAGGAAGTGGAATGAAGATAAATTCACATAATCCTTGAACAAAAATAGTGGACAACATCTCCTACTGGGATCATATTCTACTATTTTCACATTATTAGGATTATAGACTATCTAAAACTGATAATATAGGAGGAACTCTACCATATCCATTATCTCAAGTTATCATTCATATAATAGAAGATATTATTGAGAAAATTATCATCATAATGGTTGATAAACCACTCAAAAATAAGGTATTGTCGCCACATATTCAGTGTGAAGACTGCTGCTACCAGTAATAGATCAGGGGTCATGTAGTAATACACATTTAATATAAACTCCTATGACTCATATGCAATCACTACATGAATCTTCCTCAAAAAACAAAAAATTCTTGTCTCTGATGCATTACATAAAACAACATTCTCCAAAACATCCTCTAGAAACCTAAAAATTTGGGTTCAAATTAGTCTCTTCCAAAAATCCTAAAATCCTACATGATACCTTCCATCCACATAAAAGGCTTCACTTCCATTTAAAGGTAGTCAAGTAGGTTGATATATTAGAGAAATTGGCTATTAATTTTTAGTAGCAGCCTACCAATAAATGAAATATCCACACCTCCATTGATGTCTTGGGATGAACCCAGTATAACAATCTCTCTAGATTTTTTGGGTCCCCTTTTACACCTTTTACTAAAGGGACATGTCCCAGAATGTTTTCCTCATGAATCTAGAACTCACACTTCGAGGGATTCCCCTAAAGATAGACATCATATTGCATGTCCTAGACCATATAGAAGTGTATCAGAATATCATCCATTAACTTCAATTACACTATGATATCATTTAATGAATACCACCACTACCTAGTAAAATAATGTCCAATGGATCCAGATCATCAGTCTATGTAACACATCTAGGGTGTTCGTCATGCTGAACGGCTTACCCAAGCTCCCATATGACTATAGTGGAATCAGAATTTTTTCTTTAGTATATTCTCATCTCATACTCTTGTTTTTTAGACTAATTCATATTTTCGTAGGCATTATATATGTAGATATTATTTCTTAAAATATTAATATTCATTTTTTAATAGAAAAAAACTCTGTAGGATTATAATGATTTAGTGTCATTATAAACATGTATAGAAAAAAAACTAGTTTATAGGTGAAATATATCCTCTTCTGATATGTTCTTCATAATAAGAATCCTTCTTGAACAAATGATACACACTAACATTATTCATAACCTAGTGAAAGGTATCTTAAGTGTAACGCCCCGACCCTAGTTACCCAGAGTCGGTGCATTATTACATAACATTGACATGATCACAAGAAAGATCAAATCTCGAAAGACCGATTGGTTTAGTAGCCTTGGAGACACTAGATATATTCATAAGTTTTACATTACATCAAAAAATGAAAAACTACAACAACAACATAATGTCTCCACAGTCCACACTATTATCCCCTCATAATATCCCTGCAGGTCATTCATAACTTATTTCTTCACATCCTGGGAAAAATAAAACATAGAAAAGGGGTGAGCTCAAATGCCCAGTAAGGATAACAATATAGCGGAACATTCAAAAATAATCATAAACATTTAAGGCAATGAATTACTAAAAAAAAGCCTTTTAAACTTGAACTTCAACATAGTATGGAAAACGTAAAATGAAATAATTCCATTTACTTGTTCACATGGATATTCTACTAATCGAATAATCACATGCAATATCAATAACAACTTTCATAATGTTGGAATGCATAATGCAAGACTATAATAACCACATAGCCAAGGCCTCGTGCCAAGACTACAAATAAGATTTTGCCAAGGCCCTGTGCCAAGACACTAGTTTGTCTCATGAGACCTACCGATGCATCGAGGAGATATAGCGGGCTCCACCCATCACATATTAAGTCCAATGCATTCCCATATGAAAAGGTTTAAACATAACATAAACATTTGTATTAAAACTAGCATACGAAATGTCAATACTTTCATCAAAAACCATTAATGGTATAAAAATAGAACATCCACAGTCAAACAAATCACAAAAGCTTCAATATAATATAGAAGTTTTGTATCATAACAAATCAACTTTAAATAAGCGTAAAATCCATCAAAGGATGTTGACATAGATGAAATCAAAATTCTTTTTAAAGAAATATCTCTTTTTATTTTGAAATCATTTAAGATCCATATAAAATAAAACATTTTCATTGAAAATATTCTTATAACCTTGTAAGGGATGCTTTGAAGATTTTATAATGGTGGAAAATAGCCGCACCCGCCGTATAAGTTAAAAAATTTTTTTTACCTTAATTCTGTCGAAAAGGTTAAAAAGGACCTTGTTTTCAAAATGACGGAAAGATTCCTTTATAAACCACTTATAAAAGTCTAAAAGGGTATACATGACTTTAACTCATATTCTAGTAAATAGTAAAAATGTTTTGAAATACATTTTTAAGAAACATGGATGTGGATGATAAAGAGATCCCAGTAGATTATTACATATAAACAACCTTGGATAATAAAGAGATTGTGAAATAAACCTTACTAATTTGGTAACATATGAAACATACAACCCATAAAAGAGGTATCATACAATGAATATGTAAATACACATAAAATACAGTGTATTACACAACAAATATAATTATGGGTAGTACATACACCACACAAAAGGTGATGGTGGCAATATGGCATGAATCTCACGGGAATAAGGAGTGAGATGAAAACCCCTTACCTTGTACTTTTCCTTGGTTGGGGTAGGTTAACCTACTGTATAATGGTGAAATAATTGTTATTAAATTATACAAGAATAATATAAATTAATATGATATCATATATGATCTTTTAATATTGATTTGATAATAATATCTTAGTATTATCGTTGTTTTGGGTGTTAACTTACTTGTTTTTTCATTTATATGTTTTGTTACGTAAGCCATGTTTGTATTGGACAGGTTGTATATTATTCATCTACAGAATGATATCAAGTCCTTAAACATCATTTTTAAATTATCAAATGATTATTATACTTGAATGAATACGATGGAGAATGAATATTATCGCGTTCGTGGAGACGGTAGTCCGTACGTACGCACGAGCGAAAATATCATTCTTTTGATATTAAAATAATATATAAATGGATGGTATATCATATATACAGAATAATTAACATGTTATATTTATTATTTACATGAGTTACATATCATTATTATACCCATCCAAATAATAATATATTGAATAACAATTACACCACGCCGTGGAGATGGTAAGCCGTACGTACGCACGTATGGTGACATGTTATTCAAAGGGTGGATAGAATACTGAATATGGTTGTACCATATTTATAATAACATCACAGTATATGTGAGATACTGGAGTTATTATTTTATAATGGAATGAACAAAGAAAGAAGAAGTGGAATAAGAAAGGAACTTGAAAAGGGGTGGTGAAAACATTACCTCTTCTTCGGGTTCTTCCTTTTGATTTGATCAAAAGGGCTCCTTAGGTTGGCTTTATGATCAAACTAAGGCCTCTAGGTTGTAGTTAGGGAAGTTGGGAGAGTATTTGGGAAGAGTTTGGCCGATCCAAAAGGCTTTGAAGGTGTGAAGAAATGAGAAGGAGGAGTGCCCTTTTATAAGAGGGGTGAGGGGCACCTTTGGAAAAGCTAGAAATATTAATTTATAATAAATTCATATTCGGTTTCTAATATCTCCAAAGTTGATTATTCAAAGGTTAAGGTGGGTATGGGTCGAAAAAAACTCAACCAATAGAATTTAGACAGGTTTGGGTACTTATATTAACCTTATCATTAAGAATTAACTATAAGTTAATTAGTTTCACTTTTACAATGTCTCTTTGTATTTTTTTATAATATGGTTAATAAACATACTATATACATCCAAGAGACCCCCATGTGGTCCATTAATGATGAACGTATCATGATATAAGTCTCTTGGCAGAACATTAGATTTTTAGGATTTTAATATCAATTAATAATATAATATTTGTTTTATGAACACTTTTATGTCAATTTTGACACTATTCAATAGTTGATTTTTTTGCAATTTTCTAACAGATTGATTACTTAGAAAAAAGTAAATTAAATCACTCCTAATATATCATATTATCCTATAAAATTAGTTTAATTCATTAAAAGGTTCATATTATATTTATTTGTGTATTTATAATATCAATTAATTTAATATTTCACTATTTTAGTAATTAATGCATCATCATTGTGTCATAAATAAAATAAATTATTTAATGTATAAAAATTATAAATAAAATATCATTATGTAGGAAATATTTTTATCGTTCTAATTAGTATTTATAATCTAAAATCCAACATATATAACCTTATCTAATAATTGTTTTTCTAAAATATATATGCTTGTGTCATTTTTGTATTCATTTTAACTTAATTAAAATAAAGTGTCCCTATCACCTACAAGTGGCACCAGGGGGTCCCAAAATCGACCCAAAGATGCCTATGGTCGGAAATGTATCAACCAATAAGGATAGGACACGTTTTAGGGTAATTTAGTATTATTATAATATTATTTTTTAACCCTTATTTACCGGATTTACCCTTAACCATGGTAAATAAAATATTTACCGCAGTAATTATTCAAAATGCCTAAAAATAAAAGTTACCTATTTACACAATTTGAACATCCTGATTCCAAATATGGAATCCATTTTTCTAAATTCAAAACACAGAAGTGGCAGAAATTAATTTAAAATTAATTCCCGCTGTCAAAACAAAAAGCGTGTTTTTAAGAGATAATAACTTTCAAAAGATTGACACTTGTTTATGTTCGGTTTAATTTTAAAATTATGTCCAATGACCAAAATTATATTAAATGGTAAAAATATATTATAAATATACTTTAAAACCACTCAAATTCATAATTTATCACTATTAATTATTTTATTAAAAAATATGTTTTTAATTACAATTTAGTAATTTTTACTATTCATCAAAATATGAAAGTTATCCGAAAAGTACCAAAATTTCACCTTAGGCTAAATTCGATATTCTGAATCCAGAAATGAAGTTCATTTTGAAATATAAAATATATATAATTTCAAAAAGTAGGTATTACTAATCATAACAGCTAGTTTGATTGGTTATGGTGTGTTAGAACCCGGGGTTGCGTTCAATACACGCTAGCGTACCGTGGAAGTTTGGGATGTTTCATTTTAAATTTTTGATGTCCCCATTTAGTAAAAAAGTTTAAAATATAGTATTTAAAAAGGGTTCACTATTAAAAGTTGATAAAAGTGAAAAACTGAAAATGAATTTGTTCTTGCATTATATCTAAGAAAATCATAATATGGATTCTAAAATTATAAGGATTATATAAACTTTAAAATTTATCTAATACTATTCATAACCTCTTTTGAACGATTTGTTTGGTAAGTCATGGTGTGCTTGAACTTGGTGTTGCATGTAGTGAAAGTTATTGAATTATTTTGAAGAAATAAGACACTATGAAATCTTGGGGTGTTACATTCTCCTCTCCTTCAATAAATTGCGTCCTCGCAATTTGAAATTGTTCTTTGAAAATAAAAGGTTGAAAATAGAAAATATATCTTTTTGGGAAAACCCACATCGGAAATTAGTTTACTAAAATTTAGTCTTAATATGAGGAAAAGTGAAATGAAAGGGTCACCACCAAATTATGATCTCGATTAGGAGAACATTGGTGGAAATTAGAGACATATAATTGGAGGAAAAACCTAAATATTTATAGGTAGTGATTAAGGTACAAACATGTGTAAAATTGAGGTCCTTAAATTCATCAATCTATGATGATTTGAAATACCATTGGTTCAACAAAACATAGGGTATTAAGATAACACATTTTTGACGTTTCAAAATATCTTAGTTGAAATCCCACATCAAAAAATGAATTAATGAGGCCTATATTTAAAATAAAGTGTGGAAAGTATGAAGATTACCGAAAATAACACATTGTAGGGTTCCATGTAGGAAAATATGGATATGGAAGAGAAATCTAACCATCAATTATCTGATGGAGAGTGGTAGAGAACATGGCTATGAAAAGGCCAACAATCCCAAAGCCATAAATTAGTGATGATTTAAGGTAAAATCTAGGACACCATTTTTGTTCTAAGTTCATTTTATTAATATTGAGGAATTCATTTATGAGATTGGCTATGATCATAAGGAGATATACTTACTTTATTATTATAGTTTTATCCATTAATAAATTTCTACCACAAACTCATCTTTCCCTCAAAAAGATAATAGAACGTAAAAAAATTTCTATTTATACTATTCGTATAGGGTTCCAAAATAAATGAATTTATAATTCAACTACCAGATCTTTTAAAAAAAACTACATTATTTAATCCAGGACATCTCGTGGGCTAGTGGTAGGTTATACACCCTTTTTGCCCTTCGGTTGTGGGTTCAAGTCTCGTGGCCTTGTCGGACGTGACGGGTTGCCGCCCGACCTCTGGGATTTCCTTTTATGGAAATCCAAAATAATCCAAACTAGATCTATCCAAAATAAATCAGTCCAGAATTTATAAGAAAGGTAAACACGATGAAGATCCTTTTTTTTGGCACGTAATAACATGTGATCACCTTCATCATGTATTCTTTTAAAACACTGCAACATCCTGAATTATAATAAAACCTTATTAATTACAGTCATGATCCCTTATTCCTTATATAATAATAGATATACTCCTTCAATCCAAAAATGTTGTAAACCCCAACAATGATGGAATATACAAATCATTAATCAACTTTAAGGTAGTCAAGAATATCCAATATAATTTATCCAAATCAATCATGTATTATTCTAAAATCACTACCTCGGTATCAGAATAATATTATGGTTTATCTTTCTCTCAACTATATATTTTCCAATAATTTAACATGCTATTGAGTCACTTTTCTTTGTTTCATACAATCTCAAGTCCTTAATGAAATAGTACTGCAGTACAATCCTTATATACTCCATAATTATTATAACAAGTACATTGTTGATACAACATTCAATTGACATAATCAAAATAAGAACTCTAATCATTCCTGTTCATCTGTGGTAGTATCATAACATGATTATTATCCAATAGCATCATTTGCGGCATAGTCTGATGACTGGGACATAGGTTCACGTAGTGTCCAAACTCCTTGCAAATGAAGCATTGTACATTTGAAACCATTTTCTTACCCTTGCAGTCACGTACTTTGTGCCCTTTTCCTCCACACTTATAACAATCTCCCATTCCTTTCAGGAAAGTTCCAGGGTGTTTCTTTCCACAGTTACCACATATGGGAAAATTATTCTTTTCCCTTTTCCCATTATCCATCTTTGTCTCTTCCTTCCTTTTTTTTCTCTTTCTCCCCTTCAAAGCCATAGGACTCAGTGAACTCTTTACTTATCTTATCAACACATCATATTATTTATTCATATAATGATAATACATGTGAAACTATTTCTCTTATAAATTATGTCTTAAGTCCATGAAAGATATGATCCGTCCTTCTCTTTGGATCATGTGCATTTCTAGAGTTCTCATTCCTTCTTCTGGGCGCCATTTCTAAACAGTGGCATACAATATATTAGTTTATGAATAACAATACCTAATCCCAAACTTGTAAAACACATAACATAAATTAAATAGTTTACGGATACAATCCATAATCATAAAAATGTTTTCTTTGAGGAAGTATATACTCATAAACCCTTCATAATGATTTTTAAAGAAAATGAGAGTTATCCTAAGCATATCCCCTGGGAGTGTCGTAACCAAGAGTGCAGCAAAGCCCGTTGTCGTGCACCAGTTCCCATTCGAGTCTAGCTCAAAGCGGTGTTTTCGGGTTTTACCTCTAGGTACATCTGTGCCAGAGCCGCCACTACCTACTTGTATCCAGACAGGGATGTATTGCTCGGAAAACTCACAAAATCTATACAATACCAAAATTCTAGGAAGTTCTTCTATACTAATCCTCAAAGTTCATCTTAGGTCTACGTGCCCTAATCAGATTTTATCTAAATATAGCTTCCAAGGTTTGTACTAAACTTTCTCTGATACCAACTGTAACGCCCCGACCCTAGTTACCCAGAGTTGGTGCATTATTACATAACATTGGCATGATCACACAAAAGATCAAATCTCGAAAGACCGATTGGTTTAGTAGCCTTGGAAACCCTAGATATATTCATAAGTTTTACATTACATCATAAAATGAAAAACTACTACAACAACATAATGTCTCCACAGTCCACACTATTATCCCCTCATAATATCCTTGCAGGTCATTCATAACTTACTTCTTCACATCCTGGGAAAAATAAAACACAGAAAAGGGGTGAGCTCAAATGCCCAGTATGGATAACAATATAGAGGAACATTCAAAAATTATCATAAACATTTAAGGCAATGAATTACTAAAACAAAATACTTTTAAACTTGAACTTCAACATAGTATGGAAAAAGTAAAATGAAATAATGCCATTTACTTGTTCACATGGATATTCTTCTAATCAAATAATCACATTCAATATCAATAACCACTTTCATAATGTTGTAATGCATAATGCCAGACTATCATAACCACATAGCCAAGGCCTCGTGCCAAGACTACAAATAAGATTTTGCCAAGGCCTTGTGCCAAGACACTAGTTTGTCTAATGAGACCTACCGATGCATCGAGGAGCTATAGCGGGCTCCACCCGTTACATATTAAGTCCAATGCATTCCCATATTAAAAGGTTTAAACATAACATAAACATTCGTATTAAAAATAGCATACGAAATGTCAATACTTTCATCATAAACCATGAATGGTATAAGAATAGAACATACACAGTCAAACAAATCACAAAACCTTCAATATAATATATATGTTTTGTATCATAACAAATCAACTTTAAATAAGCGTAAAATCCATCAAAGGATGTTGACATAGATGAAATCAAAATTCTTTTTAAAGAAATATCTCTTTTTATTTTGAAGTCATTTAGGATCCATATAAAATAAAAAAATTTCTTTGAAAATATTCTTATAATCTTGTAAGGGAAGCTTTGAAGATTTTATAACGCCGGAAAATAGCCGCACCCGCCGTATAAGTTAAAAAAACATTCTTACATTAATTCTGTCTAAAAGGTTAAAAAGGACCTTGTTTTGAAAACGACGGAAATATTCCTTTATAAACCACTTATAAAAGTCAAAAAGGGTATAAATGACTTTAACTCATATTCTAGTAAATAGTAAAAATGTTTTGAAATACATTTTTAAGAAACATGGATGTGGATGATAAAGAGATCCCAGTAGATTATTACATATAAACAACCTCGGATAATGAAGAGATTGTGAAATAACCCTTACCAATTTGGTAACTTATGAAACATACAACCCATGAAAGAGGTATCATACAATGAATATGTAAATACACATAAATTAGAGTGTATTACACAAAGAATATAATTATGGGCAGTACATACACCACACAAAAGGTGATGGTGGCAATATGGCATGAATCTCACGGGAATAAGGAATGAGATGAAAACCCCGTACCGTGTACTTTTCCTTGGTTGGGGTAGGTTAACCTCCTGTATAATGGTGAAATAATTGTTATTAAATTATACAAGAATCATATACATTAATATGATATCATATATGATCTTTTAATATTGATTTGATAATAATATCTTAGTATTATCGTTGTTTCGGGTGTTAACTTACTTGTTTTCTTTTATATGTTTTGTTACGTAAGACATGTTTGTAATGGATAGGTTGTATATTATTCATCTACAGAATGATATCAAGTCCTTAAACATCATTTTTAAATTATCAAATGATAATTATACTTGAATGGATACGATGGAGAATGAATCTTATCGCGTTCGTGGAGACGGTAGTCCGTACGTACGCACGAGCGAAAATATCATTCTTTTGATATTAAAATAATATATAAATGGATGTTATATCATATATACAGAATAATTAACATTTTATATTTATTATTTACAGGAGTTACATATCATTATTAAACTCATCCAAATAATAATATATTGAATAACAATTACACCACGACGTGGAGACGGTAAGCCGTACGTACGCACGTATGGTGACATGTTATTCAAAGGGTGGATAGAATAATGAATATGGCTGTACCATATTTATAATAACATCACAGTATATGTGAGATACTGGTGTTATTATTTTATAATGGTAATAACAAAGAAAGAAAAAGTGGAAGAAGAAAGGAACTTGAAAAGGGGTGGTGAAAACATTACCTCTTCTTCGGGTTCTTCCTTTTGATTTGATCAAAATGGCTCCATTGGTTGGCTTTCTGATCAAAATAAGGCATCTAGGTTGTAGTGAGGGAAGTTGTGAGAGTATTTGGGCAGATTTTGGCAAAACCAAAAGGCTTTGAAGGTGTGAAGAATTGAGAAGGAGGAGTGCCCTTTTATAAGAGGGGTGAGGGGCACCTTTTGAAAAGCTAGAAATATTAATTTATAATAAATTCATATTCGATTTCTAATGGCTCCAAAGTTGATTATTAAAAGGTTAAGGTGGGTATGGGTCGAAAAAAACTCAACCAATATAATTTAGACAGGGTTGGGTACTTATATTAACCTTATCTTTAAGTATTAACTCTAAGTTATTTAGTTTCACTTTTACAATGTCTCTTTGTATTTTTTTATATAATGGTTAATAAACATACTATATATATCCAAGAGACCCCCAAGTGGTCCATTAATGATGAAATTATCATGATATAAGTCTCTTGGCCGATCATTATATTTTTAGGAATTTAATATCAATTAATAATATAATATTTGTTTTAAGAACTCTTTTATGTCAATTTTGACACTATTCAACAGTTGGTTTTTTTGAAACTCATAAAAGATTGATTACTTCGAAAAAAGTAAATTAAATCAATCCTAATATATCATATTATCCTAGAAAATTATTTTAATTCATTAAAATGTTAATATTATATTTATTTGGGTATTTATAATATCAATTAATTTAATTTTTCACTATTTTAGTAATTAATGCATCATCATTGTGTCATAAATAAAATAAATTATTTAATGTCTAAAAATTATAAATAAAATATCATTATGTAGGAAATCTTTTTATATTTCTAATGAATATTTATAATCTAAAATCCAACATATATAACCCTATGTAATAATTGTTTTTATAAAAGATATATGCTTGTGTCATTTTTGTATTCATTTTAACTTAATTAAAATAAAGTGTCCCTGTCACCTACAAGTGGCACCATGGGGTCCCAAAATCGACCCAAAGATGCCTATGGTCGAACATTTATCAACCAATAAGGCTAGGAAACGTTTTAGGTTAATTTATTATTATTATAATATTATTTTTTTAACCCTTATTTACCGGATTTACCCTTAACCATGGTAAATAAAATATTTACCGCAGTAATTATTCAAAATGTCTAAAAATAAAAGTTACCTATTTACACAATTTGAACATCCTGATTCCAAATATGGAATCCATTTTTCTAAATTCAAAACACAGAAGTGGCAGAAATTAATTTAAAATTAATTCCCGCTGTCAAAACAAAAAGCGTGTTTTTAAGAGATAATAACTATCAAAAGATTGACACTTGTTTATGTTCGGTTTAATTGTAAAATTATGTCCAATGAACAAAATTATATTAAATGGTAAAGATATATTATAAATATAATTTAAAACCACTCAAATTCATAATTTATCACTATTAATTATTTTGATTAAAAAAGTTGTTTTTAATTACAATTTAGTAATTTTCACTATTCATCAAAATATGAAAGTTATCCGAAAGTACCAAAATATCACCTTAGGCTAAATTAGATATTCCGAATCCAGAAATGAAGTTCATTTTGAAATATAAAATATATATAATTTCAAAAATTAGGTATTACTAATCATAACAGCTAGTTTGATTGGTTATGGTGTGTTAGAACTCGGTGTTGCGTTCAACACACGCTAGCGTACTGTAGAAGCTTGGGATGTTTCATTTTAAATTTTTGATGTCCCCAATTAGTCAAAAAGCATAAAATATAGTATTTAAAAAGGGTTCACTATTAAAAGTTGATTAAAGTGCAAAACTGAAAATGAATTTGTTCTTGCATTATATCTATGAAACTCATAATATGGATTCTAAAATTATAAGGATTATATAAACTTTAAAATTTATCTAATACTATTCATAACCTCTTTTGAACGGCTTGTTTGGTAAGTCATGGTGTGCTTGAACTTGGTGTTGCATGTAGTGAAAGTTATTGAATTATTTTGAAGAAATAACACACTATGAAATATTGGGGTGTTACATTAAGAAATAGTGAGATCAAATGTTCAATTATGGTAAAAAATAAAGATATATAAACATTACATGGGTATATGTTTATAAGAACATGAGAAACATATTGTAAAACCATACCATGAATGTCATAGATTATAAACCTAATTCAAGGTAGAAATTTTTCTAGATTATAATAAATAAATCATAATGTAATGAAATAGTATAAAACCTGATTGAATAAAATGGGAATAGGACATAGAATTGTGATATGCAGATAATCGGGAAATATTGTAAACATTTTTAAATAGAGAGAGGCACACCCATTATGTTAAGAACATGAAATTATTCTCCCTCATGAAATTATGGAAATGAATGCCATTCCTTGAAATGAATTTGGGATATGAAATAAGGTCACTGAATAACCCTATAGACTTGAATGAAATTCCACACATTTTATTACAAACATGAATGTTTGACCAAACATAATATTATGTAATTAAAAGTAGGACAACACATAACAATATGGACTTGAATGATGGTCCACACTTAACAATTCATACATGAAATCTGGTTCACCCATTAAATAATTTACTCATGACTTATCCATAATTTTTTAATGCCCTTGGAAGAGATATAGGTTCCACCCATCACATAATTAATATAATTCATATGTGGGCCACACGATAATAAAATATTCATCCAATAAAATGTAGTGAAATGAAATTATTTTCATAAACATTTAATCATATCATAACCCATGGAAGTCGAACGAGTTTCGTAAATATAACATAATCTTAAAAATAAACCATTAAATGAAAGAATAATATCAGTATTTATGATTTGTATCAACATAAAAGCATATGTAACCTCAAATGATGTCATATGAGATGGAATTTTTTTGAAAGATAAAATCAATCAACGGTTGAAGAAAATATCTTTTCCCCTTTGAAAAATAAGATTTTAAAATATAAAACATTTTTCTAATAATACTCAGCGAATATAACCTTTTAAACTTATAACAGATGATTTATAAATCATTTAAATCAGTTTTTTTTGAGAAAAATCCATTGCAAATTGAAAATTAATTTTTTAAAAATAAAAATTTTTTAAAATTAATAATACATTTATTTAAAAATAACCTTTAATAATAAAAAATTAATAATTAAGTAATTTAATGATCATAATGGTATATAACTATATTCCTGTATTACATGGTTAAAAATAATGAGTCCTTTCACATTTTTAGTACAGAGTCAAAAGCACATCATTTATAAAAGGAAAACAAGATTCCTTTTAAATGATTTTATAAATCATAAATCATGGGTATTAATTTTTTTGAACAATGATTGTATAATATTAGAAATTTTATTTACAACATTTCTAGTGAACATGGACATGGAACAAAGGGGGTTTTTGTAACAAAAAGATAAATAAAGTGATTTTTTCTTGAAAAAATATTTTTGATGTCTTAATTACTGAAGGAAAATAAAATGAATTAAACACATTTATCATAAAAAAAATATTTGAATTAAATTATTTGTTTTTATTAAATATATATCATAATATATCATCATCATAATCGCAATCCTAAATAATCCTGATAAATAGTGAGACTATATCATAAAATTATTACCACTTTGGTAACATTATAATCATATTCCATATGAAATAATAATATGAATAAAAAAAATTATATATAAATATAAAAAGATAATTCATGATATAAACTATCATTTGTCTAGTATATAATACTATTAAAATAATATAGGGGATGATAATAAATTCTTTCTCAAAGAAGTCGATTTGAGATAAAATCTTATACCTTAAATCTTAAATTACTTTGTACAGGTTTGAAACTCGTGTACAATAAACATTTGTTTGTAATACATATATTATATTACCACATATATATAAAATAAAATATATATTTTTACTTATGAGCTTTTATTACCCATTTAATAACAATTCCATGTTAAAATTGCATTTAATCTAATAATTTCTTTGTTTTCATGTATGATTTGGTTTTTTATTTTTGATAATTTTAGAATGATGATGGTTCCATCATCTAAAAAATTATCAAAATGATTATAATATCATATAAATTCCTTATATATGTATTTATTGTAATCCATAAATGTAATAGATTGATATTTAGTTAAGACAGTCATGGGGACATTAGGTCATATATACGAATGAACATTGTTTCCATTTTCTTGATGTATAGACTGAAAGGATGTTAAATAATATATCACCTTTACTGATTCATTATTGTTTTATATATATTACATATATTCAATATATTTTTCCTTATTAAATTTCATGTAAAGCGTATGTGAAAAATAAATCACATCAATCCGTGAGGTGGTAGTCTGTCACACACACGAGTGACGTTATCACATTCCAACAGAATAAAATGTAAGAAGTTATATGTTATATAAAAATTAATTAAGTTTAATTTTGTTAATAATAACATATATATAATTTTAATATATCATCATATCCACCCATTAAAGGAGATGATGGAAATTGAGTTCCATTGGTTCACAAGCCAGTACTATGTCATACACATGATCGACGATTTTGTTTCCCATTTAATGGAGTATTCTATTGATGATAATTATTACATAAACAAAATATAATATAATTATATGGTGGAAACCATTTTTATTATACTTTAATTATTTTTACATCAATATAGGTGGTGATATAAAAAGTGAAAATAAAGAGCTTAGTGAATAAAGTTACATTCACATAGAACAAACTCCTTTGGATATCGTATTAATGACCCTAGGGATGGTTTTATGCGATGAAAATAAGATATTTAAAATGTATAGGGATTATATAGTGTGATTATTTTAGGGTTTTATTATGAAAAATTGGTTAATGGGGTGGAGACGTAATGGGATGAACTTACCTATTATAATTGAAGAGGTGTTGTATTTTTGTTAATACCCACAAACTATTCAACAATGGGAATTACCTAAAACTACATGTTCCTCGAAAATTGTTATATAATGGTTTTGAGGGACGATATGACGTAGAAAACCCTTTAGAACAAAAAAACATGTTTTAAATATCTCAATCAATAGTCTCTATTTTTTTCTCATATTTACCATTATAATTTTCACCAATGTAGTTTTTTGTTTTTTATTTACCTAAGTAATTTTTCAATTATGATAAAAATATGATATTTATTAAATATTTTAGATGAGTAATTATAAATATTAAATAAAAATTTATTCATTCATGATCATCTGTCTGTTAAAAATTAATTTTAACACATGAATATCTAACGGGAAAAACATTGTTTTGACCTTAACTACAATAATTAATTTATATAATTTATACAATTATTCATGGAAATGATAATTTTCCTTATTTTATAACATAAGTTATTCTAATTAAAAAAATATAATTTATTTTATTAAATTAATTTAATAGAAGAGGAAAATATTAATTTAAAATAAAACCCACTAAGGTGACAAAAAATGGTCTTCTGAAGATAAAGTATTAATATGTATAAAAAGTGTTATTATCAAAATTTTAATTTTAAATTGCTTCTAAGGATCTAAATTGTAATAATAAATATATAATTAAACTAATTTTTCTTTTAAAACCATCATAAAATAAAATAAATACTGTAAAGTATTTAAATTGAAAGTTTGTTTTTAATAAAAAACAACATTTTTTTGTACATAAAAAATTTAATCATTATAGGGAAGTATAAAAAATTTAATAAAATGAAATTTTGATATATAGATTTAGAAAATTATTTTAATTTTTTCATATATATTTTCTAAATGTATAAAAATTATTTTTTTTATTTTTTCACAACAAAAATAATCATTTTATTTGATAAAATAGTATTTTTGTAACATATAATGATTTTTATAAAAACATAAGTACTTTTTTATAAATATTATTTATTTAAATAAAAAAAGTATAATTATTTTTTATAATTTATATATTCCTATTCATACATTGAATTTTAATGTCTAGGTTGAAATTGTCACATTTGAATAATAATATTAATTTTATATCGCGGTTTATTAAAACTAGGTGTCATGTGTAACACAATATATCAAATAAATTAAACTTATTCATGAAGAATATTTTATAAAATATAATCGTTTTAAATTATATCCTAATAAAATGAATTTACTCTTCCAAATTTCATCACATTTGTATAAAAAACCGTTGATACTTATTCCTCATTACATCCCTGTGTTTCTATGTAGATTCCTCAAGGTTGTGGTTTTTCCCACAATAATTTGAACCATAGATTGGTCTTGTTTCATAGCACATTACTACAATGAACTAGAATATCCACTACATGTTCCACATGATAAAGATCCTTATATAGTGGTTTGACCATAGATTTAATCATATGTTATTGATCACGTATATAATTACTTAAGAGAGATAAATGGAACACATTTTGAACCTGAGATAGGTTCGGTGGAAGCACCAAATGATAAAAATTCATCCTGATACGATGAATAATTTCAATGGAAATGATATACATTAGGTTTATTTTTTACTTTTTTTCAAATCTCATTACATTCATCCTAGGGGATGTTTTTTTAAATACGTTGTCACCAATTTGAATTCTAGATCACTTTAATGATTATAAAAATAACATTTCTACCAATATTTGCCTCCCAAGTGTGATGTTAAATGGATCTAACTATCTATTTCATTTCATTATCTTTATGGGGTCCCAATATCTTTCATTCTCCAACTTGATCCTAGTATATTGGGGTTCTACACTTCTTTCAATACAAGGATTCATAAGTTGTCATCTAAATGCTCAAGTGAAATCTAGTGTTTTACGAAAACTCGACCATATGATGTTATTGATACTAACATCATTTAAAATATAAATAACAAGATCTCAACATATACTCTATGGTATGAATTATTCTCTCAGACTTATCATCTATTAATGGATTATACATATTTTTGATACTCAGTTCTATATCAAGATATTTATAAAGAAATCTCATAAACATTGATGTGAACCTCAAATACAAATCAGATATAATAGAATCTAGTAATACCTGAAACCATACCACTTCATTAAATCATATCTTGACAAGATGGTCCATATAAAAGAATTCTTAGATAGATATGATTTTTTTTAACAATTTTACGTGACCAAATATAGACCATATAGCATTGTACCCTTTAAATATTTTTGGCTGTCTGATTAAGAAATGAATGGTGATGTTTTCCCATTTACATTATAGTATGTCTAATTCTTATAACATCCCCTTAAATTTTTTTCTCTAAATCCTAAAATTCTATAACAAAAATCATCAACATAAATATTTAGTAATATCTTTCTTCTTGTTATGCCACAAGAAATTTTATTTCCTGTAGTATAGTGGTCTGAGATATAATCTTGTCACCCATGGATTGTGGGTTCAAGCCCTAATGACTTACCAAATGTGAAATGGTTTTTCCAAACATGTGTGTTATCTATTTTTAAATCTATATTAATATAACTCTTATAACATCCCCAACATGAAATGACCTATAATTTAATCAACATTAAAGATAATATTAACCAAAAGGGTTACTAATACCTTTTAAATTATATAAAAAACATGTAATGGAATTTATCATAAAATATATTCTCAATGAAACATGTATAAAACAAAAGGACTTTAATTTCATAAATGTTTCCCAAAATATAATTAATATTGATCAAAAACTATTAAATAAAACCTAAAAGGGGTGTTGAATACATTGATCATATGATAATCCATAAACATATAAATAGGTGATCGTATTGGTAACTCTTAAGTGAATCATATATGGGGACATATATACTTCCAAAAGATATTTCAGCCATTATTTCCAAAATAACATATGATCATAGTAAAAAAATTCCATTATGATCATGGGTTCATTATTTCACTAATAGAATATCATATGTGGTTTCATTAATCTTAAATCCAGGTATAGGGATATAATCAATATTCATAATCACATTAAATAATAATAATTTATTAACAATAATATTATCATAGGGATAATTCATTTAAAAATCCAAAATTAAATTCCCAACTCTATAGTGTAGGGTAAGTGTAATCTATTAATCTTGATTCACTCTAGCTATACTAATTTCACAATCTTTTTTGTTATCCTTTATATATATAGTTTTTGGAACCTGTTTATCATTATTATCCCACATATTAGGGAATTGATTTTCATAATGACAAAAATCATTTTACTTGAGGAATTGGAGTGTGATTTCTTTATTTTATAGTTTTATCACTTCAGTTAAATAATTATCTATCATCTACGCATCACATTGGAACTCATCCACTCGATCACCTTCCATTCCATACATAAAACATATAATTATCCCCGTCTAGAAATTTTCATCATGTTTCTCTCCAAAATTGAGCATGAAAAAAATTAATATTCTTCTATAAAGGGTTTTTAGTGTATCCTTTGAATTCCATTTTTATTTTATTTCCAAACCAATGAAATTTATTGGAAAATTCATTCCATATTTCCACCGTGATTTCAAATAGAGTGATTTTTTATAGCTACTATAGTTCCTTATGGATAAATCCTTTTGGATACTTGGTTTCAAGCTACCAATGAAACGATTAACCTTACTTTAAGGTTAGATTATAATACAATTTATGTATCTAAAAAGTCTTGTAAAATTCACCTCTTAGGTACCAATTATTTCATCATCATTCATCATTAAATAAAATAATTATATATCATTTTTTAAAAATAATATAAATAATTTATGTATTGAAAAACCATTTCATAAAATTTTATCATTCCATGGAGTCAATTTCATTTTGTAGGCTCATATTATAGGTTAGAGTTACCCTTTGATTTCCATCACATTCCAAATGATATAAATCCAATATAACTTTTTCATGTTTTAAATAATGGATAATTATAAATATCTTTTTAGTTGTACTAATCCATATCGTAGAAACTATTAGATTAGTATAAATATTAAAATAATTTGTTTATGTTTCCTTATAAAGGAATCAAAATAATATTATCCCTACCTTTCTCATTTGGAATTTTACTATGATTCATATCATGAGAATGTGTTATGAGCATAAAAATAATATTTCCCATTTAATATACCATTATATTCAGTTTTTTAGGATGAAAATAATTTTATTTTACTTCTCATTCCACATTAACATCGTTCCTTTAGGTTATATCCATTAAATAACAACAGAAAATATAGTTTAAGAAATAATAAACATATTGGAGAACCACATAGTTAGGAAAAAACACTTACAAGATGTCTAAATTGTCACACATTATTTAAATTCTATGAAACGTTTGGATTAACATAGGTCATTCATGGACATTAATAAAATATTTCATGATGGTTCATAATGAGTTTTTCAATTTACAAAACATATCTCCAAAAATTTCAAATTTGGTTCACAAAAAGTGAACACTCACCATGCCCTAAATTTATGGTCGTGATATACTCATACAAAATTTTTTGGGTTATAGACCCAAGAGGAATATTCACCGAAATCAAACACAAATTTAGTATATAGAAAGGTATTTTTCCTATGAAAACATATATCTGTTTTACAAATAACATTAGGATGTTATACTATACTTTGATGCATCTTATGGGTTGTTAATAAAGGTTTCTCAACCATGTTTCTAATGGTTAAATAAACCTTTCCTCAGATTTCAACTATACCAACACAATGTTTACATCAGTAGATATTACAACATAAAATATGTATATTCATTCAAAATACCAAAAAAATATGAAGGTCATAATTATTTAGTTTAATTGGTAACATGGATACATAAACAACTAGTTTATATGAGAATTACATCATCTCAGACTAAATTTATCATAATTAGAACCCTTCATATAAATATCATACAAAATAAATGTTTTCTTAATCATGGGAATGGAAACCAAAGAAACATGATCTAAAATGTTCTATTATTAAAAATAAGGGATATATAAAAACATAACATCAGTAAAAGTGCATAAGAATAGCTGCATAACATTTGAAAACCATACACTAAATTCTCTAGATCATAAACATAACTCATGTACTAAATCATGACAATTAATAAGGCCTAAATCATGAAGGAATAAATGAACATAATCCAAGAGTGAATAACATTGGAATAGTAGATATAATTATGAAATACCCACAAACATTCAATACTGTGAACATGTCTAAATATATACAGGTTTCATCATTATGTTAGTGACATGAAATAAGTCCCTCACATATCCTCACGGACATGAAATATGGCCCATGTATAATAGTATGAATATGAAAGATGATCCATTACTAACCTTGTGTAAATGAATTTAGTCCATTAGAAAACCATATTAACATTAATATAGAAACATTAATAATTATAATGTCATGAATTCATGAATATGTATAAACATGTGCACATGAAAAAGGTCCACCAATAACATTGTGAACATGAAATCATGTTCAGGCATTATGATATTAACTTATTATTTTTCAATAATTACCCTCTGAATTGGAGGGAGATATTGGCCCCCCCCATAACATAATGAATATCATACATATATGTGAATAATTCCAGTAAACATTCATCATATAATAACTCATGAATAAAAAAAGGTTTGATGAACATTTCATCATATCATAACCCTTTGAGATGTAATGATTTTCATAAATATTTCATCAACATTATCATATACCAGTTAAAGAAATTACGTGAATGATATCTTCAAATCGTGTCCCCAGAAAAGTGTATGTAATGTCAATGGGTGTCATCATAAATGTAAAATGATTTTGAAAGATCACATAGAAAATTTCTTGTGGAAATAAAACATTCAAATTTGAAAATCAATTATTAAATCATTTTTTTTCAACATCATTTTCATTTAAATAATTCATTGAGGCTTATAAATTAATCTCTCTTTTATTTGAAACATTTCATGGTGGAAATATACTTTCCAATTTGAATATATATTGTTCAAAACCAAAACAAAATAAAAAATACTAATTACTTTTCTTTGAAAATAGTCATATAAAATTATAAAGGAATATTTAAATAATAGATCACTCATGAAGGTGTAAAATTTTATTCATGTCACACATTTTTAAAATCAAATATCCCTTTTAAATCTTTTGTAAAAATTTAAAATAACATTGTTTATTAAATGACAAGAAGATTTCATTGATTTTTTTTATAAAATTAAAATATGGGAAAAATTTACATAAATTTTTTTATAATATCAAAAACATTATTTAATTTTTTCAAAAAACATTCACAAGGAAGAAAAATGGTTTTTGATTAAAGATGGAAATGAAAAAAATTTCTCCATAACATAATTTTTTAATCTCTTGAGTACATAAATAAATAAAAATGAAGGGAAAAGAAATTATTCCCAAGGAATAAAATAATGATAAGGAAATTAATGTGTTTCATGAGAGAATGATAATGTGATATCGCCATCAGAAACTTAATTATAAAAAATCCCAATATAGAATGAGATTATAACCTAAAATTATTACCACTTTAGTAACATTTTAATCATAAGATCCATGAAATAATAACATGAAACCAAAAGTTATATTTAATTTTAAAAGATAAAATAATGATATAAACTATCAATGGGGAATTATATACACCACCTAAAAAATATTAGTGCATAACATAACATTGTTCTAAATGAAGGAACCTTGAGAAAACAATCCCTTACCTTAATCCTTGACATTACTAAAACATGATAAAAATAGTGTATAATTAATATATAAGTAAATACATCTATAATATGACAATATTTATATATATCATAAAATATGTGATTTACTTATGGTATTTTATTATCTATTTAGTAATAATTTCTTGTTAAAAGCATATTACGGTTAATAGATAAATTTATTTTTCATGTATGTTTTGGTTTGGTATTTTCCATCCTTTTAGATTTATCATGGTTAAGTATTCTCTATAATTTAAAACCATATATAAATATCATATATATTACTTGTATATTTATTTATAATCATATATAAAATCTATAAACAGAAAATTAAACACTACGTTCCAGAAAAGGGAAGGTCGAATGGATGATTGAATGTTGTTTCCATTTTCTTGATGGATGGATTGATAGGAAGGTAAATAATATGAAAAATTTATTGATTCAGTGTGGTTTTATATATATCTCATATATTCAATATATTTGTTCTTATTACCTTCCATATAATTCATAAGTTAAAAAAGAAACATAGTGCTTCAAGAGGAGGTAGTCCTCCATACACACGAATGAGTTATCGTATTCCTAGGGAATGACAAGTAAGAAGGTATTTTTGTTATTATAATTTATGGAGTGTAATTAAGTTATTAATATCATATATATAATTTAAATCCATCATTATATCTACCAGTGAGAGGATTTGATGGAAAACAAATTACAACAGTTCGTGAGGCGGTAGTCCTTCATACACATGATAGAAGGAACTATATCCCATTTGATGGAAGATTGGAAAAATATAGGTTATTACATCAAAAAAATAACATCTCAGTTTATGGTTGATAAATTTTCAATTATATTTTAATTATTATGTTTCTAATATAGGTGGTAAGAGAATAAGTTAAAATTAAAAGCTTAATTAAGTCAATTAAATTCTATTAGAACAACCTCCATCAGATATCTTATTATGAAATTTCTTAGTGATGTCATTTTTTAAGACATGAATATAGGATTGTATTTTAGGATTAAATTATTCTCTAGAACGTGAAAAATTAGGTAATGGGGTATTTTATAAGGGTTTCAATTAATCCAAACGGCTTAATACATGTAAATAATTGAGGGGAGGAAGTGCTCCGTAATAATTTAGGAGGAGTGTCATTTTTTTTAAATACCCAAAACTATTCAAAAAATGAGATGTAACTATCAAGAAAAGTGAATAAAATTTTGATAAATTTGGGAGTTAAAGAATTATATTTTATATCCACACCTCTAAAAATAAAAATACATGTTTTAATCATGTCATTCTGTAGCCTCAAAATTTTCCCCTTTTAACAATTAGAATTTTATGCATGGTAACTGGTCTATTTTTTTACTAAGATAATTTATCCTTCAATCCAAAAAAAATATTTATTATATTATTTGGACTTACTTCTCCTAAATATAAAATCCAGGTTTTTAAATAAGTATCCTATATGTGTTGAAAATTAATTTTAACCCATGAAAATGTAACACAGAAAACCTTATTTTATCTTTAACCACCTTAATTAATTGTTATTATTTTTAGTAATCCTTATGAACAAAAAGTAATTTTACCTTATTATATGATATATACTGTTGTTATTAAAAATATGGAATCCATATTATCGAATTCAATTCTCATAATTGAAATAATTTAATTAAATATATACCCACAAACATAATGACCACGTGGGTTTCCAAAAAGAAAATTTTCCTAAGTATAATGGAATTCAATATAAAAAGATTAATATAAATTTTATTCCAATGATCTAAATTGGATTAGTAGTTATATAGTATGACTAATTTTTCTTTAATAGAAATCTTATATTAATATATAGATTTTATGTTATTTAATCAAAAGTTATTTTTTAATAAAAATCTGTAATATTTATTATTCATCAAAATTAATCATTTTAGAAAATTCTAAAACATTCACCAAATGAAAACTTTTAAATGTATATTTTCAAAATAATTTATATTTTAAAAAATATGATTTATAAAAGAGGAAAATTTAATTTTAGTTATTGTTTACATAAAATAAATAAAACCATTTTTTTAGAGAATAATATTTTTGAAACATAAAAAAACATCTCTAAATGTTAAGAATGTTTCTATTAAAATATTATCATTAAATAAAATGATTTTACATAATTTTTGAAATATTGTTATTAATTTTCAAATCAACAATTTTAATGGATAGTTTATAATGGTTTTAGTTAATTAAAAATATTAATATTATATCATAGATCATTAAAACAGAGTTTTGAGTAAAAGGTTTGGGATCAATCCTTATTTATTATTAATGCAAAGAAAATTTACCTTTGAACTAGGTATATGGAGACCCATTACATATCCCAAATACCCAGTGGGCAGTTAGCCCGTTACATGGACCATAGGCCAAAATATTTGTCCCATGGCCCATTCTGTGAGTAGTACTACTATAGTACCCCCTTCTAAAACATAGTTTTCAGTGTGACACAAGATATGGAGGAAAATAAATTTATTTTTAAAAAAATTCATAACATCTCGATGATTTAATTTATTTTATTTCAATATTTTTGAACAACAAATAACCATTAAATTGATAAAAGTGTTCATCAATCCTTGGTAGTGGACACTTATTCATCACTGTCTCATAGTTTAGACAATGATAGTCCACACACAACCACATGTTATTGTCATATGTCATGGTTGACAACACAGGGGCTTCCCAAGAGGAAACAAAGGTTCTAAATTTTTTTATGAAATTCTTCTACCTATAACATAATTTTCGGAATCTCTGTGGGATCCATCTGATATGCTAGTGTATATATCAGGTACATCCTTGGGTGTAAGGAAATGTAAATGTCTATCTATCAATGGGACGGTAATATTTTTATTCCCTTAAAAAATATATCCCCATACTCCACCCCATAATAGAGAAATAACATATCAAAGCTTCCACTTTTCCATGGTAAATACTAGAAAAATGACGAGTATTCAGTTTTATCTTCATATGTATGATCATATCTTACTATTCCTGGGTTTCATTCTCACAAATGAGTGATAAGCTCATCGCATCACAATAGATTCCCTACAAACACCCCCACAAAATTTAAATATGATCAAGAATGATGGATAATAAATCTATGTATAATATGAAATCATATGGATTCATCACATCTATAAAGGGATCTCTTTAGAGGATCTCACCTCTAAGCTCTAGGTCACACTATCATGTGGTGTATCTAAGTTTCAAACTAGAGAAGTGGAAGGAAAAGAGTGTATCATGCCTATTTTTATAATTACTGTAACTATTTTATAAAATTCATAGATCATAATTCTAATCATCCCTGTATGCTTGGGTCCATAAGCCTCCAGTGCTTGTAGCTATCCTCATCCTTGAAAACCACCCCTTGAGACTGAGGCAGACCACCTTAGGGTTGTGATTGAAATAGGTCAAAATGTATGCCACCTCCTGTTATTTTACCTATACCTTTTCCACATCTACTACTCTATAAAACTCATTTTAACTACCAATATATATTTCTAGGTGGTCCATTGACCATATGCCATTCAACTGTATGGCAGTTAAGAAAATCTTGTTCAGGACGTCATCATTTGTAGAATAATATGTACCACCTCTCTCAATGATTAATTGATACATCATTATATCCATGAACTACATATCCTATATCCTAGGTATTATTCATTAAGTGTCCCTTACACAAGGATTCATATGACTTCCATCAGTTACTAGCTGCTGATATGAGTAATCCTAGGTGCCCACTTCTAGCATCTATTGTTGGTGTCTTCACTTCCAAGAAGATATCAACAACTAAATACCACTAAATAACTCCATCATACATGGTATTGCAATGAGATATCACTCTGTATTTGATAAATTTTCATTATCCCCACTCAAATTTCCTTAATCTAAAAAATCGGTCCCAAACCATATCCAGACTATATCACTAAGGATCTTTAAACCTCCCTATGTACTTTTACATAGTCACAATCCCCCAATTTAACTACAGAAGCTCTAGTATTGGTAGTGATCACGGTGTGGGTAAATAAAAATCCTCAGTAAAGAGATAATCAAAATATGACTAGAATATTGATTTCTTATCATGTGGATAAGTCACTAGACTCCACCATCACCTAGTAGAGCCTTGAATAAGAATCACTTCTAGGACAACAATTTGATCTGTTAGTTTCATCTATAGGCAAAAAAATTATGTAATTGCCTCTATCCAGTCCTCAGATGCTTAGGGGTCGACCTTACCATGATACCTAGGAGTTATATACCTCTAAAACTCATGTAGTGAACACATCCAATTAATATCATTGGTTAATAGAAATGGAAAAATCAACTAATTGATTGGTGGTGATAGAACAAGAATACCACATGGAGGTACAACAACTTGTATAAGACCATGTACTAAAGCATCATCACTTGTATGATGATTCATGGAATCTTTATGTGGAATCTTAGTCGTATGTATCCATGAAGGCATCTTAGTATAATCAAGACACACAATAGATAATGATTCAATCTAGGGAGATGAGTCAATATAGGCATGGAAATCACAACTCATTCCTGTATAATGCATATACCAATGTTTTCCTTACAACCAGTGATAACATGTACTGAATTAACGATAAGGTTATCATAGTGAAGTTGAATGTTTAAATTAGTCACCGTACAAACACCAGTGTCCCATTTCTAAAATCCAATCATGAAACACATTAACATTGCTTCTATAAATCCCAATCCAAACCTCACAACTACACAAAAACAACAAAATCTATTGAAAAGGTATAAATGAATGATCTGATAACATTATCACGACCCCAAACCAATGGATCCCAAATTTATAATGATAAAACTATCATTATAATCCCATTAAAACCTCTAATAAGAGTGGTTCTATTGAACAAAATCGATTGGGAATATTCTAATCATGGGAGAAATTACACTATGTACTAGAACAAAAAATGCCTCCCCGATCATACAATCCTTTAATTAAATTATAAATTATACAAATGTATTCATATATCTAAAATCTCATAACTAGACTATGAAATATTTACAAAATGAAATAATGGGGCCAAAAACAATCCCACCAAACACTAAAATGATTTTAACTAGATCAAAAGAAGGGAACTTCTGTCAAATGAAACAATTATTAAATCCTCAGTCTATCTAGATCAAATCTATGTTCCACATACTTCTGATCATTCCTGGTACAATTTCAAAAAAAATATTCTTAAAAGACCCTACATTTGTAAGAAGATTCCCTACATGGGTGAGTATTACTATACCCTATATGATTCCATGGAATCACTAATCATCTAGAATCAAGATTAGTCATCTAAAATATATTGGTATCAAAATAAATATATGAGACATAATGAAAATAAACAACAACCCATATAAACTCATAATAGACCACCAAAATCTAGTGTTCTCAACCAACACATCTATTCAGAATATTCTTCTTGAGGCTTCAAGGTTAATAATTTATTGGAGGGGTCTCTCCACTAGTTATTCTACCATTGATGATTCTGGTATGAGAGGTCATCAAAATTTTCCCTCACCATGATGTACATATATGATCTCAAAATATCTTAATTTTTAGATAGGGGATAACTCCGAGGATTGTAAAGGGACACCACTAACTCTATTAGATCAATATACTAGAATGGGGATCAAATTCCTTTTCATGGTGTTCACGTTGATGCAAAACCCCCACCTATGAAGGATATAATAGTGGATTTCACCTCTATCCATATGGTGGGATACCATAAATTCTTTCCAAAATTAAGATGTAGAGGGGATGAAAATACTATGTCAAGGAAGTAATTCAACATTGTTAACTCATAATGATGGACTATGGGATCACACTCAAACAAACCTAGTTAATACTAAATAATAGAAGAGATATAAGATATATCAAAAGAATTCCATGGTGTGTATACAGGGTACATAGTGTGTACCTCTAACCCTGGACCAACCCATATCTATACCCATGTCCCTGTTCTCATGCCCATGTAATCATGGATGGGCCTATGTACAGCTGGCTGTGCATGTGTACCTCTGGTCATGCTCATGTACTTGGTCATGTCTTAGTATCGACTTTTTCCCATGTACTCTACCAATGAAGGTCTGCCTCACTATATTTATGATTATGTACTCCAAGAGTACACATCGGGCATCTAGCACTGGGCCACACGATGTGTGATATTTCATTTCACATACAACCCTATTGTCATTTCTCGGGACCCCACAAGGCATGTATTTGTTGGGTACAAACTATTTGAAAAAAAAATTTTAGACTTCCACAATTACATTATGTTTAATCACCCATTCCCCTAGCCTTTGATCCATACATGATTCTCATCAGTGATCATATATATGGTGTTGATTCTCCCTCTCATTCATCATTCGCTATAATCTATCTTTCTATCTACTAGAATAAAAAATTTACCATAACACATTATTTTTTAACATCAAATAGACAAAAATATGGAACCAAATTTCCATTATGATCTACCTTCAATCATAATCAATCATGGAACTTCGTTTAGACCCTCTATTATGAACTGTAATGGCAGTATCGATCTATTGTGCTAACGCATAGTCACTCAATAATTAAATAATACGTTTTGATTAATCTATAATCAAAATAAAACAATGAGACTAAATGTATGATGAAATGGGGGAGAGAAGAAAAAACAGAAAAAAGAGGAATAAATGTTTTCCATTGTTTGGGTTGGAGATTACTCATTTCAATTAAAATGATGAGTGAATATTGATGAATTTTTATTAATTCACTATAACCAAGGAAGATAAAAAATAAAACCACATAAAATGATTGAATTGATAATAAAATTGCGAGAGTAATTGATTTGTGTTCATTGTGGGATAATCAATAGGAAACTAAACCACAAAAAATAGCTCCCTACATATATTTGGACCGATTTTGAATATAGAAATAAAATATACAATCATAATTGGTGATATCCTTGAATGAAATTGGTGAGAACGATCCTCAATATGTTATCACCATTCACAAAAACTTCCTGCAATTCTCTATCTCAATTTATAAGGATACATAGGTAACATTATGAATTGGACATAACAACTTACTTATAGAAATTATTTAGCTCAGTGTTTCAATAAGTAATAAAATAAATTTATTTATTTTAGAATTTTCAACCTGGAATGCACTTTAACAAAACTAAAAATTCTAAAAAAATATTATACCACACCTATGGTAAAACATATATTTTGAATTCAACATAAATCTCAGATTTCCCATCTGAATTCCAATTTATTAGTTATTATAATTTTTCTAGAAAACATTATATGTGTGATATTTATATATTTAATGTTTTTATAATATCTATTCGGATCACCAGAACTCCAAATCAGGAATTTTATCAACTCTTGGATCTGGAAAAATAACATTATATATTTAGAATCTTAAAATGTAAAAACCTAGAAAATGAAACATCCATTAATATAGAAATCTAATCCTTATACTAATTCTCTGTGAATCCATATTTTCCATTTCCACCACATATGTACTAGCATGTTGTGGTCCTATGGGTTATTCATCCAAACTTATGGGAAGTTCATCAACTCATGATTAGACCTTGCAGAAAAGATATATTTGTTTCCTTTCATAAAAATTCATCCAATATTTTTATTAAAGACATGGGTTGTGGAAATTCTTCTCTATATGGTACATTTGTTCATCATTTTTTATACATGGTTGCAGATTTGTAGCTTGGCGTTCTGAGGTTGTGATTTTTTTTAATATTCCTCTCTTTGATTTAGTATTATTCAATCCTAATAAACTAAAAAATTGAATTAGTAACATGAAATTATTTAAATTATTCATGAAATCAAGTATTAAAATGAATAAAAAGGATATTTAATTTTACACCATTAAATATAATGTATATTTTATTTAATTGAAACCATTATGGTATAAGATATTTCATGTATAGTTTTGATTATACAATTAAATATATGATTTCATGGGTACTCAAACAGTGTAATTTCATTATTATTTATATATTTTACCATATGATATAGGATGTAGTGTAAGGGAAAATCATTGAATTACACTTTTTTCTTTCCCCATAAAAGGTCATCGTATTAGCTTTAAAAATCAATGCATGTCGTACAATATGAAAAAAAATTAATGTGAAACAAAACATGTGATAGGGAGAAATCATAAAAAAATGATATATTGTGATTTAATTTTTATCATTAGATGTGATTAAAAAATTATTGGATGCGATATCAGTTTTTTACAGAATAATGACCAATAATATTGAGATATTAGAAAATGATTTATACTTTAAAATAATATTTTTATGTTTTTCAATTATGAATTAAATTAATTAATTTATAAAATCATTATTTGTTATAATAAATATTTTTTCTGATAGTAATTAATTAATAACTATTTTATAAAATAACTATTTATAAAATAAACATAATTATTTATTAAATATTTTTTAAACATTTATTACTTTTTTTTAAAAATAAGGATAAATATAATGGATATTGTGTTGAATTATGAATTATTCATAACCTTTATATTGAAATGAGGAAATTAAAACTTCTATTTGAACAATATTATGTCATGATAAATGATTTATCCAAGGTGCTAATAATAATAAATATGTGATAATTGATTATATAAAATGATTATATAATTGAAAAGACAAACAAATGTTCATATTTAAAATATCATATAATTAATTAATTTTTATATAAATGGTAATATGAAGGAGTTTATATTTGAAATAAATATATCGTATTTAAATTTATTTAATTATAGAATATCTATATTGTATGGATAATTTAAAAAGTCTATTATTGATCTATTTATGAATTGTTCATAAATTTTTATCTAGCATCCAAATTTATTAATTCTTTATTTATTTAATATTTTTTTATTAATTTATGCCAATATATAATGGTTTAAATTATGAATTGATATACACCTTAATTAAATTGTTTAATCCACTTCAATTAATTATCATAAATGAATTTAATGAGTCATATTCTAGGTGTAATAATTTATTTAGTTTAGTATATGTTTAACTTATCTTACACTAGGTTATGATATTGAAATAAGGAGATATTTATACATTATACATATTTATTGTTATAATTGTGATCGAAGTTAAGGTCGAATTTGATTAAAGAACCATGCGTTGAGGGAATATAGATCAGATTACAAACATGATTGGGATATTAGGGTTTATCCTGAATATTGGGGGTTGGATAAATTTCACTCCATGATTAGTCTAGTAGGGATTGGTAATTATATGAAATTATATGTGTTTACATGAAAAAAATTCAGGTTCCTTATACACAGGATGCATTTGTATATGTGTATATATAATTTGATTTTGATTTTTGTAGTAACATAAGTTATAGGTTATGTAAATATTTACACATCAGTATTTTTCAATCGTATTTATTTCATGGAAGGAGTAATGATTTAAAAATGAATCATTAGAAGCATGCATACATGTAAATAAAATATGTGAGATTAGACGGTGATAAATTTGAAACCATTATAAAATACTAAGTTTAATATTACTTCTAAGGAGAACACTATTTAATTCCTTGATCACTTCCTATTGGTGACCCTAAATATTCGGTTTCAATGAACTATCTAGTGTTTTACATGTATATTATACATATCCATAAATATCATTTGCTAGTATTTTATTCAAAAATATGGCTACACTTAATTGGGAACCCAATGTTGTTAGGATACCAAAATAATATAGCTAAATGGATTTCTATAATATATTAGTTTAAATAGTTATACACTAAACTATCAAAGAGTTGTATTTGAGAACATTAATGTAATCATATACATGATATTGTAGTAGAATATTATTCAATCATAACACGGATAAGTCATAATGTATTACGTCAACAAATGAATTTGATGAAATATATAAGGGGTTAATATTTATGTTGGAGTATATTTATTAATATTCCTTTTTGAATTAATGTAAAACATACTAATAAACTAATTAATATTTATTTTATAAAAAAATTGAAATTTCATTCTAATAAATATTTTCAGAAAAACCATCGAGAAGGAAGGTATTTTAAAAAAAATTATTACACTAGTAAAAAACATAAATTTTTTTTAAGAATGAATTATTGGGAACCTATCATTTGTATGGCGACATGGGTTTAGACTCAACCAAGTGTAGGCCTCGAATGATGGGGTGGTATTTGTGATGGTAGTGATGTTGTTCTGGATAGCCATCCCAGGGAGAGTCACCTTCATGTATTGGTAGAGGATTCACTTCCTACTTCTGAAATACTCCTAGTGATCAATGCAACCAAGGCATCCCATTCTGAGCCAGGGAAGAGGGTGGTCAAAAAAAATGTGGGCGATTTCTTTGGACTCCTGAAACATGACCTCGGTGTCCCAAACAGATTTCATAACCCTGAAGAATAAGATGTTCGGTTACCTATATAAGTGAACTCAGGTCATGAGACAATATGCATTTGGAAAATCCAAAATTTTTTAGTTGGTGGTACATCAGTTGGGAATGTGAATTCTAGTGTGAGAGATCCGATTGGAAATGGAATACAGGAGGGGTCTTTGCTGGATGAAGCAGTTCCAATAGGACATGAATACGGGGGTCTGATGAGGAGAATCTTTTGGTTTACATGGACCAAAACACATTCATTTCAAAGGCCACATCTTATTCTGTTGTTGTGTACACTGATATGAAGGATTCTTTTGAGGAGTGTCTCAAAGGGAATAGCTCCCACTATCATTTTATTGTTTTGGGAGAGGGTGACTATCTTGCACAGGAAGAACATATTCATGTAAAGGTAGATTGGGATGGGAATCCCCATTTGAGTTAGGAGAACCTTGAAGAGGACAACGACTCTACATCAAACTCCTAGTCACTAGAGTCCAAGGAATTACAAATTGTGGGGGATTATTTGAGATACTACTAAATGAAATGAATGAACACAATCATAGAATCATGTTTAGTAATTAAACAAACCAGAAGTGCATGAAGACAAAAGGAATATAGTTATTAACCTAGTCCTACAATGGCACGATCTTCAAGAAAAGTTAAAATCCCTCTACCATGTAGGGATAACAACATCAAGAGAAATCATAAAGGCCCTAACAATCATGTGGGGTTTGGGACTCATAAGGAGTAATAATATCAAGTTGGTAACATAAAATTCATCGATATGGTGCATGTAGAAAAGTAAATTTTAGGGTTATATATCCCCCCAAGTTGCAATGAACTAGTGTTGTGTGATTATTTTGAATTTATTTTCATTTTAAATGAAAAATACATAGAGTAGAAATTAGTGGAAAATGAAACATATGTGGAGTTGGGAACCTATGAAAGTAATATCTATGTTGATGAGTTTATCCAAACATAGAACTGATTAAATGAAAATATTCAGGATATACTCAAATATGATATAAATGAAAAGTATAACATGATAAAATGGATTCTTTTTTGGAGTAAGGTATCTAAATGAATTAAACAACAATTTAAAGTTTCAAACGTTACTTATGAAGTTAGTTTACTGTCTTCTTTTGAACCCGGAAGGTTTCCGCTTTTTCCTTAAAAGTGATTTCATTAATAAAGAAATATATTATGGGGGTGTTTATGGTAGTTTAATTAAAAAAATAATGATTGAAAATTATACGTGTTAGAGACACATGATCTTTATTATCAAAATTGTTGTTCTCTTCAATATATAATTATATATAATTATATCAAACAAAATTAATATTCATTAGAAACATCTACTCTCATTTTAGAGTCAATAGATCCTAAAATATAAAATATATATAAAAACATAGATTTTTTATGATAATTAATAACCCAGAAGGCTCTATCAATAAAATTATAAGTGTTTGATATAAGTGGATTCAATGTTATTTTTTAGTTACAAGTAGTCTGAGGAACATCATTATCCTCTAATATTCTCAATATAATTAGGTACATAAATTACATGGGGATAATAAAGTTGTATTTTATAATTTATTAAGTTATTGAATTAATTATTCAATCCCACATATAAAGGTTCCAATGGATTATTACGAATTAGACAATAAATTAGTTCAATAAAATATTACTTGATATTATCAATATGTTAAAAATAATTTATCATTAACATGGCATGTGTGTATCATGTTTATGTTCTATATTAATTGGGAAAAGGGTAAAATTTAAAAGTAGACAAATAGAAACTATATTTTAATTTAGAAAAAAAATTTCTAGTTTAAAATGAATAATTTTAAAACCAATAGATGGTGATAGAAAATAGGGTAAATACATTCATTTTTGGAATCTAAGACAATGGACATGTAATTTCGTAAATCACTTCATGGGTTAAGAGAATCCAAATAGAGATTTTATGTATGTTATAATGTTATAGAAATGGAATAATATATTTTTGGAAGGTATAAAATGCATTTTTTATGTTTAATAAGTTTTGGAAATATATAAGAGTAAAAATTTAGTGAACATTTGAAGGAAAGAGATTAAGGTGTGAAATAAAATAATGAAGAAAGGATAATATACACTGAGAAAATGGATACCTATATTAATTTATATCCCCGAAGGATTAACTATAATGACTAGATATTTTAATATATATTTTCACTTAAATGATATGTTATTTTGTTAATCCTGGAATATTTGATGAATAATGAAAGATGATTGATAAAATGGAAATAAATGTTTGACCCATTTTAAAGATATGGTTTGAATATGATACATGAAAAAAACTTATCCATGGAAAAAATATTTATTCATGATATTTATAAATTTGAGTTGATGACATCCCAACATAATCGTTTAAATAATTTTATTCATAAAATATTTTTTTAATAATAATCCAAATATAAAGAATTCCATATAAGAATTTTTTTATTAATAGAGTAATTGTAAAATATTAAACTTAATAGAAATAATCATTATTTATTTAATGAAAAAGATAATATTTTTCATAGATTTATATTTTAGAGAGAATTATGTTCCATAAAAACTAGATATGGTTTATTTTGACATATATAAAATAAAATTATATTAAATAAAATATTAAACAAATAATAAATTTATGTGAATGTAACATTATATACTGATGGAGTTTAGGAAATATTAGTAAAGAAAAAATAATAATGTTTCTTTTTTTTACCTGGTGTTCTTAGTGGAATGTTTGTGACACTGATATTTCTAAATGAATATGATTAACATAGAATCATTTTTAATTAGATCACAAAAGTCACAAACATTTTTACATTGGATGTTAGAAACTAATAGAGATTGAATTCGTATCTAGAAGTTGAACATTATGAATATCATTCCTAGTTTCAACATTATTCTAAATTTATTTCTTAATGGACCCGACCATTTAAATATATTATTTGAGGGATTTTTAATATACTTATAAAGTAATTTTGTAGGAATTACATTGGGATATAATGAACATAGAGGAAAATAAAATGTAATGAATATAATAAATTCTATTTATATTTCTTATTATATACGATGCAAACACTAATTTATTGTTTTGTTAGCATATTATTTAAAGAGTTTTATATTATAGGAAAATGTATAATATTTTACCCAAGGCATATCTACATTATTACTCATTCATATTTTTTGGATCTAACATAATGTAAATTATAAATAAATCTCAATGTATTATATTGAGTTTAACATAGTTGATATTTCTCAGGATTTATTATAGTCTGTTACATAATTTTAAGGTTAGTGTGATTAGCCTTTCATATCAAGATATAATAAACTCTTGTGTGACAAAAAATTATTTTTTATTAGATAACCCATAAAGTATATCACATGGGGTATTATAAACATTTTTTTGTATAATAAGGGTTTATTTATCTTATTATGATTTCCTTATAGCTAAATTAATACAATATACCAATCATGAGAACCGTCATTACAGTTCATGGAAAACTATTTTTTGAGGTGGTTTATTAACGTCTTTTTGAAAAAAAATCACTAATTAGAAAACCAATTTCTTCTAACAATTAATAAAAAATTATTAGTTTTGGATATATAAAATTAACATGTAATGATATATCAAGTATTTATTAAAAAATCACTCTAGTTTTAAAATTAGTAGTGTTTGTTTGAAAACCACTATTAATTAAGAACTATTTTTTATAACATCTCACCCTTTCATCCTGACTTTTTCATAAAAACCTTCCCTCCCCTACTATTTATCATGTGAACCTCCCCTCCCATTCTACATATCACTCTATGAAATAATCATCCCATTACCCTTCTCTATCTTCCCTTATCCATATTCATGGGTGCTTCCACTTCTTCTTCCTGAACTCCATCTTCTCCCATCCATCACGTGAGCCTCTTCCCATCTTCATCAATTGCTTCTGAGTATAAAGTAATTTTCAGGAATCCATAATCATATCGTATATTTTTTATTCAAATAAATAAAAAACCATTATGATATTTTACGTGTGGTTTAATATATGGAATATTGAAAAAAAATTTAGGATATAAAATTTTGGTTTTACATGTTATTTGATCTATTTATAAAATTGACTTATAAGATAATTCACATTTAACAATTATTCAATGTACACCCTCACATTCCATGTGTTCCCTCATAAAATATCACTATGGGGAAATAATAATATTTTTTATTCTTAATTTTATTATTAATTTTTTATATTATACAATATGTATTTAATTTTTAGCAAATTATTTTGTTATTGTTTTTGGATATGATATGTTTTAAATTTTTTATGCATTCGTGATTTATTTTTTTGTATCCATTTTTTATTCTATTTGTTAATATGTTATAGAGTAATGAATCATTCATTATTAAATATTTATTTTTCTACATGTTATATGAAATATATAGATCATAAAATAGAGAATAATTATATCAATAGATTAAAATTTTATTATGTGTGGTGATATTTTAATAAGTTTGGTGATATTTTTAACCAAAAAATTAATTTAGTATCATAATTAAATTCATCAATAAAATCTTCCTTTGTGGATGTCAATGAAAAAAACATTTTCATGATACTAATGCATTGAATTATGAATAATTTTTGGATTAATTTCTACCTTTAGAATTGTCTACATTTTTTCTTGATAAAATAGTAATAGTCATAATTCAATTACTTAGGTTCGAGAGATAATTTGTTTGATAAATTTAAGCCCCATTGAGCATAAAACTCTTTAGAAATTTATTATAATGACACTTTTTAATTTAGATATGATATTTCTCTTGTAGTTATTCACTAATGGTTTATTTAACTGTGCATGTAACCATGTAAGTTAATGTTAGAGGTATTGTACATTATTGATAGATGTATCTAATAGAGTGTTATTGTAATCATATTTATTTTCATTATAAATTTAAAATTTTCAAATTGATTACATATATAGATTATTTTTCTCTATTCTTTTTTTAATTAGGTATCTTTGTCATCTTAATTATTTTCTGACAAACATAGCTTAACTAGAAGGCACTATTATTGATAGATATGTGGACGAAGAGTGTGTCACAATATTTTTAGATAGATAGATAATATTGATTCATGATTAAATGGTGTTGAAAATATTGATGATAATTAATGTCAATATATGTCTTATAGTAAATCAGTAAGCTTTTCAAATTTAGGTTTTCGTATCATTTCTTCCATTGAAAAAAATAGATTAAATACATGAATATAGATATATACTGATAATGAGTGGTATTTTAAATCCACTCATTGTTGAATAGAATATTCCCAAAAATAAACAACCTTGTAGTTAGACAATAATTGAGAAATGGATAATAAAATCCATTCAAAATATTGTATTGAATTTTTATAATATAATTTGATATCGTAATTAATTTCATATTTATAATATATTTGTTTTAATTATCTTATTTTACCAATATTATTACATATGTATATATAATTAATTTTGATAATCAATAAACCCTGCTAGATGATTTGAAAATTTTAACCTCCAAACCATTGAAGATGTATAAAAGATTTAATGAATTTAATATTAATGGATTCATGTTTTATATATTATATTTTGAGGAATGTTTTAAAAGATAAAATAGTATAATCAATACCTAATTTATATCGTTGGGACATAATAGAAACTAAATTTATATTATTGAATTAAATTATCATGGAAAGGTTTCAGTTGTGTTATTCAAATAAAAATGGGTTTATATTTATAGGTTCCAAATTAATGATTAATTATAATTTACAATTGTTAAATAATATCCATTTGTATGATATAAGATATTGTGATGAACATGAGATATATAATTTAGATTTATAAGCTAACATAGAATATTTTGCTGATAACTCAGTTAATTATGTGTGATGTGTAAATTTTCATTTCAACATGATAGACATTTATGATATTGATGATGAATGTGATGACCTATTTTTTGACAGTAAAACCCATTATGAAATGGATATTGATCTATATATCCATAATTATGTTGAAATGATTGTTCTTTAAATAGAGGTTGATGATGATGAAATCCCATTAATATATTTTGAGGAATATAATATATTCAATGATGAAATAATTTATTGTATTTTTACTTATACATTAACTTATATATAATTTATTTATACAAAATAGATACCTTTAATTGGTACACATGATAATTTGTTGAATTTTTTTATTATATATCATGGTATAGTTTTTTTTATAATATTGTCAGGTAGTAATGATGAAAACAATTATTTAATGATATGATAAGTTCTTCCAAAATGCATATTTTTTTGGACCCATTGGATAATCTCTATCCTTAATCAAATAAGATATTTAATTTCGATATTCCCCATTTTAACAATTTTATGGCATCTAATACTCACCCTATTCATTAGTGATGCTACAAATATCTACTGAATTCCCTCCTGCTTTAAATATGTTAGGGATATCAAATTGAGTAGCTGAGGAGGAGATATCAACTAAGAATATGTGTTACTATTAATATCAAGATGGTATTAAAGGGTGACTGATAATGGTATGTAGTTTTTTATGTGGAAAAATAATTTACTACACTCATATATATATATATTAATTATGGAATACATTTATTTAACAAATTAAAATTAGAATTTTATTTATATAAAATAGAATACAAATATTTTTTGGAGGATGAAATAATTCTTAGTTGTTATACCATTTGACATGAATGATGATCTTACATATGATGTCAGATTATTATATGGGCATATCGTGGGGATATTATAATTTTAATTGATGGCCCTTCCCTTAAATTTTCACGATTTCAGGAAATTTCCCATCGATTTTAATACTCAGATTATTAATGAATAAATGAATCTCAGTGAAAATAAATATTCATAAATTATTTTAATTCACATTCATATAAAAAGTAAAATAATTAATTTTCATTTCTAATATATATTCATTTTAATTTTAAGGTGTACTATGTGGATGCATGTTAATTCACATTGAAAAGTCTATTGGAAATGTTGAAGGACATTAGGTATAGTATATAGTGTGATTTTAGTAAACCCTCCTTGAATTCCATCAAATGTATAAAAAGGAACATGAATGGAAACAATGATATCAGTAGAAATTAATTTTTGGATATTAATTATTCTTATTTTCATAAGTTGATTAAAACATTCATAGAATAATTATTTTAATTTAATTAAAATAATTTAACGTTTACTACGGTTAACCATTTTTTCTAGAAATATTTAAAAAATCATATAGCTAGAGATAATTCATCACACACAAAGTTGGTTACCAATGTTTTTTTTAGAAGAAAAAACATGTAAATCTTTTAAATATTATTAAATATAAGTTTGCTTCACCTAAAGTACTTAAATTTTTATACATATTTATTTTTTCCTTTGTTAACATAGGAAAAATGTGGTTATCATGAGAAAAATCAAACTGAGTTATGGTTTGACATGCCTAAGATAACTTATGGGAATTAAATTATTAAACTATCTACCAAAATTATTATAAAAAATATGAATAATTTTTTTAGGAATGTATTTTGGTTAAAAAAATTCTATATGAATTTAAAAATTAATGAGACATTGGATCAAAATTACTTATAGTTATTTTTAGTCTCCAATAAATATTTTTTTCCATTATTTTGAATAATAATTATTCCAGTCTTGTGTGAGTTTTGTGTTCTGAAACCTCCGCTCAAGATTCTTTAGGAGGAATTCAACATTATTTTCTATAACAACATCTCTTATAGGTCTATGTAAATTTATTGGACTTAATCAATTGTAATGATAAAGAAAATTATGATTCTAATGAATATAATAGAGGAGAATGAGTTATTATTGATATCATAGGTTTAGATGTTTTTTAATACTAGGAGGTTAGTGGCTACACTATTTAAGGGAATTAGTTCCTATAAAAACTTTATCTATGATACGAGCAATAATGAATCAATTAAACATACTTTAACTTATTTATATTTTCTATGTAAGTTTTTTAAATATATTTCATATGAAAAATATCTAATTGAAATTTGTTTATATTATAAATTTCCTTTTATAAATTAAAAATCGATATAATGGTTTGTATTGGTTATGAAAATAATGATCACGGATCATCTTGGTGTAGCCAGCCTGATTTCAGGGAGAATATAGATGATGGATCCTAATTTTTGGGCTTTATATTTATCATTATAACATATATATTCTACCTTTTTACTATGTTATTGAATAAAAAATATTTATATATTTGAAATATATGGTGATATAATTTCTATAATTGTTGGATTTATTGTTCTTTTAATATTGAATGTGTTGAATTTTTTTTTGTTGATATAATTGTATTTTAAATGGAAGGTAGTGAAATGTTTTGATTCCCATAATTACAATTTTTTTCATAACAGTGGATTAGATCACTAATAATGTAATGTAGTTACACTTGTTATATAGTGGAAATTTTAACTACCAGTGTCTACTGGTTAGACACCACTATATACTAATAAATCAATGCTAACTAAATAATTATGGTTGTTAGTAGTGACAGTTTATGAATATATATATAATTAAACTAACAAAAGTGAAATATTAAATTATACTTATTCTAAACCACCATATTCATTATATTGGTATTTTAGAAACCAACACCATTTATAAATTCATAAGAGTTCTGCAAGAGCATCATTAATAAAAAAAATTACTGCTAATTAATAGTAGACATAATAAAACACTGATTTTTTTGAAAACATTTTGAATTAATTAATGTTGGATTAAAACCATATTATAATTTATTTTCCTTATAACCTACTTAGATACCATTCTTACAATATACTATAGGATGAGATAATCAGGTGGGAGTTGGGTATGTTGCTAAAAAATTCATCAGTAATGTTTAATCAATATGGTATTTTTCATGTTCTTTGGAGAGTATGAAATTTAGATTCAAAATTTTTATAGATAGAGGGATCATATGATAATACCCAAATAATTTAAATGTGATTTTTGTATCTATTGTTAGTGGGGAATGTGGTGTACACATCCATTATGATGAATTCCAGGAAATTTTAGTTGGATGTAGTTGAATATAAAGGTTGTTGGGGTGAATTAAATTTTAAAAATTTAAAGTGGAAGGGAATAGATAGTTTAAATACAAATAAAATTAAAATTTTGAAGTGAAAAATGTTGAGAAATAAATATAGTGATAAATAATAGATTTTATATGTGTTATAAATTTCATACCATATTTATTTATGTGATTGAGTAATGATTAAAGAGATAAAATTGAATTTATGAAATAATGTTAATGGATGAAAAATTATTCAATGTATAAAATAAAATAGAAAAAACACATTTTGATATGTTTTTCATAAATATCTAAGATTTAACCCCTACACATCCAAACCTCGATTTTGGAGGTGAATATTATCATTCCCTTGATCATGGTGGCGTTCTAAAAAAATTTCCATACTAATTATGGCTTATAAAAACCCTCTTGAGATGTCTCTCTATATAAGGACCATTTCCCTCACATTGATGATATTGTGAACCCATTGAAAAAGATTATGAGAATAAAAAGTTCGACACGGATCAAAACCATTAAAATACCTCTACCATATCTCTAAAATGGAAGGATTCAATTTTGAATGAGATATTGAGAGAAAATGTGAGAACCATTGAGGAATATAGTAACGAGAATTGTAAATTTTGATGAATATAAGATCGATAAATATTATACATTGACATGATTAGATAGCCTTGTTGGTATCATGTTTAATAATTATATGATATCAAGGGAATCCTTTTATTAGATACAAGAGGTTAGGGAAGTTCCTAGAATTCATTTGGGGAATTAATAATGAAGAAGACTATAATTTTTTCCCTTTATGAACCTAATAAATTCAATCCCAGAATAATTCTCTCAAAACCACTAGAAATCAGGTAGCCTCAATTAGGTATCTAACAGATAACTTGGAGTTCACTACGATTTTAAAAAAACCACCTACACACTAGTATTAATGACCTTCCAATTTTCATTGGATTTAGAGTACAATGAGTCATTACTAGGCCATAAGCGATATCCCCAAGATAGAAAAGGCTGGCAATAAATGCCAAAGGGTTTCAAATACATGTGGGGGATGAATTAACCTTATATAAATAAACCAATAAACCTACCAATAATGACCAAAAATTCACAATAAAATGTATGAACAAATGAAAGACAACTCAACAACTTCATGTATCTCAAAACAACTTTAAAGTAAGCAATAATGGAAGTATAACCAAGCTTCAATGATCACTATGGATAAAATACAATAGACTATCCAAATACCTTATAACCAAAGCAGGGTTGAGTATAAAACTACGTTGGTTTTCCCCAATGACTTTCATACTCACACCACTAGGATAGAAGAGTTTGAAACAATTATATAAAACCTTTTATATAAACCAATTTCTCAAAATATTTTTATAACTAAATATAGACAAGTTTCCAAAACCATTAATTACCAAAAGAATAAATGTGAAATTGAATACAATTTTCATAGAAATATATTATTCAAATAAATAAATAAAAAATATTTACAACCATTTTAAAATATCCCTTTATCGACATAACCAAACATTCCTCAATCCCATGAAATCATCCATGATTTATACTTTATGATAGTTCCATACTCATGAGTGGTTTCTCGTCGATGTACCAAGTCGTCACAAGGTTATTGTTTCCCATGTGCTATTAACCCTTTGGCGCAAAACACAATGTCATATTTCAACCAAGACCCGTGTACGAAATTACTATGTTCCATTAACCCTTTTTCAACATGAACATGGTCATATTTTAACCGTTCCCCATATATGAAACTTGATCACAGACAACATATGGCCAAAGATCAAGCCAAAACAAACCATTCAAAAAAACACTTTTTTATTGAAAACTATTTCTCTCAAAACCATTTCAATGCCAAAACATTTCAATAATACTCCATTTCAATTTATAATAATTTCTATTTAAAACCCCTTTTCATTAACCATTTAGAAAATCCAGAAAATCTACAATTTAAATTCGTCATTTTAAATTCATGAAACTAAACCCCCTTTGCACAACTATTCAGCAATAACACACAATTCCACAAAAACAATAAATCATCACAAATAATGTTTTTTCTATGAATTTAACAATAAATAAAAAAATTTAAATCTAAGACAATAAATTAAATCAAGATAAGTCAAGAGAGAAGCCACCTACCACAATGGTTTTGACGAAGCATTGACAACTGACGAATAATGAAAAAAAAGCGGGTCGATCCTCCAAAAAACGGCCCTAGTTCTCTTATCCTAGCAAGATCACGACTCAACATTTAATTATTTGGAATACGAAAATGTAGATCTACTCTCTATAAATTTAAATCTGAGAAATAATTGAGATCGTAGAAGTAGATCTAAGTAGGTCTAAGAAAACGTGACTAATTAGGAAACAGTGTTGACATACCTCAAGAATCAGACTCGAAATCACCAAAGGAAGGCTCTTGGTTGGCTCCAACTCATGTGGGGAGGGATCTCCATCCTTTTAGGGAGACTAGTCATGAAATATGGGAGTTTTTAAGACAAAAAGAAATATATATAGCATAAACATGTAATCTCTTATAAAATTGGATCTAGATTTGACCTCTAGGCATGTTTTGACCACACGGGTTGGGCAACTGTTTCTGGATCTGGAGACCAAAATATTGGTCCCAGAACACCTTATAAAACCCCCAAACTCTATGATCCTTCACCTTTATACTTTTTAAGGGATCTCATTTTTTTTCAAACATCCCACTTTATGGAAGCACCCCACTTTATGGAACAACCCACATTATAGAAACCCCCCACTTTATGGAAACAACCCACATTGAGGAAACAACCAACATTATGGAAACAAAAAAATTTATAGAAACTCTATATATTATAGAAAATAACTATTTAATATAAACTCTCTATTTTATGGAAACTCACTTTTTTATGGAAACTCTCTCTTTTATGGAAACTCTCTATTTTATAGAAACCCAAATAAAGAAACGAAAATTAAAAAAAAAACATGAGGAAATGGGTTATATACCTGAAACTGGGTGTACAACACTAGTGTTCCTCCACCAACTGGTCAGTGGACTCCTAGATGATGTTCATACATATTCCATCACCACTAGTGTATCAATGGGGATCCACCGGTAACCTATTAGGTCTTATGTTCAAAATAGATTTTACCCATACGTCATCGGTTCGATGGTTCCCTACCCTAGCATTATGATACTGCCTATAATAGTCTATATTAAACTTGTCCTACTTGAATATGCTTTTAAGGCCTTCATAATTTCTTATATCATGATTCCATAAAATTGAGATATGAATAATGTTAGTTCCATTACTTCATTAAGATTGTCATATGACATTTTAATTGACATTAGGAGCTATAAATTTATGATTAGGTGTATTAAACCAATTTAAATTGATAATTATAAAAATTACTCAACAAAAGACATTAAATGCACAAGAGAATGTTTGTGATCATGAAAAATGTATGAGATAGAGAGATGGGTAAAATGAACTACTAATTTTTGATGATCACAATCACTTAATATAAATACATATTAAGTGTAAGTCAAGACTGGGAGATTTTTTTATGGGTTTTACGATATTGAATATTATATATAAAATTCTACATAAGTAAATTATTTTAAATATCCTAAAGATGTAATTAATTCAATAATCTTATATATCATGTATTATATAAATGAACAGATTTTAAATAACTCTACATTTTAGTAAAGTGAAATTATATATATATAAATATTAATAAATTTATACCCCTTTTATGTTCAATAATGTAATCCAAAAGACCATAATAAATATTCAATAAAATTCATGAGTATTTTATTAAAAAAAGAAAATAATTAGAGGAAAGATATATTTAGAAGGTAAAATTTTATGAAAATTTCATAAAAGAGTTTTTTAAAATACAAATTTTTAAAAAGTCAAAATAAGAGTTTGAAAATAAATTTCAAGAGAAAAATAAAGGTGTTTTGAAAAAATAATGAAATATTTTAAATGGATGATAAATCAATTCAAAAAAACATAATTAAATACCTTTTTTATTATCCAAATTCTATAATGGTTGTTCAAAAATAAATTTAACGAAATATATTTGCAAAAAATAACAGGAAATAAAGGAATGTAATAAATGATATAAATTAAAAAGTTATTATATAAAATAAGAAGATTAATAGAGTAGAAATAAATGATAAAAGCAGTGCATACCATTTCTAAGAGACTTATTCCCTCAGGTAGAATTTTTTTACTAATGAATTATTATCAATTGAAAAGGAAAAATGATTCTTCTAGATTTGAAAACATACATGAAATACTTCCTCCCATTTGGATTTTGTCAAAGAGTAATCAAAAATATCGCGAGAGAGATAATTATATATAAATATTTTACTCATAATTAATCTACAGAAAAGGGAGATAAGAAATTTTAAAAATAATAGAGAATATACAAATTTATCATATTTTTTTTGAAAACAAATATAAAATATATTTAAAATAAAAACAATTTACTATGTGTTTTTTAAATCATGAAAAATAAATTGATCAAAATATAATAAAATTAAGATTTACAGTAATTTGTTATGAAAAATGGAGTATTAAAAAAATGACTTTAAATGGTATGTTATATTAAATGTTCTCTCCTATGTTAAATTACATAATTCATGTTATATATATCCCACTAAAAAGATATCCCAGGTGTTATAAATGGATCATATCCAAGAGAGCAGAAAATAAAAAATAATGATATAATGAAAATAATATTTTCAAAAATATTACTCATGTTATAAATGGTCAACTAAAGAGAATTATAAGTGTAGCATTAATTAATCACCAATAATGATATTTAAAGAATCAAGAGAATGGTTTTAGTGAAAATATCATTTAGTTGATATTATTCCCTTAGAAATTACAATAATATATCGTCCTTTTTGAAGTGATATCTTATGTAATGTTGCCCAAGGTAAATGTGTTTGGTTAGTGAGTGTTGGACATGATTTTCAGAAATATTAATTTCACATGTTTTATCACAATTAAAATCGATAAATAAATATATATTACTGATATCTATGAGAATGTGTCTCAATAATGTTATATGGATACAATAACCCTCGACCACTATTTTTTATTCTTCAAATTTAGAATGAGTAACAATGTTTTTCTTATTACCACCCTACGAGATAAGGTTTTTTACATGTAGGTTGTAATTAAGACTTTTATTATTATATCCATTTGTAATCTACAAAAATCAGTATCGAGAAAACAATTAACTTAGAAAAAATTTCCTTTCGGATAATTTTTTTGGTTTCTTTCAAATAATCATAAGTAATTTTAATAAATTTGAGATGAGATTCATTTAATTTTAATTGAAAATGATCCAAAAGAAAAACACTACACATGGTGTTAGGTCTAGACATATTAAGGTAAAGTAGACTACAAATCATATGTATATATAGTTTGTTGTTGACCAGATTATCAGACCCATACAACGTTATCTTACCTGTGTTACTCATGGGACTATTATTTTACTATGTTTGGTCCATTCAAGATTATGTATTTATTAAATTATTGCATTATACATGGTTTAGAAAAATATAATAATTTTTTTCAATATTTTTAAAATAACAATGACTTTATATTTACACTTAATGCTTATTTAAAATTCAACATTCAATAATTTATAAAATTCAAAATGAATATATTCATATATTGAGATTAAAATAAAATAATCAATGTAAGTGATAACTAGTAGTAAATCATATTATATGTTTTTTTATAAAAATAGTTCAATTGCTTTTTCTCATTTTAATACCATTTGATTAATAATAATTTGATTCATGTTTATATCAAACATAGGGATCTTGTTTTAAATTATATAAATAATTAATTAATTATAAATTATAATTAAGAAAAATTTATTCTTCAAAACCATGTGGTTTTTTCTAAAAAAAAATTCCATCAATATTACCATTTAAAAATTCACTTTTAACATAAATTTTATCGAGTTGTAAATTATGATGATAGATGAATCAAAACCTGATTCTATTAGATTCTGACTAGGTGATCAGTTCAATGGTTTCACCATAGTCAATTCATTATTCTTGGTTATAACTTTTACAAATTGAGAATTATTATTTTATAGTGATCTGAACAAGATATTTTTACATATTCCTAAAAAAATATGATCTGATGATGTGGTGGTCATTAGTTCATTCCCTAAGAGACTATACATCATTTCAAGTACATTTATTTAGATTTTATATATTGGAATGAACCCCATTTTCATCGTTAATTTCATTGTTATGTTTTATAGGATCTATGTGATAGATAAAGGCATGATGGTCAACATCATTTAAGACTAATCTTCTAGTATGAGTTCCCACTTCTTAATCTGCAATGAATGTTTATAGGGGCTATCTATATATTTTTTACATTCAATAAGAAATTAATTTGAATGATTTTTTCCCGTCTTCAACTTGTTTAAATTTAAATGTTTCATTTAAAACATCATTTTCAAAAAAATGAGAAAAAACGTTTTGAATAAGATTCATAAAAAATTCGTTGATTTATTCTTCCAACGTTTTAGTCATTTTATTAAAGAATTGGTCTTCTGTTCTTATATTGTAATATCATATAAAAATACTTTCGTAACATTTTGAATCAAATTTTCTAAGATTGTATTTTGTGTTGTGATTAACACATTTCCAACAAAAAAAATTTAAAATGTATTCTTTAGGATTTTTATTTCATCAATTATCATTAAAGAGTATTTTTTAGAAATATTCTTATGAGAACACTTTTAATTATAAAACCCCTAGAAATTATGAACATATCCCAAAAACATAGTGGAAAATTAAATTCATTTAATTTTGTTTAATAAAAACCTATTGTTTCTATATTTCACCTCTCCAATACTACATTTTATTGAGGGGTTAATTCATAAAAAATATTAGAGTCTTTATAAGTACATAAATCATAATATTTATTATTTTATAATTCCCCACAAGTATCACTTTGAATTGGAATAGTTTTAAACCCAATTTCATCTATGGATATTTTATAAATATTGATGTAGTATTTGGAAGATTTGATTTTTTGAGATATGAAAAAATATTATGTGAATCTTGTAAAATCATGAACAATTATAAAATAAATAGGATTTTCCCTTGGACATTAAATTGGGAAGGTCCAAATAAATAAATATTAATTAATTCAAGTTATTTTGAGGAAGAAATATTTTAATTTTTAAATAATATATGTGTGTGTTTTCACATTGGAATTTTCCATATTCATTTCATATTTTAGGATAAATTTAGGTATATATTGTACTAAATAATAATGGTTGAGTATGACATCTGAGTTTTTAATATTGTGATCTAGCTTTCCATACTATGCCCCCAAATAACTACATCATTAAGAAATTTTTTTGATTGAAAAATATTTAAATTTTAATTTATGATCATTTTAAAATGATACATAGTAAATAAAATATTTACATTTCATTTAAAAACATTAAATATTCATTTTTTAAAAATACTGTTAAAATTATATAACTGAATACTCTAATTCATAGAAAATATTATTTTTAGTTTTTAATGAATAAAAAATATTTAATTAGATTTATGTTAGTAAAAATTATGGTACCATAACAAATTATCTTAATACTTTAGTTATCATTGAATATGATATTAACTTCAACTAGTTTATTATTTTGATTGAATTAAGAGAGTTCACCAAAAATTGTTCTTGAGAAACCACTATCTTTGTACCAATGTTCTTTGTTTATTTTATCTCAATACAAGTATCCTAAAAAATTCCAATGACTAATGGTTTTTTTACACATATGATAAAGGGTCACATAATGTTATCTAATAATGATTTAGGTATCAACATTTTTTTTATCATTTGGATTTATTTAAGAAATTTTTTAAGAAATGTTAATTGACTTTCGTCTTTCATATAATCAATTTTTGAAATTAATCTCATAAATTAAATTTCCAATTCACATAAAATAACTTCAAAACATTTATTATAATGAACCTTTAAAAAATGTTGTTTTTTATAGATTTCTAGAGTTTTTTTCATGATTTCAAAAACCAACGTTAACTTTTTATTTTATATGAAACTAAGAGACCAAAATTTTATTCAAATTATCATTACCATGATATAATTTTTTAAAAAATATTTTGATGTATTTAATTATACATTTAATTTTATTATCATAAATTCGATTCATAACGTTTTTAGACAATTATAAATTTTAATTGAATATATTTCTGTTTAATTTTAATATGATTATTTCCATTTAACATTTTCTATTATTTATTATATATTTTATTTTATAATGAAGAAGGTTGATGAGATAAATTTTCTGGTTGATCATGGGAATATTTTTTGTGTTCGTAATAACGGTTACTTAATAATAAATATGAAGAAGAAGAAGGTGAATACATATGATAAGGGGAGGAGGATAAAATGGAAATTGTGATACTAACATTTATGCCTTTGGAAAAATGAACAATATAGAACTAGATACTTGATTAAATTAATATTGTAGAGGAAAATGATTCCATAGAGTCATTTTTACACTCATTTTTGTGACATTGAATGAATTATTCCCTTGATTCATTTATTTAATCATATTTCCACATATGGGGAATTTAGAAATAATGTGACCATTTTCTACATTCTTAGGAGGTCACTTATTGATCCACCTTTTTATTTACCTTCTTAGTTTGATTAAAAAATTTCACCATTATGAAAAACGATTCATATTCTATGAGATTTCAGAAAAAATTAGAACATCACTTCTAGATGAATCATCATTAATAACATTGATGGATAATTTTTTCATAACATGTTTGGATTCATTGGCCTCCATCTTAGCTTGTCACATTATAGTTATTTAATAGGTTATTAATATTATGATGAGTTACTCGACCAAAATATTCATTACATCCTTTTATTCTTATATGGAAATGACATTGGGTGCCTTATTTCATGGTAAGACCTAGAGTATATTTTTCACTAGTTATTAATTATACAAGTAATAACCAAGATACTTTCTATAATTTTCTATTTAAATAATCCTTTTAAATAATCCGTCTGTCTCCACCGTGTACCATCACGCCATGTGGTCCACTTCTAGGTACCATCCAGTCCTCGTACACTCAACCTCGATCAGCAATGCCCGTCATTTTCATCCTACACAACGATGTGCGGGCATAGCCCGTGTATGGGTTAGTATAATGATACCCATTAGGGACCCTGAGACACTCAAGGTCTCTCAAAATCCACCGAGGATAAACCAAAGAGTTTGAAATCAATGAATAACCATTACATAGGTACATGACCATACATATACATATGTTATCAAGTAACCCATCTCAATCATGAGGTAAATACAAAAGATGCTGACTCATCTCACAAAGGTACACAACTCACGAAGAGTGTTAGAGATGATTATATGTGGCCCCTAAATCATCTATTCTATTGAACCCACATAGGATCCAGGAACAAAAATCAGAACTGTCAAACCCTCACAGGACCCAGGAATAATAAATAGAGCTATCGAACCCAAACAGGATCCAGGAACAGTTGTCAATGCTGTCCAACCCACACGAGATCTAGGAATAGTACTTAGACTTATCGAACCCATACAGGATCTTGGAGCTGTCATCAGTGCAATTAAACACACACATGATCCATGAATAGTCATCAGAGTGCATCCCTCCACAGGTTTCCTCATAAAGCATGCTTGATTCTGGGAGGGTTCGCTCCTCAAGCCAAGTGTAATTATATCAACTTCCACAAATTCCCATGAACAAATATCTCAAATTTCCGCCCTGTCATAGGGGTCTCATCAAAACAGACAATGCGTCAATCAGATGCCTGGTCTGTGAGTTATTAGTGTTATAGTCTTGGGGGCCTGGTTGGATTCGTGAATGATCCAACCTAACCATATCTCAACTATACCCCAATCTCTAGTGGGGTATACAGAAAGGGACCTTCACACTCCATGTTTTAAAGAATAGATAAAGGTTCGTAAAATGAACGTATGGTGCCAATGATATGGCGAAAAGAACGTAATGGATCGGTTGTGGGCTCGGGTCTGGTCGGACCCATTCTGGGCTGACCCTGTCTGGGTCGACCCGATCAGACATGTTTGGTCTGGCCCAGCCCATTGGGGGGGCCAACCTGTTAGCTTTGGGTCAGCTCGCTATGCCTAGCCTAGTCGGCCTAATGGTCGGTTTGGCCTGGGATCGAGGCTGGTTCGGCCCGGAGCGTCGCAAGGGTGTGGCTCGGTATGGCTCGACCTAGAGGGTGTGGTCGGGCCAGTTCGGAAAGGGCATCGTGATGGGTCTGCGGTTGGCACTGGGCGCGCGGCGAATAAAGTTCGGTGCGGTTTGGCCAGGAGCATGGGAGGTGGTCGGGCAGGCCAGGAGGGGGTCAGGAAGGGCGCCCGGCGGGCCGACGGGTGGCCAGGGAGGTGGGCAGGCCAGCCGGCGGGCGGTCAGGCAGGGCATGGTCGGGCCGAGTAGCGTCCGGGCAGTGCGCCAGACAGGCTGCAGGGTAGGCCGGCGAGCGGCAAGGTGGCATCTCGGCCGATGTGGGATGGCGGGTTCGGCCGGGGCGAACAAGAGGTGGGGGCAGCCGAGAGGCTGGGAGGTCGGCTCGGTGTTATTTAGCGGCATTCGGTCGGGGCGCACGGGATGCCAGCGGCAGCTGGGAACTGGGCGGTGCAGGCCGATGGCTATGTGGCTGGGGTGGCTCGGGGTCAAGCCATGTTGGTTTGGACAAGACCCTCATCATTTAGGGTCGTATCATTTGGATAATCAAGAGGCAAGAATTATGAATAACAACTCACATGCAAGAATTCCTTTCCAACCGATGAAGATAGTTCAAGGAAAGAATCAACATGTAATAAACCCCCCAACATTGATTGGTTTTCGATGATGAAGTCGTGGAAAGTAGAAAAAGAAGATCGTCGTTCGTCACGTCGCCACACACTTCCAATCCCACATTGTGTCGGCTGTGGAAGACGCTCCACATCAGTACATGTCCGTGGAAGAATATCGAAGAGGATCCTCATTCATCGTAGTCAAAGGCATTCTTCGTGAGGATAATTCTACCAATAATCCTCCGCTCAAAGTTGCCACCAAAATAAACAATTCCAACAAAAATAATAATTGATTTTGTAAATATATTATTTAATTTATTGGCACAAATTCAATATGATGAATTAATTAACATGGCTCCCCCATATTTAATTCATGAGTGATGGAAAAAATTACTAAAATGAGGAGGATTGGCACAAATTAATTAGGGAACTTTTCTTCATTAAGTTGGATGGGTGGTGGAACCATTAATTGGGGAGCTCAAGAGGTTTCTCCCTATTTAATGGGGATTTTGAGGAGGTTTTAACCTCGGGTGGTCCCCACCACATTAAACAAGTAGAGGAGGTTTAGACCTCGGGTGGGCCCCTCCTCTATAACCTCTCATGAGAGGTTATGGTTGGGTGTTTTCACCTCCAACTTCCAACCTCAACAAATAGGTTATAGATCTAGTGGGACCCACCTCCAAACTGTCACAAGTTGGCTCAAATAAATATAAAGTGAAGCTTGCTTAATTTTTTTTATTTTCCATGAAAACCCAAAAAATTTGTTATCTTATCGACTCACTGCCATCGAAGTGAAAGTCTTCTTAAGTGAATACTAGTGTTCTGAGTTCAACAGCGTCCTCAGATGTCGATTCTGACAACCAGTTCAGAAGTTATAAATACCCTCTCGTACATTTACTAAATGTACCCGAAGAAAACTTCATAAATTTATTCTAGGCACACTAGGCCTCAGAATCACGCGCCGTCAGTTCTCACAGACTCTCTAAAATCCCATGTATTTATGAAAAAAAATTCCATGGAAATTCTAGGTCATTATAGTATTTCTAGGTTATTATTTAAGAAATACATCAATGTATTCCTATATAATAAGTACATCCCCAATTTATTGATTATATCCTTTATTTGTATATGTTTTTTTCTCTTATTCCCATATAATTTCATTAATTAGAGATATTGGGGGTGGATCTATAAACTAATGAGGTGAGGAGTGTTAATCTATAAATATTAATGGTTCTATATCTTCCTCAAAAATTGTTATTTCCTCCTTCATGAAATAAATTTTTGCATCATATTTAAATAGATAGTTTGTACTAAGGATTATATCAATGTCAACCATATGTATGATAACATGTTCAGCAAGAAAATAACGTTTATGTGTCATAATGGGGACTTCAAAATACATATTTTTCCAACATGACTTCCCTTAATATTTTTGACTGACAATGCTCTTATTTAGTCAAAAGGGAAATGTCAAATTTTTATGCAAAATAGGGTAGTTGTAAAAGAGTGACATGAAACATAATCAAATAAGGCATTGGATAAATTTTATTATAGTTTTAATGTACATACCACAGAATCATCTGGTAATTCAATATCCACTATAGTGATCACATATGTTTGTATATATCCCATTGGGATCTTCTTTGGTAGATTCCACTGACGCTTACAGAATATTTTATGCAGTTCCCCACCCCCTCGTAGTTGTATAATTAAATAGTTGTGTTCCATTTTTCCCCTTTAACTCTTTACAATGATGATCCCAATCTCCATATTTTAAAAAAACTCACATTCCCTTAAAAAATTTATAATGGTGGGATTTCCATAGATTTCGCCGGATAAAAATTACTCAATCTTCATCATCATATTTGATATATTCCAATTTTCATGGTGCTGAGATGAGATTTTATACTATTGATTTCCTTTGAATAAGTAGGATCTCTATAATTCCTTCCCTGTTTATATATCACATAAAAATATAACTTCATATGAGGAAATACTATGAGAGACCAATTCCATTTGGAGATTTAGCTGAATATCTTCAAAGAAGTTGTAAATATTTCACTCTATGATGTGTAAAGAGTCCATAGAATTCATATAAAACATTGTAAAGGTGGATTCGTAATCTATAGCACTTCCTTAATTATATATTTTTAAGGTATGGAACATACTCTTCATCTATTTTTTATCACTAGTGAAGTATTTATTGAAGAATGTTACCTTAAATTCCCCTAATCCATAAGTTCTATTTTTTATTCCTTCCTAGTATTCTTTATTAAGGACCACCATTGATCAGCATCACCATGGAGATAAAATTCTATAAGTGTAAACTTTTCCATTTCACTACATAATAAGACAATAAATATATTCTCCAAAGGCTTAATTCATTGTTCATCTTCAATTGGATTAGTATTCCCACTAAATGATGGTGGATTTAATCACATAAAGTGATCTACCATAGAAGAATATCTCTCTAGAATAGGTTGTTCCATTTGAGTATGTTTTTCTTTCATAACCTGGTAGCAATTACCAAGAAAATAAATACATTTCTCTATTATAATGCCAAATTTATTGGCTTTCTTAGTTGGAAAATAACTACATTTTCCATGAGTATTGATACCATAGATCCTTCAATGTTCCATTTCTAAATAATGGAATATGCTTGATTATCTCATCAATCAATAATATATGATTCCCAATATGTTATAGAACCTAACATAATTTTATATATCATAAATATTTGAATCATAAACATTGGTTTCATTGCTGACATCGTTAATTTTAAATCCTTCATAATCGTCTGTCAGTAAAATGTGAATTATTGTAAAAATATCCCCCGAGACTGTCAAACTAGGTGTGCAGTAATGAACATTTTCATGTACCATGTTAAATAGAGTCAAGATCGGCACCCCATTTTTGAATTTTTATCCCTATGTAAATTTATTATAGAAATAAAATCACTTTTAGTATCCATACATGGATGTATTTCTAGGAAGAATCACACAATTTCTACCTTCCCATAATTCAAGGATGTTATTATATAATTTTCCTCAGAGTTTATATCAGGGTTATGTCCCTAATCTATGTTTTATAAATTTTGTTAAAATGTTTTCTTCTCATCTATATATTCTTAACTCCTAAAACCCAGAGGTGGTGCATTATTTCATTACATTGACATGATTACAAGGAATAAAATCTAGATGGACTGATAATTTTAGTAGATTTAGTAAACCAGATTACATACTTCATACCCATATTACATTTCGATGTAGAAAATAAAATTGGATAAATAATAAAAATAAATAAAATGGATAGTTGAAACATTATTCAAATATTTCTTCTTAGAAACCCGAGGAAACAAAAAATAATAAGGATCAGATCAAATGTTCATTAAGGGTAAGTAATGTGGAAGAAATAATGAATTGGTGAGATTAATCAACATATAAAGGTTAATAACTTATAACACATTCAATTAAAATAATTTGATATGGAATAATCAATATAGGGAGGTAAAAAACTAAAACCCATTACATTTAATCAATAAATTGATAATAGAATGCATCTATTGATATGTCAAACAAAAAATAACATGGATAAATTTAGTCTAAATGAGGGATATTATTAATTATTGGATTCTATGTTTTCTATGTAAATTTTACCTTTATCGTTAGTAACTTTTAAAATATGGTTCATCATATTGGTAAAAAATCCATCTAATTTGACTAACTTATTTGTCTTATTAGACTAGTGATGCATCGAGGTGATATATATAACCGAGCCCACCCATTTTGTATCTCTTAAAGTATCCATCATATATCATGTTATCTATTTAGTTTTTTTAAAATATTTTTTATAAAATATATGTATTGAATAAAATATTAGATTTATCAATACATCCCCAGTTAATAAAATAACTGTCAAAGAGAACAGCTTATCTAAAATTTGTATATGGTTTAGGAATTAATAATATCCATTGAATTGGAATATGGATATACATTAAAATTATAATTAAAAAATAAAAATAACCATAATTATGGGATTAATTGAAGATGAACATAACAATCAAAAATGAATTTGATATTGAAAAGGTAAGCGTTAAACACATTTTTAGGAAAATAATCTATAAAAATTCCAAAGTGTTCTACACCACTTTGAATCATATGAATAATATTCTCCATTAAGGAATAATATTACATGAAAGATTTTAATTCCCTAAAGATTAAAATATTTATGATATAATATATCAAAAGGGGTAGTGGATAGATCACACAATAGTTGTATGTGGTGAATATGACATTTTACTCACAAATTGGAAAAGTATAATGAAAATACATTACCTTATCATTTTATTTTTTTGTCCTATTTAAACTCATTAATAGTAATTTAAATTATGTTAAAATAAAATACAAGAAAAATAATAATATTCATAATTTTAAATATTAACCTTTTATAATATCTTATTACCTATCTATTAGTAATCCTTCATCATTTTTCCAATTTTGAGTGTTAATTTTCTTAATTTTCATGTCTGTTGTGACATATCACTTGTTATTATTATTATGTAGTTCATGATTTCATAATATCTAGAGCGTAAATTATGATTTAATTATTATATATATCCAATATATATGTTTTTATTATAATCCATTATATTTGTTGATATGCAATGAAATTCAGCATTCATGGAGACGATTTATCATACGTACACAAGATTTGTAATATCATTACTCTTCCATATTAAAATTTTGAAAATTAAATTGTATATATAAATGTATATTATAATTATATTTTAATATCTATGTCATATATTTTACTTGTTTTTATTAAAACCATCCTTCAAATTCTCCATTAATGTGTGAATTAATCTCATCACTTTGAGGAGGTGGCAGTCCACACTTCCACAAACGATGGTATTGTATTGACAAAAGAAGGAAAACATAAGTGTATGTGTTATATAAAATTTAATTAAGAATAAAGATATTAAATATATCTTAAATATCATATATAAATAGTGTGAAAATCAAAATTCCCACCACGAGGTGTCGTAAATGAAAAAAAAACAATCATAATTTTATTAGATGGTAGTTCACCATACTTATAATCTATAGGTTTGTTATCCATTAGATGGGTGTATGTTTCTGTTCAGGTCAGTATAGTAACAAATTATCATTATAGTAATGATACTAATTTTATTATATAATTTTTTAATAAGAACATTTGAATGGATGGATAATGTAAATAAAACAAAATATCATGAGGAATGAAGTTATCTCTTCTTTGGGAAACTCCTTTTGATTTGCACCAAATGGTTACTTGGATGTATTTATACCAAAAATAATGATTATGGGTTGAGTGGAGATATTTTTTACAGTATTTGATCTAATAATGGGTTATCCAAAGAGATTTAGATTTGTGAATAAGTGAGATGGTTGAGTGTCTTCTTATTGTGGATGTGGAGTGACATTCTTGTAAATTTTTGAAAAGGGAATTGAAACCACATTTTTACTATGGAAAATTGATTTAATAATAGTCCAAATCCTAAAAATTGTGTATAGGGTTTAAATATGTCCATCAATTGAATTTTCGATAATTGTTTTGGTTATATTGGGTATTATGTTTATTGTCCAGTCCCTTATTAAACATAATTTTCTCTTAATCATTGTAATTAGTTTTAACCACTTTCACTAATATGGTATTTCAAAAATGAATTTGAATTTATAAAACAATATAAATTATTCTTGATTCAAAATATTGAATAAATTTTTTAAAATTATTATAAAATATTTCGTAGAAAATATTTTAAAATTAGTCCCACATACAGTATGACAATGCAGGTTTTTAAAGTATAAACATCCAAACATTTTCTATGTTTTCATGTAATATATTCATAATTATATTGATTAAAATAATATAAATTATATTAAATTATATATAGATTATATAATTTAAATTAAAAACCAGTTTAAAAATAATATATCTTTATAAATAAATTATAAGAAAAATAATTTTTTTATTAAAATTCTGTATTTTTCGATATTCATCGAAAAATAAAATATCATCGAAAAATTACAAAAAAATTATCCTAAAATAGTTTTTAAAATTTTATTTTAAAACATATATATTATTTGACTTATAAATTTTTTCAAAGTTACAATATTTAGATTTAAAATTGGTTCTCCCTTAAATTGTGAAAAAATAACTTTTATAAAGATATAGGTTTTATATGTGAAATTGGGTAAGTTCTTATCCTAATCCAAGAGAACCTATTGGATAAATAAAAAATATATTTTATTATATATATAAAATATAAATTTACTATATTAATTCCCTAATACTATTATAATTTATTCACCTACAAAAAAATGAAAAAATAGTGTTTTGTTGAAATTGGGTGTTGTGTGAATTGATAACGAACATAGTGTTGCATGTTTTAAAAGCTATCAAAAATATAATTGTTGTAAAAGAAAAAAATTGTAATGTATTTATGTGATACATAATAAATGTGGTTTAGTAATCATAATAAAATGTTATTATATTAAGGATACTTAATATATTATTTTATGAAGAATATTACATATCTAAAGTTGGGAATAATATTACATATTTATAGTTGGTAGAAGATGAATTAAAAATAAAGCGACCAGTTAAGCTGAATACCTATTTGTTTAAACAAAGCATGTAGATATCATATTATGGGTCACAGGGTTGGTATTTGGGTAATAAAATATCCTCTATAATTTTTGTAAGTTATTTGTGAATAGAATTTAATATGGTTTGGTCGAGCTAGAATGGAAAAGGAGGATTGTATTAAATAATGTATGGTTAAATTTTATAATTGAGGCAAGGGAACTATTCGAATTTCAAAAAAATATAAAATATAATAAATTAATTTTCTAGAAAAATAAAACACAATGGATATGGGTTCTAACATATATTTGATGGGTTTCAAATTCAATCATCCAATATAATTTGGATTCGTTTATGTGGTGTTATGAACATTATCCATAGGTTTGACACCATAATTAACCTATATTAACTGTCATCGTAGTAACATATTTTTTACTCTTAATGAATTACAATTTTTCAAATATGGTTGTAAATGGATAATAAATTTCAAGGGAATTAAATTTTAAATATCATATCCACATTTACCTCAAAATTTATTTTTATGATTTTTAAATAATTTAATAGAATAATATTTTTATATAATATTTTTAATGCTAATTTTGACACTATTCAATTTATTCGGCTAAAAGGACATAAATATAAATCCTAAATTCGAATATAATATATTAAATCAACATTAATTTTTTCTATTCATTTATAAAAGTCATGTAATACAATAAATCATTCATATTATATTAAATTCAAAAAAAATGAAATTAATTCATTTATTTTTCTATTAATTGAAGAAATATTATGTTGGAATTGCATAAGTATTTAAGGTAATTATATAATTTATAAAAATAATGATTATATGTCCATCATGAAAATAATATCATTATTCTAAATATAAATATATATATATATATATTCATATTTATTCATGACTTCCTTTTGTCTATATATAGACATATAATATATTTTTTAAGTAAGAGAGTGACTTTTGGTCTTTTTCATTGTATTAAATATTATATAGTTTTTTTTCATGGAAATATCTCCCTTATAAATTTAAATTTTGTTAATATGGTGAAAATTGTATAATTAACTTCATCCAATGATAATGAAGTTGAAATATTGAGACCTTCATTTTTATTTTTAACCTAGTTTGACCATATTTAACCTATAATGATGTGATAAAATTTATTTTGATTACTCATCACAATGACCAGAAATGAAAGGAAAATATTTAAAAAACAATAAATAATTATTAGAAATATGGATTTTATTTTTTAAAATATATATTTTATAATTTTTATGATTAGATTGGGAATTAAACAAAAAAATTCAATTAAAAGTTGTTTACTATAAAATACATTTGTAACTGTAGAAATATTTTCATAACAAATTCAGGTATAAAATTTATACCAATGACCATAATTGAATTAATAATAATATGATACAACTAATTTTAATATTGAAACCGCATGAAAAAAACGTAAAATTTTATATTCTTTAAATGGAAATAAAATATTCAAATAAAATCATTATTTTATAATATACACTGGAAGAAAATTGAAAACAAATCATGTTAATATAATTTTGATAATATAATTTCAAAAATACTTTACATTTAAAAAAATTAATTTTCTAAATTTTCTACAGAATAATTTTTATCTTTTCTTGAATAATAAAAAATCATTATTAAATAAAACTTCCTTCTATAGAATAAAATTATAATGACCTCGGATTTTCATACAAGGATATTACACATTTTTAGATGAATAATCAGTACACTTCACAAAAACATTCTAGAGAAACATAATATTTTTGCCAATTTCAAAACATGGTACACATTTTCTAATTTTTATAAATATCATCAAAATATCCCATAAAGATATTCCCCTTTAGAACTTCTACTTAAAACCATTCATTATAACCTAGGTAAAGGATACATATAAAAGGGTGGGCTCAGATGCTCAAAATGGTTAAGAATGAGAGATTCAAATTATAGCATAAACATAATGGTATATTATAATGAGCATAACATCTGAAAATTATACCCATAATATCCATGGTTTTAATCTCGAGTCATAGAATAAATCATCAATATTCATAAGACACGAATCATAAGGGAATCAAGATCATATGAAATGGAATGATAACATTAAAATAATTCATGAAATTTTGAGAGACAAATAAATATGTAATATAATTCCATCTATGTCTAGGAATATTACCAAAACTTATTAGGGTACTTCATGGTGACTATATCTACTAGGTGGTCCACACCACCATCCTGAATCATAGTCCATTCCTTGTAAGCGATCAGGTTTCCTCACCATTCCATAGTGAATCGGGTTTCCCATCTTCCATTTTGGATCAATCCCATTGACTTTTTTACTATCATTATATCATAATATATAAATCATTACCCATTAAATTTTATGTATAAATAGTTCCCACCAATTTCATAATGAAAACCTAAAATATTTGTTCCATAATAATTAAACCATTCATCATATCAGAGCAAATAAAACTGGGTTTCGTAATTGTTATTCCATCATTACATAACCAAAAAAACAAATGGGATTAAAAAATATCATTCCATCATAAAAAATCTATATAACGAATCTAAATATTATTATTGAATAATATCCCAAATAAATAATAAATAACATCAATTAATTTTATCGTAGTTGAAAAAAATTATATATCACATGAAAATAATTATTGAGGAAAACATCCTTTCATCGTGGAAAATATTTTCTTTTCATAAAATTCAAATCAATTATAAACGAATAATTTTTTTTTCAAATAACCATGTAATATTATGGAGAAGGATTAAATTTAGTATTGAGTCATAATGGTTGACAATTCACTTCACTCAATATAATATAAAAAAACATTCCTTCCCTATGTTTTCATTGGTAAACTAACAATGAGATTTGTTTTGAAAATAAAATACTCTTTTCATTTCATATTTTAAAAACTTAAACATGGGTAAAAATAAAATTATATATTCATATGAGAATAGGGAAAAATTTGATACCATATTTAGAAAAATAGTGGTGAAATAAAAATATTCAATAATGGTGATTTAAAAATAAACAATACTGATTGTTGATGAGATTGTTAAAAAATCACATCTACATTTACAATCAGTAGAATTGTATGCTCATTTAAGAGAGAAAATTATATTGATTTGAAAATACCATGCTCTGAATAATAATACCCATAAAATACTTTCATGGTATTTTTATACTCCACAAAAAATAAAAAAGTTGTATATAAGCCATATGTCCCATATAAATAAAAGTGAGACAAAAAACCCTTACCTTCTGTCTTGACTTCCTTCATACCAATCAAAAACACATAATTAATAAATATAATTTAATTATATATATACCAACAAACATATTTGTAGATACCTGGTATTATCCTTCAGATATGTTGAAATATTTCTATATATATTTCCAGAGTTTGGTGCCCATATGGCTTGAAATTATGAGGCCCTGTATGCATGTAATTAATTTTATAAACATATTAAGTGTTTTCATTCTATGATGATGATTGAAATAGGATATATCTTAATTGGTAGCTCAGAAAAAATATGAGGCCACATTTGAGCCCGTAACATGATTTTTACCCAAGTTGGAGAATAGATATATTTAGTGTGGGACTCGTACAGAAAACCCTATCTAGGGGACAATTGTAATTAAAAATAATTAAGCATATTCATTTTACCCCTAATATCAACCTAAATAAAATTCAAATAAGGGATCGGAGTGAAAATCAATGATCTCAATCGAGTTTGGATTTGGGTGTTTTTCTGAGGAGGAACATTAAATGAGAGGGTGGGACAGTTTCAGTTTTTTTCCCGAGTGAGACAGCTATAAATAGAGAGTTAGGTTTTAGATTAGGGTTAAAACCTTAGTCCCTCTTTCTCTCTAAAATTATTCTCACTCTCTCTTTATGGGTTCTTTACCTTTCTTCACCAGATCGAGGTAAACACTCTGCCAAATCTTCAGTGGATCAGGGTAGGAACACCATAAACGCATCGCCTATAATGAATAGCCTGATCGATGTCAAATATGTCACGATTTTATTTTATAATTCAATTTTTCATTGATTATTCAATTTTTGGGTATATGTTTGTCATTATATCATTAAATCAATAATGGATGCACGAAAACGGTCATCGATCAATGTCCAAACCATCATTTTTCATCCATTCTATGTGTTTTTGGACAATGACTTTTGGGAGCACATGATCACTGGTGGATCATCGATTTTAGGTCATTGTAGAGAACACTGTTTCATAAGGTTCTCTGATCGACTGATGGATTCAAAATAGTGTGACTGGATTGATCCCATTTGACTACGGAATGGACCTTCATGGTTCCATTGGTGAACCACGGAGTTGCAGCGACATTGTGGCAATGGCAGTGTCGTGACATCGTCTCGCCACATGGCTTGGCTGTCGACTGGGCAGGGTCACGTCATGCTACCACAGGTGGAAACTGCTGCCACATTTCCTGTAGATTATCAGACATGTTGACACACTGAAAACTAGACCATGGGATGGATACACTTCGGTGGACGGGCCAGGCCGCGTCGGTGAGTGGGTGGGTCCGCCATGGGTCGGCTCAACCAAGTGCATCGGGTTGGTTAAATAGGCTAGGTCCACCCCAGTGGTTCATACCTGATCGGAACCCAGGTGTATTATTGCAATTGACCATCACGTCATATAACATGGCATATTGTGTAGTCGGCATGTCGACTACAAACTGGACCGAATATGACAGTCAACTGCCATTGTATGGACCAACAACGAGTCATTCCACTAACCCCATGACCTCGTTCTTGCTTTTTTCAATAACCTGTAACTTTTAAAATGTTCATTGATTTGACACGCCATCTGTAGTGAGTTGTTCCTCTCTTTGATATGGACCTTTTATTATGTTTTAAAATTTCATGTTTTGGGGCGGAATGTGGGTCCCACATTGACCCGTTCAGGTTTTTAACATTGAAAATCACTATTCCCACTAGATTTCTATTTTAGTCAAATTAATAGCTTTTCGTATCTATTTTTTTATGTAGAATGTGATTCTGAAATTAGTATCGAAATCCAGGTTAAGAAGCATAGTGTTCTGAACATGACCCTAATCGAGTAGCGTTCGATGATAGTAGTGTTGGCAATGATGATTTCAGAATCACCAAAGCAGTAATGGCTTACCTTGTAGTGGGGATGGGCAGTGACGTTCATCATTGTCCCTTTTCGACGTATCCTCCAGCTAGGCTGGGTAGTGAAGTTTTTTATTTACTCTTCCGAGCATACCCTCTAGTGGGGTTAGGAAGTGAATTTCCTTGATTACTCTTCAGATCTTACCCTCCCATGGGGCTAGGAAGTGAGGTTCCACATTTAATCATTATGGATTACCAAATTATGTGTAAACCTTAAGTGGGGTTATGTAGTGGTGTTCACCAATGAATCAGTGACAAGGAATTTTTTGACACTATCCTAGGCTCACATGTAAGAGTATCTCTTTCTGCACCATGATGCGCCCTAGTGACGTGACTAAAATAGTGTAGATGAGACAGAACTATTCAAAGAGTATAGTATTAAGATGTGGTGTTTGATCCTCTTTTACTTTCAGTTCTTGGAAGACATCGAGACGGTGTGCAATGATAGTGGTTACTTCTGGAACAATTGGCGACTCTTTAATTGGGATGATAATTGATTTAGATACCTCCATACTCTCTATCATTTGGGTTTATTTGGTTTGAGCATATAAATAATAACACTCAATCATAGAACCACCTCATTGGGTTCTAATTACTCACCTTCCACAAGAGGTAATGATGCGTAGGGAATGCCACAGGCTTTCCATGTCTTTCTTCTCATGGTTTGACGATTCTACTATCCTAATTGATTTAGCGACGACTCAATGAGATGTTCACCTTCTCACCGTCTCTTTCTCCTAATTCCTAGATGAGTTTACTTCACTTCTGTATTGGGTTGAGAGATACTCATTTATTGTACTATTATTCTATATTTTGTACTTCCTTTCCATTTATCTCTTACTTATCCCACTTCATGTAGTACCCCCTGTTTCTGGTACATAGAATTTTCTTGATGCTTTTAATCGTTTTAAAGGTATGGGTGATTAATGTGAGAGTTAGGAGAACATTAAATGATATTTTGAGGCAATGGTGAAGTCGCATGGGCGGCGCATGGGTTGTCAAAACTGTGCGGCCAAACCATGTGTAGTTGGCCCTTGAGGCAGTAGCTTCCACACGGGCAGCACACAGTTTGTCTAACCATGCAGCCAAACCATGTGAGGAGTGTCTTCCTAGGCAATGGATAATGCATTTTTAGCGCACAGTTTCTCTATCCGTGCGAGCAAACCATGCAGTCACTTAAAGGAGATCCTATTAAGGTGGATGTCACATGTTTTTTCATCTAAGTGGATTGTTTTTTCTCATATGAGGCTCTAACTTGAGATTTTTCTTCTCATAAGGTCAGAGAAGGAGATCCCATCATTATGGAGGAGATCTGAAGGCTTCTCTTGGTGAATCGTAGCCGGATTCTTGAGGTATGTGATCATTCTTCATCGTTTATGATCTGTTTCTTAGATCTACATAGATCTACTTCTCCTCTTACATATGTTTCTTAGATCTACAACCGTTAGGGGTAGATATATGTGTATGGATTCCAATATGATAATATTTGGACTTGATCTTGCTAGGAGATGAGATCTAAGGCGCGTTTTCGAAGAATCAACCCTTTTATCTTGTGCGTTCTCATTTTCATAGGTTTTTCGTCTAAAACATTGAGGTAGGAGGCTTCAATCTCGAATCCTCTTGTTATAATTGATTGGATTAGTCTAAAATTGGATTATTTGAATGGATTTGATTTTGAAAATAATGAAATAAATATTCTTTGGTTATGAATTATGGTTTTGATGATATTGTGAAATCTTGGTGAATTGTTTTGCAAAGTGATTTGGCTTCTTTAATTTAAAATGTTTATTTTAAATTATGATTTATAAAATTGTATATGGTTTGTTGAAGAATGGATTTTTTATACAAAAAAAGGTGTTTTATTGAAATGTTTTGAGATTGAAATGATGTTGATGGATTTGGTTTTAAATAAAAATGGAGTTTTATTGAAATGATTTGGAATTTAAATGGTTTATCATTGAAAGGGATTGAATTGGTTGAACACACATGGTTTTTGATATGATGGTTGTGTCTGTTCACGGGCATGTGGGACAAGTAAGGGTTAGGAGTCTCCCCCATCAGTGCTGGAATTGATAAGTGATAGTGATCTCCCCCATCAATCATTCATATTGCATTCGGCACAGAGAAGGGTTAGGGGTGTCCCCCAATAGTGTTGGTATGGATAAGGGTTAGGGCTCTCCCCCGTCAAGAATTAATGTGCATTTGGGTTGGATAAGGGTAAAAAGTCTCCCCCATCATGGTTGGGATGGATAAGGGTTAGGTCTTCTTTCCTCTCCCAGGTAGCATGCATGGTTGGTTGCATTGGTTTGTGGGAATTTTTGGGTATGCCAAAAAGGAATGTTTGTGAAATTGTTCTTAATCTTATTTGGTTATTTATCTTGAAAAATAACTTGCTGGAAAGTTGGTTTAAATTTCTCTTGAATTCCTTTGGTTATGAATGGTTTTGGAAACTTGTTTATAATTATTTATAAACTACTTTTGGGAAAAAAATTATATAAACAGTTTTTATATAAATGTCGCTAACTCTTCTATCCTAGTGGCGTGAGTAGAGAAGTCATTGGAGAAAACCTACTAAGTTTTATACTCACCCCTGTTTTAGCACGTTGGTGCTTTGGCAGATGTCATTTTCCAGAACACTTGTAAAGGTAAATCAACTTACTACTATTTTCTTGTTATAATTCTTGGGAGATGTTGTGGAGCTTAAAGATTGTGGAGCATGGAGTTGTTGTGTCTTTTGAGAGTCTTGTGTTGTTCATCCACTGTGTACTTTGATGCTTGGTTTGGTTTTCTACTATTGTGTAATTGATGTGGTTTGACATAAATGATGTTTTTTAGTTGTCATTGTTTTGTTCATGCATCCTATAGTGAATGTTTGGTTATGATTGGTTGGTTAATTGGATATTTATTAATGGATAAATCATCCACCAACATGTATTTGAAACCCTTTGGTATTTATTGTCACCCTTTTGTATCTTGGGGATTCCTCTTAAGGCCTAGTAATGACTTGTTGAGCTCTCAAGCCAAAGAGAATTGGCGGGTCATTACAAATGGTATCAGCGTGTTCATTCCTTACCTAACAGGTGGTCACCGATGTTCTTGGTCTTGGAGTTGAAATTCATTCTTGTCTATTACATTGGTCGAAATCATAAATAGTATTAAGATTGTTGGAACATGAAATGTATAGAGTAAAAGGACATAGCTAACCCGTTTATGTTGAAATTCAAGTTACCAGGGTGTTGGGTACATAAGAATTTTGGATTCACTTCTAGAATGTAGGGAAATCTCATTATCATGGGTTTAGCCAATGAGATGATAATGACATGAATTGTAGAGGAATGACTTTCCACTATTATTTCATATCTCATGGTGAGGAATGAGTAAGGATTTTGTGCAACGTGTGAATTTTTGAAAAATGTTGAAATTGTTTTTATGTGAATGATTTTCCAAACAGAGTATTTGGTGAATTTTGAAAATGGGTTGATTTTAAAAATAAGTTTTTTGAATGTTTCAAATATGGTTGATCATGGTAAAAGGTTGTTTTTGGGAAAAAAATGTTGTGATAGTTGATGTGATATAATTTTAAATCCCAAGCTAATAAATGCTAAAGGGTGTGATTTACAGAGTTCATGGTCTAATTAGAGAACAAAAAATGTGGAAAAGTGGAAAGCCTCATTGTAATAGTGTTGTCTAACGCGATTTTAAATGGGAATTCATGATGTCTACAGAGGTGAGACTCAAGGTTGGTTTTCTATTTATAGATATCGGGTAGGTGTTTTAGTGACCAACAGGATGTGGCCGATGAAAACATGGTTTCACCGAGCCCCATGTGAACCAGCAGTTAGTCCATAGCATATTTCAATCTTTCCAAGCTGTGGGACGTGTGAATATAGGGGAAGGGAAAAATCATGTTTATTATGTGGTTTAGTTCCAAAAGCAAGATCCACCAATCATTAGGGGTGATTCAGACCCGAAAAGGCCAGATAAGTGACTATCTAGATGGAATAGAATTTTCGAATTCATGGGGACACCGGTAGAGCTAAAAGTAATTCTAAAAACATGTAAACTAGGGGATAATTCTCTATATTGGTGGGATATGGTATTCCAAGAGGGAATGGACCAGGTTATGATGTGGGAAGGTTTTTGAGGAATTGTTTAATAAACAACTCTCCCCACATATGTTCAGAATTCAGTGCACAACTGATTTCTTCAGTCTCAACCAAGAGCATATGTCGGTGACAAAGTATGAAACTAATTTTATGAGCTTGCTACGGTTTTCACCCTAGGTGGATGGTAGCATGTTTAAGGCAATTATCTTCAAAGAGGGTTTAAGGAAATAGATCCATTCAAAATAGAAGTGATGTGTATCCGTGATTACACAGAGATGGTGAATCGAGCATCGGTGGCTGCGTGGGATCTGTTGGGAGCTTCGAGTGGAGGAAACAAGGTGGTAACCTTGGGGAATAGTGGGAACTCTAACACTAGGTTCAAGTAGAAGAGGGACACTTATTACCAGGGTGGTAGTATGACACATAATCTGACGGCAGAGCAATAAAGAGCAGAATGTGGAAACCAAGGCATTGTTCGGAGTCGAGCAGGTTCTGGTGGATGATCAATCCGACCATCCACGGTGTGAATTACTATTCTATTAAATTCTACCTTGATGAAACTAGTTTTTTGATACGGTTGCGATGTTTGGAAACTTCAAATTTCTCTAGGTCGAAGGGAGAGTCGAGCCTTCTTGTGTAGAGCATGTTGTATCGTTGCAGGCGAGGTTGAGCTAATGGAGATTTTTATAGTGCTTGAGATGCATGGGTATGATATAATCCTAGGAATGGATTAGATGGTGGTGTTTAAGGCCCACATCGACTGTAATTCCCGAACAGTGGATTTATGACACACGATGGAGTTAGACATCTCTTTAGAAGAGTGATGAATGAATGACAGGTGGAAATGGGATTTTTGGCAGCAGTAGTGGGCACGTAATCATATCTGTTGGCGGTGTTGACATTGGAATTGGTCATGGGTGTTGAGCAGAATTCTCTTATGGAAATGGTGGATCAGTTCATGGATGTTTTTTTTCATGAAATTATCTGGGTTACCTCCCATAAGAGAAGTGGAGTTTACGATTGATCTCTTTCCTAGTACCAATCCTAGCTCACATCCGTCTTACCGGATGGAACCTAATGAATTAAAATAACTAAATGTCTAGTGGGATGAGTTATAAATGAATGGGGTTATCTGACCTAGCACGTCTCCATGGGCAGTGCCGATGTTGATGTGAAAAAGGCAGATGGAACCGTAAGGTTATGTCTTCATTATCGTAGACTTAACCAAGTCACGATAAAGAACATATATCCACTTCCACGAATTGATGTTTTGTTCGACTAGTTGAAGGGATCCCAGTGGTTCTCCAAGATTGAATTTAGGTAGGGATATCATAAATTGTGATTTCATTAGGTGGATATTTCAAAGACATCTTGCAGAAGCAGATATGGCCACTATGAATATGTAGTCATGCCTTTCGGTCTAATTAATGCACCAGTGGTCTTCATAGATTTGATGAATCAGATATTTCACAATATATGGATTCTATTTTTCTGCTGTTTGTAGATTACATTTTATTGTATTCAATGAAAATGGTGGAGCATGAGCCGCACATAGTGACAGTTCGAAGGATCTTGAGGAATCATCAGTTGTATGCCAAATTTTCAGGGTTTGTGAGCGTTCTCTTGCAAGGAAATCATGTGGTTGCATATGACTCATTATAGGTGAGGGTGCATGATAAGAGTTACCCAACACATGATTTGGAGCTAGCTGTAGTCGTCAATGCTTTGAAAACATGGAGACATTATATATTTGGTGATAAATTTACTGTGTTTTCATGTCAAAAAAGCTTGAAACACATATTCTCATAGAGGGATTGGAATATGAGCCAAAGGAGGTGGATGGAGTATCTCAAAATTTTTGAATTTGACTTGATGTCCACACTGGTAAATGTAAATTCGTTGGTGGATGCATTGAGTAGAATGTCGTATGTTCAGTTAGAGAAAGAATATTCAGTTGAATGGTAGTTGATGTCGGCCTTAGTTGACATTCATGTGGAATATGAAAACTGAGGTGTCGTTGCAGTTTTCTTTTCAGATATGCGTGTTCAAGATTTGTTAAGGATGATCAAAGAAGAACAAAAAAATGATACAAACTGTCTAGTTGTAAGTTCAAAACTCAATGGTGGGGAGACCATTGGTGGTTGGAAACATGATGCGGGTTCAGTTTTGTGTTGCCGAGAACTGATGGTTGTAAATATGGATTTTCATGAACATCTTCTTCATACTAGCCACCATTCAAGATGGGTTGTACAACCAGGTACACAGAAGATGTATAAGGCATTTAAGGCACAGTTTTTGTGGAGCGACATGAAACTAAATGTGGTCATGTTCGTCTCGTGGTGTTTGATTTGTCAACATGTTAAAGCAGAGCATCAGTGGCCACCTGGTATGTTATAATATTTAACTATCCCAGTGTGAAAATGAGATCAAATAGCAATAGATTTTGTTTCATGTCTTCCAAGAACGACATAGAAACACTATGTTATTTTGGTGATAGTGGATTGTCGAACCAAGTCTGCCCATTTCATCCCAATTCATGAAACTCATACAGTGGAAGATCATTCCAAAATAAATATCTGAGAAGTCGTAAAGGTGAATGGTGTACCAGTGTCTATAGTATTAGATAGAGACCTGAGGTTCACATCTCATTTCTGGAAATCATTACAACAAGCCCTTGGAACTCTATTGACTATGAGCATGACGTATCATCCTCAGATGGATGGGAAATCCAAGAAGATGATACAAATTTTGAAAGAAATGTTGAGGGCTTGAGTTATGGATTTTTGTGGATCATAGGAGGAGAATATACCCTTAGTGATGTTCTCATACAATAATAGCTATCAGGCCTCGATATGCATGGCTTTATTTGAAGCATTATATGGGCATCCTTGTCATTATCCACTATGTTGGGTGTAAACTGATGAAAATTCACTAGTTGTTTAGAGCCTTTTCTAAGAAACAATAGAGAAGATTCAGTTGATTAAGAAGAAGATTCACAACTTGTGCGGAGCCCGGTCGTTCTTCACTTTTTTTATCTTCTAGCAGTGTGAGCTTTCATTTGGAATAGAAATGTTCCCATGGAACATATTTTCCATCATGATGGAGCCTTATGATGTCATATTGGGCATGCATTGTATTTCCATTATTTTATCCTAGATTGACTATCGTCATACCATATTCAGATGTCTACAAAACAATGCGATGATATTCTCCTTTCCTACTGAACGATGCCTCGTAGTAAGTTAGGCAAGTGTTTTGAACAAGAGAATACTATATTTTTCTCATTAGTTATAGAGTGTGATCATTTGTGTAGTAGACTCTTTATGAACATTGGTTTCTTTTTTGGAGTGGATTAGATGGACATCTTACCCATTGATGTCTCCGAACTACCTCTGATATGAAAGTTGTATTTATGCATTGATTTATAATCGAGGACTACATTAATAACTTTTTTGGCCTATCAGATGGAACCCACTAAGCAATGAGAGAATTGTTTGTTGTTGGATAAACTTTATGATAAGTTATCTATTAGACCCACTGTGTCCCCCTGGGTAGCACCGATTCTTTTTATGAGGAAATCCTATGAGAGTTTTTGACTTCGTGTGGATTATCGTCGCATGTACCAAGACACGATAAATAATAAGTACCCCTTTATAAGGATTTATGACATATTTGAATAGTTTTTAGGTGTGAATTGGTTCTCCAAGATCGATTTGAGATCCTTCTACCACCAGCTACAGGTACACAAGGCAGATATCCCGAAGCTGGTCATTTTTTGTCGCTAAAGGAATTATAAGTTCTTAGTGATTCCCTTTGGTGCGACAAATGCCCTCAGCATTTTTATGGTCCTAATAAAACATGTATTGTAGACATATCTAGAATAGTTTTTAGTTTTCTTCATAGATTACATACTTGTTTACTCAGCGTCAGGGGAGGATCACACAATGAATTCGAGGTTCGTCTTTTATGTTCATTGAGAGAAACAGCTTTATGGAAAGCTCTTTTAGTGTCGGTTTCTGATACATGTGGTTGACTTTCTTGGCAATGTCATTTCTAATATGGATTTAGTCATGAATACAATGAATATTTATTATTTTTTTCTTGGGATCTACCCAATAACACATTAGAGGTGCATATCTTTCTCGGTTTGGCAGGGTGCTATTAGATATTTGTGGCAGAGATCTCCATGATCGTAGCCCCTTTGAGTGCTCTAGATTTAATGGGAAAACCTTTTACTGGGTCTAAGATGTTATGTTATCCCATTTATGAGTTGATGTCAAGGTTTACAAGAACTCTTGTTCTGATAATACCAGAGTGGGGTGTTGGGATTGTAGTTCACTACGAGTCCTGAGGAGCTGGGCCTGACAGTGTGGTGATGGTAAAATGGGTAGTCATTGCATATTGGTTGTGGATATTGAGACTTGGTAAAAATAATTATGTAACTCATGACATTGAACTCATAGTGGTTGTTTTCTCCCTAAATAGGTTGAGACACTATCTCTTGGGAGAGCGATTTGTGGTTTACTCATACCAGAATAGCCTGAAGGTTACCTTTACCCATAGAGATCTGAACAAGAGGCAGCAAATTTAGTTGAAATTCCTGCATGACTATGAATTTTTGATCATCTATATGCCTATAAAGGAATTTTTGTAGAATATTACATCGACAAGAATTCCCTAGATTTCCTTGGGCAGGAAGCATCCGATCAGTTGGCTACGTTCAAGCTAACCCTGGTGGTGCAGGAGGGTATGAATTTTTTGGATTTAATGGTGATGATGCCTTCACTCCTCGAGTGGGTGAGAGATTCCCAGTTGGGAGATATCAACCATGAGGTTCTATGTGATCAGATATCTATGGTAAATTCACCTGATGGATATACCAAAGGAGGGAATCATAAGATATTATTCCAGGAGAAAATAGTGATTTTAGTTGTGATGATGGAGGAAGTGATTCTAGAGTTCCATACATCACCATTATTTGTACATACCGGTGTAGAGAAGATGAATAGAGACCTTCCGTGTTAGTTTTAGGGGACTGACATGAGATGAGGAATTTCAAGGTTCATCATCTGATGCCTAACTTATCGACAGGTGAAGGGTGGGTATCTGGTATCAAAAGGTTTGTTATTGCTTCTTAAAAACCAGGAGTGTTAGTGGGATGGCATATCCATGGACATCATCATAAGGATTATGTGCACAAAAATGACCATGAATCCATATGGGTGATAGTTGACGAATTCACAATGTCAGAAATCATATGTGCTAACATGGACCAGAGTTCTGTGGAGTGTTTGGGGTAGTTGTACATGTGGGTGATCATCCACTTCCATGGAGTACCCTCAACATTTTTCCCTTATCATTACATGTGATTTATGTCACAAATATGGAGAGGAATTCGTGAAGAATTTGGGACCCATTTATGGATGAGTACATCCTTTCACCCCCAAACTTATGGGTAGACCGATCGCACTCTCCATGTGCTAGATTATCTGTTGTGAGCATGTGTGCTAGATTTCGTCTAGAGCTAGGAGAATCACCTGCCTTTGGTAGAGTTTACATAAAACAATATCTATCACTCTATAATCGGCATGGCACCATATGAGGAACAATATAATAATACCTTCAGGTAACCATTGTGCTGGATGGATATTAGAGAATCATACCTCGCGGGCCTATAATTTTTGTGAGCCATGATACAGAATTTGCAGGTCATCCATGAATGGATGAAGATGGGCCAGAGTAGACATGAATCATATGCAGTCCGTCGTCGTAGTACCTTGGAGTTCAATCGGGGAGACCACATCTTCTTGAGAGTTCCCCAACAATGCATAATGCATATAATCAGATGAAGGGAAAGAAATCTCATAGGTTCATCGGGAAGTTCGAGATCATGTGAAGGGATGGAGAGGTTGCCTACTGTCATTCCTTACCCCCACAGATATAGTGGGTGCACAACGTCCTCCTCGTGTCACAACTAAGGAATTTCATTCATGATCCTAGAAACATCATTTACAAGTGTGATATAAACATCGAGGATGTCGTGATTTTTTCAGAGTACCCAGTGTTTATTGAGGATCGACAGAAGAAACCATTCATTGGTGGTATATCCTCTTGTTTCTTGGACTATGGAAGCACAAAAACATGTAGGGGAGTTCTTGGGAATGGGATAGCTAGATGTGGGACATGTTTCCTGATTTGTTTTCCAATTTTTTCCTTTCATGTATGAACATTTTGAGTGTGTTAATGATGTAGAAACCTGGTTTTCACCTTGAAATACATTGAAATACTTCTATATATATTTCCAGAGTTAGGAGCTCAGTTGGCGTGTAATTTCGAGGACCCAGTGTTCCTGGAATTATTTTTATAAAAATATTATGTGTTTTTAAACTATGCACGTTACCAAAATGGGATATCTATTATGAGGTAGATCAGATAAGAAATATGAGGTCACGTTCGAGTCTGGAATGCAGCATTACCATATGAGGGGAATATTTTCATCGGCATGGGACTACTCTGGAGAAATCTTACCTGGGGAAAATGGCAATTAAAATTATTTAAACATAATTATTTTACCCCTAATGTTGTTTTAAATTGCCTTCCAATAGGGGTTCATAATGGAAATATGAGATCTTTGTTGAGTTTTTAATGGGATTTTTTTACTAAGAACAATATGAAATGAGAGGGTGTGACAGTTTTGGTTTTCCACATAGAGAAAGAGAGCTATAAATAGAGAGTTAAATTTCAGATTATGATTACAACCCTAATCCCTCCCACTATCTCTCTAAAATTTAGGCCTCTATTTATCTCTGTAGTCATTCTTCTCCATTATTAACTGGATTTAGGGGAAAATTATTCCAAATCATAGATGGATCAAGGTGGGAGTACTATGGATGCATAACCTACAACGTATGGCCGAATTGATATATGGTTTGTCACGTTTTTGTGTTCTGATTCAATTTAACCTTTGATTATTCAATTTCTATATATTATTTCATTTTGTTATCATCAAATCGTCGATAGATGCATGAACCCGACCATCCATATCTGTTTAAACCATAGTCTTATGTCCGTTCTTCGAATTTTTTACAAATGATTTGTAGGTGCACAAGATCACAAGTAGATCATTGATCTGAGGCCATTTTTTGGGAATGCTTTTTCACAATTGTCCCCGTTCCACTGACTGATTCATGATTTGGTGACCAGATCAATCTCGGATGTCCATGTAATGATTCGTTAGTGCACCGTCAGTGACATGCCACTTTTTTGGCGCACTATATAGCAGTGGCAGCACCACACCATGTGGTTGGGATATTGGCCATGAAGGGTTTCTCCGAGTTGTTTGGTGGCATCGACATGTGGGATGGGACTCCACAGGATGGCCCAACCATGTGGGTCAGACCGGGTAAATGGGCAGTGTCCAATCCAGTGGGTTGGACCTGAGTCCGATCACGGGTCGACCCAGGTTGACTGTGGTGGTCGACCTCTGTGGAAATTATCAAGGATTGGCTGGATGACAATAGAGTAGTAAAACATGGACTGGATGGACAGCAAGTTGGTCCACCGAGCCCGTGACCCCCTTATGGTTTTTTTTCAATCACCCATAACATTTAAACATAGCTTCTATAGGACACACCATCTACGACATTGTATTTATCTATTTTACACAATCCTTTTGAGTTATGTTTTAATATTTTATGTTTTGCATTGGAATTTGGGACCCACATTGATCATTTGGGTGTTTTTCTTTGAAAAAATTCCTTTTCCCCTATTATCTATTTTGGTAAAATAAATAGGCTATCATGCATGTCCATTCACATAAAAAATGATGTTGACTTCAGTTTATAAATTCATGTTATGAAGCAAGGTGTTCCTAACTCAATTCTCATCTTGATGCATTTGATGATGGTAGTGTTGGTAGTGGTGATTTCAGAATCACCAGAGCAGTATCGACTTACCCTCCACTGGGGATGGGGAGTTAGGATCGCCGTTATCCCTTCCGGACATACCCTCAAGTGAGTTTGGGCAGTGAGGTTCTCTACTTACTATTCCTAGCTTACCCTCCCATGGGGCTAGGCAGTGAGGTTATCCAATTATTCTTCAAGACTTACCCTTCAGTAGGGCAGGTCAGTGAGGTTCGATGTTTACTCATTAGGTCTTACCCATTAGTGTGCCCCATTTAGTGGGGTTGGGAAGTGATTTTTACTGATAAATTAGTGAAAAGTCTTTTCGTGATGCTATTTTGGGATCACAAGTATGAGGGGTGCCTTCCCCATCAAGATTCATCTGGGGGATTCGATATAAAATCGTGCAGACAAGACAGAACCATTCAAAGAGAATAGTCTCAAGGTGTGTTGTTTGAGACCCATTGACATGCAGTTCATGGAAGATGTGGAGAATATTTGCATATATTGTGGTTACTCCTAGAATTTTTTGTGAATCATTACCTGGTATGAGCTTTGATATGGATATATCATTACTCTCTCTCATTTCGATTTCATTGGTTTGAGTATATATATATTTATACATTATCACAGAACAAACTCCTTGGGTTCTAGTTATTCATTCCAGGAGAGCTAATGACACATGGGGTATTTCATATACTTTCCATGTATAAAATCTCATGTTTGTATGACTCTACTGGCCTACTGAAGGTAATGAAGACTCGACAAGAAGTCGACCTTCTCACTGTCTCTATCTCATTGTGCCTGGATGAGTTCACTTCAATTCCTTGTTGGGATGAGCTGCAACCGTTTACTATAATATTTTTCTTTCTGTTTTACTTAATTTCCAATGTATCTCTTAATGCTCCCCTTCTATTTCAGGGTGTCCAAAGAAGAATGTTAATACTCACCCCTTGAAGGGCTTTTGCCACACATATCACGCCTAATGCAGAGAGTGAAAAGGATTGATTGGGTCATTAGGGAGGTTAATATTGCAGGGGCCTAAACCACATACTATTTTTACAATATGGATTCCCAGAGTAGGTAATTATATATTTTTTCCATTCAGTTTCCCTTAGGTTGGGACACTGTACTGGTTGGGTATGTATTTTTTCCCTTTTTCCCTTTCTATTTACATTATTGTTCTCGTACCATTTTAGTGGTCCATGCATGTTTTATTTTACTTTAATATCTAGTTTCACATTTTACATTTATCCTTATTCACTTTTAATTGAGTTGGATGGGTGTGTCTATACAGGTACATAAGAAAATGCCTCCATGTGTTTTTTGTGCCTTCGACGTTAGTCACCACCCACAGGCCTATAGAGGTGGGCTTGTGGTAGTTGTAGTTTGGGATTGGATACTGGTCGGGTTGTGATAATGTTCATATATATAAAACAATATATTATATACTTATTACCTTATATTACTCTCTTATTAAAAATTCCAAATTTATGTTACGCTTTGCGTAATAATCACTTTGTTTTTCATTCATGTTTGGACTTGTTATTCATTTTCCTCTTTATTATATCAGAATTTAATAATCATAATAATGATAAAAATGATATAAATATCATATATATTAAATATATATGTGTTTATAGTTATCTATAAAATGTATATGTATACAATAAAATACACAGTTCATGGAGACGGTTGGTCGTACTTACACATGAATGGTATAAATAAGTTTCTAATTAAACGAAATAAATCTATATAAATTAATATCATTAAATAATCCTCAATATTATATATATATCATATATATAATAAAAATAATCTTTGTTACTAGTCATATTAAATATGTATAAAAAATTAATCAGATCACATAATGGAGATGATAAGCCATACATAGACAAGAGCGATGTTATTATTTCCAAAAATATTAGGTGGTTAAAAGAAAGATAATATATTAACATTATAAAAGTAAAATTATGTCATAAATATAATATATATATTAATTAAACCCATAATAATCCCCATTCATAAAATATGGTCATGGAAAATTAATTGTATCGCTATGTGGGTACAATTATCCGTACATACACCTGAGAGATACTTTCACATATCATTTGATGGGAAAGGGGATGTATAATGGTGTTTTCATAATAAAATATTTTCATAATATTTATGATAATAAATGTATTATTATATGATATAAATCATATATTTGGGGTAGGTATAAACTATAAGAAAAAGAGAGTGATCAATTGGAGTGATTACATATTCTTCAAAATAGTTCTGTTAGATCACCTCTAAAGGGCACTAGAGTTGGTCCTTTGGGAATAAAACCACCTCTATAATATGGATAGAGAAGTGGAGAATAAAATTTTGCATGGTTTATTTAACCTACAATAATCAAATTGTTGAAATGATATGAGGGAGGAGGTGTCTATTTATAATGAATGTGAGACATACTTTTGGAATTTCTCAAACTATTTAAATTATAAAAAATTATATCTCAATAAATCAACAAGAAAAAGGAAATGAATTAGAATATAATGATGGATATTACAGATATAAAATCGAATAATATATTTTAGACAATTTTTTTAAAATTTTAAGTATTATTTTTGGATTAACCGATAGTTAATCTATATTAATTTTATTTATAGTAAAACCATTTTCAATTTAAATAGTGTATATTTTTACTTATTAGATTTCAATTGAAATAAAAATGATAAATTTTTTATATTTTAGACTATAATTTATTAATTTATTATTATTTAGTATTTTTAGGATTTCTAGAAAAATTAATAAAATATTATTATCCTAAAATGATATTAGTGCCAATTTTGACACAATTCATTAAATTGACTATAATATAATAAATACAAAAAGAAAATTTAAAAAATATTCATTTTATATAACACTAAAATTTCTTGTTAAACCCATAAAAGTTGTGTATAAGCTCAATGAAGTAAAATTATATCTATTTTAATACATATAATTTTATTTAATTGATTGTTTCAGTAATTGAAGAAGTATATCATCATCATTGTATATCATTTTATAATAATTATATATTAAATAAATAAAATTCCATTTTATAGAAAAATACTTTATATTTCATATTATTATATATGGTTGATAATATATTCTATAAAACACCTTATAAAAAATATATAACTTATTAATAGTTATCATGTGAATTTTTTTCACTCTCTTTTATTTAAATAATATCAATTCAATTATATGGAAAAGAGTCCACGAAAAATTTATTTCCTAAACCTAGGTGTTGGGGGTAAAATTGAATACATGAAATAACATTGGGAAAAGTGTTTTGGTATTTTTTATAATATGAATATTATAATTTTTACCTTTATTCATGTAGTCCTGAAATAAAGGGACATATTTAATAATTTTGGACCTTATTATTCCAAAGACAGAATCCATTTTTAAAAATTCATTGAAAACTAATGGATAAAAAAGAATTTAATGCCATCCCGTAAATGTGATGAGAAAACAGATTTTTAATGTGAAATCATTAAAAAGATGAAAATATTTTCCACCCAAATTCAATGTAAAATTGATTCCAATGAAATAAATTGTATTAAATGATAAAATTTTGATTTAATTATATTTTAAAACCATTTAAAAATATATTTTATTTAGATGAAAAAACAATCCATTAAAATGCAATATTTATCATAATTCATCAAAACATGAAACCTAAAATTAAAATATAAAAAGAATCAACTGAATTAAAATTTTATATATTTACCTCAAATAATTTTTTAATTTTTTCAAATATAATTTATAAAATTGTAATACTACATTTAAAACAAGTGTTCCATCAAATGTCTATAAACCTTTTTTTTATAAAATTCAATCTTTTACACCGAAATTGGATTTTTTCCAATATAATATCTTGAAAAAATGTAGGATGATTTTTAAAGATTATATTGAATATATATTTATATATATCATTAAAATAATCCAATAAGTGTGATTTATATATTTTATTTTTATAAATCACACATGTGTAGTTTTAAATGGGTTTTTTAGAAAAATATTTCCTTTTATTTATAAAAGGTTTTTACATGCGTAAAACATACATTAATAATTCAGCTAATCCAGTTAATATCTGAAATTATAAAATATATTTTATAAAATTTTTTATAGTTAATTACAAACATAAATTGATGTTTTATAGAAACTTAGTCTTGAGTGAAATATAAGTTATGTGGATTTTGCGTATTGAAAAATCATAACATGATGTATCATCAAATTAAAGCTATCAAAGAAATCAATTTTTTTAAAATATATTTCATAATAATCAGGTGGTGTTACATTCTACCCCCATTAGTAAGAATTTCTCCCTCAAAAATTTTCTGGGTAATCAAATGTTTAATAATGTAATGTTCCATTCATAGAAACCTACTTCATTAAAATGAATGCTAAAACTCCTTTTAAAAAGGGAAAGTTAGAAACACAACGATTACCCAAATTTAGTCATAACTATGATTCCATATAAGAGAATTTAGGTGGAATGGGAAAACATATTAATGGTCGAGAAATATAACTATCATGTTTTTATGGAGCGTGATATAGATCATGGTTAGGATAAAGTTAATGATCACAACGCCCAACATTTTAAATTATCTATGGGATAATTTGATTTTTGGAAAATTAAGGTACTAAGATAAATAAATTTCTTTAATGATCTTATCTTGAGAGTTGAATAATATTCCTAACAAGAAACCCTTACATTATTTCATTACATTTCGTAAGCACAATATCATCCGTACATCGTGACATGATAAATTTCCACTTCATCTTTATTATATGAAATGAGGTTGAAATTTTAATTCTTATAGAACTATTGTATCATATGTTTTATAATGGGATGATGAGTTATTCTTTATATCTCTAGTTATCATAAAAAAATGTTTAGAACATCTTATCCAACATTATTGAATCGTTATATGGATAAGTAAAACAATAATCATTAAAACCTCATACAAATTTCAACTAAAAAAATCATAAATGGTTACCTTTATGATCCTTGCAAAAAATTTAAAACACTAAACACTAAAAATAAGGTATCTGACTTTCAAAAATAAATTAATTATTAATCCCTAAAAATACTTCATATAGATATTAATTATCACACACCAATCATGTGAATACTATTATCATTTATTTTCATAGAAAATGGTAATAACCTAAATTACCATAAAATGTTAGTAAAAATGAGATTTTTTCCAAAATTTAACTATTTATTCATACCATAAACCCAGAATAATATAAACTCAATCCATGATATCATATCAGTATCAAGGTCATTAATACTAACACATTTATTTTATCGTAATCAACATCTATTTATTTCATTATCCCAACATCTTTCTGATATTAAAGGTTATCCTTCCCTTAATATTGTGTTCTCCCAAAGTATCATCTTACCACCCCAGTTAGTTATCAAGGTTACTTGTATCATTAAATATATTCATTAATATCTATAAGGAAAAACATGAGTGGATCAATTCTTTGATTTCTAATTACTCCATAATACCATTAATGTAATCCATCAACATTATTATTGAATTTAGTTACATAATCACTTATTTTTTGCACCACATAGCTATCATAATCCACATATCCAATAGTGATTGTATGATACTTCCCTTGGACATAGGAATAAAGAGGTTGATGATGTCAATCATAATCATTAACCATCATATTTTGGAACTGGTTATCATAATTCCAATTTTTTACACTTATATCAAAGGACTGTGGGGGTTCATTCTATAAAGCCCCGTGTTTATTATCATAATTATCTAACTTCTTCATATTACATATACATTCAATTTATTGATGACCTTCCTTCCCACAATTAAAACATTTATATTTCCCCTTTAGATAATCTATACCATTCTTCTTCCATATATTGAACATAAATAAATCCCAATATTCTTTTCTTTATGGAATTTATATTTTCCTTTATATTCCATATTAATTTTATTGTCAAAAACATGAGATTGATGTGAAATTTCAACCTTTATTTCCTCCATCATGAATCATCAAACAATTTCTTCATTGAATCTAAATTCTCTTATGGATAATTTTCTTTAGAAACTTGTCTATAATCCACTAAATAATTGGTCAACCATACTTTTAGGTTGGATGATAGAACCATAAGTGTACCTTTCAATTATAGTAAAAATTTTCTCATAGGTACCAATGGTTTTATTATAATTATTATATTGCTCAAGTAACATCTTCTACATATTTATATGATAAACATAAGGAATGTACTTTATTAGAAATATGTTCATGAACACACCCCATTCCATGGAGTCAATTTCATCTAACTGACTAATTTTCTTAATAAGATTCCACTGTTGATCATATTAACCTTCTAAACAATATATAGTAAAAATTATTTTCTAATAGACTGAACATTGTAAAATTTAAAAACATTTTATTAGTGGTGGTAATCCTTTTCTCATCCACTAGTAGATGATAAGACCCACTACAAAAAGGTAGATGATGACTCATTAAGGACTCAACAGAATATTGTCCCCTCAATTTCTCATTGGTAATTCCAAGAATGATTAATATATTGATAATGTTTTGTGATCATAGAAACAAGATTTTTTATTCCTACCCCCAAAACATTCAGCTGATCGGGTGTGAAGTCATTGCATTTCTCATCACACTCAGCACTAATTTGGTTCCGCCAGGTTCTAACCATTGGATAAAGCCAAGATTATATTGTTAGAAATACTAATCATAGTATAAAACCAAAAAAATATGATAACCCGCACATATCAAATTTAAATTATGACCCCTTATTTAATCTATAACACCTTAGGATTATCCATAGTGACATCCATAGACATATCCATAGAAATATTTATAGTTATCTCAGTAAATATCTTCAATCACTATTTCCAAAGCTTAACTAAACCTCTTATCTGATACCAACTATAAATATCCATTCATTAAATAAATGGATATTATATATTCTTAGAAAAATATTCTCTACATTTCACAAACACATGCCTAAGGAACATAAGAGTTTAGGGCCTTTGTAATCTTAGAACACATTTTACAGATTTAGTGAATGATAATAAATATCTCAAAAAATAATCATAACCATTATCACTACTATATAAAAACATTATTTAAAACCTAGGGACGGGAAATATAATAAATTATGAGCTCAGATGTATATTAATTGTATAAAATTTGAAAATTATACCCTGCATATCAAAGATAATAATCATGATTCCTAGAATAAATCATAAAAATTTACAAGACATGATTACTTAAAGAACACTACTATAAAATTGGCTTTTAACGGTGCCAGAAATGGGATCTATCAGTGCTAGAAAAGTTCTGATTAATTGAGAAACATTAAAAGATTAATAATTTTATTAGTACTAAATTTTTTCTCATAATGGTCCCATTTATCAGTGATATTGTTTAGAATTTCTAAAATGATACTTTATCAGCACTTTATAAGTGCTGATAAATATATTCGGTATGAGTAATTTAAAATGAACTCATACTGTGTACTATTATAGAACACAATATCATATCTCAAGAAAAGCACCAAAAAACATTAAAAAAACACACCATATAGAAAAAACATGTCACAATATAGAATTTAAATGAAATGATATTTACAAAAAAAAAATACTAGAAAAAACACTATATTAAATAAATTTCAAACATTAATTTATACAATTATATAAGTGAAAATATTTTTCATATATTAAAAACCAATCTTAATTGTAGGACAGATCACCCCAACATGGCACACAAAAACTGAGCCAATGTGTTTTCTCTTTTTTCACAACAACTCAGCCATGAATGCTTCCATAAAAAATATCTCAAAATGGAGATACATTGAGAAGAGTACATGATCCATGATCGGTATATTAAGACCCCCATTAAAAAGAGATGATTTCAAAATATCATCTGACACCACCAATAGAAAAAGGGATACCATATCTTTGAATTATTCAGAATAATATTTCACAGCACGCTGACCTTTCTGGACACTCATGAAATATTTCCTTTTCATCTTCATCACCTCATCACATATAAACCATCAGAAAAATAAGGACTTAAAATCTTCCCATGTCATCCAAAATTTTATCAGTGGTGGGGAAAACAAAATCCATTCTTCCAAAGAATAACTTCCTTGAAGACCTAGAACAACACAAACTCTAACAACTTTTTCATTTCCAAACAATCTGAAGAAATGATCAACTTCATCAATCCACGTCAATACTTCTAATGAACCTTAATATCCATGGAATGTGGTCAGCAGGTGAGGAGAAAATGAAACTATGCAAGTCCCACTAGAAACATCAGGGACCATTTTGGGAAGCATATTCTAGATGACAAAGAAATCATACAATCAGGTTTATAATCAATTAGAAACAAAATCAAAACGAACATATTGTCCCAAAAAAACTGGTACACAATCCAAATAACAAATTTCAGCTAAGTATGAGGAGCACATATGAGTCTAATAGACCAAAAAACAAATTTATCCAAGTCTTCGTGCTCTATGAACATCCTAATAAATAGTTTTTAAACTCTATATTTACGGTTTTATTTCATTCTATCAATGTTATTTGTTCTTAATTATGGTTTACGGTATATCTATAGAAATAAAGAATAATATTTATTATTAATAATAAATTTAAAATAAATTCTTCCCAGATTTGGGTTAGTGTTATGATGATTCCTTATAGGAATGTTTCTTAGTTTTATTATTAAAAATATCCTAAAGTATGTGATTGAAATCTATAAATACAATAAGGAACCCATAGGGAAATAACACAATGTTTGCAATGATAACTAGCTAACATGAAATCTTACTATTCAATGAAATACATTTATAATTATATCTCATAATAAATTTTTCATAATTTATTATTAATCTGTAGTGTTGAATTATCATTATTTGAATTTTTTATATGAACTCATCAATGAACTACGAGGGTTATGGATATAAACAGATAGTTCAATTTCAAACAAAACGGTAGATATTTCAACTTCTATAAAATTAAAGAAAAAAAATATTTCTTGAAATAGTCAATTAATGTCATATAACTTATGAAAAACCAATATATCATAACACACAATGAAAATATGTTTCCAATATTTACATGAAAATGTCAACTAATGTTTATTATAATATAAAACATTAATAAAATAATATACATATTTAAATACACACATATATAGTAATAAATACATATTGAAACATATAATAAGGGTAATTCTTATTTCATGGTCAGTCCTAATAACCACCTTCTTGGGGATTGCATGTTTTAAAATTCATTAATATAATTGTCTTGTAACTGTAAGCATCCAACACCTAATAGTCCAATATCATTTTTTTCCAATCATAAAACTGGAATCTAGATCAATGGATACATGTTTAGGAATATTTCCATTACATTTCACAGATCACATTATATTGGGTTACTCCTATAACATTTTGATGTTATAGATATTCTAAAGACATTACATCATTAATGTCACAAATAAGATCAAGAATAATGTTATAAAATATTTATTAATGTTCATGTTATCAAATGTAAAATGTTATTTGGTTCATGGTAACTATATATTACCCATCCAAGTTATTTTTCTTCATATGAGGCCTTAATAAATTATGATTATTTGGGTTTTAACACAGTAAATAAACTGTGTCAATGGTCTTTTGAACCTCCAACACATAGGGATTAATATCATCTATGATGGGAGACCCTAGCTGATAAATTATTCCTCGATAATTTATAAATCATTATATAACTCTATTTATGAGAGTCTAGAGTGATATTTTTATAGTCCATAAAAACGATCATTAATGAAGGGGTTATCCTTGATCAAATATTATAAATAGGTGATTTACATAATACAAGGGAAAAATAATTTTGAATACAATAGATTATATAAAATTTATTTCTTTATGTAAATTAGTGGAATCTTTGGAGGATAAATCAATTTAAGGATGGTGTCTACAAAAAAAATATCGATAGCCCTCTACAATGATATTATATGTAGTAAATGAATGGGGTATTATTCATGGCCATTAAGAAAGAAAAAAAAAATTTATTTGAGTCAGTCATGGCCATGGAGAACATAAATGAATCTCCATCATATTTTTTATACAAAATATTGTTGACTATTTGTGGGAATTCATCTGAAAATTAATTATTTTTAATGATTATATCTTGATAATGTAATTTGGTTGGTCCTCTAGAGGATTCACACTATCAACAGTGAGGTGATGAGATGTAGGGTCCATAATAGTGCAAAAACACAAAACGTAGAACCTAGAAAGACTAAACGATGATATATGAAAAGTATTAAAAACATACATTGTATTCTATTATTGATTTTTTGATGGATCATAGTGGAGTCACACCTATAGTAGAGGAGTTTCGTGAGATCTTCAGAATCATGATGACTGAGTGTTGGTTAGGGATTTTTAAAATAGATCGACAAAATTTTTAATAGCACTTTAATAAAAGCATGGATAAATATACATTTTATCATCATTGAATTGATAATATCCGATAAAAGTCATGTTTATCAATACTAAAAACACTTATATATCTCTATATTAACCAGTACTCCAAATGTGATGATAAAAAATATCTTTATCAGAGAAAAAATAATGTAATGATATAGTATACCTTTTTTCAACGCTAACTAAAAGGCCCTGATAAATGGTTTTCTTTATCTGTGATTTCTTTTAGCACTAATAATGGTCACCCTTTATATGCACTTATGTTAGTACTGATAAAGAAGGAATTTATCATAATATTTTTCTTACACTACTATATTTCGGTGCTGTTGGAGGCCAGTTTTTAGAAGTGGAATCAATATCATAATCTATAGAGGAATAATATTGGAATAAGACATGGAATTTTGGTAGACACAATAAAATGTGTCATCATTCCATATATGTTGAGGATAATTTCCAATAAATATCAAGGAATGTCATGATGATTACACCTACAGGGTAGGACACAACACCATCCCTAGTTGTGGTCATTTCTTTGTAAGGGATTGGGCTTCCCCATCATCTCATAGTGAATCAGGATTTCCTATCATCTATAGTGGATCAAGAATATCAACCTGTTTCCCATCGTTATTTCATGAGATTTAAATATTTAGCAACTAAATTAGAGGGATATATAGGTCCCACACATTACATAATTAAAACATACATATTCATTCCATAATAACATAAATCATTCATCAAATCAGAACCCATAAAAATGGGTTTCATAAGCATCATTCCATTATAACAATACCAATGTAAAATAAATGGGTTTCATAAATATCATTTCAGGAAAAACATAAAATGAACATAGAAATAATATGAGTATTATAAATATAAAATATCCACTATAAAGAATAAATAACATCAAATAATTTTATCATAGTTTGAAAATAAATTTGAGATATCACTAGAAATTTATTATTGAGGAAAATATCCTTTCATTTTTGAAAACAATTTTTTTCTTAAATGTCGCTAAATTTTAAAAGAAAAAATTTTCATAAAATTAATCCATTAAATATTATAATTTAATCTTTAAGGAATTCAGAATTCATGAAATAGTAAAATTTCATTAATGCTTTATATGTTAAAAATCATTCATTGCATATATTTTCATTGGTAAAGTCACAAAGTGCCTTGTTTTGAAAAGGAACAAAATAATACTTTCAAACAACATTATAAAAATCAAAACATTTGTAAAAAAAATTTTATATATTAGTTGGAGGATTGTATAGAAAAATTAAAATTTTTATAAAATATTTATGTGGAATATAAATATTCTATAAAGGTTATTTAAAATGAAATAATCCCGATTATTGATGATATTGTGAAAAAATCACTTATCAATTGATAATAAATTGAATAAAATTCCCCTTGACGAATGAATAATAGATGTATTTGAAAATACCAGGATATTCAGGAGATTTCTCATAAAATAAATTCATTGTAATTATGTACACCAAACAAAAGAAACATGTACGATATACGACACATGTCCCGCATAATTAAAGTGAGACAAAAATCTCTTACCAAAAGTATTGACGTCATTTGTATATGTTATTACAACTTGTATAAAAACATATGTCAATTCAATATTGTCCAAAAAATATATATTCCTATATATAATAATATATATTATTTACTTATGAATTTATATTACTCTCTTATTAACAATTCCAAATTTATGTTATGTTCTAGGTAATGATTGCTTTGTTCCGGAATAGTGTTTTGAATTATTTTCTAGTTCATCATAATTAGATCAAAATTTCATGATATTATAAATTATAAAAATTATATAAATATAATATATATTAATTATATATGTATTTATGCTCATTTATAAAAGATAGAGGTAGAAAATAAAATACACCGTTAATGTAGACGGTTGTCCATGCGTACGCAAGAACGATTATTCTATTTTATTTTCTAATTACAATAAAGAGAATTATATGTTATATTATCATTATACAATCATTATTATTTTATATATATCATATATAATTATAAAATAAATCCTTATTTCCACCAATGTGAATTATTTATGAAAAATGAATCACATCGCATCTTGGAGATGATATCCCATATATAAGCATGTGCAATGTTATCATTTCCTAAAATATTATGTTGTAAATGGTATATATTATACTATCATTATAAAAGTATAATTATGATTTAAATATCATATATATACATATTAAACCCCCCATTATCTCCATTAAAAGAAACATGTTTATGGAAAAATAATTATATCACTATGTGGAGACGGTAAGTCATACGTACACACTAGTGATACATTCACTTCTCATTCAATGGGAAAGGGGGTGTATAATGGTGTGTTCATAATCACAATCAAATTTAAGAATATTTATTGTAATTATGTAAATATTATCTAAAATATATCAATTATATAGAGGTTGTATAGATTTTTTTAAAAAGTGACCGATCGATTAAATCGATTTCCTCTTCTTCAAAATAGTTCCATTAACCCTGAAGGAAATATTTGTTTTATTGGATAACTCACTTTTAATGGTTGAGGGGGAACCATACATGAATAGTAGAACCATAATATATATATAGGGCCTCATTAATGAACCTGAGAGTCCCAAACATGACACCACAAGTACAGACCCACTGAACATATATTTTTTATCACACTCTAAAAAATTACAAGGGTGTGCAACTGGAATTGCCTCGTGCATATATGCACAGTTCATTTATATATCATATAAACGACTATATAATTTTTCCTATGGGAATAAAATAACCTATATAATATGGCTAGGGAATGGGAGAATAGAATTTTAAATATACTGGTCGAGCTAGAAAACACTATAACATGAAATGAAATGATGGAGGAGGTTTCATTTTATAACAAAGGTGACATGAACTTTAGGAATTTCATTAAGGAATAAAATAGAATAAACTAAATCTCATTAAAAATAACTCCAAATAAAAATTAATTTGAATTTAATGTAATTTATGTTGGATATCCAATCAAAAAAAGATTTTATACATGATTAGGTGTAATTTTAAACATTATATTTTTTATGAACCCTTAGTTAAACTATATAAATTTAAATTACAGTTACAACATTTTCAACATAAAAGGGGGATATTTTTACTTAAAATGTGATAATTAAACCATAAATGGCCTATTTATGATATATTTCTTCATAATTCATCCCCTTTTTCATTATTTAGTATTTTATGATTTTAACCAACATAATTAAATATTAGGTTTATAAATTGTCTTTAGTGTCAATATTTACACTATTCATTACCTTGACTTTATAAAAATCCATACATAATGATAAATTCAAAAAAATAAATTTAATATACCTGTAATATTTAATATATATAGAAAAATTTCTTCTATCACCTTAATTAAGTAAATTATATTTATTATAAAAATTATAATATAATTTAATTAATTGAATATTTTTTGCATCATCATTATATTGTTATTTATTCATTAAAAAATAAATATAAAATAAAATTATTTATATAAATATATTCTTCAAAGTAGTATATATGGTTGGGAATATATTCTATTAATCCCCATATAAAAAATATTATAGTTATTAAAATTAAGAGTGTGACATTTTGTCAGTCAATGATAGTTTGATAAAATCGATGTCATTTTCAGGTACATATTTCCACAAAAACATCATTTTCGAACCATAACTATTAAGGGTTGAATGAAATTCATCTAATAAAATTTTTTCATGTTTTATGGTAATTTTATAATATATATAATATAATTATTTTTGTTAATTACTTGATTTATGATTAAGTGTTTTAGTTAAAATTAATAATGTTAGCATTCATATGGTCCAAAAATAAAAAGGACATATATACTAAATTTGGACCATATGATTCCAAATATGGTTCCCATTTTTGAGTATTCTATACACATTAACGGATAAATTTAATTTAAAATTAATCCTATAAATGGGGTGAAAAGGATTGTTTTTAATGTTAAAATGATCAAAAAAAATTAATTCATTTATATCAAAGATCAATTGGAAATTTATTCCAATGACCAAAATTGTATTAACTAATAAAGATATTTTCTATTTATATTTTAAAACTAATTAAAAATATAAATATAAAAATATTATTTTTTACATGAATTGTTTTTAACTAAAATGTAATACTATTTAATATTCATCAAAACCTTAAAGATATCAGAAATAAACCAATGAATTCTGCTAAATTATATTTTTATAACATGATTTCAGTGAATTATTTTAAATATAATTTATAAATGTTTTAAAAAAATAGATGTAAAACAAGTTCACCATAAAAAGGCTATAAAACAATCTTTAAAAAAAACGCCTTTTATATGAAATTATTATTAATCTTGTATTATGTATAGAAAGAAAATAAGATAAATGTTAATAATTAGATTGAATATTATATTTATATATATATCATCAATATAATCAAATAAGAGTTATTTTTTAAATTTTTTATTATAAAACTCACTTGTGTGCATTTAAATATAATTTTCTTTAAAAATATTTCCTTTTAATTTCAATTAGTGTTTTACATGTGTAAAAAATATATTAATAATTCATTTAATTCTATTCATATCCAACATATTAATGGATATTTTGTAATTGTATAGTTTAAATAATTATAATATTTTTATATTAAAAAAATTATAAAAACCAAATGATTCTTCATATAATATCTTTGTTTCTTGTAACGTAGGCTAATATGGCATTTCATGTTGCACAAGAATGACATTATGTAACATGAAATTAAATATATCAAAGAAATAAAATTATAGAAAAAATATTTCCAAAACATATCAATGAGATAAAAATGAATTTTCTAAAAAGTGATGTCATATTTCTTAAAAATTTATCAATAAAATTGTATTTAGTAAAAAAATAATTTTTTTATAATTTTTTTAATTTTATGCATACATTCCGATAAAATAGATAGGTTATAAAAGTTAAATAATAGTATTTCAGGTATTTTTAGGTATGGTGTTTTGTGTCATGCACATTATCGAATATAATGTTCTCCATTTAAAAAAAATATTGGGGTGTTTCATTTTACCCCTTTAATAAATTTCACACTCACATTTGGAAACCATTCTCTTTATAGAAGGGTTTGAAATTATAAAATGGATTTGTGGAAATCCCATATAAAAAATGTTAATAAAACTTACTCTGGATAAAAGATAGTGTAAAATATGATGGCCATGTAAAATTACACAAAATTATGTTTCCAAATAGGATAACATTTTTATGATGTGTAAATATGGACATGTAAGTGAATAATACTACCCAAGGATTAATAGACTGATTGAGAACATGGTAATGATAATGTTAACCACCACTAAACCATATCTGTGTGATAGGTTAAAATAACTTTGATTCATCATATCTGAATATAAAGAGATAATGTTTTTCTTTCACTTTACTTATTTAAAAGTTTAGTGATTCTTTTGTTATCATGATAAAGTACTATATAAAATATAAATACTTGATTTATAACCATTATATTTGTTAAATTCCATCCTTTTTTATGAGTCAATCAATTAAATTTCTATCTCATATCATACCCTATGAAAATTATATTCAAGATGAATTCATCATGACTGTAAAAATAAAATTAACATTTAATGAATAATTCTATCTATTAGTCATTCCTTAAGACACTAAATTTTTACCATATATGACATAATTATAAAAATTTATCCAATAACTTCTGAAGATAAACATAATAAATTAAATAAATAGTTATCCTTACACCTCGTCCATAATATGTCTGACTAAATTGAATTCTAAAATTTGAATGAATTGATCTCATAACCTTCCATGATCTACATCAAAATATATTTAATCACTCATAAACACTAATAAAAAAAATTATAAATTAATAATTTTCCAAAACTAAAATCACAGAAAAACCACATATTCTTTGAAAAGATAATTCACATTTTATTCCATAAATATGCTACTGACTTATCCAAAAACATTTCAATTTGAATATATGGTACATCATTTCACTAATAGAAAATCATAATTTGATAAAAAAAATGTCAAATTTTATATCCTTATTCTATAGTAATTACTGATATAGATAATCAATTATAAGAATCCTTAAAAATTTCATTAAATTATGAAAAACATGATTAGGGAATTTATTCTCATAATGAGAAAATCCCTCAAATATATATCACTAATGTCTGGATGGTGTATTCTATTGAACCCTATCTATTTAACATCATAGGTAAATAAAGAACATAACAATTTTCAAATTTATTAATATTTGTGAACTAAATTCTACATTAAATGGGAAGCGATGTTTGATGGCGTTCCATATATGCAACAATAGGTTTCATTGAAATCTTATGTTGCACACAAATAATATAATATTATTATTTTAAATGGTAGTTAACACCTAGCCATTGTAATGGAAGGAATGAATAGAACTAACTATTAAATGATTATATATGTTTGTTAAATGTTTTTTCATTTATCCAATAAATGTTAGAGGCTTAAAATATGAATGAATCTAATTTTAAACATAATTTACTTTAAAAGTTTGATTTACTACCTTTTAATAGAGGCACCTCTTTAAATATAGTTTTGGTCTTTTTTATATGTTTCATTTGAAGAAATAAAATTCTTTTTCAGAATCGGGACATCAAAATTTACCTTGGGTAATTTTTTGGTATTTTTCTGATAAAATTCATTTTTTATGAATGGTGAAAGTACTATATTTTAATTCAAAAGTTCCTTGGAATATAATTTATTTTTTTGGTCAGATTATCTCATTAATTGGTTTTAATGATTAATTATATTATGTTTTTACCATTTAATTCAATATTGGTCATTGGAATTAATTTCACTTTGAAATTGGACATAAATAAGTATCAATCTTTTGATGGTTATTGTTTCTTAAAAACACGTTAATTGTTTTGATAACTGGAATTAATTTTAAGTTAATTAATGCGACTTATATGTATTTAATTTGTAAAATATACACCATTTTCGAATTTGGAATATCAAATATATCTTAGGCATAATTTTTGGTAGTTTTCGGAAAAAAAATAATTTTTGATCAATAGTGAAACCACTAAGTAGTTGTCAAAAAACAAAATATTCATTTAAATAAAATTTTACTACATTTTTAAATATTATTTCTAAAATCCTACATAAATTTATGTTATTATAAAGTAAAATGTGGTTCAATATGATTAAAATAATTTTTTGTCAATAGTAACCTTTTACTATTATTTTTCAATGTTTAAGGTAAATTGGATAACTCAAGGTAAACGTGTATTATAATAATACCAAATTACATTAACAGTTGTCCTAACCTTGTTGGTTAAGTCATTTACGACCATGAGCATCTTTGGGTCGATTTTGGGAGTCCATGGAGCCACTTTTGACTGATAATGACACATTAGTTTAATTAATTTAATGTAAAGACCAAAATGACACACAGAAATATCCTCTAGTAAATTAATTTTTACATGGGCTTATATAAGTTATCTTTACGACTATAAATAATAATTTTAAGTCTAAAAATATTTCATATAGCATGGTAATTTTTTTATATTTTTTAGACATGAAATAAATAAAATTATCTATGACAGAAAAATGATGCAGTATTTACCTCTTTAATAAATGATTTAAATAAATAATATAAAAAATATTAAAATAACATCCAAAACCTGTTCAATTCTTATTGGATGATTTTATTTCGACCATTATTCATCTTATATTTGGCTTTAATTAGTTTTGGACCCTTAGAAACCGAATATAATTATATAATAAAATAATATTTTCACACTTTCTTAAAGAGGCCCCCTATAAAAATCCCTCACTTCAATCCCAGTCCTCACACATCTTAATCCACGTGTCTCATCCAATGCAAACCCAAATAATCTCTCAATATCTCACTATTCATTATATATGACTTACCTTTGGCATAAGACACTTCAAGAGGTCCTTTTAGTTCAATCCAAAGGGAGTTACCCGAATTAAAGGTAACAGTTTCTCTTAAATTCTTTTATTTTATTTTACTTCTCCTACCAAAAAAAATTTTAATTCCTTTCTTTTTTAACAAAAAATGTATACTAAATATAATAGGATGTTTTATGAGAATTATTCTGACTACACTTAGACAGAACTCAATATAATGGGTAAAGAACATATTGTTTTTGTGGATGGAAAACTAACACCTCATGAAACGATGATTGTTCAATTATATCATGCTGCCTCTCGTGGTGGCCATTAAGATGGCACTGTATTTATATATGATGTATATTTTAGGTTAATTATTATTTATTCTTCGGTATTTTCCATTTATATCATTATTTTATGGTTTCCATTATGGGTAATAAGCGATAATTTCTTTTGAGAAAGTGTAGACTATCGCCCCCTCAAAGTGATATGACCCGTTAATGCCTTCTGTGGGACATATAAATGATTTATTTAATGATATTATATATCATATTATACAGGAATTATAATATTACTATGTATCATTATGTTTTAATTCCATTAAAATACAAAATATAAAAGAAAGTAGTGTTCATGCGTATGTAGGACTTACCGTCTCCATGAACGATGCATTTCATTTCTTGTCTCCAAATGTTATGTACTATTATAAATACAGATATATACTGGATATATAATATATATATATATGATATCTAAATAATTTATATCATTATATATATAATGTCCTTTTTAACACATTGAAAAATTGTAATTATAACAAGTTGATTTTGACTCAAGTTCCAAACATCAATAAAATATCCAATATGAACTGAAAAAATTAACTAATTGATATATCACGGTAATAAGTGACATAAAAGGAATAATAAACATGAAAAATGTTCTTAATCATTTATAAATTAACATAATTTTTTTATTCAGGAGGAACAAGAAACATACACGACAAGTCAGACTTATGGTCAGGGGTTTCTTATCTCACTTTTAAGTCTATAAGATTTCCATTGTTCGACACATATTTATTGCATGTGGTGTATTGTGTACTTCCATTTGATATATATTAAAATTAATATATTTATATTCATGGTATTCTTTGACTCATTTGGTGGTTATTAAATTTTCATCACATGAATTGGTTGATTACACCGTTGTAAGGGGTTCTCATCTAACTTTTTATTCCCGTGAGATTCATGCAATCTTGCCACTATTTCCATTTTTGTGGTGTATGTACTTCCAATGATTGTATTTTATGTGTAATATACTTTAATTAATAGGTATTTACATCTTCATTTGATGATACTTCTTTTATGGGGTGTATGTTTCGTAAGTTACCAAATCGGTAAATAAATTTCAAAATTCAATTTCTACTCATTGGGCTTTACGCATAATTCATTGATTACATTACTCCATGATTATGTGTGAAATCCCTATTTATTTACATATGTACTAATTCTTACTCTCTATTTTGTGGATATAATTTTTATACACATAATCACTCCATTGATAAATTCTCAAGTCATCGAAATAAATTTGATAAGAGAAATTTTAACTCAATTTCTATTCATTTTGTTAAACATACAAGTCAGTGGTGTTGTTTTTACAAGAATATGTGTGATTGTACTATGATTGATATACACTGAATATCCAATCATATTTAGTGTATTTATATTTTTCACTCATAATTATGTCATTAATTTATCCTTAACCTAAGGATATGGCCTTTATAAGGTATTTCATCTCAACTTACATTCCATTTAGTCTTCTTTGTTGTTGTCTGCCAATACACTTTTGTTTTGTGTATATAATGTACTTTGACATATTTTACCATGAATCCTTTTATTCTCTTGATATTATAATGTTTTTATTACTTCAAATATTTTTATTCAAGTTTCTCTCATTTGGTTAGGAACTCTAACTAAAATAACATTTTAAATATTTTAATAATTTATTCATCTAAATAATTATCATTAATGTCCATTTTTGAAAATGGTTTTAAGGATTTATTTATATGGAAATAAATGTTTTAAAATATGAATTATTTTCAAATTTTTCAAATTTGTATAGGACACATTGATTCAAAAATCTATTTTAAACTTATTTTTCATAAATAATGAGACTTTTAATTGTTTTCATGAAAAAAAGGGATATTTATCTAAAATATTGTTACTGATCATTTTCAACTATGTCAACATCCTTTATGGGATATTAATATTTATCATGGTTGGTTTATTATGATAAAAATATTTAATAATCTATTGATGGTTTTGTGATATTTTTGATTTAGGATGTGTTATTTTTATACCATTCATGGTTTATAAATAAAGTTTTGGCCTTTCGTATGCTAGTTTTAATATGAATTTTTATGTTATATTTATGCCTTTTCATATGATCAAGGAATCAGAATTAGTATGTGATGGGTGGAGCCTACTATATCTCCTCGATGAATCGGTATGTCTCATGAGACAAACTATTGTCTTTGCACAAGGCCTTTTCAAAATCTTATTTTTAGTCTTGGTATGATGCCTTGAATATGTGGTTATGATGTCCGGAAATATACATTCCATCATTATGAGATTAGATATTGATATTTAATTTGGTTCTTTGACTAGTAGAATACACATGACTATGTCTAATTATGTAATTATTTACTTAGATCATATTCCCACCATAAAGTGTTCATGTTTATTATTTTTAATGGAATGTGTTTTCAATTATTCACCATGCCTAATGATTATTTTATTTTCTGATGTATTGCTTACTCTTACAGAGAATCTGAGCTCACCCCTTTCTTATGTTTTATTCTCTAAGGATTCCATGAAGTGTATTATGATGGACATGAATGGTTAAGATAGGGGATTAATGGAGTTCTCAAAGGATAATTTATGGTGTGTTTTGTTTTCTAATGTGTAATGTAACGTTCATATATGTAATATATTATCCAAGACTACTACACTGATTGGTCTTTCAGGTATTTATTCCTTATATCATGCCAATGTATTAAAATAATGCACCGGCTCCAGGATTCTAGGGTTGGGGTTTTACACTCTATTAGTTCTTTTATTGGATTGGATTCTTGTGTTGACTCTAGGACCTGTAACCTAGAGTCAGTGTCTACTTTATTAAATTGGAATAAGATATAATTAATCCCATCACAAAGGTATGGATATATTACTACCCCTAGTAAACTAGATACATAGTTGAAGATCACATTACATTTTAAATCATAATATACCAAAAATAATTTTATTTGATAAATTATATATTCCGATTATTTTATCCATGTAAATCAATCACAAAACACATACTCTTATCTTGGGGAAAATAAAACAAAATAATGTGGTGAGATCAGATGCTAATCAAGTTTATGCGTATGTTTTATGCTATGAATAAACATGGAATAATCAATATAGAATTGTATATAATTGAATGACATGAAATTTAATCAATAAATTTAGAAAAATATTGTATGAATAATTTATTATAAAATAATTCCATATAAATGATCGCATGATTTTGGAAACATAACTATGATTAGTATAACATATCAAATAATCATATGGAATATCAATAAAAAAATTTATAATTATAGAATACATAATATTGGACATCTAAAACACACTATCGAGGCATTCTTCTTAGACATAAAATACCATAGAGTCCTTATAAAAATACATCTATTTGAACAAGTAAGGCCACAACTAAAACCCAATCGAATTTTTATTATGAGACTAACCATTACTTTGAGCGGCTATAGTGTGCCCTACATGCCACTTACTAAGACTAGTGAATTTTTTATATGAAAGGAGTGTAAAATAATGCATGTGAACATTCATATGGAATCTTGAATAAGAAATTTAAATACTTTCCCTACATAATAAAAATATTCATAAACAATTAAAATAAAAATGAATGGTTACATAATAGTAAATCCCTGGTCAAATTAATAAAAAACAACCAAAATAATAATAAGGATGGTATCATTGGAGGATATCCCCATGAAATGGTTTTATAAATTTTTTTAATGGATTTGTGTAAGTGTTAAAGAAATGTGAAAAGTGTTGTAGGGAATTTTGGTGTGAGTGTGATTTCAAAATGCATTTGAATGGAAAGTGGAATTTGTTACTTTTGTGATGTAGATGGGGATGTTTTGTTAATGTGTGATATAGAAGGGATATTTTCATGTGAAAACTTTAGTTCTTGGATTGTGAACTTGTTTGAGCACAATGGTAAAACCCAAGTATCAAGGTGGGTGGACATGTACTCGTATTCCACTGAATCTGTGGGGTTTGGCCTCAGTTTCACATAGCAAGATTGATGCTTAAAAATCTAACTAAACTATGATGATGATGATTAGGGACCACTAAGTTATGGGTATGATCCCTACTAGTGGCTCATGGACGAGAACATATATTTTTTGTGGTCACTCTCACCGAGATACGAGGTACATGGAACCCACAACTAGCTAGTGCCTAGGGGTCATTTCCTATTACTTGTGCTTACTAGATCCTTTTTAATTACCGTTGTTATACGGTAATGTTGGATTGAAAAGTCAGTATCATTGTTAGTTATTTTAAAAATTTATTCTCTTTAAAATTACCCACATGAAAACTGTTTTCATTTATTACTGCATCGTTTAGAAAATTGTAACAAGCTTTTCTTATTTACAAAACTTATAATGCTTTTTGTCATGAAATGATTATCACATTGAATATTGTAGCGGTGGTATCCTACTGGGATTTCTCTCACACCCTGCTTACACCTTTGGGTGTAAGTAGACTTGCTTTTTGTATTTCACAAATTTCGGTACATGTTATATGCCATTGGTTCTGGATTATAACGGTCCATCGTGATGCAGTGTCGTGGAGATAGCCTGAGGGTGGTGCCTCTTTCCATGTGTAGGTTCTTAGGCTGTCTTTTCTATTATTTGTACCTTTGTAATCGTCATTAATCATTGTTTAAAATTGCGTAATTGAGTTCTGAATTTTTTTTAAAAGTTGTTTTGGTTTGAAAAATCCAGATTCGATTTCTTGGATTCATTTGTCGTTTTAAGTATAAAAACTCAGGTAAATCATTCCCAATTTTCAGTTTTTTATACCCAGGCACTTGTTCCATCCTGTGGAGATCGGGAACTCCCTTCAGGCCTTGTCATGGGATGGGTTTGGTGCTGGTTTTTGGTGGCGATCAGATTCGGTTCATGACAAAATGTTATCAAAGCAAGTTCACACTTTTTGGGTCATGTTATTTGGTGAATAGTCAGGATAGTCTAGAGGTTGGATTGACGGGACATAGAATTTTTCTTATGATTAGTGTTGTTGATCAACACACCTCATGATGGAATTCAAGTCTCCAGGGGATGTTTATACCCTTCCCTAGAACACTCGTTGTGACAGTGAAGTGATGGGAATATGGCTGCCAACCATATTTCCAAGTCACCCACTGAAACTAGTTTCATCTCGCATTGTCTGGTGTTCTTTAGTTTTGAAATCATGGAACTTTGTTTTAATGTGACTTGGTTTTAAGAATTTTAATGATTTTGTGAAATAATTTTCAAATAAATATGGAATGGTTTGATTTATGAAATGGTGGAACTAAATATTAATAATTATTTTGAAATGTAAAACCTTTTTCTTACACCTCTTTTGAAAGCAGAAACTAAATTGAAGTTGGTTTGGAAAATGTGATCCCATTAGATTTTTCTAAACTATTAAAAGGTGTTTTAATGGGATGATATGTTTTGAAATTAATGTAAATAACTTGAATGTGAGTTTTCATTAGAACGATTGTTCCTTTCTGAAATGTTTTTTTGATGCGGTAATTTGGGTTCGATCTCCTGGTTAACGGTTTTGATAAGAATGATGTGTTGGTTGGCCATTTTGGTTTTGAAAAGTGGAAATAATATTTTCATTAACCTTTGGAATTTCCATGAGTGACCACATGCATGGGTTATATGTGATGATAGATGGTTGATGGCATGACTGGATGAGTGCCATGACGGATATTGGGAGGGTGCCCATTGTGGCACAAAAACATGCATGTGTGAGGCCCATGGGGTACCATTGGTGGATATGCTTACTGCGGAACCATTTTTTTTCCAAGAAATGGTTTTAAAGAAAAACATGTTTTCTTGTTGAATAGTTTGGGATTTATTTTATTATGGGTTTTGAAAATGTTGATTTTGTGGGATGTTTTGAGTCCAAGAACCCCTCCTGTTCGAACTGTTTTTTTGGGTTTGTGTTTGGTCACAAAGCTAGGTAGAAGGTCCGGGTAGAAGTATCCTATGATATATGATTCGGGGCACCTTTGAGGTGGTTCCATTAATGAGTTTGTATCTGTTTTGTGGCATGTTTTTAGGAATTTACCTACTTGGTTGGGTCCTTGGGTTCTCTCATTGAATAAGGTACGCCCCCATTAGGGTTTAGTGCAGAACTGAAGTGCAACCCGGATTGTTTCGCCATTGGAAAATCCTCTAGCTGATCAATGTAAGGAAAATTTTCATGAGATTTGTAGAATGAGTCAACACCATATACTTAATTGGTATTATTTGGATCCTCTTGTTCTGTAAGAGTGTTCGTGGATGGTTGAAAGAGACCTTAGTTTCTTAAGCTACCTGATTCGTCGAAGGTGAAAGTTGTCTGCGGTTGTCTGTATGGATAGTGTCTAAGATGGCCTTTAATTCCTTCATAGTCTATTCGTTGAAGGGGTTTATGTTAAACAACCAGTGTGCGAAATCAGGCCACGAGAGGCTGTTATGGACACTTTCTAAAATGCTGTGATATTTGGGGATTTTGTATAAGGCCCCCCTCCTTGAATTATTTCTATCAATTTCTTTGTTCATGTTTGGTGACACGATGTGATGTCACGTGCTCGTTTGATTGTAAAGGTGAATTTGTAAAATATTATGCGTGTCTATTTTTTTCAAAAGTGTTTTTCCTTTTGGGAGATCTCGATTTCCTCAATTTTAGAAGAAGGTGTTTATATGTGTCCTTTATTTCTGTTTTTTCTCACCCGAAGAAGCAAGGTGTGATGTGAGTGCATCCTCTAAACCCTTATTTCAGTGAATTTAAAAGTTAGGGTATAGTGAGTTATGGATTGTGTTATGTCTTGGTGAACCCATAGGGGATTGCATGTAGTTTTTTGTAGCATTGGAAGAAGAAATTCTATTCGGGGGTTTCCAAATCCTAACTATGAGGCCGAAGATGCTTCAATCATTCTAGCTCCAGCCATATGTCCCGAAGAGAATCTGGAATGTAGTTAGAGGAAATCCCAGGTTAGTTTTTAACCATGTACAAAGAGCTGTTCTTAGTATGAGAGAAGGGGATAGTTTAAACATTTGTTGTTGTCATCTTGCATCATTTTTTCTCGTTCGGTGGAAAGAGGTGGAGGGCCTCATCCCCATGTAATCTCCCAATGACTTTCTTTTCCCCTTTGGTTTCCTTTGGATTCGGGGTAAATGTTTTAGATATTTCTATAAATGTTGAGTGAACTCTTATTAGTAACCATTCCATAGAAAACCATGTAGGTATAAGGATGCACATGGATAGCGCAGAGTTTCCCAAACTGTGCGGGCTAACCGTGTTGTCGTCCCAACTCTTTAAGTTTTGGGGTTTTTTATGCCGACCCATATTGGTCAGTTAAGATGGATGGTTCCTATGGTGGGGAGACCCACTATGAGTCTCATATATGTTATTTTGAAAATGCATAATTGGATTCTACCCCTTGTACCAGGGTGTTTGTTCGGCGCTCCCCTGTTAGTGTCTTGATTCTGTCTCAGAAAAAATTTAAGTTATCTTTTATGGTTGGGGAGCCCATTTGTGTATCCTTGTACCAGTAACTCGCTTTTTTACATGGTCATGGATTGGATATGGGTAGTCTCATTCAGAGATATATAACCACATACATCTTCCTTGGGTAAATGTTGGGATTGTAGAGTTCCCACTGGTTTAGTTATATCAAGGTAATTGTAACCTTGTTCGATGTTTTTGTTTGTTTGGGTAAATTGATTTATCCTTGTTCAGATAGGGTTTGAGGAGTTTTATTTTAGGATAAATCCTTAATTTGTTTCATAATATCAGTAATGAGGTGAATGTTTTGGTTGTGATGTATTCCTTCCTGAATTGATCACTAGATGTGTTTTGGCCTTTGGGGGAGAAGCTTAGAAAAGGAGTGCATTTCTGCCTTTCGGTTGGGTTTGGTTTTTGATTTTTCCATGATGTGGTATTCAGAGGAAGGAAAGTTTTATGGTGGGGACAATTCTCACAACCATGACGTTTGTTTAAATTCATTACTCATTTAATTTCCATTCCCGGTTTTTTTGGGGGTTTACCACTCATTTTGGTGAAAATAGTGGGTTTTGAAAATTTGGGCCAAACCGTGAGCCCAAATCCAGATTTAAAAACAAATTTTGTTTCTTCTATAAATACTTCAATTTTTACTATTTTATAGACATTCCACTTCCCAATTGACATACCCTAATATATTGAAATCACCATATCCCTTTGGACCACATAGAAATCCAAATTCATGATGGATTTGGGTTTTTAAGTAAGGTAATGGGCCTGCCCGTAAGCCCATTTCCCGCTTTAACTTATTTTTTAAAAATTTCAATATCTCATTCGGTTTTAACTTTGATTCGGTGATTCAACCTCCCACTCGAAGCCAAAAACCTCCGCCTCACACCCTTTATCTCGTTTGCCTCTTTGGAGCTCATATAATCCCCGTATTTGGACGATCTTTCTCAATCTCTCTCAAATCGACCAGATTTGATGAGGTAAAATGAATCTTTCATAACTCTTTCAATTTTTATCATTTTCTACCCATTTCAGTTCCACAATGACCTAATATGACTCCTTAGGACCTCCATATCAGTTTTGGGTACTTGGAGATTCATATATTGGTGGATTGGGGCTGATTTCTTCAAGATATTTCAAGTAAGGGAATTCCTTCTTGGTTCTTTCCATCCTCTTCTAGTTTTTATTCCTCTTTATTGAAGATCATCATGTCCAGAAGTTGGGGTTAGATCCTAAGGTCTGATTTGTTATCTTTTGGGTAAATTTTTGGTGGTCTAGGTCTGGATTTATATTCCTTGTGGTGCGGCGGTGGTACACATAATGTTTCGCACCATGTTTTGAGGGTTTCGACTCAAAAGGTAGGTGATCCCATGTGTAAGCATTTTATGATGAGTTATCATGCTTGGTATATTAATTTAGTATGTTTAGAATCTGTTTTTTGTGGTTTGAAAACGGTTTTTGACGAATTTGGTTAAACATATAATTTTTAGTTGTATTTTAGCTTGAAATTTGGTACTTTTCATGTGTGACTATTGGGGTAATGTTTGGGTTTAATTTATGACATATTAAAGTGATTTATTAGTCTTTAAAGGGGCTTCCAATTCTGTTTTTTTATTCCTTATTGTCATGTGGGCTTTGAAAAAAGGTTTTTGAATGAGATTAAGGTGTAAAACCGTGTTGTACTTCTTGAAGGTGATTTATGAAAACATGTGTTTTTCATGTGTATCTTTATGGTATTATTTGTTGTATTTTTATAACACTTGGGGGTGGTTTAATAATTTTTTTAGGGCTCAAAAATTCTGTTTGTATTGGTATTGGTATGATTTTGGTTTTGATTGAGGATTTTGAAATGGGTTTAGTGTGAAAACAATGGTTATACCTCTTGGGTTTTTTTTAAAAAAAACTGAAAATGTTTTTTTTTTGTTAAATAAAGTTGGTAAAGGGTGTATATGTACTGTTTGGGTGACTGTGTTCACCAAATGTGGGGTTTTGAATGGTAATGTGGTGATTTGAGATGATAAACATTTTTAGAATTTTTTATAAATTGCCGAAATGTTTTACTAAATTGTGTTTTGTGTGCGAAACACTATTGTGGGTTATTTCTTGTGAGTTTATTAATAAAACAAATTTTTAAGGTGAGAAGGGTATTATGGGACATGTTTGTGGGGTGTTATGTGAGTTGAATATATTGTAATGGTTTTATAAAAATTTTTAATGGATTTTTGTAAGTGTTAATAAAATGTCAAAATTGTTGTAGGCAATTTTTGTGTGAGTGTGATTTCAAAATAAATTTGAATGATTAGTGGAATTTGTGACCTTTGTGATGTACATGGGGATGTTTGGTTAATGTGTGATGTGGAAGTGATATTTTCATGTGAAAAATATATTTCTTGGATTGTGAACTTGTTTGAGTACAATGGGAAAACCCGGGTATCTAGGTGGGTGGACGTGTACTAGTATGTTAGTGAATCCGTGGGGTTTGGCCTCAGTTTCACTTAGCAAGATTGACTCTTACAGCTCTAACAAAACTATGATGATGATGATTGGGGACCACTAGGTTATGGGTAAGATCCCAACTAGTGGATCGTGCACGAGAACATATATTTTTTGTGGTTACTCTCACCGAGATACGAGGTACCTGGGACCCATATCTAGCTAGTGCCTAGGGGTTATTTCCTATTACTTGTGATCATTAGATCCTTTGTACATACCATCGGTATACGGTATTGTTGGATTGAAAATTCAGTAGCTTTGTTAGTTATTTTAAATTTTTTCCCATTAAAAGTTTCCCACATGAAATCTGTTTTCATTTATTATTGCATGCTTTAGAAAATTGTAACAAGCATTTCTTATTTACAAAACCTGCAATGCTTTTTGTCATAAAATGTTTATCACAAGGAATTTCATATTGGTGGTATCCTACAAGGGTTTCTCTCACACCCTAGTTACACATTTGGGTGTAATTAGAATTTCTTATTTTATGTCATAGGTTTGGGTACATGTTTTATGCCATTGGTTCTGGTTTTAAGTGGTCCATCGTGATGCAGTGTCGTGGAGATGGCTTGAGGGAAGTTCCTCTTTCCATGTGGAGGTTCTTGGGTTGTCTTTTCTAGGGTTTTCACCATTGTAATGGTCATTAATCATTGTTTAAAATTTTGTAATTCAGTTCTGAATTTTAGTAAAAGTTGTTTTGGTTTGAAAAAATCCAGATTCGATTTCTTGGATTGATTTGTCGTTTTAAGTATACAAACTTAGGTAAATCATTCCCGATTTTTAATTTTGATACCCAGGCACTTGTGCCATCCCGTGGGGATCAGGAATGCCCTTCGGGACTTGTCACGGTCCGGGTTTGGTGCTGGATTTGGTGGCGATCGAATTCGGTTTGTGACAGAATAAAAAAGTATAACTATATTATAAATATTATGTATATATATATATGTCATTTCCATAATCATATCTAACCATGATATGTGTTCATGGAAAATGTTTCATGGCGGTATATGAGGCAGTAGTCTGTTATATACATGAGTGATGTTATCATTTGACATTTGAGGGAAGATGAGATGGACATATTTACTTCCATTAATGTAATAAAATATTCATATATTAAATATTCTTTTTATTTATTTTATAATAATAAATTAATATGATTTTTCGGAGTTGAATGAAGAAATAAAACAAAAACTGATAGTTATAAATTTGGCCTCTTCATCGACCACCTATTAAGGATTATAACAAATATTATTCATATAATAAATTCATAACCCAAAATAAGGATTCTAGGATAAGTGGATTGATATTTGGGAAGTTTTTTGGAATGTTATTGTAAAAATTAAAAAAAATTTAAGGTGTTAATAATATATTATTGGGGGTGTCATTTTAAATGTAAGGTGGGTGACACACATTTAATTTTTGAAAACAAATAGATGTATCCACGTTTTCACTAATAAATTAGGTTAAAAATTGTATTATTATAGAGACTAACAAATTATATGGTTGATATATTTTAATAAAATATATTTTAGAAATGTTTTAGGTCATTTTAACCCTTATCATTTTATTTTAACTTCCATTAAATCCATTTTTACCTTAAATGATATAATTTAATTTTTTATTTCACAATTAATTTCGATCAAATATTATCTTAAAATTATTAGATAATATACATTATTATAAATACAAATATGAAATACATTTTTAATAACTCCAATCGCATAATAGTAAAATTTAATTTCAAATTATTCTCATAGACATGATGACAAAGCAGGTTATGAATGACAAAATTGATCAACTATTTACATTGTTTTTATATTAAAAATTAATATCACAATTATTAAAATTTCCAAAATTGGATTAATATATATATATATATTTCCAAATATTACATTAAACCCAATTTAAAATATTAATTTTCTTTATAAATAGATAAAATGAAAATATAATTTCCTATAAAAAAGAAATATTTTCCATATTAATAGAAAAATGAAACATTTCATAAAAATACAAAAAATTAAACCTAATATTAATTTGATGTTAATATATCAAAATTGAAGTAAATATTATCAAATAAATTGTCTATAAGTTTGAAAAATAAATATTATTTTTCTGTGTAATGTATAACTAAACCATCTTTTAGAAAAAATATTGTTTTTCCCTAAACATTTATTTTTCATTTAAAAGTTTCATATTGTCTTTCTAATCAATAAACAATCTTAACTTTCACAATTTACATAGTTGTATTCATACCTGAAAATTTAATACCTATTTGGTGATATGAATGTTAAGTTATTCACATTTTAATAGAGTAGTATGTTTCATTCAATCCCAGTGTTCAGTGCATTACCATCTATCGAAGAGAATGAAATTATTTACAAAATAAATATATTCTACTGTCTTGGTCTATTATATTCCATTAAAAAAATTTATGTTTCATATAATACATGATATAAAATATGGTATTATTATTTTAAAATATCAGGGTGTTACATATACCCCCTTAAAAAAATTATGTTAACCTATATTAATCTTGATATTGAGGTAAAAAGTTTGGAATTTTAAAATTTCTTCATTGAATATATAAAATGTAAGTGGGGTTATTAAAATCACATATTAATAATATGGAATGAGAAGAAAATAATTCATATGCAATCATACAGAATTGGGTTTCTATATAGGATAACATTGGTGGAATGTGAATATATGGACATGGATGAAAAGAATAAATAATTATAGAGAGTTATGAAGGTTATTGATCACAAGAAAATGAATGATAAATGGAAATTTAAAGACCTAATGTCCATAAATATATGATGATTTGTTGGACCATAAATTCATCATAAATTAATTTATGAATATATTATTTTTTTCAACATCAGTTTCTTATATATCAGGAATTACATTACCATTTAGAATGAGAATATATGAGAATATACATGATATCAGTTTATTTCATAGGAAAAATTTCAAAATTTGGTTGTTCTTGGATAATTTTTCAAATAATTTCAAACTACATGAAATGAATATACACGATAATTTAATAATTCCAAAACAACTAAAATTAACTTTTAACAGATAATAAGATCTATAAAATGGTTAAAATTATTTCAGTATGTTTGTAATCATTTTCTAAAATAAATTTTGTTTTCATAAGTTAATCAATATAATACATTAATATTTAAACCTCAATAGAAACACTTATGGTTCATGATTAATATTTATCCTCAAATAATTTATTTGAAAATAATTACATATTAGTTTGGACAGCACATAGTTCAGTGGTAGGCCCTAAATCATTATTATCATTCAGTTGTGGATTCAAGCACCGTTTCATTTCCGGATATAACAGATTTCCAATGAAATACATATTTACTTTTCTCCAAAACCATATTAATATAATTCTTATAATGTTACCAAATTCAATTATCATATCATTAATTCTACATGAATGATTAGATGAACCTTAAAGGTCACTTGAACCTTCATAGAAACCATTTTATCATCATTATCTCAAAATCAACAATATATTAAGTGTTATCCTCCCTCAATAATGTGTTATACTAGCGTTTTAATTTTTCAATGATTCAAATATCATGGTCATTTGTTCCAATAAAAATATACAACAAAATCCATTACAAAATGTCACTATATTACAAACCAAATATGTTTCCTGATTATTATAATGATATTTTCCTTAATAAAAACTTTCGCAAAAAAATTATTTGATCTAAGTACACCTAAACAATAATCATTTCACATCATATGTATTAATAACAAACACTTGACTTGCCATACCAATTCATATAATACATATTTTTGAATTTTTAAGTGAAACTTAAAGGTTAAGTGTGAACCCACCACAAAAACAACAAGATACAATATCATAAATTGCCAAAGAAAACTCCTAAATGACCGCACCCAAAATTTTCAGATTTAAAATTTAAAATTTCAAACTGAAAACATCACTAATCAATTTAAGATGTAAAATTTAAACATTAAAAATGAAAACATCCCCAGTATTAGGTCCTATGATGCCTGCTTCACATGCCCCAACACTGCCACATGCATCCATCTTCCCCAACATCAACAGTTTACCATAATACATTGAATTCTTCTATGGTGTATTCTTTTGAAGCATAGCACATTCATTTTAGTAGTGCACCATCTCATTAAAGTGGAATAATTTCAAATTTGAAGATTATTTCTTTCCCATGGAATTATGATCATGGTGAATTTTTACCAACACATGAATCAAACCCCTTTTCCTTTTATTTTTGATCCATGTTATTTCTTTCCTTAAGTCTCGCATGTTAGAAAATATGTTGTTTTTTTATTCCATTTCACTTCCTATCACTATATTGTCATATTCTTATCATTATCACCTTCAAATTCACATAAAATGTATAATTATTTCACTATCTTGATAGAACATGATAGATTATCCCTGTATGATGATAAAGATTGGGATACCAGTTCACATAAAAATATTTTCTTAATCCCATCAAAGAAATAGTCAATATTAATGTTTGGATTACATAAATAGTATATAGTATTATTTTCTAAATGTTAAATTTATTTATACATATGAACCCTTTCCTCTTCCTTTTATCGAAGTCTACCGAACAGTCATTCTATATCCACTCATTGCTTCTATGGAAAATATTTTTCCAAGGAAAGTACCCTGAAATCCTTCCAATCCAAGATTTCTATTTCTTCCAAATCTATAGTGTTCTGTATTAATTACCACAATTGATCTGCAACTTCTGATATATAGTAATCATTCTTATTGTAATATCGTATCCCTATTGACCACTAAAACGGTAGTTGAACCTGTGAACACATGTTTTCAAGTGTGCCTCCCCATATTCCAGTGCATTCTAACTAGTAGTGAGGCTCTATAAACGTGATTGTAGGGGGAATATACCATCGTATCGAATTAAAACAATTACATATCCAAAAATAAATAATATATAACAACGAAATTAGTAATAAATAATGACAGAGTAGTAGATGAATAATATCAACTAAATATAAAATGTTCAATTTCCCTTTACAACAACACATTCATGTCTATATAATGACACCTAACTAGAATAATATACATACTATAGGAATCATGATATAGCGTTGTAAAGGAATAATGAAAATAAATAAAATCGTTGAGGGTGAACTCTACAAGAATCTTGAGAACTATCTCATTCTCATGATCCTAACTCCTAATTACAATAATAATATCACAAGAAATGATCCTCGTTCATATAAACATGATAACTTCTTAGGTATCCCAGTGCAATAGAGTCCTGTGCAGGGTGTGAGATAAAATATCAATAGGCCACCACCAACTATGTCTATAGAAAAATCCCTTATATAGATATATTGTACATATGTGTTCTTTTATATAGAATAATAAAATAGATGAATAAATAACAATCAGCCTTCTACGGTTCTTGAAGGACACAAGAAGGGATCTACCACCTTTGGCTCATGACAGTAATGAGTTCCAGATCAATAACTATATATATAATATATTTATATTTTATAGGTATATAATTCGTCCACCTATATAGAACAAGTATGTGGGGACTTATGTGGCCATATACTGGGAATACTAGGTGATAGATGGACCAGGGTGTAACTCATTCATCCATAACAAGTTTGAAATGGCCAACAAGCTCAAGAAAATGGGTAAAATCCCTACATATCAAAATTAGTGTGATACATCATTCTCATCAATCGTTATAGTGAGTGTTCTATCATGAAAAAACATTAAATAGAGGGTGTTCCATCATTGCAACGCCCAAAATAAGGGATATTGTGTCTCGTGAAAACCATCCAAGAAGTGTAAATTATGTGAGATGTCATGACCAACACCTGATGTAAGGAATCATGAATCTTCATTACCAATAGAAACACTACCATCATTCCATAGTTTATGTTAATATTTTAGACATTTTTATAATAATATCCCTGATGAATTACCTCTTATACATTATATTCTTCAAGCCCAACTATATACAAGGGATTTCCTATTCATTGTAAATTAAAAACATATAATATGCATTCCCTTTTTCACTCATTAAATTTAATTAAATTCACAAAATACCTTACTGCTTATATATATAAATTTTTTTGGTTGTATTACCCAATAAAATTTAATTTAATTTTAACCATTCAATTTATATAGGCCATTTCATTTATCAATGAATAGAAATTTATAATCAGGGATTTCCAACCCATATAGATGGTGGTATTTATTTAAAAAAATTAATCACAAGGGATTTCATTCACACTTATTCAATCCATTTAAGAATATCATTTGAAACCATGTACTCAGAAAGCCACATAACGTGAATTAATAGAAGGGTATGGACTAAGAAATAAAATATGGCCATGAATAATCGAAATAAAAAATCAAAACATTTTAATTTATAATATAGTGCACCACATTCAACATGAATTATTATAAAACAATACTTTTTTAGTCAAAAATTCATTTTTGAAATCTGGGAATTTCATTCAAGAGGAATAAATCAATTAACTAAAAGGAACACTTTAAGAAACTAAAAAAAATTCAAGTTAATTTCATGGTTCACAATGGAACTTAGGAGCTACTATAATCAATTATAATATTTATTATATTGGAAAATTCCATTTATAATTAATGTGTAAATATTAAAATGAATTTTGAGAGTTTAATTTATTAATTATGATGTGTAAAAGTAATCTAGGACACCCACGGGGTATCTACAATTGAAATTTATATCCTTTATTTATATAAAAACCATCAATGTGGTGCATTAAGGTGAATATACCAATGTAATATAATGAAATCAATTTTAGGGAGACACATGGGAAACGATGGCATGCAATAAAATGAAAATATTTATGAATCAAAAAAACATGGGGAAATATCTATATACCACCTACCTTATTCATAGAATTCTCTAGATATCCAATATCATGGCTTGATTCAGTCTTGTTTGGAAGAAATTGATGAAATTGAAATCCACCCTAAAAATATAGAAAATTATATTACATGAAGATAGGGAAAAAATTATAAGAGAAACGTAGAAATGAAGTATTAGGATTTGAGATCATAGCGATGCGGATCCATTGTGACTGACAATGTTTGAATTAGAGTCTACGTCCAAGAGATATCATGATCGCTTGGTTTGGAAGAAGGAGAAATCCATGGTATAAGGAAGGAACTTTAAACATATTGGGGACAAGAAAGAAATAATAAATGCTTTTAAAAAATCATTAGGGGAAAAGGGTAATTTCACACTTAAAAAATGGGTGGCATGTTTTAGCCGCATGGTAGGAAAAATTGTGCACCAATAGTTTAGATCACACTTTATATGAATCATGCCAAACATGGTTATATAGAACATTTTTACTTAACCGTGGACCAACCAGGTTCCAAATATTTCACACACAACCTAAGTGAAACTAAAAATTTGTTCTAGGTGTATATTTTTTGGAAATCATGGGAATCCCCTATAGATCACTTCTTCTCACTAGCAGGAGGTACAAAATTTGAAATGGTGGGCTGCATTATTTTAAAAAAAATAGGGCTCCCTTACAAATCCACCAAAACATGAGTTTTTGGGGCTCAGCTCACCCAAAACTTAATTAACTATATGAGACATCCCTCAGGATTCCAAAAAATTCAATCCAAACACATATAAGTTCTAAAATCAAGGAATTCAAATCAGAATATCGGTTCAATAAATGAACCATCCACCAATCTTCTAAATTCAAATTCCCTTATAATTATACCATGGCCGAAAACATGGTTCCTTACAACCTCCCCACCTTAAAACTTCTTATTCAAGATAATCCTTATGTAACCGGAGAAAATATCACCTAATATAAAAGGTTGTTATGTCATGTTCAAATAGTCCCATTGCATTCCCAAAGGCCCAACACAACTCCAAGAACTATTTAATATATGACACTTAATTCATGAAAACCTAAGCCAACACTTGATTTCTGATTCAAACATAAAAATAGTATATACCCATTCTAATTTATCTATATTCATGATCACATCATAGACTCTATAAATATATTACTAATTGTTGTCCCCACTATAGGATTTTAACGACATAATTGACTAATTTAGATCCTTGATACCCCCACCAATGTAATTTACTACAATGAAATCCCTAGGAATTCTTAAAACACTCATTGAGTAATTGTGAACTAGGAAAACCCAACTACATAAAAGGTTATATTTGAGACCACATCATAATAAAATCATTGAATCCCAATCTACCTCACTGAAATAGTTGGCCTAATGATTCTTAGATTAAACTGCCAACATTCACACAACGTCGAACCTGACTAAAAAATGTGCTTAAATTGCTTCCATATGACTGAATACATTGAATAGGAAGGATATAATGTTGATCTAGTCCAATCAAATTATCTCAAAAATCCATATACGTGATGGCCAACATATTATAAATTAAACTGCAATGCCTTCTTCCAAGGTATCTCAAGTTGACCATTATCAGAATCACTGAATCTCATATATAGCTTCCTATAAAATTCCCTGATCAAACCATCATGCATACTAGAATCGTTACCCTTTAAACATCACCTCCGAATCTGAACCCATATCTAGTAAAACCTCTAATTCATCTAACCAGAGTACTAATGACTTACCATGCCTTAATAAAAATCATGCATCCTACATCCAACTCTGATAAAGCCAATATATTGAAATAGAAGTTAATTTGAAATTGTTATCTTATAGCATAAATGATCCTCTTGTAGTGAATTCATGTTGTCATCAATATTGGGGAAATTATCATCTATTAAAAAAATAAAAAATTTAAAGGATATCATGGATTTACCAAAAATATTCACGGTGTTTCTATCACATCCTAGACATAGTTCTCGGTATGATTTACCACCAACCATTTCCAACCACTAGAAAGAAGAATAGTCAAACCAGTAATTATTGGATTCTTGGAAGAAGCATGGATTCACCTTCCAATGCATCATCATTAACCGATCACACTTCCATCATCACCAAATAAATCCCTTGATCGCTAAATATTTTCCATCAAAGTCTATCCATGACCAACATTGTTTCTCAAGGGTATCGTACATATCCATCCACATTAAGATTGTGTTTCTAAGAAAGAACCAACATGATTTAAAACAAAGAAGTCATAATGAGAGATTAATAAATAACAACCCTTTTTAATGGTCCCCCTTGGTTGTGTTTCCTTATACCTATAAGAAAAAATATATACTAGAATAGATGTGTTGATACCCACATTAGGAGTATCATATTCATCAAGGTGTAATGATAGACTCACCACTCAAAAGGGTGCTTTATAAAGTTCACCATAGAAACACACATGAAACCATTCCATGTCATGATAAAAAACGTCATTTAATTTGGCATGAAAACCAAAAACAACCTCAACAGCATGTTAAAACACATGATCCTCTTGTAATTACATCAGAACAATTTGGTGGAATTGAATTATTTAACTCACAAGTCACTCTACATTAAAGATGACCCATGAACATTCTGAAAAGATCATTTCTCAATGATTCCTCAAAACTCAACTAGATTATTATATCATTTATAAACCTGGTGGGTTCTACATTTTTGATAACAAACTACCCAGAGGTTATATAATTAAGACGACACATCCTTGATATTGTTCACATGTTGTCTTCCTTATGAATCCAAGGGTCAGGTGGTCCACATAATATATTTTACCCCTTGTTTTACTAATCCATAAGACCATTAACCACGATGAATGCATTCAATGTTTTTTACCACTAAAGATGAATAGAGTTTCATGTGACCTAGAAAAAAATTATCCATACCCTATGCATGAAAAAATTGATGAATCAAATAATTACATAATGATCTTACCCTTAATGAAGGACATTGATACCATGAAAACCCACCCAAAAGGATGTTATATAGAATCTATGTGTCAAACTAGTGACAATGTCACCTAAAAGGTACCAAACATACTAAAACTGATGACATTTAAGAAGGAATTTAAACTCTAAGTGTGATACCTACCACGGAGTAGCCACTTTTAGAAGCATATGTGTCAAACCTATCACTGTGTCACAACTAAAATAATTCAATGGGATCTACTAATATCATTTCATCCTTTTTTAAAAATTAAAAATGCCTATATAAAACAGTCTCATTTCCATTTGAAGAAATCTCAAAAGATATTAACCACCATTAAAAGATGGTTTCATCCAAGGATACCACCTAAAGTTCCATTTGATGTCATTACATAGATTCAAAATAATTTTTTAAACAATTAAAAGATTTAAAATTGAACATCAAGTGCCAATTATAAAACAAAATTACTTGTTACATTAATTATATAATAAATCGAAGAAAAATAGGTATGTTTTATCAAATTTAATTTTTAAACATTAATTATTTACTAACATCCCATCTTGATTGTGAAATTTTTTATATAATACATTTTAATAGGTAAGGAATACTATGAGGGTCATGATAATCCAACATGGATTCAGTAGAACTATACCCAATAGTAGTTTCATAATTGTCAAAACATTAAAACACAAGTACTGGCTTATCTCATAAGAAACATGCTTAAAATTACCTACTTAGGTCTAGTTGTTCTTTTTAATATTAACCTTAAGGATATTAATGCCCATATGATATATTCACAATATCTTATAAGGGAATTCATTTCATTTAAATCAAAGATAAACATATTTTATATTTATAATCATTTAAAAACATATCATTGTCATATATGTTTGGAATTGGTAGGAATAAAGATGTTTTTGGAAGCTGGAATATGTTTTTGTAGTTTTTTCATCGTGGAAATGTCAAAGAAGAATAAATCTCCTAAGTTTTTATTTTTAAGGGTTTTAATCAAAATAATATTACGATGATCAGACTCGTTATTCTTATGGAATTACATTGTATTGAGGTGAAATTATTTTGGAGAAATGGTTGATCAGACTCATCATGTGTCTAGACTAAAAAGAACATCATAATTGGAATTCGTATCAATAAATTCTTTACTATGATAAATCAGATGATTTTTTTCTGATATTGTAGTTCTCATAAATCATGAGTTATCTGAAAAGATGTGAAATAAGATTTATGATGAAAAGGGGGAGAACACGTGAAGCCAACCATATTAAGGAATTGTTGGAATGAATGATTTTGCAAAAAAAATGGGAAGCTACAATAAATTACATTATAATTTTTATGATGCTAAATCCAATATTAACATTCTCAAAATCACGAGAAAGTACTGATTACTAGATGAAGTCTGGAGAAGAATAAATTATGTGAAAGAGAAGTTTTTTTGTTTTAATTCATCATTGTGAGATTACAAAATGTATATGTTTTTGAAGGTTGGGATGGTTGATCAGAATGTGAAGATACTAAGATGCTTATATTCAGTAGGATTAATAAGTCATGAAAAATAGAACATCAATGAACTATGTTGATGAGGATCATAAACAATGATGGATATATGTTTATAAATTCAATGATACTAGCATCGGTCCATCAGATGAAGTGTTCCCCCAATAATCGAAGTAACACTAACACTAATCATTAGATACAATGAAGGTTGTGGAATGGAATTAGAGGTAGAATTGTTTTTAGTGGGAGATGGTGGGACCGATGAGTAATATAAGAATAATTTGTTTTGGTAATAATGTGAAGAAGAAAAGGATATATCAATCAACAATGTAGTCAATTATTTCATAAATATGAATTCTTAGTTATATTCCATGACAAGTCAGTCCATAGAAATAATAACCCTAATATGATTTCATTTGGGTCATGAGTGATTGGGATGACATTGACACCAATTTTTTGAGTGATTCCAAGGCTGATCCATCTACTGCCGGATGACACCAATAAACATCATCGGATTATGGATCATCAATTTGAATAAAATGAATAAGATAAGAAAATTTTCAAGTTTTATGAAATGTGTTTTTAAAGGTATCATAGAGATTTGAGTATATCTTTTTTATTTGGTCATTTTCTATATTTTTATTTTGGTATGGATCATAATAATGAGACAACATGTGTTTTCCTTATGTGACAATTATTTCAGAGCAATATGGTGAGATATCTTTATTTTATGCTTTTTTATATGAGAGTCTAGATAATCAGTGTGACCTTATGCATACACCATAATAAGAAAATTGGAATGAAGAATCATAATTGATCTGAATATATTCATGAATTTATGAAGCAATATGAATATGTGAGATGATTTGATAGGATTATTGAAGAGTTTAGAAGTGTTGAATATGTCAATATTTAAACGAAATTTAGGGGTAAATTTTTTTTTGTAATTTTTTAGAGTGGGAATATTTATTACAATCCTTCTTAAACAACTTTTGGGTCATATATTAAATGAGTATGTACAATATATTTTTTAACAAATGTATTTTTTAAGTGATACGGAAGAGAACTTAAAAATTATAGAGAGAATGATTTCCCATTTACTTTTTACTTGAGTGATTTTTCCAGAGAGGGTAAGTAATGCAGAAGAAAGGAGATCATATTCTTTTGTCATTTTATTTGGCTGGATCATCATACCATGAAATCATAATGTGATTTTTGGACTAAGGATGAAGTAGTTCAGAATTAGTTTAGCAGTATTCTAACAATGTATTATTTTATCAAACTTGGAAACTACATTGAGTATCATTTCGAAGTCTATGATATTATTACCTATTACTTGGTAGGATTTTGATTAATTTTTAGATATTCATATTTGTTAATTTATATAAGGAATCATAGTAACATTTTTTATGAAACTATTAAATGTTTCATTACTTGTTACAAAAATTTTATTACATTGTTTATTATATAAAAAGAATACACACTTTTGTACTAAAAATAACGAAACTTGTGTGTAAGAAAATATTATACTCATTTTATTGCACACAAATGGATTTTTTTCAAATGGATTGTGTGTGGTTGTGTTATTTTAAAACTATTCCAAGAATGTAGCTAATATTTATATTATAAAACCTTATAAATTATTATCTTCATATGAATGTTTGATTTTATTATTTTTATAAAAACTTATAACTCACAAATAAGTGAAAAATATTTTTTGAGAAAAATTTGAAGTTAAAAAAAATTTATATAATTGATTCTCCAATCACCCTCTTAGCGATATTTAATCTTGACTCAACATATACAAGTGGTATGAAACATAAATTTTCCCTTAACTTATTCTTTGATAATGCTTTTAAGAAGAATTTTGTGATGGATAATCTCAATTATGTGAATATTAAATGAAATATGGTCTTTGTTGGTAAGAATTATCATATCTATCAAGATCGAATGATTCCATATCTTAAGTCTATTGGGTATTATTTTCATGAATATATAAGAGATGGATTTCCTCTTACTAGTGATAAATTTATTCATACATTTGATGATAATATGAATCTTGAGAATCATTTATGGGGAAAGAATTATTAACTCTGATCACATACAAAAAAAAATTTTAAGAGTGAAGGTTGTTTCAACTCCCAAATTTATATGGGATAAGCTAGAAAATTATGGAGGTAATACAAAAGTAAAAAAGGAAATATTCAAAATATAGATTTAAAGGTTTGAAGATATCAATATTGGTAAATGTGAATCTATTAGTGACTTATTTTCTATGGTGATTGAAAATTTCAGCATTGTTATATGTATTTATGAAATTTTTTAAGAATCAATTATAGAAAAGATGATATTGAGAATTAATCTTGAAAATATTGATTCTAATGCTTACTCATTCGAATATTGAGATCAAGAAACATTTTCTTTGGATGATTTATATAGATCTCACTTTAATAATGAATTTATAAAGGAACGAGTTATGAAGGGAAAAACAAAATGTGACAGAGAAATTTATTTCATGTCTTCCAAAAAGGATTAGTCAAATAAGATTCTAGTTGAAGAAAAAGCTAGGGAACCTCATTCCAAAAATGAGGTATGTAAAAATATCCATGGATTATTATCCATGTTTTCGAAAAATGTGAAAATATATACATGAAAATATAAGGTAAAAAACCCCTTGAATTTTTTTAATGTGGATTTGTTGGGAACTTTGTAGATAATTTTCCATAAATAAATAAAGATGAGGATAGTGAGGGAGATCACAGAAGGAAAGGAAGATCATTTAATAATTAGGGTGATAAGGATCAATCTTATTTTAATGGTAATGTTTAAAAATTATTCAAATACAAAATAATAATTTTCCTATATAAATATGATGTAGAAAAATATAGTGAAGTTGCACCTAAAAAATATTTCGAAAAGGTTAGTGAAAAAATTCAAATCAATAGTGAAAATTGAAGTGTTCGAAATAGAAATTTTGAAGAATAATAAGAATAAGAAGAATGTAAATTTTAATTTCATCTAAAAGAAATACATAAATAATGTTTGAGTAAGAATAGGAGGCTGAGAAATAAATATGAAAGATAAAAGGTGAAGAATATTTGAACGATAATGAATAATTTTTTCCCTAATGAAAAATTATAGTCGTTGGTAGAGATTGATTATTTGATGAAATATGATCAAAAATAAAATAATTTTAACGAATATATGGAAGTAAAAATCAAGGAAAATGAATAATAATTTGAAATTTTTGGAAAAAATTCTTATAATGAACATAGGGTTTCGTCTTCCCATAATTCTATCGCTGCATTTCATGAAATGTATGGAATGGGTAATCCTAAAAAGGATAAAAAAATTACATTCAATTTTTAAGAGAAAAGATGAAATTTTTTAGAATAATAATAAAGTAATGAATTTTATAAAAGTGACCAAGACCAACAATTTGGGGAATTAAGATGTTTATAAAAAATATTAATCCAAAAAGTTTAAATTAATTATGGATTTCATAAGAATGAATAGAAAACCATACTAAAAAAGAATATTCTAGTTGATAACTGAATGGTTTGTGGTCCATAAAACTCTTATAATAAAAATAAAAGGTTGATGGGAAACATGATTACAACTCTAGCCAGAATTTATGTTTCATATTAAAATATTATATCTATAGATACAATTGTTATTATGTTGTATTTGGGTATACAAACAATATGTGTTCGCTTAATCAAAAAAATTACCACTATTCCACAAAATATAGAATGAAACATATGTGGGGGAGTCAATCCCTTCAATGGAAGAAGTATGAGAAGGATTATTTGAATAAACATAAGAAGGTAGGAAAAAATTGAAAATAGTCTCAAACATTTGAAAAATATTTTTGAAATATTTGATCTTCCCAAACACCATTCAAAATGATTTCTTGTTTTTTACCTATATAAGAAATGTTATTTATCAATTCTCAGAAGACATATATCAAGAAAGATAAAGGGAACAAAAAATCTCTTATCATAGAATCAACTCTAAAAGCTACAAAAGGTGAATTAAAAAGGATTATAGTAAGTGGATAATCATACCATATGATTGGAAATTTGAAATTGTTAAATAATGTGAAATAGTTTAAAGAATGAATAATGATATTTGACAATGATGAATGTCTCAGAATAAAATGTTTTGGATCAGCCATCACTGAGGAAGAAAAGTTCAAATCAAAAATAATTTTTTTATTAATGTGATGAAAAAAATACGTTATGTGTTTCAAACAAAATTTTGAAGTAAGCAATTTTTTTTCAAAAAATTTTAATTTTGTGATACGTGAGGAAGATAAAAATAGTAATAATAGGAAAAAATAAAAATGAAAATTTCTCCATGTTGGTGATTCTTAAGAACTCTTGTTACTTATGAATAGTGAAATACAATTAGATTTGGCCTAAAATATTTGTACACATGTGTCAGAGAAACATGAGAAAGTTAACAAATAGAAACAATTTTTGTGGAATTCATGATATGTCAAGATGAAGATATTTGTGATGCATAATTTTTTATAAAATAGAGATTACATATTCTTCACATAATAAAGCTGATATTTATTCAAAGATACCCCTAGAACTTGTTCAATATAATATCTATGGTTATATGAGAACACAATAAACTAATGGTGATAATTACTTAATTACATTCATTAATGACTTTACGTGCATTAATTTTGTCAGATATATGAATCATATATTAGATGCTCTAAATATGGTTAAAAGATTCATGAGGAATGATAAGAAGTAGTATGAGTATTTAGTAATGAATCTGAGAATAGAAACTGGTGGTGAGTATAAAAATGAATAGTTTTAACATTAAAATGTGATTATTGGAATATTGTATGAGTTAAATACACTATAATCTCATAAAGAAAATGTTTTTTTATAAAAGAATGATTCTATTTCTAGTTGAAATGGGTAGAAATATGTTACATGATTTTGGAAATTCTGATTATTTTTTGAATAAAACCATGAGTAATGTAATATATATACCAAAATAATGTTTCTATAGACAAATTTTAAATATGATTCCATATGAAATTTGTTATATAAAACCCCCATGATCCAAACACTTATGAGTTTTTCTAGACCATTCATCAAAAATAAAAAATGTGAAAACCATGGAATGTCTGAGTAGAAAGGTCATGATTGAATTTTTTCACCTATGATCTGGATGGAAGATGGTATGTATTTTTGATTAAATATTCAAAAATATTAGTTGAATACATTTATGTGGCGGTTATTGAAAAAAAAGAATATAAAGAGGCTCATGCAGATAAGGAAGATTAAAATGGAGAAATAACTTCAGATAACGATTTAGTTAGGGTTGAAACCAATTTTTATCCTTATCAAGAAAAAGTGTCGTAATAAATTGTTTCTAGTGATGAATATTAATTAAAAAATTACATAGTAGGTTGAGGATGTAATTGGATTCTCAAAACATTTTTTTAACATCGTCAAAGTGTCCAATCAAGAAGAACAATTACACAAACATTTTTATATTCAACAGATTACCCAAAAGATGAGAGTTATGCTTTTGATCATCTAGAATGGGTTTAAGATATTAATGAATATAATGATAAAGGTGAAAAAATGATATGTGGAACACGTACCTAAAAAAATGTCTAAAATATGTTTTTGGATAATTGGGATTTCTAAAACAAGATGAATGAAGACGGGGAAGTGATAAGAATCAATGAAATATTAGTGTGAAAAGGTTACTCAAAAATTGAAGACATTGACAATGATTAAACTTTTTCTCTTGTGTTCTATTTATAAACTATTATAATCCTTCTTTTTATTGTTTTACTATAAAGTATAACTTCTTTAGATGGATATGAAATCATTATTATTGAATGGTGATCTTAATTAAGAAGTCTAAATTAAACAACCATGTTTTTTTATTTTTTGAAAATAAGATAGCTTTGTTTCCATGTTAAGGAAATTCATTTATGGGTTAAAATAACCTCTATATATATTATAATAAAACTTATATACATGATCAAGGTATATGTGTTTCAAGAATGTATTATTTTAAAACAATCTATATGATTAAGAAAGTCATAATTTTTTCCTCTTTGTAACTGTTTATGTTGATGCTATTATATTTTCTAGGAATGATGAAAGGACATGTTAAAGATTTTTTGAAGAGATGAAAATGTTTTTTAAGATTTATATTCTAGTTGAAGTGAAATAATTTTTTAGTTTACAAATCTCACAAAATAAGAAACACTTTTTTTGTTCCAAGGAAAATTAACTATGAAAATTTATAATAATTTCCTAATGATGAAATCAAAACCTATTTCCATACCAATTTCAGTGGTAACCAAGTTGAATAAAGATGGATAAGTTAAAAAGTTTATCAGAAATAGTTTTGAGAGTTGATGGTATGTTTTTCATATTTGACTGCCTCAAGACCCGACATTGTTTATGATTTCACCTTATGTGAAATATTTCAGAGTTCTCTAAAATTATAATATTTTTTGGTTGTAAAAATAATTCTCATAAATATCAAGGGTACATCAAAAATTAGAAATGGGCATGATATATCATAATGTATTGATTTTTTTTGGTTATTCAGATATTTATTGGGAATGAAATGTCGACGGTATAATATCCACACCCGATAGAGTTTTCTTGATATGAAAAATTTATGTTACATGATATATAATGAAACAAAATTATTAATCTCTTGGCACTGATAAAGGTAATTATGTTACTTCCACTGAATATTCTAATTATCGTATTTGGATGAACACTCAAATTGGAAGATTTACATATTGAAGTGAAGTTAACCTTGTTATTTGGTTGTGATAATAAATATTCCATTAATATTAATAACAATATAGTACTATATTAACATTCAATACATATTTTTATAAAATATAATTTCATTAAATAGATTGAGGAGAAGATTGCATTGACGTTAGATTATGTACTTGAATTGAAACAAGTTGAAAAAATTTTCACAAAACCATTACCAATATAACATTTTTATGAATTCAGGTTGAACATGGGAATAAAATATATTTCTCATAATGGTCGTAGAATGTTTTCCCCCACTCTCATCATGTATTGGGATAGAGTTGTCAATGGGGGGGGAATTGTTTTATAAATCGATCCACTGGTATATGCTAAACATTTTATCGAAGAATGTGTGTAGTTGGAGTTATGGGTACGGTTTGTATCCATCCACATAAATGATTGAATTGTTCTAACAGATTGATGGAGTGGACATATGAAACATTTTATCTAAAATTGAAATAAGAAAATAATGATGTGAAGAAAAGTATAGGAGGTTTTCCTATGTCACATCTTTGTAGTATTATAGTTTTTTTGTCCATATTTCTTGTTTCCAACAATGAATTAGCTCCAAAATGCTTATAATTATTAATATATAATCCATATATTGAGGTTTGAATGTTCTGTGATTATGATTCATGGTGGGAAAAATCCATAGGGTGATATTTTTGGGACCTTGTTGGAAATAAGTTGTTTTTGAAATCTTGATTATGTTTGTATTGTTTTCTTCAGTAAAGGAAATTTGAAATAATAATAAATCACACCACTTTTTATTTTTCAGTGATCAGACTCACAATAGTATTCAGATGATTAGAGTCATACATCATATAGAATTATATATTATTGAGAAGATGTTTTCTAAAAAAATGGTTCATCAAACCCATCTCGAGTTCATAACAAATGGATGATTGTACTGGGAATTTATATTGGAATATTCATGATAAATATAAATGTGATGATTATTTTTTTATCCTTCATTTCTCATTAATCATGTGTTATTTAAAAATATGTTAGGCAATCATTTTTATGGAAAGGGGGAGAATAAGTAATGCCAATCACATTATGGAATGGTTGGAAAGATAGATTTTCCTATAATAAGGTTCTCTTACAATACTTTTTATTATAAGTCATATCATGTTGAAGCTAATCATAAAAGTTATCAAAATCATAAGGAATTATTGATTACAAGAAGATGTTTGGAGAAGAATAAATTTTACAAAGGTGATGTTTTTAGGTATCATGTTCAACGTTGTGAGATTATAGGATATATATTATTTTGAAGGTTGGGAAGGTTGATTAAATTGTGATGATATGAATAATTTTTGTTTTCATTTAGACTAATAAGCCATGAGAAATAATTATCCGGTGAAAGAAGTTGATGAGGATAATTTCTAGAGAATTAAATAAGTTATGAAATAAGAAGATGTCGAAATTGGTTAATCGGACATAGTATGCCCCTGATAATCATAGTTACATGGACAATGTTAATCAGATACTATGATGGTTGTGATAAGAATTTATGGGAAGCATTTATTTTATTTAGAGATGTTGTGAAAAATGAATACGAAAAGAATAAATGTTTTTTTGGGACCTATGTGAAGAATAAAATTAGAGATAAATGCATAATTTAGTCAACTATTTTTTCTAGATGAATTTGTAGATATTTTACCTATGTAGTTGGTCATGAGACTGAATAAATTTGATACGATATTAATTGGGTTAGGAGTCATTGGACAAGAACTGAAATTGATTACATGAGTAAATTCAATTCTTATCCATATAACACAGACTGCCATCGATAAAAATCACTAGATGCAAGATCATCAAACTGAAGAAATATAAGAAAATAAGAAATGTTTCAAGATGGCTTAAAAGTGGTTTCAATGGGATATTGAAGAGTTTAATAGTATTTTTTTGTATGGATAGTTTTTTTGTTTATCAGTATATAAAGAGAATAATAATGAGAATACATGTGTTTTCTATATGTTATAATTGGTGTTGAGTAATGTAGTGAGATGTCTTCAATTCTAGTTTGTTTCAAATAGGGTCAACATATCAGAGTAACCTTTTGTCTCCATCATAAGAAGAAAATCATAATGATGAATCAGAATCTAACTGAATATTTTAATGAAGTATGATGATATGATAAGATTCAAAAATGTTTCAATAAGAGTTGAGAGGCATTGAATAATTCATGATATATTTGAAATTTAAGTAGAATTTATGTTTTCGAAGATATTTTTGAGAGAGAATTTTTTTCAGGATCTCTACTAAACCAATTTTGGGTCACCTATAAAGGAGGAATTACTTTTCACATTCTAAAAAATGAAATATTTAAGAGAGAAGTTAGAGAACTAAATAGTTCTTCAGATATGTATTTTTTTGGATTTGGCTTTTATAATGAAGCTTAAGAGATTGTATAAGTAAGGGAGAAGATAGATTATTTTATTCAGTTATTCAACATATTGGGATATATCATTAGACCGAGTAATCAGACTAGGATTCCTAGACTATTGAAAAATAAATTCATAATTATTTCAAAAAAAACATTCATGTATATTTTTATCAGACTAGGACAATCGAAGTGGGAAATTGTAGTGAGTATCATTAAGAATTCATGTAATTTCTTACATTCCTATTGGTATGAAATTGAAGAATTGTTTTGAAGATCATAATTTTGAATGCTGGAAAGGCAGCACAATAACATGTTTTTAAGTATGTTGTTAAAGATTATTGGCATGTTTTATACATTTTATTATATCATTTATTCTATAAGAATCACATGGACTATTTAACTAAGCATTTTTCTACACAAGTGTATGGTAATATCCTATATGTTGTATTCCACACAAAAGGATTTATTTCTAGTTGTTGTGTAGTAATGCTATTATTTCAAAAACAGTCCAAGTATGTAGCTACTCTTATTGAATGGTAAACCATGTAAATTTTTTTGTTCATTGGTATGTTTGATTGTTTTGTCATTACTGAAAGTAATAAATATTTAACATGTGGTCAAGGTTGTTTCGGGAAGAAGGAAAATTAAAAGAAAATAGATATCACTGATTACCCCTCCCACTCACAATGATACTTGATCATAATAGGGAACTTATAATATATAATTGTTAGGTTATATTGGTTTCCCATTACCAATCCATAAATCACCCATACACTTATCATATTGATTTTAACCCACATTAATTGTGGCCAAATCAATTTAAAACCTGAACATTAGCAAATTTTACATTTATATAACAGTCTCTAAATATATTTAAAAATCTCAAAAGATGGTTTGAACACATCAGTTACCTTTTACCAATTATAATTTTCCCATAAATGTTACAACTGATAAATTTCTATTATTTAATCAAATCCAATTCATTCAGCCCATGGAACCAATTATATATGAAAAAATAGTCATGTTATAAAAAGTGGTAAACACATAGAAACATGATAATTGGAAAAGAAGCACGACACATAGATAAGAAATTATAAATAATCAAGAAACATGCAATATAATCACATAATAATGGTAGTATTTTAACATGCTAAATAAATCATCATATCATCTGAAATAAAAATAAATGATAATGAATTACCTAAAGAGGTACAAAACTAAGAATGTTATAAAAATACCAAAAATGGCTTCTAACTACTAGGGTAATAAATTCACAAGGAACATCTTCAAAATGAGTAGGCAACGTAAAATGTCATCTAAATTTCATGATATATTCATGGAATGTGATGAATTTTGTATCATTGATGTTGAATGTAATGACACATCTTTGTAATACCATGTCAAGGGAAAATTCATATAAATTTCATGAATCCTTACAAAATGAAAAGTACACCAATCAATCAAGTTGAAATCATAATCTTTTTTAATAGAAAACAACATGAACAACAATCCCATCCATGGACTCTTGGAATTTTCCCCATACAGGGGTTGATCACTACCAAGCATGACTATTTACACAGATTTTCCACATTCCTAGTATCTTATCTATCTTCCACAAATAGTAAGGAAAAGTGAAAAAAAGGAAACCTCTGAAACTACATTGTAACATTCTAGACCGAACAGCCACTATTCCAGTAGCCAAACCGGTCACCACATGGCCTCAATCATGATTCCACATACTTAAGAGGAAAATCACTATCATTGAGGGTCTAAGGAGATAAATGTGTAGAGACTATAACTTCATATAAGAGTATCACAACACTATATCTAAAAAAATATAATAGACAACAACATAAGTAGTAATAAATACAGTCAATGTAGTGGAAGTATAATATAAACAGAATATAAAATGTCCAACACCCATATACCATAATGAATTCATGGCTCTATAATGGTACATGACTAAAAAAATTGATATACATTAGGCTTTACCAAACAATATAGAATAGGAATAAGGAAAAGAAATAAAATCCATAAGGGTGACCTCTATGAGATCCAGAGCTACAACTCAATCCTATGGTCCAAACTCACATGTTCTAGCATAATAGTAGATGAAATAATCCATGGTCTTGAGAGCATGATTTCATCTTGGGTAACCTAGTGCAATGAAAACCTAAGCGGTGTGTGAGATAAAATACAATTTGGACACCACTAATGGGTTCTTTAGTGAAAACCAGTCTTGGGATATAAATTGCATCTGTGTATAGGCATAAATAATAATAAAACATGTTTGGTGAATCCCAACCATCCTTATAAGGTGTCTAAATGACAGATGGAATTCTCTACCTACTTTAGCTCCTGACCAGATAGAGTGTATGATCAGTAACTATATATATAGTAACAATATATATAGTATCATTATATATATTATCCACATATATGGACTAATTACCTATGGATGTATGTGGCCATATACATGGCTACATTCCATATATCTCAATATGAGTGGGAGACTTCATTATCATCACTCGAGATAGTGATTGTGTCATCATCCCAGCACAAAGAATTGACGGTTCCTTATCATGAAAACATCCTAAATATGGGATATGGTATTCCATTCCCAGCATAAAAATAGTTTTAATGTGTGATATTCTGTTCTCAACACCCAATGCAAGGATCAAGAATTTTCATTCCCATATGATCCATTGCCATCATTAAATTTCCAAAATGAAAGGGCTAATTATATTTTTCATAATATTTTTTTGGAATTTCCTCTCATCCATTATATTTATTAGGACAAAATATTTCCAAGGACATTATATTTCACATTAAATTAAAAACAAAAAATTATCATGCCCTTTCCACCCATTATATTTAATTAAATTCAGTTAATATGTGATTATCTATATGTAGAATGAGGTGCGGATGACCCACCCAATTAAAAAACGTTTAATTTAATCAATTTAATTTAATAAAGACATCTCATTTATAAATTCATAGAAATTTATAATCATGGCATTCCATCCCACTTAGGTGGTGGTTGGTCTTTGAAAACAATAATATGAAGGATAGTTGTGCCAACTTATTCAATCCATTAAAGAATGTCATTTGAAACCATGATCAAAAAATTCCACATATCAAGAGTCAACATAAGGGTATGAAAACACAAATGAACTAAGGCTAAAAATAATCTAAATTACCAGTCACCAACATTCCATTTAGAAGATAGTGCACCAAATTTTGGTGGTTGTATTGTAAACATTAACATTATTCAGAAAAATATTCATTTAAAAAATCTATTAATGACATTAAATGGGTAAAAATAACTTCATTAAAAGGATATATTTTGGAAAATAACAAATATAGAAAGTTAATTTAGAGGATCATTATGGAACATAGGAGGTTCTATCATCAATTTCACAATATCATACAATGGAAATTTCTAATTATAATACAAAAAAAAATATCTATAAGGAATTCCATACATTTAATTTATTAGTTTTAAATCTGAAAATTTAGCCTAAACACCAATGGTGTGTTGATGATCGAAAATGAAATCCTCTATTTACAAAAAATCCATCAGCAAATGTGCATAAGGGTATATATAAAAATTTAATATGATGAAATCGATTTTAGGGTGATGGTTGAGAATGGACAGTGCGAGACACAATAACACAATTTATGAATAAATAGAAACTCAGGGAATGATCTCTCAAAACCCAACCATATATAATGGATTCATTAATTTTCTAATATCAAGGTATGATTCAGATTGGTTTTTACTAAATCGATGAAATGGAAAACCACCATGAAAATAGAGGAAATATTCTCCCACAAATATAGAATAATTAATTTGAATAGAAACATAGAATGTAAGAATGTGATTTGAGAACCTACCGATGGGGATCCAACATGACAAATGAAATTTTAATTACAGTACGTATTAATGATATAGGAAGACCTATAGGTTATAGATGAAGAGAAACTCACAAATCAAGGATGGAACCTATCGTAGATAGGGGAAAAGAAACAAAAATGAAATTGTTTTAAATAATAATTTAGTGATAAAAGGTAATTTCACCCTAAAAAACGTAGGTTTCATAGTTTTTCCTCATAGTTGGACATACGGTGTGATTATCGTTTATATCCCACCACATAGGAACCATAACTTGCATGGTTTTCTATGATGATTTTCCATAAACATGTTCCTACTATGATCCAAAAATTTCATACAGACAACATGAGTGTCACTAAGCATGTGGGCTACACGTGTGATTTGGAAAACTGTGTGCAAACTGTGCAGATCACTCTTTATCACATACAATAAGTTAAATTTTATCACTGGTGGGCCGCTTGGTTTCAGAAAAACCATACACCCTTAACATTGCACTCAAAAAATATTTATCATGGCTCAGTGCTCCCAACCCCTAATGAAACACATGATACACCCCTCAAGCTTCCATCCAAATATAAAAACAACACATTTATGTGTTCTAACCTAATGAATTCAAATCTTATGCTCTATTGAAATAATATAAAATCCAACTATCAATAACATTAAAATTCCATTATAATTCAGACTTTGTTTAAAAATGAAGTCATTAATCAGGAAAACGTTCTCCCAATTACAACTTCTTATAGTAAATAATATCTTACTTACTGATCTATTCCATATCTTATCTAGAAATGGATTTATAGTCCAATTGAATAATTAAGGATGTTTATTCATGTAGTAGTCTAAATTTATTACACCATGTGGTATATTAATAATATTCTCTATAATAAAAGGGTTCTTACTCATAACTACTATCAAATTCCTCCAATATAGTTATAATATTATAAGTTATAGCCTTTTGTAACTCTAGATTTATTAGCATTCCAATGAGAGAAATCCCTAATAGGTGTACATGCATTCATATGATTCCAATTCCATCTATTAGGAAACATTTATAAATAAAAAAAATACTCTAGATTAGATGATAAAATTATGATACATTATATGTAATCACAAAACAAGTGATAAAGTTATCACAAATTGATAAAATTTATTCCTAGATAGTCTCATAAAAGTAAAAATGGTTTCATTATGAATGTAATTTTTTCAAATCATTCACAATGGGTCATAAGAAAAATATAATTTAACCAAAGCATATCCACTAGAAGTGTCAATCATGATGAACGATACGGCTCATTTTCATGCATTAATTAATGATTGGGACAATCCTAATGTGCCCTTGTTAGAGTTATTAAACCTAGTTACATCTATTATAGAACCATGTACACTTATAGTATTTATAAAGGGATTCATATTCCTTGAAAACCCATATAATCTCATCCTTAAAAATACAATATAATGTTCTACTATACTCATCCTCAAATTCTATCATTGGATTTTTTTCCCGGATCTATGTTTTCTAGAATATAGTACCCAAGGTTTCTATAAAACATTCTATGAAATCAACTTTAGATACCCTGGCCCCTATATCCTAGATATGGTGTGTACATTATTAATTTGGAATTTTATATAATGAATGAAATCCTAAAGGACTAAATTATTTATTAGTCTTGGTAAACATGATATAACCATGAAATTCATATTTCATCTGAGTATATTAAATCCAATAGGACTTTTCTTTGGAAATTCTATTATTCCCCTTATAATTTCCCAACATAGAAATCCAAAATCACATCCTTATATACTATGGAAAACGAAACATAATAAAGGGGTGATCTCAAATGCTTAGTAAGAGTAAGCGTAAAGTGGAAGTAATGAATAAATAAGGAATAGTCAATATAGAAAGATATATAATAGAAAAAATGATATTTAAACAATATAATAATCATAATATGGTATGAATAATATATGATCAAATAATACCATATAAAAAAGGTATATGAGCTTCAAAAAGTAACTATGTATATTCCAAATAATCGAATAATCACATATAATATCAATAAAATAAATCATAATGATTTAATTCATAATTATGAACATATGAAACATATTATCGAGGATTTGTTCTAATAAATTTAATACAATCATGGCCTTATGAAAATAACTATATATAAATTGGGGAGGAGTCATCGAAAATCTAATCTAGTTTGTCTCATGAGACCTACTAATTCATGTAGATGCTAAAGGAAACCTTTCTCTCAATTACTATGTCCACTGCATTACCTATTTTAAAGGGGTGAAACATAATGAACATAAATATTCATATTAAAAATATAAATATAAATGTAAATACATTTCCAAATCAATTTACATAACTATAAACCATCCATATTATAATGAATGGTATCATTATAGTTTATCCCATATCAAATTGATCAAAAACCACCTCGATAAATAATAATGATGATATAATTAGAGTATATCCCTTTTAAAGAATAATTTACATTAAAGTATATCTTATTTGATGAAAATTATTTTGAATGATCACATGAATCATACCTTGAGTAGAATAAAAATTCATTGAAAATCACAATTTTTATTTTCAAACTATAAATTTCATTAAATATAATAAAAATACTTTTCTTTTGATGTATATAATAAAAATTAAGAATTTATAGAATATTAGGAAAAATAATTTCGTTAAAATACCATTATAAACATAAAATTTCATCTTTAATTACATGATGGTCATGTCGTTGGGTAATTCTAACATATCATATAGGTTAAAAGACATTCCTTTTGCAATGTAAAAAACTTATATAAGTGACTTGTTTGGAAAATTTCAAAAAGATTATTTTAACCCATTTTTTAGAAAGTAAAACATGGGAAACTGTTTTTAATTAATAATTTTTATAATGTTAAAACATTTTTGAAAACATTTTTAGTAAATATGGCTTTGCACTAATAAGAATAATCGATCTAAGAGACACATAAAGTACGATTTTATGAAAAAAATTATTATCACATTTTATAGTAAAAAACAGTAGGATAATTATAATATTACATTAAAGGTAACATGAATAACCATAATAGAAGAAATAGATCTATTTTATGATAGAAATATCAAATAATTCCTCTGAGGGAGATACAAAAAAATACTAAATAATAATGATGTTATGAAATAAACCCTTACTACTTTGATAAATTTTATATCATAAGCCCAAAAAAATTTATATGATACAGAATCAAATACCATGAAGATAAATTAATTCATGATATATAATAAAAAAAATATTATATACACTACAAAAAATAAATGAGTTTTGAATATGGATCGTGTATCGCAAAAGTAAAAGTGAGCTGAAAAACTCTTAGACGACAGTATATTTTGGTTTAAAATGATTTATCATCATGTATTATGGTTTAAATCATGTCATTAATTTATACCAAAATTGTGTTAATTTTAATAAAAACATATAAGATCATCTTAAATACACTTATAAATTGTTAATTATTAATCATTCATTATTTTCATGGTTTTGGGTGTTAATTTCCTTGTTTTCAAATGAATATTTTTTCATGAATGTTCTAGATCCTGTGAAATTATATTGTTTAATCATATAAGAAATAATTATCATGAAATAATTATCTTATTTATAAATCTATTACACTTTTATGACCACTAAATTTTAATGGTTTTTAGAACTGAAGGATGTTCCAATCATGGAGATGGTAAGTCTTACATATGCATTAGTAACATTTCCATTTTTCAATGATCATTACAAAAAGAGGGTATGTAATATTTTATCTTTAAATAATGATAATAATATCATATATATCATATTGATTTATTAAATGTACTTATAAATTTCATCTATGTTTTGTGGTGGTGAAAAGAGTTTCACATCGCTTTATGGAGGTTGATGTCCACACATACAAGAACAACATTATCATTTTTTGTGTAAGAATGGAAATAATATATTATCATTTAATAATGATAAATATTCCATAAATATTCATTTTATATAATATATATTCATTTACATTATACTTATAAAATTCCAATTAAAGCATTAGTAAAAATCGAATTGCATCACTTTGTGAGGCGGTAATCCACCATACACATGAGTGTAATTATCACATCCCATATAGAATTGAAAGTAAAAAAGGTATATATTATAAAATTAATCCATAGGTAATATAATTTTATAAATATAATATATATATATACACTATATCAATCATCATACACAACTATGAGGGGTGTAAACGGAAAAAAAGTCACATTGGTTCACGAGGCGATATTCCCCCAAACACACGAGGGACGTTATAATTTCACATTTTAGGGAATAGGATATAGATATATGTCATTACCTTAAAATAATAAACTATATTTGTATGTTATATATTGGTGTAATTATATAATAATAAAATAAAAATATTTTTATTATGTGAAGGAAGAAATAAAACAAAAACACATAGTTATGGATTTTACCTCTTCTCAGGCCACCTCTTTAGTATTATACCTCCAGTATTTTAATAATTTATTTTTGATAAACCCCATGGATTCTATTATTAGGGGATTAAATTTTTGCAGTGACTTGTACAGATCATGGATGATATAAAATGGTTTTATGTTTTGAGTAATTGCGTAGAGTGGATGGCCTTTTATGAGAGTGGTGGGTGGAAAACATGTACATTTTTAAAAGAAAAATATGCACTTATTTATTTAAATTAAAAAAGGGTAAAAAATATAGTATTCATGTGAATGAGAAATTATACGGTATAGATTTATAGGGTATAAAATTTTCTATAAAATTGAATTTATATGAGTTTTTTCCTTTAAACGCATATAATTTTATTTTAACCCCTAGTTAATTAATTTTTAACTAAACTATGGTAAATAATTATTACTTTTTTTACATTTAATTTTTTTAAATAATTATTTTGAACATATTAGATAATAAAAAAATTTATAATTTCAAATATGGAATCCATTTTTCATAATTCCGTTCATATACGGGGAATATTTAAAATTCAAATTAATCTCACAGATGTGATGAGGATGTAGATTGTCAAAGAGAAAATTTTAAAAATTTAAAATAGATTTTATATCAAATTTAAATATGAAAATGAGTTAAATAACCAAAATATGATTAATATATCTAATTCAACCTATTTTACATAAAAACATATTTAATAAATAATTTATCATTGTAAATAATCTAAATGAAAAAGAAGTTTTCAATAAAAATAGCATTTTAAACTATTCATCAAAAAATGAATCTTTTCAGCAGTATGCCAAAAACCAGATTATGTTAATTTTGATATTATTATTTGAAAAAATAAATTTACTTTTTCAAATATAAATGTATAAAATAGTTAAAAATTAATTTTAAATTATGTGCAAACAATCAATAAATCGTCTTCTAGAAAATTGCAGTTTTTTTAAAAATAATTCATTTTATTTGAGAGGATATTTTTATTATTATTAATATATAACCATAATTTTCATAGTTTATTTATTAATATTAACACACTATAATTCACTAGAATAGTTTAAATGGAAATTTTTTGTTAATAATATTTGAAAAGAGTATCGTGTTTTGTTCAAACTCGGTGTTGCATTCATTGCAGTCTATTAGAGAGATTGAATTTATTTTAAATATTAATATATAATAATGTATCAGGATGTTATATTACCTTATATTAATGGTTTTTCATGTCATAAACACTATAAAATATTATTTATATATTTTAAAGCATTATAGTGCTACACATCATCACATTACTTTGATCATCTTTTCCCTGATGGCTAAGATTCCAACACTTGAAAATTCTTCTAATTCCTTTCATCCGTTCACCAGAGTGTGCCTTCCAAAAATTTTATATAGTATGATGTTGAAATATTTTCATCTCTATTTATGATATTCCATTTTTTATTATATGAAAATTTATCTTTCTTTTCATATTACTACTACCATAAGGTTTTCATACTTCAATTTCAACTTTAAGTGCACATTGAATACTTTCTTCATATCATCAAATGTCCCTTATGGATAATTCATTTAAAATAATTTGATACAAACCACTAAAAAATAAAACAATTTTTCATTTGGAGATGATGATTAAACCAGAATTAGACCTTGAATGTATTCTAAAATTTCCATTATATGTATTAATAGATTCATCATACTTTTTATTAAGCTCATGTATTTCATTATAAATTATTTTACATAAAATATGATTTAATTACTTAATAAAAAATATAATAATTAAACTCATCCCATTAAATTGATTTAATTTCATCCACTTGTCTCATATTTTTAATTATATTCCACTATTGATATGATTCACCTTCTAAATGACAAACGAATTGGACAACATTTTCTTTATCTGAGTACTAAGGAACAAAAAAATACTTCTGTATCACATTGATCCATTTCATAGAAACCAGAGCATTAGTGGTCCCATAGAATTAGTATATACAGTATCATATAAAATATTCAATGGAATGTTTCTCCCTCAGTAAATTTTAATGTTAAAAATGATTTGTATTACCACTTATAGCTTGAGAGAGTTTAGTGATCATAGTCACAAGTTATAAAATATCATCTTATAATAAATTTGGTATCTCCTGAGGTTATTACATATTTTTTCACTCACATTTAGTTTCCACACAATTATTTCTAGATCAAACCATTGAATAAGACCAAAAATATATTTTAAGCATGATGTTATCAAAATTGTAATGAATAATCACATTTCCATAAAAATCACTCCTAATATGAAATAAATTATGACAACTAGGTAATTCATTGGTGTAGTCAACTCAAATCATTCATGATGATTCCAAATGAAAATTTTAATTAAACAAATCATATCCCCCATGAGTGGAACTCCAGGAGCACTGTAAGGGAATAGTGATCATGCACTAGAATGAGGGATGCGATATACTCGAATAACTTTTTGTGGTTATTACCCATATATGCATATGTTTAATACCACATCCACCTATAGTACGTTGAAAAAAATGCATTTCATAGAAATATGCATAATCTATTACATAAACAAACATTATGATGCTATAATATTTTTATACTTTTATATTGGAGTTTCACTAAAGTCCACTAACCATAATATCTAAATATTGAGTAATCCTACCCATTGATACCAAATATATAGACTGATAGATTTCATCAGTAAATATTATATATTATTAGATTAATATAAATTATATTTTTAAAATATATTCCTATATACTATAATGTTTTAGTGTATTTGGATACAAGATACACAATCATCTTATTTCCTATAACATCTTCTATATCTCCCATAATGATATTACCATATAAGACTCTTTATATACATACCCCACTTATAACCTTCTTTAGAATCTATGGAATGGAAACATTATAATGGATGATCTTAGATTGTTACTAAGGGTATACCAATGTCATATAAATGGTCACTTAATCATAACATGAGAATAAGGGAATGAAAACTTGATATTAACATTTGAAATTATATCCTGGATAACATAGAACATAATCCTCATAAATTGGGGTAATTCATAAGATATCTATCATAAAGAAAATAAATGAACATGATCCCAGTAAGAATAATATAATAATATGAATGTGGAAATCCCATTAACTAAAAACAATGTGAACATGTATAAATAGATACAAGTTCACTCATTAATTTAATGACATAAAATTAATCCTTTAAAAAACTTATAACCATTAAAAAACGGTCAATATATAATCATTTAGACATGAAATCCAAGTACATGAAAAAAATATGGACATAAATGTTATTCCATGCTTAATATTATTGTTATGAATGCTAGTTCTGTACATGAAATTGTAAACATGAAATTAGGTTAATGCATAACATATTTTCCTCATGAATTATCTATATTTGACCAATACAGTAGAGGGATATATATTTATGGTCCCACCAATAAAACTATAAAAATAGTAAATATGTGTTCCATATGTTCGTAATAGCATTCAACATATCATCACATCCTAACTCATGGAAATTAAATATGTTTCCTAAATATTTCAGTAATTAAACATTTTCATAACCCATGAAAATAAATGAATTTCAAAAAAATTTAATCATCATAATCATAGAAAATCCATATAAAGAATAATGATAGTATCATTATATTATATATCCAGTAAAACAAAATTAAAAACCACTTATTGAATTATAAAAGAAAATTACATTAAAATAATCTCTAGAATATTTCTTGAGGAAAATACCCATTTCATTTAAATTCACATATTTATAATATGAAATTTTCCAAATATTAAGGATCAAAATTTCTCAAAAAATAACCTATAATAATTGAAAAGTAATATTTAAATCATCAATCATTCATGACAGTGTAAATTTTTAAATATGTCGTATAAGTTAATAAAAAATTTCCCTTCACACTTTTGTAAAAAGTCAAAAAAATGTAACTTGTTTAATAAACTATAAGAATATTTATCTAAAAACATTCTTGAAAAAATTATATTTTGGGAAAAAATAAAATTAATCAATCATATCATATTATTAAATTCATTCTTCGTAACATTATTAAAATCATCTATATGGAAGAGAATTGAATTTTAACTAAAGAGAGAAATAATGTTTATTTTACATAAAACCTTATTTCAATCACTTAAGCACATAAAATGAAGAAAATTAATGGAAAATATATATTTTTTTAAATAAAAAATATGAATAAAAAATAAATTGATTTATTTAATAAGGATCATATTAACCACTTGATGTAAATTCAAGTATAAACTATCCTGGTTATAATAATATTGAATAATAAATCAAACACAACTTTGGTATCATTTGGATTGAATGCTTCATAAAAGAATAACATAAAATGAATAATTATTTTTCATTTATATAATTATATTCCTGATATTTATTTTTAAAATTCCATTATAAACACCTCGTAAAGAATAAAAGTTTAATATCATATCATATATTCCATTGAAGACAATTTGATACGATAAACCATTTACACAAGTTTTATTTTATTCAAAAGTGCCCTAGCCTCCAGTTTTATAAATTTAAAATGAATTATAATTTCATACGATATTTATTTACATAATTATAATATTATATTTTATCCCATTATAAAATTTAAACACATTTATATTAAAATTTCTATATTTAAATCATTGTTTCTGGGTGTCAAATTTTTCGTTTCTCCTAGGAATTTCAGTTTGGTATTTCCAGTTATATTACTTTTATAATAGTTAGATAATATTAAAAATGATAATACGTGTTTATAAATAATATATATTTATTATATACATATTTATAGTCATACATAAACTATAGGGATAGAAAAATGAATTACACAATTCAAAGAGACAATAGGTCAAATAAATGATTTTACATTGTTTTAATTTTTCGATGGGTGTAATGAAAGAAATGTAAATAAAAATTCACCTATAAAAATAATTATTATTCCATATATTTTAATAAAATATATTTTTATTAAAATTCAATTAAAACTGAATCAAAAAATGAATCATACCACTTCATGGGGGTGGTAGAACACTCATATACACGAGCGATGTCATTATTTTCTAATGGTTTTGAAGGTATGAATTTATATTTGATATTATAATTATATAACTATTTTAATTTAAAAAACATAATAAACAAACATTAAACCCATCAAAATAACTATGCATTAAATATTGTGATGGAAAATGAATTGTATCAATATGTGGATACACAAAGTCGTGCATATGCATGAGCAATACATTTACATACCATTTGACAAAAATGGGGTGAATAAATGTTTTTTAATAATTATAATAATAATATTGTATATTTTGGACATTTAATTTATTATTTAATTAATAATATAATTAATTTAATTAGGCTAAAATTATATTTAAAAATAAATTGATCCGCTAATTTGACTACCTCTTATATGAAACAACCCCTTTAAATATCCTTTTAAAGGCCCCAGGGTTGATCTGTTGAGAATAAAAAACATATATAATTTTTATAATGGTGTGGTGAAGATAATTTTTTATGGATCGGTTGTAAATAATTCACAACATATTGTCATGAAGAGAATTTATGGGTGACCTTTTATAATTGAGAGGAGTGTCACTCTATGGATTTGATGAATGATTAAAATATAATAATGTCACTATCTAGAAAAATGTTTCTATATGGCCATGTATTTGAGTATAAGGTATAATGGGGGTAAAAACATCCTAAAATTATTTTTTATGGTTTATTTGTTGTTTTAGACATTATTCTTTGGTTTAACCCCTTAGTCGACTGATTTTAACCATAGCTGCGTCAACAAATATTTCATTATTAATGGGTTATATATTTTGTTATAAGGTGATTATTGGAAAAAAATGTCCATGTGATGAAATTTTCAACCATATATTATCCACATTGACCTATTTCATGATTTCAATTAGTTTTACATAATTTAATAAAATGATATTTCAATAATATATCAATAATGTCAATTTTAATACTATTCAATTATTTTGACATAAAATATACAAAAACATTAGGATTTATAATATAATAATTTAACATAACACTAACAACTCATATTAATCTATAAAATTCATCAAATACTCTAACTCGTTGAAAATATTTTACTTTTAAATTTTTACTTCATTTATTTCATTTTTCTAATAATTGATGAAATTATTTTTCAGTATTACATAATCATTTAAGGTAATTATAAATTTTAAAAAAATTAAAATATATTTATAAAATGAAAATATTTTCATTATTCTTATAATAGATATTTATATTTGTTAATATGTTTCATTTTTCCCTATGTAGGAAAAATATTTGATGTTTAAAAGAAGGGGACTAAAATTTTATATTTTTCATTGCATTAAATATTATATAAGTCATTTTCAAATAAATTTGTCCCTTAAATAATTAAATTTCGATCCAAATATGATAATGGTATAATTATATCCATATATTATGAATTAATATTCAAATTAGTGATCGTAACAACTAGTTTTAACCTAGCTAACTTGATTTATTATTTTCTATGGTGATAAATTTAACTATGATTACTATTAATAAGGACTAAAAATAAAATGGAAAATATTTTATATTTTGGACCTCCTATTTATAAATATTTAATTAATTTTTCATGATTTTAATTTTACAAGTTATATAATATAAATAAAAATTAAACCAACAAAATGTGATATAAAGTAGTTTTTCAGAAAAATAATTTTTTATGTATAAATAGGTTTTTATACCTAATTTAATTGTAAAATTTAATAAAAATGAGATAATTGAGTTAATAATAATATAATAGAACTAGATTTAATTTAAATCCATTTTAAAAAGAAATTATCTGTGTACTTGGTTGATACAAAGATGCAATTTTCACCAAAAATATGTATTTTTCACTATTAACTAGAAAAATAAACATCAAAAACAATTCTACCTTAGATAGTTTTGAAATTCATATTTTGAAAATAAATTCTAATTTAATCAATAAATTTGATAATGTGTTAATAAATTAATAATAAAATTTTCTCATAAAAAATAATTGATGAAAACATATTTTTGAATATTAAAAGCTTTTTTCTAAAAATTAAGTGCTTATTTCTTAAAAATTAATCAATACATTTCTGTTGAGTAGTAACATTATATATAATTCATAAAAAATATTAATCATATTCATACCCTCTAATTTAACAAAAAATTTATACCAGTCAAATAATAACATTTCATGGATTATTTAGGCTTTGCCTTTTGTGTCGTGTACAATATAGAACATAATGTTCATTTAAAAAACATTAACGTGTTAGAAGGACATTATAAATGTAATATATTTTTTATTAAATTTATTTATGTGATTTCATCTGATTTAAATTAAATGTATTTTTTCTATTATTTTTCAATAAACGTTTGAAATTTTTTGAGATAAATCTATTCTATATCAATTGATTTTAATCTCGGAATAATGGAATAATATCATTGATTATTTATATTATCTAAAATTTATACCCCTTGATTAAGGATATATTCATATTTTGATTTGATTTATATGTTTTTAAACTATATAATATTATATTAAATGAGAAATTGTGTATCATTTTTTCCCTTTTTATTGGATAAGATTGTATTTAATTGATTGGTATAAACATGAAACTCATTTTTAAGGCTAGTTTTCAATTGGTAGTGGATGAATAAAAATTCCTTACTTATATTTTAGATTTTTATTATTTTATAGATTTGAAATTACAAATTTATATGGATCACATAGTTATAAAACCACATTTTCATCTAAAAATTAAGTCAAAGAAATAAAACACCTTCCATGAGAGAGAATGACCCTAGGAAATCAAATGTTCCTTATTAGTGAGATCGAGGAGTTAAATTTAGTGTGAAATATTGAATGAAAATATGTATCTAAATAAAATTTTTGTATCAATATTCTGGAAGGTACCTTTTATAAAACAAAAAATATTGGAATTTAAAACAAAATATTAAGAAAATATAAATATCATTCAATATAAATAAAAATAATAAATTGAGTTGAATGGAATATCACTTATTGTAATAAATATCACATTTTTTCCCATTATTGTTTTTATATCATTATAAATATTTCTTATTGCCCCGACCCAAGAAGACCAATGTTAGAAGATTAGTTTATCACATTGGTATGATTACAAAGAATAAAACCCCTAAGGGAAGATCATTTTAGCAATCATGGAAACTAGATACATACATGATACCCATTTTATAGTGGGATATAGAAAATAAAACATAATACATAAAAAATTACGATAAATTTCATACATGATACTCAATACAAGAATTCAAATTCATATTTTCTAGAAAGTAAAAAAATAATAATGAGCTCAAATGATCAATAAGGGTTAAGTATAATGGACGATAGCATGAATAAATAATTAATAATCAATATGGAAATGTGAATAATTGAACACACATTCATTTTAATCACATGAATGATAATGAAATGAATACATAGATTATTTTCATTTCAAAAGCACTCTATAACATAATAAAAAAATATTGAAAAAAGTAAATACATAAATATTGGACAAAATGTATCTTGAACACGATCCATAATATCATCCATATTTATTCTAAAGACAGTTTAAATTAGTCCAATTTGGCCAACTGATTTGTCTCATTATACTATCGATGCTTTGAGGTGTTAACATTATAAGGTCCCCAAATAATTTTTTACTAGTAAAATTAATTCCTTATATATATATATATCATAAAATTGATTTAATTCATAAAAAATGTGCCTTATAAAATATCATTATTGAGTAAAGGATTGAGATTTATTAATATTTTCCAAATAATTCATATGTCTATCAAAGTAAAAACCAAATGAGAAAATTATATATTTTTTAGGAAATAATCATTTACATTATAAAATTATATGGATATTAGAGGATATAAATTTTCTACTGAAAAATTATTATAAGAAATTATTTATTTCAAGATAATGTTAATAAGCACAAATGAAAGTGAGATTGTTCAATATCTTTTAAAACATGGTAATTTTCAATTCAAAATAACTTGGATGTACTAATTAAAATTGCAACATAAAATAAATTTATTAAAAAATTATTCTGGATATTACATGTCAAATATTAATTATATACACCACATATAAGTTAATATGTGTATAATAGCAAATATCCCTCAACGGTATATAAATTTAGAAAAAATACATTACGTAGAGCATGAATAATCATGTTTTTCTTTATCATAATGAATATAAACTTATGTTAATTATTTAAATTTCTTATAACTATTCACAATTTTATTTTTACTTTTATTTTATCTATTAGCTAGTCATATACAATTTATAAATCAGTTAAGTTTGAGTAGTATGTTTTGACTATATTCATCTTATGTGTCAAAACGACTAATGTTGTTTCAACATAGTCATGAAGGTAAGTAAATATCATATCCAGAATAATAATCATTATATAATTATACTATTTATACATGAATTATAATTTTTAATAAATCATGAAAAAATAACCAATATTATGGTCCGAGAGATGTTATGTCTTACGTACGCATGAGTAAAATTTCCATTTTTCAATGATCTTTATGGAAATAAGGAAAGTAAAAATTATCTTTACGTAATGATCATAATTTCATAAATAACATATTATTTAATCATATATATTTTTATATATAATTATTGTGATGAAAAAGGAAACATATCACTTTCAGGAGGGGGTAATCCAAACCTCTACAAATGACGTTATCACCATTTCAGTGTGTGAAATTGAAATAATTAAAATTATATAAATTATTATAAAAAAAGTTAATTATGTTATGAATATATTAAATAATTAATTTATATAAGATATATAATGTTTATATACATTTATATTAATACATAATATTTAGTGATAGGAATTGTAATACATTGTTAATGGAGACGGTTGGTCGTACGTACACATAAACACTACTTGAATTTTCTTGTTGTATTTAATGAAATAAAAATAAATGAAAAATATTAATAATATTATTAATTTATCATTTTTATGTGATATATATAAAATATTTTTTAAAAAAACATCATTAATTCATTACATGTATTTGTGTGCACAGATAATGTCGCTTTGATGAGGCAGTAAGCCAAAAGTCCACAAATGATGTTATCGCATTCCCAAAAAATGGAACACATGAAGGTATATGTTATTTAACAATTAAAAAAGAATAACTAAAATATAAATATCTTATATATCAGATATAAAACATAAATCCATCATTATTTCCTATCATAAAAGGTTGTAATGAAAGAACGAATGGCATCGATTCGTGATGCTGTAGTCCGCCATACACACGAACAATGATTTTATACTCCATTTTATAGAAACAAATGAAAGTGTAGTCAATAACCATTTTATAGTATCATATGATTATTTTTTTCATTCTTAATTAATTATATAATCAATATATAAAAATAGTTTAGCTAGTGGAGAAATAATTAAAACAAAAGATCTTGTTGAGGAATGTTACCTCTTCATTGGGTATCTCTTTTCCGATTATATGAAAATTCTCCCTTGGTTTAATTTATGACCCTAGTGTGGACTCAAGGATGAGGGGATTAATTTTGGGAGATTATTTGGTATGTGTTGCATAATACAAATGGAATTAGGGGTTTGAATAACTGATGGGGGTGAGTTCCAATTTTTAGTGGGGGAGGACTGACATTCTTGTAAATATAAAATGATAAAACATTTTAGAAGGTCTACCTTACATGATGTTAATCTAATACTCAATAAAATTAAATAAAATTTACTATATTGTAAAAATATTGGACTAAAATGAAATTTTTATAAGGTTCTAGGACATTTTTCAAATTATGGTTAATGTTTATCCACAAAGTATCCTTTTTTCACCTTAAACATTGTTTTGAATTATAACTTCATTCACTAATATTAATTATAAAAACACTGTTGAAAATAATGAAAATTATAAATTATTATTATTTAAAATATGGATTTTTTTTCATTTAAATCATATACGTGGTAGAAAATAATTACAAACTAATCCAGCTGACGAGACGAGAATTATTATTTTTAAAGCTAAAAGGTTCAAAACATTGAAATCCTTATATCAAAGTTTAATATAAAAGTGATATCAATGAATGAAATTGGATTAGTATATTGTAAATTTTTTTTAATTAAACATCAAAACAATTTAAAAATATAATTCAACAATTAAAATTATTTAAATAAAAATTCATTCCTCAATTAAAATTCAGTATTTTTCAATATTCATAAAAAATTAAACATCATAAAATATACTAAAAATTATTCCTATGTTAGTTTTGAAATTACTAAAAAATGAAGATTATTTTTAATATAAAATTTAAAAAAGTGTTTAATTTTTGTTGTGAAACATGTTCTCAATTAAAAGGCCTTAAAACTCTCTTTAGAAAATTAGAGTTGTTTACACCCAAAATTGGATATGTTCTTATCTTATTCCTATCAATCCTATTGAATGAATGTAAAAAAATATTATATTTAATATATATATATATATATATATATGATATCACTCACTAGTAGTAATTATTTTAATTTATTAAGACAAAATACTTTTGTGAGAATAAAAATATGTTTTTATAAAAACACTTACATTATATTAAATTGGTTTTTATATTCAATTCTATTTAATTGGTTTCCATTGAATTCAATCATATATTTTTATTAGTTATTTAATAGAATTCATGATCACAAATTTAAGGGTAATGTTATATATTTTTATATAAATATATTTTAATTATATATCATTGTTCGGTAAAACTCGGTATTACATGTCATAAAATCCATTGAAAAAAGTCCCTATTGTGCATAACTCAAGAAAAATAAATGTTTTATGTTTCTTAAGATTAACATGGAGTTTCATATAAAAAAAGTAAGAAAAAATTAAATTTATTCTAAAGGGAAAATATTATAAGGTCATGGGTTGTTACATTCTCCCCACTATAAATAATTTGTGTCCTCACATTTCAAACATGATATTAGTAATCAAGGGTTAGATATTTGAAAATACAATTTTTGTAAAATTATAAAAAATATATAGGGATAATTAAAAAAGATTTATTACAAACAGGGGAAAGTAAATGGGATTTTAAACATAAAACTAGACATTATAATGGGAGTACATTTGTGCAAACATGTTCCGGGATGATAAATCTAACTATAATGGTCTGATGAAGAGTGATAGATAATATGTTCATGAGAATGTTGTTGTCCACAAATCCATAAACCTGAGGCGTGAAACATGAAATTTATATCATAAAAATTATTATAACAAGAAAAAAATACCCTTTTCCAAGATTCCATAAATTATTTCAATCTCTATGTATATATGAAGACATACGTAATTCATATATTCCTATTTCACCAATAGAATATTATCATTTTTTGAGTTCATTGAATTATTTCGACATCATTTCATATCAATTGAATCATCATATGTTAAGGAAATATAATAATATTTAAAACCTCATCCAATGTTAGACTTAAACATACTCATAAACGGTTAAAGATTCAAAAGATTAGGATTCATCAATTTTTAACGAAGTTTTATAGATTTTCAAAATGACTTATTAATCTTAATAAAGTATATCTCACTTGTGACATAATAAAAATTTGAATACATTCATCTTCTATTTTCATGAAAAATGTAAAAATAATAAATTAATATAGATCCTAATTTAAAAATGAAATCTAATTTATTAATAAAACATAGGTTAATGGATTTATTAATTAAATAAAACACTGTTTTAGACTCTATAAATGATGGAAGAAATCATGACTTCAACAAATCATTAATTAGTTATAAGGTAGTCTATAATATACAATTTACTTTACCCATATCAATCTTCTCTTTATCCAAAAAACATCAAATCAAAAATAGAACGATATTAAGGGTTCTCAATAATGTTTTTTCCCTGAAGATCAAATTGTCATTAAATCATTTTTCATTGTTTATTGGTATCATACAAAAGAAACTCAAAAATACTTAATGAAATAGTATTATAGTTCAATCCTTAAATATTTCATAATACTTTTAAATAGTACATCATTGATAAAATAAAAAAAATCACACAATTAATAAATCCAAGAAAAATCAAGTTAATAATTAATATTTATTTTTTGTAATAGCATATGATTGACCATATTTCATTATCTTATTTTGATGTTCCTTTTTTGGATGATTAGGGAATTAATTTTCATTGTTCATAATCTCTTTGAAGTTATAACATTGAATATTACACTTTCATTCTTCCCATTTTAATCATTAGAATAGTGAACATTATCTCTATACTTATAAAAATATCTTATTGCGGTAAATAGTGTACCTGAGTGTTTATTTCTATAGTTATTACATATCGAAAAATATGTGTTTCCCTTCTTCCATTTATATTTATTTTTTCTAGATTTCCTCTTCTTCTCACCGTTCCCTCTGATTCCATAATACTTACATAATTCATTATCTATCTCATTATCACATTATAATATGTCCTCATATGATGAGAAGGTTTGAGAGACTGGTTCCCTTCAAAATATAATCTTCATACAGTAAAATAAATGATCATTATTACACTTCCGATCAAGTCCATTAGTGGGGTCCCCATCCCATATTATAGGATACATTTTCAAATGACAACAAATATTAGATTTGGTAATTTAATTATGTAATATAATGTGTTATCTCAAAACTAGTGAAATACTAAACATAAATTGAAGAACTTATGCATTTCTAATCTCATAAATTTAATCATGGTTTCGTTGTAAAATTCTTCAATTAATATCATAAATTTCTATCAAAGGGCTATGTTATATAATCAATTTTTTTCTATATCTAGTTTTCAAGGTTTATACTAAACATCCGCTGAACCGTAGTCCAAGACTTTATATCAATATACTGGTGAATGTAATCAAAATAAGGATGATATAAATTTCTCTTTAAATTTTATATTAAACGTAATTCATTATGATCAATAGATATTAATCATTATGGAAATGTAAATAATTTTAAAATCATTCCATTTAATCAATAGAATGAAAATGAAATGATTCCATATACTTTTTCTTATCGAAAATATTATGGATAATAATAATTGAAAATTGAATGAAATAAATTATTAAATATTAGATATCATGTAAATGGAACATAAACCATTATATTATCAAGAACTATTCCCATGATAATTTAAACTACTCTATTATAGATAACAAATTCATCTCATGAGACTATTGATGCATCAATGGGCTTACAATAACTGGTTTGAATCCCTGGGTGTACCAGTCCAAAGCATTACTTATATATATATTGAATAATTTTATTTAATTAATAAAAAATGATCCTCGTCAAATATACGTATAGATTAAAGGATGAAAATTTATCAATATTTTCTAAATAAATGATAGAACATTCAATAAAATCACTATATGTAAAAAATATATACAGTTTAGAAAATAATCATATCGATTATAGATGAATATGCATATTAAATAAAAAATGTTCAACAAAAGTAGATTACAAGAATGTGATTGTTTCAAGAGAAAGTTAATAATCACAAAATAAAGGGAGAAGGTTCAATAACATTTACCCACTGGTTATTTTAAATTCAAAATCCCAAGGTTTAAATAATTATAATTTAAACTAAAAAACTCAATAATAATGAATTAATAATGATATTATATTTCAATGATACAATATATACACCACATATAATTGAATTATTATCTAATAAAAAATAAGTCTCAATGGAATATAAATGGATATGAAATCCATTACCTTTACTCTCACTTGTCAAATGTATCTTTATCTTCATAAATAATAAGATAATTTTAATTATTTACGTGTTTTAAATAAATTTTATTTTTTATTATTACTTTTATTAAATTTATTAACAAATCATATACAATTTATAAATAAATTAACTTTAGCTTGGATGTTTTTACCATATTCTACATATAAATAAATTATACTTTTATTATAAATCATGAAATATAGTTCTGAATAATAAACCAATGCTATGATCGTGGAGATGATTGGTTGTACATACCCATGAATGTTCCCATTTTTAAATAATCATTAAGGAAATAAGAAAAATTGAATTTATATTTACATAATAATATTTTTATCTTAAATAACATATTATTTAACAACATATACATTTATATAAAATTGTTGTGATGAAAAAGGTATCTTATTGTTTTGAGGAGGTGGTAATACAGATGTCCACAAATGACATTAACACATTTTTTATGTGTGAATGGGTGAAAATTAAAATCATAAATTATATTATAAATTTTTTAATTATTTAATTAATATCATTATTATTTCATTTATGTCATATATATTAAATATATATATATATATATATTTAAGGATATCCATAATATTTAATGATATGAAATAGAATTCACTGTTGAAGGAGACTATAGCCAATGCAGCCGCAAGAATGCTGCTTTCATTTTATTATTATATTAAAACAAACAAAAGTAAATGAAATATGTTTATATTATTTTTCATGTTTCATATATATGTCATATATATCAAATATTTTTATTAAATAAATCCATTTTACATTAAATGTAATGTGATAATGAATCACATCTCTTTGAGGAGGTGGTATTCCACATGTCCATAAATGATATTTTATATTCCCATAAGATGGAACAAATGGAGGTATGTGTTACAAAATAATTACAAGAGAATAAATAAATTATAAATATCATTTATATTATATATAAAATATAAATATATCATAATTTCCAACATCTAAAGCTGCTAATGGAAGAATGAAAGACTTCGATTTGTGTGATGGTAGTACACCTTACACATGAATGATGACTGTGTATCCCATTTGGGTGAAGAGTGTGAAAGTGTAGGTAGTGCACATTATATAATAGAATATCATTATATTTTGTAAAATTAGGTTATCATAACATCATGTTATAATAATAATAGAAGTCATCTAGAAATAAATTAAACAATAGAACTCATTTGAAGAACGTTAACTATTCTTCGAGTAATTCTTTTTGTTTTATACGAAAAGAATTACTCGGTTTTATTTATTAAAATGTTGAAAATTATTGGATTAGTAGAGGGATTTTGAGAGTTTTTTTTCCGAGTGTGGATGAGACAAATGGATTTAAAGCAGTGAATAAGTATGGATAGTGAGTTCCATTTTATAGTGGATGAAGAGTGGAATTCATTTAAATATTAAATGGTAAACACTATTGGGAGGTCTGCCATACATAATTTGACACAAATAAAGATTTAAAATATCTCCAAGATGTTATATTCATGAAATATGGGTATTCGATTTATTTTTAACATGTTTATGGTCATATTACCTTTACATTAATGTTTTACCACTAGGTAAACTCATTTTCACCTTAATCATTTTAAATGATATTAATTACTATCACTAAAATAGTTGGTAAAAAATCAGTTTGTACTTACTAGAAAATATAAATTATTATTATTATAAAATTTCAATACATTTTTCTGAATCCAAATCATAAAATCTTAGGAAATTAACTAAAATTTAATCTCATGGACAGGATGAAAAAGATAGTTTTTAATGTGATAATATATAAAACATTGAAAAGTTTTTATATCCGAATTCAACATAAAATTAGCCAAAATTAGATAAATTGTTTCAATATATTTATATATGATCTATTGAATCGTTAAAATGAATTAAAAAGATAATTTAACATTATAAATTATTCAAACAAAAAGCGAGTATTCAATTAAAATTCTTTATTTTTCACTATAAATCTACAAAATTAAGGATCACAGAATAATATTAAAAATTAATCCTAAATAAATATTTTAATTATTTTTTAAAAAATAAAGTTTATTTTTTCATATAACATTTATAAAAGTGTCAACATTTATTTTTAAAACAAGTTATTTCATGAAATGTTGTGAAAACATCTTTATAAAAATAGTGATTTTTATGCATAAACTATGATTTTTTCTTATGTTAAGCATGTCAATCCAATTGGATAAATCATAAAAACATTTTTTTGAATATAATATACATATATATATATATAATTCATATAATTCAATAATATTAATTAATTTAATTTATTAAGAAAAAACTCATTTGGGAGCATACAAATGGTTCTTTTATGAAAACAATTCAATTTTAATCAATTGGTTTTTAAATTGATTTATCATTATCTGGTTACCATTGGATTAAACGATATATTTTTATAATTTTGTTAATCATATTAATAAATTAAAATTTAATGGAATCTTTATAACTTATTAAATGATAATATTTTAACTATGTTTTTTTATTCGATAATATTTGGTCTTGTATGTACTGCAAACCATCCAAAATGTCATCATTTCATATAACACGAGATAAATTAAATATTTCATGTAGCATAATATTAACTTTGTATTTCATATAATTAAACCTAGCAGAAAATTTAATTAATTCTAAAAGTAAAATATTTAAATTCTTGGGTTGTTACATTTTTATTCTATTTTGTTATGTTATTATGAAATATTTTTCTTTAATTATTATCATTATTCATTAAATATCTTATAAACGTTTTTCCATTATTGGGTTAATTCTATTTTTTTCAAATATGAATTCTATTTTTGTTTTGATCCATATTTTTTAATGGAAAACATTTTCGTTGGATATAATAAAAAGAATAAATTGAATCACACTCAAATGCATAATTATATTCAATTTTAAAATAACATAAATAAAAATTACATTGCGATAAATAGTTTTAAAATGAAAAATTTATTTAAAAGTCAAAAAAAATCAAAAGAAATGTTATTCAAGATATTGGGTCATATAATTATACTGATGCAAAACCAATAATTTTTAATCAAAAATATTTTAATTCCACCCCACAAATTGTTCTTAATGAACAAAAACCATAGTATATCCCTTATAAAGAAAAGTCAATTTAATTTTTGAATACAAACCAATGAAAAAACATTCATATATCCTGTGATTTATAATGTAATCCAAACTAAATAGTTTTTGGGAAAATTTACCTTATCATAATAGTATCCCATGATTTAATTTTTATAAACAAAATAGCAGTAAGAATATACAAATTTATTAATAAAAATAGTATTATCATTCAAAGGTAAAATCAAGGAAATAATTTTCAACCTTCATTACCCCATGAAAATAATTTTCAAAATGCTTTGGAGTAAAAATATTTTAATATAATGACACAATTTTTCTATTTTTTTGCATAAAAAAATTAATTAACATGACATAAAATCTATTCATAATGATTTCATTTAATATCACATCAATTATTAATATATATTACATTATATTCTATTTTTTGATAATATCGTGGTGTGAATAAGTTTTTGGAGTAGAATAATATAATGATATGACTAACATTAAATGTAAACAACTAATTTTCTATTACTTGATTGATTATAAATAATAGAATTAGTATTTTTTAAATGAATGATGAACCTTATGTTAATTATAACTCATGTGATTCCCCTTATGTATCTATTTTAGATATAGAACCAAAATTGATTGAAATAACTAATTTTTTCTCACCTATATTCTCAAATTAAATGTTTTTTTGTGAAAAAAAAATATCAGAGTGTTCTTAAAAACAATTTATTCACCTAAAAATGACACTGTGTTAACAATATTTTTATTGAAATCATGTAAATAAATATTGATATTTATAAAATTCAAGAGAAAAGTGAATGGATAAAACATAAAAAATTATTTTTTATAAAATTTTCATGGAAAATTTGAAGGAATGTGATAAGAATAAAATTCAGTTGGAAAGTGATATTGAGTCCCATATTTATCATGCTCCACTGAAAGAAAAAATTTATAGTTTAAATCCAAATAGAAAATATTATTTTACTACATAAAATGAATTCATTCTGGCTAAAATACTTATAAGTTGTATAATTTCATTATTTTATTGAAATTTCATGTGTTTTGTATGATGTTGGATCTAAATTAATAAAATTAAATATATTAGATGGTTAAACTCATCTCATTGAATTTAAATAATTTTTCAAATTTAAAAGTGAAGACATATTAATTGAAAGTAACTTTGAAATTTGTGAATTTCAGGTTTATTTAAATGAAATTAATTTTGTAAGTAATATTAATAATTATATGATTCCTGATATCGATTATCAATTTATTTAATATGAATTATAGTTAAAATCATTTAAATTTATGTTATTATCTTATGTAATTGAAAATAAAAATGACACAATTTTTGAATTATCCCTTAAAATATTTTGAATTTTTCTAAAAAGAGTATATTATTTAATATTCATGTTAAACTATTTTACAATGTTTCTAATGATGTAAATAATGGGTTAAAACTATTTTATTAGAATTAAAATTGTATATTGAGTTCTTCCTTGAATATTTTTACGAAAAAAATTGTTTTTTTCAAATCTCAAGAGGGGATGGACTTGTTTGGGTGTGATTTATTGATTTTAAAATTTAATGTCCAATTATATCTTCACTTAATAAACATTTTTTTCTATTAAAATTTTCTAAGAAAAAAATAGTGATTTTTGAGAATAAATTCTACTTATATGAAAAAATCAATAATGAAATTATTCTTTTTAATGAACAAGATTTAAAAAATGTCATATTCCAACTATATTATTTGCGTGAGTTATATTAATTAGTTGCAAATGATTTTTTTTCCAATTTAGTTTTAATTTTAAAAAATATAGAGTTAATATATATATTTTCTACCCCTTTATATGCTTGAAATATAATTTTTTTTAGATTTTTCACAAGGTTTTATTATTGTGATTTCAGGATGGTAATGTGTTAATGGTTAAATTAACATTATGGATCCAAAATTAATTCTACCGTGGAGTAGGTATATCAAATAGAAAAAAAATATTTAATTTTATAAAACGATGCAACTAACATTTTATTTCGATTCTAGAGTAGTTTTAATTTTACATTTTAAATTATTTCAAAAAAATTTAACAATTAAAAATTAAAAAACAGTCTGAATTTTAAATTCAGCATTCATGATTTTATTTCTTCTTTTAGAAAAATTAAAAGGTAAAAAATATAAATTTTAATAAATTTTAGAGTAACAAAAATTTCAAAATATTTAAAATAACAAAAAACACAAAAAAATATAAAATGTAACAAACACAGAAATGGTAAAAAATCATAAAATTCAAAAAACAAAAAACAATAGTGTATATATATATATAATTTTATTATTATTAATTATTTAATTTATTTTCTATTCCATAATTTATATATTTGATGTTTTAATTATTTATTTATATATTAATGGAACTTTATTCTATGAGTGGATGTAGAAGGCCATTTTTTAAAGACTCTATAGTCGCAGATGTTTTATAAAGACTATCTATTTATTTTCAAAAAAATTAATTATTTAATCATTTTTATTTATTTATTTAACTATGTTTTAAGGAGAAATTACTTTTAAATGTTAACAATATATCCCCATATATTAAATATTTAATATTTTTAAATTCTTTATTTAATGATATATATATATATATATATATATATATATTTCAGTCTTCGCCACTGTTAAGAAGATCAATAATGACACATTTTTTAAATGATAAATTTTTTTTATTTTTTTATTCATGTCATGTGTTCTTTTGTAATATGAAATGTGTTTTAATAAAATTATTAACTATATAGTAAACCCTAGTTTTTATGTTATTATTTCTGATATATATATATATAACTTTTTTATAAATTGCTTAGCTTATATGTATATATTGAAATTGTCATTATATAATTTGATTTTGTTTTAATAACCATTTGATTTAATAAAATTCTCTAGAATGTTTATTATAACAAAAAACATTTGAAAATTAAATTTAAAATGTCATTTTTTTAAGCATTCTATTTTATAATATTTTATTATTTAATTGTTAAATTTAAACAATCCAAGTCAATGATTTTTATAGTTTTTCTAATATTTTTTCCATCCCTTACCTATAAGATTTGATCCTTATAGAAAAATATGGTCCCATATTAACTAATCATTTTTTGTGAGATAATTTTATTTATATATATGATTTTCATCTAAAAGGTTCCTAAATTATTAATAAAACTACATTGAAAAATTTACACACAAATTAGTGTTGTATTTTATTGAAAATTTTTTCACAAAGCTCAACATAAATATCTATAGTACTATTATCTTTCTTAATCACCCAAGAGAAATAAATAACCCTTATAAATTTCATAATCACCTTTTGTTCGTAAATCTATTTGTTTTATTTATTTGGAGGGTGGTGAAATTAATTCTTTCCATGCAATACATTATTTGTTAGTGTTATTAATTAGTCATTTCTTTTCCTAATTTATCATTCATTTGTATTAAGACTTTTTTTAATCAAAAAACCATAGTTAGGAATTCTATTTTATCAATATTTGTAAAAATTTCACCATTAATGTTAAATATCATTCTAAATAATTACATTATATATTCTATAAAAATTAATGCGGTTTGATTTGATAGGTAATTGTAAAAAAAAATAATGTAAAAAAGAAGAATAAATATTTTAATAAGTCAAAAAATCATTAAAAATATTCAAAAAATTTAATATTCGTAAAACCTTTGTTTAATAATTCATCATGTTTTATTTATTTATTTTTTTCATTCCCTTTTTTTATTGTATTTTTTTCCATAATTATTTCCTTTTATTTAATTCTTCTATTATAGTATGTAATTCTCTTCAAATTTTTTATTATATCAATTTTGAGTTACTAAAATCCTACTTTTCACATCCTTTTTTCTTCTTTTTTACCACAAACCAAAGACATAAAATGTCTTAGAAAATTACTCTTAAGCATGAGATTTTATAAAGAGTGGTATAGATTATTGGTTATTTTTAATACCATGGAATGATTCAAATTGTAAATGAATGAGGGGAAATCAAGTTCATATTCAACTTTATATTCGATTCAAGAGTAGAATGAGTGACCTTTGGAAAATTTCAATATCAATGGAATTTAAAATTTACAATGATATGGATAAAATTATTCAAGGACATAATAGGGGGATTATTTACAGTGTTGAAATTTTTAATGGGTATGATTTTTAAATTTATATTTTTTCATGAAATAAGTGAAGTTTTTTATAGTTTAATTGACATGATTAATTCATCAGGTTTATGTTATTTTTATATTTTATTACACCTATTAATCATGAGGTATTTATTAATATTAATTGTTCTAGAGATAATAATTCAAAATTATTTCATATTTTTTATTAATAAATATTTTTTATTTTTAAAATATAATTATTATTTTAATTAATTATTCATATTTTATAATTATGTTTTCATAATTTTGTGTAATTAAGTGTTGTTTTATTAATATATTTTTATCCAATTGATTTTGACAATTGTGAAACTATGAAATTTGATGATAATGGTATTAACACTATCTTGGGAAAAAAGAATCATGTTCCAAAAAGGGATTTTGTTGGTGTTTCCACATCAATCAAGGATGTTTTTTAAAAAAAAGGGATGAAAAGGTGCATGATAATGAAGGATTAATATTAGAACCACCCAAAATAATCCCACATTAGGATTATTCTAATTTTACAAGGAATATGTTAATAAGATCATCCTTTAAATCCATAAAATCCTTGGATACACTTTAGTAGGAAAGAGAAAAGGTTGGATTTTAGAGTATAATGTGCTAATAGTAATCACAGTTTAATTTGGAGACAACTAATGTCAAGTATGATTATATAAATCATTTTTTGTATTATGATTCATAAATCACGTGTTTACCATTTCTATTTGTTTTGGGTAAATTCCTTTGTAAAACCCCATCTATTTTACTATTTTTAATTTTCATTTCTTAATAAAGGGGAATATGTTATGTTACAGTAGTGTTTCCCAGACCATTTCTATTATTTGTAATATTTAGAATATTAAAATTATATTGCTACAATATTACATAGTATTAGTACATTTAAATATAATGTTTTAAAAGACGTTAATTTTTTATTAATTGGTTTTATTTTTTAATATTAGTGTATTAATTATTATTTAATACTATGTATATATTTTAATTTACGTAATATAAAAAGTTAGAATTTTATATTTAATTTTACATTTAGTTTTGTTTTATATAATCATATCTAGCTTTTAGATTAATACTATATAGGTATATACCATAATTTAGTGTAATCGTATATGTAAATTTATTCAATTGGATTAGTCATACAATGAAATATTATGATTGGATTTTGTATTACAAGACTTATATTAGATTGAATCAATGGAAACAAATCTAACATCAGATTGAATAGGTTTGGATGTCTCCAATGTGAGATTAAAATAATTAATGTAATTTTCAATATTGTATGATTAAACCAAAATGGAATTGACCAACGTGATATTAAATAAGCAATCACATTTGATTAAATCCCATTGTATATAAGCTATAATATATTAAGCTGGAGAGGTAAAATATAAAAATCCAGAACAACAAATAATAAAAAAATAAGATAATTTGGTCGAGGTAACAATGTATAGAGGATAAGAGGATTATGGTTGAGTATTTGGAAGTTTTTTGAGCATCAAATCTTGATTCATCATAGAAAATATAAATAAAATGGTGGAGACTAGTTGAAACTATCCTAAGAGATTAGACTATTTGGGGGAAATTATTTGTGGATGATTATTGAATCTATTTGATAGTGGAATTATGAGTGTCTGAGCTATTATCATGGGAATTATATTTAATTTCAACTATGGTTCATATGTTTAGTCTAAAATGTACACTAATTTAATGTACCATGATAACAATAAAAAAAATATTTTTTTAGAGTTTTAGGGTTCACATGAAGTATATTTCTTTTATAGTTCTACTGGGATCCCATGTTAGAGGCATATTCTGGTATTTTGGATGAGTATATAATTTTATAGAAAATATTTTTCTTTTTATCCTTTTTATTTTCTCTTATATGATTAGTTTTGTGAAATTTGAATTGTTTTTTTATATTAATCTAGTTTAAATTAGTAATTTTGGATTCTAGTATAACAATTAGTTTTCATTAAATTTTTTAATTCTATATATTCTCTTATTATCAATATAATTCTATGTTGTATATTTAGTTTCTTTAATTAATTTATGTGATTTTATTAAATTATTGTGTAGTGTAGAGTTTTTATTCTACAATTTTTATATGATTTTAAATCATAATCCAACTTTAGTTAATTCAATATAAACTAATTTTTATTATGGAATAATGGAACTGTCTCATAGATTACTGATATTTTCATAATTTTACACAACTAAATTCAAAAGTGTATATAATGATTATTAAAATTTGATATGTTCAGTTTTTCTAACATTGTATTAAATATGAATTGATATATTATTATTTTCCTCTAGATTTGATAAATTTGATTTTGGTTGATTGTAAAAACATTATACTTTTTTTATAGATAGTTTTCAATTATTTTTAGGAGAATCAATCTTCTATCTTATAGTTTAGATTTAGACTCCTTTTTTTATTTTAAATACCACATTTTCAAGCCTCATATTACTGTAAAATACTATTGCCACATAAAAATTGAAGTAAAATAAAAAAACACCTTCCATGAGAGAGAATGAAATAAGGTCAATAGTAGTACTGCATTAGTGAGTCTGAGGTTTTAATTTAGGTTTTAAATCTTAAGAAAATCTATTTCTCAACCCTAAGATATGTTGAGATAACTGAAGTTATAGCTCAATAATGATAAGATGAATGGTTTTATCACTTTATGTACCAATCTATAGGGGATAATATTTTTTTAAATGATAATTTAGATTTATTTTATTTATAAATAATCGAAAATAAACCTATTCTTGGTAAACAAAAATTATATTTAGCATTTAATTAATAATTAGTAAAGTTGTGTTGTATTTTTTGTCAAAATAATTATTGTTAGGTTTCTTATTAACCACTGAATTTTTTAATAGCTACATTTTTTGTAATAAAGCGTAAAAACATTTTCTATTAATAGATTTATTTATTAGATTTTAGATGTTATAAGGGGTTTATTTGTATCCAATGTTGACGAAAAATGTAGAGAATAACATTTTGGAGGGGAGATGTGGTCCTTGTGCACACTTGAGAAGGCTCAATTGGAAAGAAAACCATTGTACATCGTGTAATGGATTAAAAGGTATTGTATGATAATTTTAAATATATAAATAGTAAAGAAATCATAATGGAAAAATATAAAATGGGATTATAAAATTCCTATATGAAACAGTGATGATGTAAATCAACTTCATCAAATTTAGTGTGTTAGAATATGTTTAAATAAATTTTGAGCAAGATATTATCCATTCGGTAATGGTAGTCATTTTAAATATCAATACTTTTTTATGAATACGAAACACACATATGGATATAGTCACGACCATAAATAATCGAATTTCCAAAATCATTTTTTATTCATTTTATAGGATATGGGAACTAAACCTTGATAAAAATTATTTCTTAAGGAATTTTGAGATGATCGAGATTATATCATAGTTAGTAGTGAACCATGCCATTGAATAATAAGATGAAAATTTTTAAATGGTGGAAATGAAAATATTTTCATGATCTTATTGATTACATTGCTAGTTTTTAGAAGAAATGGATAATGTAAAAATAAAAATGGCTATTTTAGGATTGTTTTATCCCTTGGTGATTATAAATCTTGTAAAATATTATAATAGTTTTTACATAAAAATATTAAATATATGGATTAATATTAGAAATTTTTCCTAAATTTTATAACTAAATTTAACTACACAAATTCATGTGGCACAGTTGTCATATACCTAAATCATTATGTATTGAAATTTTGAATCATCATTTATGGATGACTCGTGAAAAATGTACTTAGATAAAATTAGAAAAATAATTATAAAAATCAAGGGGATATTGTGTTAATAATTTTCATTATTAATAGGGAATATTATTTAATATTTCTGTTTTGTGTAACATGTACCATTATGAAGAATTAATTATGATTAAACATTGAACATTATGGAGAGTTGGCAAGGTGGAAGTTGAAAATAAATAAATATATTCATATTTTTTTGATCTATTTTTGAATATAATTTATTTGGTCTAATATGAAAAATTTAAGAATATTAATTTACATGGACTTAATGGATCAGTAATGAGAGAAAAGTTTTAATTTTTATGTTTTGAATGTAATATTTTATATCATGCCATCCTAAAATATTTGATTATATATTATTGGAGATACATTCAAAATTTAATGGTAGGAAATAAAAGTACTAGATTAGATTATAATTAACCATTAATTGATGTGATATTGATAGAATATCTGAATCATTGTATAGACAACATAGGAAATGATGAATTAAAGGAATATTAGCCATTAGTTCTATGTTTTAATAATGATAGACAAAAATTCCCATTATAATCATAAAAATTAAATATATAAAACAAGAGAATGAATTTAAATATCTCTGTTGACATATGTTTAGAATTATTTACTGTTTATTTATTTATAATGCAATGGAATATGATAGAGATAAATTAAAATCATATGATAAAAAATTATATGATGATCGAGTAAGAGTAGAATTTTTTTTCAATCATAATAACTCTTTCCCAAATACCGCTGTGTTTTATAAATAACTTTTTATGATCAATATTTGGAAGGAAGATTTTTATTCCTGATGGCATTAAAGACATGATTTTGGAAAAGGAGTATCACATGGAGAAAAATGGTAACCTGTATATAATAATTTATTTAATGAAAATCCTGATGTTACTCATGCCTTGAATTACATAACTACATGTTTTAATTTCATCGGTATGGATCATTGATAAATGAGTGAGGGTGTGACCCTTGGAAGGTAGAAAAATATTTTATAAAATAATATAAAAAGTGTTACCCTTGTCAGAGAGTGACCTTCACTATACCAACCATCAAACAAGGTGTTTATTGGATTTCGGTACATCAACACATTATCACATTATGATCAATGGAAGCATCTGAATGTTTTTGAACTGGGTAAAATTCTCAATTTTTAGGTGCATGATTTACTTAAATTACACAATATATAATTTAGTGTTCATGAGTTTAATAATCCTTGATTAAATTGAATTATAGAAAATTATAAATAGAATTATAATTTGATCATCTTAGAAATAATAACATCTGTGTTACCCACCTAAAAATGAGGTCATGTTTGTTTTGAATGGTAACACATTGTGGATTAACTTGTTTAAATTCGAAAAACAATATTTCCCAAATTCACCCCAACAGCATCTCTCAAAAAATACCCTTTTCGAATTGCATCATAGAATATATCTACCTTTTTGGATTTTTTTATGTGATACATTATTAGAGTTGATCATTATATAATGATTTTTTCACATATGGATTTTTTATTTCATGTAAATGGAATGGAATATAATAAAGAGGCAATGATAAAATGAAATTATATAAAATGTAAAATTATTTTGTGGAAATGATATTTAGATAAAAACTTATACTAGGTTTTTTAAAGGATGTAATGGATGATTTTGATTATAAATCAATTTATTTTATCAATGGTGTAGTAGGATTGAAAAACAAATACAGATATAATAAGTGATGTTATACCTATAGACTATGTAGATGATGAAATAGCTATAAATTCATATCTGTAAGTTTTCCACATATAAAAGGATGTATATTTTGGATTAAAATTATAATACATGAATTTGAGAAAGGAGAACAAGGAACATGAGATCCATTTTAGATGAATAAAAATAAGGATATAAATTTTAAAAAGAAAAAAACTTTCATGTCTCTATTGATAATAGAGAGAATTAATATGCCCATGTAATTTAATTTTAAGGAAACTACAAAAATATCAATAAGGATAAATCTGGTTCTATGTATGATGGAATCATCTCAATTGAATCTCAAAATTTTAAGGCTATGAATGAGGAACATCGTTCATACATGGCCAATTAGTATAGGGGAATAAAAGGTTAAATCGAGAGAAGATGAGGATAAAGGATTCCATTTCATGGATGAGAACCAAGATGAAAGAATGAAGTAAAATGAAGGATAACATTTACCATTCATTACAGGATAAAATGTATTAATATAATACCAACAAAAAATACATGAAAGCTCAATATATATAAAGAGGTTAGAATATAAAGAAATATGAATAGGTTTAGATTTTGGTTTTGTAACAAGATGAAAAAATCCAATGGAAAGTTAATTAAAAAAATTATTTAATATTTTTATTGTCTCTTTATTGGTTGTATGTTGATAAATAAAAATAATTATAAATTAATAAGAGTCATGATTAATGTTTTATGAAAAAAAAGTACATATTCAATGGGAAAACCTTAAAATTTTTATGATAGATCCCTTTTTAACTAGATAATAATGAACCCTATGGGAATTCAAAAAGAAATATTGAATATTTGATACAACAATAAAACATAAAATAATTTACCTATAATAAGTAAGTACAAAATGAATATTTACAAGAGAAGTTATAGAGACATGATAATTTATTTTGGAATTCATGGATACACTTTAATATTTTTTAATAAAATATTTAAAAATATTTCTTTCTTCGAATTTGATTGAAATTGTGAAAGATAGAGTAACCAAATGTTTTAATGGAAGTGTTATTATTATTTTATTAATTTTTACAATGTTACTATTTTCTATAATGGAGATCATGGAATATTTTAAACTGAAAATAAAGGATAAAATTAGCATGAATCTAATTATAAATCAATTCATTTCAGAATTAAATATTATATTATGTATAAAAAATATAATTAATCTAAAATTGGATTAAATAGATGATTGAAATCAATTATTCAACAAATGTTTTCTTCAAAGGATAATAATATTATTTGGACAAGAAAAGGAGTCTAATGTGTAATTATGGGAATAGGGTATTCCAAAGAAAGGTATATATTAGGAAAGATAAATATTTACATTTTGATAAGAATATAAATTGTATCGTTTCAGGAAGAAAATACCATTATATGAGGTGTGGAGAAATCCTAGAAAGAAATTAAACCCATGAATGAGATACATTTGATTATTTTGGGAATACAAGAATAATATCACGTGGGATAAGATGAAATTGGATCCTATCAATTTCATTTTTGATCTGAAGATGGATTTTGAATTGAAGTATAAAGTAAAAGTGATGATATTAATGGACTTACCATCTTCCTTCTCTTTAATGAAGTGGATTTTATTATCTCTGTCAATATATTTAAATTCTATTATACTTATTGAAGTGTTATATGTCTTAGGGGGTCATATAATTAATGGGGATAACAAAACTAAAATGTGTACATGATATAAAGTAATAATCTTGTGTTACAAATGGTTCTTGGACTAGTGCAAGTGGTTCCTTAAAAATAAAACAATTTCTTATACAAGAGTAAAGTAACTTGTATTTGCGGATATGTGATCATATGAGAGGAAAAAGTGATGGATAACTAGAAAAAATGTAATTATATGAATTTTTATCTAACATGTGATTAAAAATGATTGTTTTATAGGTATGAAAATCTATTTATGTTTAATGATTATCCATAATTATTTTTGTTTCCATATTTGGTGATGAAATTTGGAAGGTTACAGGTTATTTTTACCCAATGATTGTTACCACTATCAACTAATTGAAGAAAATTGATTTAGGAAGGAAGAAATTTGTTTTATTAAATTAGTGTCTCGAATTTGTCTTTGAAATAAAAATATCTTATTTGAAAAAACACTTATATATTCACGGTTTATTCCCTGATTTTTTTGGAAATGTGATTGAGATAATAAAGGGGTTACTTTATTAAAATATATATTTTATAGCTACTTGAAGCTTATGGAAGCAAGTTAGTGTAATGCACAAAATCGTATAATTAATTTCAAAATTTAATTCCTACATTAATTTGTGAATTAATTTTAATAGAGTATTTTTTAAATGACTCTTTTATAATAAATACTATAACTCACTAAAAATATTTGTGAATGAGACCATATCTAGAGAGAACAACTATAAACATGCGAGGATAGAGATAAAAAATAATGAATCCATAAAGTGTATTCTAAAAGGTAAGAATAGTCTGAGTAAATCATGGTAAAGGACTACATTTTAAAAATGGATAATATCTACTTTTTCATAATAGAAAAATATATAAATATTTTGTTTTACTATATCCCATTAAACAAATTTTATGACATGCATTAAATATATATTATAGGATTAGAATTATAATAACATGTTTATAGATTCTAAAACATCTTTCCTCTAGATTATATTAATTAAAAATTAAAAATATGTTTCATTTAATGTTATACACTCAAATCGTGATCATAAAACCATTCCACGATCACAAACCCCTATAAGAATGTGTTATCATAATATATTTCTACTTCCATGCAAAGGGATATGTCCATCAACTACTTTCATTGAATAATGGTAACCTATATAATAGGATAGGATCCCCATTTTTGGTGAAATCAAAACTCCCTATCAATAGAAAAGTATTTGTATTACTCTATGATCATTGTGTATCTTCGTGGACAAGGTGCTATAATACATTTTTTGTCCACAATTACTCTCACAGAATATCATGGTCCTCGTTTCCAAGGTTATTCCTATGGTGTTAATAGTTTATCGATTAATGATTTGTGATCTCTATTTAGAAAACACCTTCATTTCATAATAGGGATAATTTTCTACTTCATTTTAGGTATTAATATTTATTTAATTTTATTATTTATATAATATCGACTCAATAATGATTTATTGGGAATATTTTTGGTTTTATCACAATGTGATTATCATGTGATGATCCTCTAAAAACCATTAGTGGTATCATAGCCGTGATCATTGTTAATTCGTATGTTTTATTACTAATTTCACAAATAACATACATATAGTTTTCTAAAACGAGACATATAGTAATGTATGATATGCCATGAAAAAATGATAGGAATCAGATCAGTCGATCAGTGTGCCTGACATTATATTAAAGGATAATGTAATGTGGTTATTATTAGTCAAATATCATGATATGTGTTTTCCATAAGGTACGATACACAGAATCCCACAGTTTCATTATATTCATTAAGATATGATATATGAGATATTAAGGAATTTGACTGAAATCTTGGTTGTATGAAAATATGCAATAAATTTTAATATAGATATAGATGATATCAATGATTAGAATTCCCTCATGTATAAGAGAAATCAAATAATTATTTAAAGGATTTTATATTTACTAAATGTTATCACTTTTCAGTCTCATTATATGACATGGATATCATGTATAATTAGGTTGGAAATATCTTCCAGATTAACCATACTTCTCAGGGAATACTAGAACTTATGATAAGGTTCACATATAAGATGTATTAACACATATGTAAGGTGCTCCAGAACATACATTATAATCACTCTATGTATATATATCTTTCCACTTATAGTATTATATCTAGTGACATACGATTGATATATCATATATCGGAATTAAAATAAAACTTCATCTAAAAATGAATAAATTTTAAAAAAATTATTAACATGACTATATTTTATAAACTTTTTATAAATGATAGGTGTTCAGAATTATAAATAGAAACATTTAGTACACAAATAAAATATTAAATGTTTGTATTAAAATATAATTTATTCATAATTAATCAAATGTTTATTTATATATTTATTAATTGTGGAAAATAATGTTTATAAGGTTGTTATGAATTGAAAATACTAGGTTTTCAGAAAGTATAAGAGATAAATTACGTATGGTAAATTTTATTTACATGAATCACGTGATAGGTATGACATCATTAGATTTAGTTTTCATCTACCTTTTAATTATTATAAAATTAATGTTATTAACTTGAATTTATTTATAGAATGTTGTGTATACATATTTGGAATTATAGTTATGATCGAATTGGAATATTTATTGAATAATGAATCCAAGGATAGAAACATACTGGGTAAGAATTCCTACATTCCTAGAGGTTTATGAACTATTCTAAAATTATATGGGTTTACTATCTTGGGAACCATTCTTAGTCATATGGGGATTTATGCATTCAAATAAATTTAATCCTTTATAAGAAAATATCAAATAGATTTTTCATGGAATTTATTTATATATTTTTTAATATGTTTAGATTCAATTTTTTGGTGAGTATCATAAATTGGGAGTTTTTTTAATTATTTTAAAAGTAATAGGGTTTGAAAAAATTAATTTGGTGGATAGGATAAGGATTTCAATACTAATCATTATAACAATTCATATATAATGGATTAAAAACCTGAGATAATAAAGATTTCATTAGATATAATAGTTCCTGAATTTATTATATATATGATTTAATTTTAATAGATTATACCTTAAAATATAAAGCCACAAATACAAGGTTTGAGATTCATTCTAAAGAAAACCATTACATGACCTCGATCATCTGAAAGGATACGTGATGTCATATGTAGGCGCAAAACGATTGTCTTGGGTAAGTTATATTGAGATTCGGTCAACCTAATAGAATTAGGTTCCCATATTCATATATGGAATTTTGTTTACACTCAGTCAAGATATAAATATATAATTATGTTACCATAGGAATACAGTTTATTTTATCCATATGATGGATTTGGGAAAAAGGTTGCCCACTCAACTCTCCAAGAGTCACATGTGATATGACAGGAAGGATTGACAACCAAAATATCAATGTGATGGTCGAAATTCCATAACTGACTCATTACATAGTTAAATATAGATATTGTCTCACTAATGGAAAAGATTAATGAGTTCAACATTTTAGAGGGAGTACATTCAGAAATATTCCTAGAAGAAATTATATAAAATATGATACTCACCCACATATATGTATTTGTTATAAATATCTCATGGATAATGCTTAACATTTTGATATATTATATAGGTGTGTCCTATAAAATTATTCTACATTGGTATATTTGTTTTATTTGTGTTCTCAAGGATAATTATTTTATGTATCTAAATTATAATGTTATAAATTATAATTTCAACAAATCTGAGTCATGGTTAATAGGTACCAATTATGAATCAAACCTTTTTTGGATAAACATAGACTTGTATATAAGGGTAATTGAAGAACGATGATGTAGATCTATGTATTGTTATTGGGTCAATAGTTTATATATTATAGGGTAACACTTATGATATAATATTATTGAGTGAATAAATTCTATTTTTGAAAAATTATTCTTATATTCCAACCATATATAGAAATGTGATATTTGTATCCTGTTTATACAATATGTGGTTTTAATTTATTTTTAAAAATAATAGTTATTTTATATACATGAATTAAATATTTTATTGGATCAAGAATATGGTAAATGGTTGATACATTTAGATATGTGTAGTTTTACAAATAAAATTCACAATAATAAGATGATGGTCATTTCTAATCTCACATAGATATAACATGTAAATGAGAAACACCATCATGTGATTCGTAAAGATAGATTGTTGGAATCATTTGACTTTAAATAATTTGTTAATTTTGAATCATATTTATTACAAATAATGACCAAATAAAATTTAGTGAAGTGGTGAAACTATTAATATACTATTAGATCATATATAGTGATGTATGTGCACCAATTATCACTCAAGAATGTGGTGGGTTTGGGTAATTCTTGACTTTTAACTATCGCATTATTCAATATTGTAATGTTTTTCTAATGATAAAGAAGTATGAATGTTTTGAAAATTTCAAATATTTTAAATTGAAATATGAAATAAAATAGAATTTTTTTTTATTTTTGGATCATGTTGATATTTTTATTAGTTAATCAATAAATTCACTGATCATATGAGATATTATGATATTTTTTCACAACACACTCGTCCTAGAAAATAATAATGTAATATTGTGTTTGATAGGATGAATCATACACTACTAGACATGGTTCCGTCAATAATGAGTTAATATGACGTTCTTATTTCAAATTTATGATATTAACTAAAAACTGATATATTACAACATAATTTTGTCCCATCTATAGTAGTTATAAATAGACTAAATGCGAAATGGTATATGAAACATACCATTTTTTCATAAAGAATTTTAGGGAAGTGAAGAACACATGAAATGTTTGTATTCTGATAAACATGACCATAAATATTTTAAATACTTATTTATTAGATATCATAAAATATTAGAGATGAATTATTTCTATAGTCCTACAAAGCGAAAACGTTTTTTGGATATAACTAATATATTTATTGACAATGAACATTCTCCTCTAATTCAAAATTTTTATTATCAAAAAATACCTCGTTTTCGGGATTAGGGAACACTAAAAAATAATTGGCCATAAAAACACCATTAAATTCAATAAAACCATCTTAAAATCTATATATATATATATATATATTCATTGAACTATTTAGATCATTACTAAATAAAAAAAATTCCAGATTATGTACCAATAAATAGGGTTTTCTAGTTATTGGGTTAGTTGGATGAAAATTATTCAACGAAAAGTACAAGAAAAAAAAATAAATGATCCTACGATAGAAGTCAAAATTATTCCACCACAAGTTATTAGAGAACAAACTCTTTTTACATAGTAACCTTGATGGTCTAGTAGGATTCATCAGAAGCTCGCAAGATGTGGACATACTTTAGAAAAAGATTCTTAAGTAATATTAGTAGATAATGAACATACTAGAAATAATGAGGCCATTGATGTTATTATTATGAGAGATGGATAAATTCCATGAGATGTGACATGTACTCCTTATACATAAAACAATTTTAAAACATGGTGGAGGCACCAAAATTGTATATACCTATAGGGTGTGAGTAGGTTTTCAATAGTAAAATTGAAATGGGAAGTAGAGGCAAAACTTATAACCCTATTTTGGTGGAAAGGGTAATAAATAATATAGATATAGACTATAAAGAGACCATTTAACCTATTTCATTGAAAAATCTATTTACATATTATTGTACATAACCAATAATTATTATTTTGAGATATATCATAATTATTTCAAAACTTATTTCCATAATAAGAATTTAATCAAAGACATATATATGATATAGACTAAAGGTATTAATTTTCCAAATGTGTCTGCTAAGGTTTTTGATTTGCAATGTTGAACATATAAATTTATGTAATATTCTCTATTTCAAGATACCAAGTTTGATAATGCAGTTAATGTGATTAGTTTCATTGAAAACATTTATAATACTTTTTTATACAAGTGGGTTATTGGAGGTGTTATTTTATTTAGGTTATTTTTTATATATGGCTTAATTTTTATGAAAATTATATATCATATTTACAATATCAAATGATATGGTTGGGAATATACTTCTCAATGAATGAAATGGATGAAGGAACCTATATACTCCATAGGAAAACATATACACATAGATAAATGATTCCACTTAGACATAGTTCAAACACTTATATTACAGATGTTCTAAATATGTTTAACATGGATAACTCTGATAATGGATCCTTAAAATGGATTCATGGAATGAATTTTATGATGAATTAAAATACATATAAAATGTTAGAAATAACTTATGAAAACCCATATACACCATCACAGGATTTATCTTATATTATGTATTATGCACTCGACCTAATATTATTTATGGGTTGAGAATAACAAGAAGATACTCATAAAGACCAATAGAGAGTAACCAGATTATTTCCAAGAATATACTTATGTACATCTGATAATGTAAGGGAATATTATTAGACCTCATAAGATAGTGTGGGTTCCTTATAAATGGATAAAATAATGCTCATTTAAAATTTTAATATGATGATATGATATTTCATTATGGAATCATTTTTTCAGAGATTGGTGGATCCATCAGTTTCAACAATTGAATAAAACCACTATAAATTAACTGACTATAGAGGCCATGTATATAACTATATCATGGTCTATGAATGAAATTTAATGGATCAAAAATATTATTTTTGAACATATGATGATTCTTAGAATGTATGGTTCAATTTATATTTTAATGAAAGAAAAGGAGAAGTTTCTCCGACCAAGGAGGCAAAATCTCAATAAAAGAACAATGTCATCCATCATAGCTACCACCACAACAAATATATCATTGACAGTGGTGATTTGATGATAAATTTTGGGAGATACATCAATGAATATCCATAGAAACTGGTTGAGGGTCATATTTAATCTCTTGGTATTAGATAAATTAGATATTAGATTTAATCATTTTAATTTGTATAATGGTTTTATAAAAATTGAAATCATCATTTATCATTCATTAATAAGACATGTGACACCCTACTACTAGTGATATTACTATTTCAAATTATTTGTATTTAATTTGGGTTCACTGATTTTTTTAGAAGTCTTGGTCTTTGGTATTTAAATATTTTGTAATTTATATACAATGCATGGGGTTCACAAAGTTATGAGAAACAATATGGAAACCATGAATGCATATTTTTCATCAGGGTTGTGTTGTTAGGATTGTATATTCCCTATTAGTTAGACAACGAAATATTCTATAGGAATCCATGTGTAGTGGTTTTTGGGGTCTAGGGATTCAGCATGGTTTGGAAAACAATGCATGTTTCTCAGTGTTTAAAATTTTTTTAAGAATTATTTCATTTATATATTTTTATGTTTTATTTATTAATAATCCCTCTAATTGATCTTTACATCTCCTATACTCCTTATGTCACATGCCTGACCCTTTGAGGGAGTTTCCCCTTCAGAGAGTCTCCCCACCTCCGCCTTGTGTCACACAACACCCACAACTAAGAGACACTTCATGTCATGCCCTCTTCTCCCTATACCTCTATAATTCCATTACATTGAATCCTAGGTGTATAATTGTTTATATCCTCCCCCTTTATTCCATATTTTGGTTCCCATGATTTATAGTGTGGTCCTCATGGTAAGATTTTGTCCACATCTGTTTTAGTATTTTCCCTCATTTTATTTCTCCTCATCACCTCTCTAAATTTATCTATCCCCTAGGTCTTTATTTGACCCAATTTCTATGTTTCATTCCCTATTAGGATTTTTTACAGATATTTTGGGAAACCTTATTTAATGTTTGGGAATAATTTGTAAAAGGAGATTCATTTCAGTCCATTTCGGGTTACATTTCATCTATTTGGGGTAGGTTTCACTCTCTAATAACATTTCATTACATGTTATAAATTTTTTATGTGATTTTTAATTTCTATTTATAAAATTCCATGAATATTTTATATCATGTTATTTATAAATTGATTTATGATTGGTTATTTTATGGCATAGGCCTTGGCCATGTGCCAAGTTCTTGGAAAATATCCCAAATGAAGTATTTAAAATGATCCAAGTGTTTTCAAATTTCACATATTGAATTCCAAAAAATATCACACCCAAAATGATTTAAATTTGCGTATAAATAATTTAACAACATGGAATGGAATTAATTCTCATTCCATGTTCTATTAAAAATGAATGTTTTGATTTACAAAAGGAGATTTAAATTTAGAAAAATATGTATAATGTTTGTTTCATTAGTTAAATAAGTGTGTAGAATTTTAATGCATTATTTTATTAAATGAAATTATCTCGCTCTATTTTGAAATGGTTTCGATACTTCAGGGTCTCATGTTGTTTTGAGAAACTCATTCAAAAGTAATTGGGGGATTTTGAAAATGGGTGTTTTAACAATTTAGATTCATTTAAAATGGTCACTTTATTAAAAAGGGCTGAGTTGTTTTAGAATGTGACTTCAATAGAAGGATTTATATTTTAATTATTTATTTTAATGAGTCATTGGTTTTTCAAAGGATTTTTGAAATGTGGTTTTCAAATGGTGTGAAAATGGTTGGGTATCCTGATCCCTTTTTGGAAGGCTCTACTGGAAGATTATATGAAACGATTTTTTGAATGTGTGATCCATCATTAAGAACCATTTGATTACTTTTACAGTTATATATTGACACCCCATGGGTTATGATTCATATAAATATGTACATAATGATTTATATGAAGGTACATGTGTTTGGGGAAACAACATATGATGGTGTGGGAGGTATTGAGTGAGTTGTTTTTAAATGTTTTATATGTGATGCTTATTATCAATTTATTTATCACCTCCTTACATTACATTTCATGGAATTAATTGGGATATAAAATATTTCATATGTGAGGGATAACCTTAGTGGAGATATTGGGTTACCTAGGAAGTGTTTCTTGGATACTATGAGATGTATATCCTAGGATAGTCAAGATTTTATGACGGTTATGTTTTAGTAACCATTGATAAATAAATTTTTGGTATGTTTACTTTTTGGGTCGTTCAATTGGACTTATGGGAATGTAAATGGTTTGGTAGTGTTATCCTAGGGTCTTTTTAACTATTTCAGGTCTTTTATTAATAGATCAAAGTGATGATACCCGTGAAACTAGGTTCTTTTTTGACACTATATGGTATTTAGTTTTTTGATTTAGTTTTATTTCCCTATAATTTGTTTAAAAATTATAAAAATTTCATGATTTTATTTTTAAATTGTGATTCCTTTTTTTCCTAGAGCTAATGTAGAACTTAGGGATCCCCTTGTGTGTGTGATATTGTTTTACTTTCAAACATGTTATTTTCAAAGAGTATGAAAGTGTGTTTTTTAAAAGAAAATGTATTGAATTTTGTTAATGAAAGTATGGAATGGTTTTCTATGAAACTCTTTATACAAAAGGAGTTTTCATGGGATGAATATAGAGGGGAAAAGTATTGACTTGATTTTTTCTATGGTTTAATGACACTTTGGCTTAAATGATTAAATTATAATTATAAAACATCATTGGATTATTTTTATGAAAAGAGATGGTTTTGTCGAAATGGTGCCTGTGGAATTTTGACTCTATTTGTTCGATAAAGCATCTAAATGATTTATTTATAAATTATGTTCAAACTATAATTTTATACATTTTTACTAATGTATTTCAATAGATTCAACATGTTTTGGAATCATATTTCTTACTTGTGTATTAATCCCTATTGTTTATGAGTTACACGTTATTAGATATCATTTTTACTACTCATAGATTATTGATTTATCTAGGTATTTGGGGTGAGTTATTTATTTCACCACAATCGGCATGTGGTTTATATTTCCTAGTTTAGTAGTTGGTTCTTTTAATTTTCTAATATTTATTTTATGTGTCTCTTTATATGATTTACATTTTCCCACTAGGATTTTATTTATTTCAATGGATCGATAATAGATATATCTATGGGATTCTAGGAGGGCACTGAAGGGTGATATAATTTTATTTTATGGGGAGGGAGACTATAGGTGAGTGGAGGTATTTTTTTCTTTTATTTTCAAATTTAATTTACATATTATTTTATTCAAAATATTTTTTAGTAATATTTTTATATATGTATGGGCCATTCTAGTTTTCATTAGTTTTATGTGGTTTTCTTATTTCTAATTTCTTAGTTAATCTACTAAAAAGTGTGTTCTTATGATTCCCACACACTAGTTTATATCTAATACTAATCTAGAAATATGTTTAAGATAAAGGGTGGTCAAATCTCACATCTTTCATATTGACATTCTAGGTCTGTTTATTAAAGAATTGTATATGAGGTAGTTTCCTCATTCGTTAGGGACTTAGACTCATTTTTATAGTAATCCTCTTATTAATTGGGATATCATGGTAAGATATAGTTAGATTTTATTATAGGGATTCAAGAGTCTGTCCTTAAGTGGGTTCCTAATAACCAACCTTAATGATAATTTATGAGTTATCATGAGATGTGGGATTTGAATTTTTAATTTTTAATTTTATGATATTTACCCATGATAATGTGTGTATCCTCAATATAATAGTTTTAATTTAAATGGGGGTTATACTATATTTTGGGATGGGTATGGATGTTGGATCAATGGAGTGAGGTTGGTTGAATGACTTGATAACCCAAATGGTGAAAAATTCACGATCTTGAAACATTAAATAGATTATTATATGAATGGTCAATTTTCTATCAATCCATGTGGTAAATTCAAACGCTGTTTTATAATCCATTAGTAAGTTATTCACTCATCCCATGATAGATATCTAAAAGTTTTGAATGATTCAAGTTTGGTTTTGTCATATGTTAATAATATGGATTTATTTATCTTGTCTTGTGTTTTACCTCCTTTTTGGTTTAGTGATGGTGTAAAATGCAATTTTTTGAAAAAAATATTATTTTACAATAAATAATTATATCTAAAATGAAGACATTGGTATTTTCAATAAAATAATACTGGTTCATAGGAAAATATTAATTAATTTTTTGTTCTAAATTGGTTGATTTTTTTTATAAAAAAATCAATTTGTTTTAATACCAATTGTTTTGTTTAATGGTAAAAAAATTTGGACCTCGTTATATGATTTTGGAAAATAATGATTTCATTCATTCAATGATAATGAAGTGATAAATGGTTTTTAAATGTTTTAAATAATGATATTTGAAAACATTGAGGGGTATTCAATAAATGGGTGAAAATTTTGTTTAATTGCTAAAGAAAATTTGGTGCTTTTAAAAGTTCATTCATTTTTTTAAATGGTATTCATTAGATTTTTTATTAGTTTTTGAAATAATTATTTTTTATATATGAGTTACCTTTTTTCTTGGGATTTTATACATTTTTCCTTGATATGGTTTGGGACTATTGTATGTGCTTTATGAATTAATATTGAGTTACAAATATTTACAATTCTATATTTACATTCATCAAGAAAATTGCTCAATAATGATTTGTTATTTTCCTTTAAGGGTTTTTATTCCCTTATTCTTCTATATATTTACTATAATTTAATTGTATTATAAATAATTTATTCACATTTATTGGGTAATTTGGTAGTGTGTTAGATACCTTTATGCTTATGGAATAATGATATGTGATACTTGGATAATCATTGGTCGTTAATTGATGAAGATATGTTTTATTGATCTCTTAGGTTATTTGTTTTTATTGTGAATCTATTCTCAATGAGTATAGAACCATGAATCATTGTTATGTGATTTCCCTTGGTTTCTATTTTGTTTGGGGTTTTGTATCATGGATAGAGTCTTTATTGAGTAATGATTTTTTGATATGTGCATGCCTCTTGATCTTTGTACCTTGTGTGATAGATTTTTTAATCACAAAAGTTTTTATAGGGGAATTTCATGAGTTTTAGTTCGATTATTCGACCAGGTTGGACAATGGGTAAGTGATTAGGGTGAATGGGATCAGTAATACATCTGTTGAGATTATTATAGAAATGGTGTCAGTTTATATTTGGTTTCGTTCACCATGAAAGAGTAGTTGTGGTTTGAGGTCCTAGTTCATCAATTTTTTCCTTAGTTAATTATCCATCGTTAGAAAACATATCATATCTTTATTTGATACATTTGTTTACCCACTACATTATTTGGATTTCCAATATATGGGATGTTTTTGGTGACCTATCCCCTTGAACTTTGGTGGGTTTGGATTTTTTTGTGATTCATTTTGTAGAACCTACGTTAGGATCTTTGATGTATGTTTTTATAGTCCTTTATGTATTTCTTATACAATGATTCATTTTTTAGAATATATCATTATTATGTATGTAGTTAATGGAATCCTATTTTATCTCCCATTTTTTTTAGAGAATCATCATTCTCTTGTTGAAAATCCCATTATAGGAGTGGTGATTTTTTTATTCACCATTTAGAATTATTCTAAATGGTGGTGAGATCTTCCTTTGGTCTGCATTTTATTAGACATTCTTACTAGATTCCCATCGAATAAAATTTTTTAAATATTGATATATGTTTTATATACTATTTTGGGTTCTTTATAGTGTACAATCAAGGTTTATATTTCTATAATCTAATTATATCTTATGTGGTGTTTCTCTTGACTATTACATTTACCTTGACTAGGGACTTTTGAGGGGAGGAAAGTGGCATGGTGGGAAGAATTGGGAATCCATATTATCACTAATATTATTATTTTATGTTATTATAATTTTATTGGTATAATTAATTCCTTTTTTATATCTTTTCTCTTAGTTTTTAATTTTCTTGAAATCTATTTATTGAACAGAGTTTGCACATATTTAAGAGTAACCGTGCGGAAACCGTGCATGGGGGTTTTCAGCAGGGATGTGTTGTTATCATGGTTTGTCAACGAATAGTCCATGTATATTCCTAGGGGAATCTGTTTTGTGTGTTTTTAGGAGTCCTGTATGGGTAGTTTGACAGACCTAATATTTTCAAAACCGTGTAATTAATCCATTTGAGTTGCCCAATTTTATAAATATTCCTTTTTCCATGTTTACCCATAAATTATTTTTTGGGGTTTTCTCCTATATTCCTCACTCCCATTGAGCTCCCCATATCCCCTACCCCTACAACTTGCAATAAAATTCTTCCATTTATAACCCCTTCATGTGGAAAACCCTCATCTTATACTAACTTAGTGTGACTCCCATGAAAAGGGAGGCATTCACATGAATATTCCTACCAATACCACTCCCTTTATTAAGAAGTTTCTTATAATCATAGGTAAGGACACATTAATTTCCACTCCCACTCTTCTATCTTATGTTTACCTTTATTTTATATGTGACCTCTCTAGGTCAGCGTTTCTCCCACTATGTTGTCCTATTTTCCATCTTTTTTTTCTCCTCATGGTCCCTCTCTACTTTCGTGAACCATAAGTCAATGAGGGTATCCTTATTTTAGTTGTTATTTCAATTTTTTGGTGTTTTATAGGTATTTTAGTTTACCTTATTACATGTTTCAGAATCTGACACCAAGGGAAATACATTTTGGACCATTTCACCTCACCTTCCATAGATTTGGGGTTGCAGTCTCTATAGAACCCCCTTGTACTATGTGTTATAAATATATAGGGTGATTTTAAATTCTGTTTATAAATTTAAAATCCTATTATATATCATGTTATGATAGAAATGATTTTGGATTGGTTTTTTTCACTAGGAGGGGCTTCGACTGCAAACCATGTGCTTATGGAATTTCCCAAATTGATCTTTTAATATGTTCAATGTGTTTTAAAATGTTTTATATGGAATTACAAGTAAAAAAACAAAACAAAATTGGTTTCAATTGGTCTTTAAATAATTTAAGGGCATGATATGGACTTAAGTAACATTTCAATTACTCTATAAATTTCCTATTTGGGTTTCATAAATGGGGCATAAATACAATAAAATATATTTGATTTTGTTTCCATTTTTGAAATGGGTGTGTTTTATTAAACACATTTTTTAAATTATATTTTAACCATCCATGGAAATATATTTGAAATAATTGTGTCTCGTAGTGATTTTATATAGATTCCAAAAGGGAAATTTTGGGATACTGAAATTTTTTCTTAGCACGGTATAGTTTCTTTTGAAACTATATATTTATTATAAAGGGGTTTCTTATTTTAGAAAATAATCTCAATGGAAAGATTAATATGTCTATGTTGAATTGAAATTTGAGTTTGGGTTTTGAGGATTTTTTAGATGTGATTTTATGATGTTGTGGAAATATATTAGACTCATGAACCCTTTTTAAGGCCTAGTTGTAATTTTATGTGAAATATTTTATTGAATTTGTTAAAAGATCTTTCTTTACCCTATGATTACATTTCCTTCTATATATTTTTACCATATGGGGTGTAAAATATATTTAAATGTAAATAATGATTCTTATGCATGGATATGTGTTTGGGACATCCACATATAATGGTTTGGCAGGATAGGGGTGACGCATTTCCAAATTATTTATTGTTGATTATTTTGATCATGTGACTACTCACATCCATTCTTGACTTTTCATTGGATGTCTAGAGGTATAATAGTTTTCCTATCTAAGATAAAAACCATGTGTAGGAGGTTATTTCAGAGTTTTGTGTTGTTGGGTTCAATGGTTGGGCGGATGATGATGAAGGTGTGATGATAAACGTTTCCACAAGAAATCGATTTCAATAGCTGGAGTGTGAGGGTGTGGAGGAGGTTTTTCCAATGCTTGATCGTTCCAGCATGCAGACTGAGCTCACATTGAAGGAGGATGTTATAGAGAATGAGAAAATAATAAAGGGATATGTGAAGGTTACGAATTGGTGGACAACCCACAATACTTGGATGTGATTGACAATAATTCTCAGTGTCATGAGAACCGGTTGGAGATTTATCATGATATGTATAACCCTAGAAAATTGGGGGATATGTCTGACAGAGACAAAGAAAATTGCATGGTTAGGCCCACATATAGTTACATTGTCTAGGGAGGGAAGAAAATGTTGTATTGGAACCAGGAGAATATGATTGCTTCCCCGCGAAGAAGTTTGCAGAAGAATTACTCTTTTGTGTCAAAACCAATGTCCACTGGGTCATCTTTCAGAAAAGATGGTGGGGAATATCTAGATTTATTAAGGTTATGAAAACAATTAATGAGTTACTTTAATTGGATAATCCAAACCTTAGAAGGTAGTGTTCCATGTTCCTGAAGCACTATGAAATCTCAGAATGGAAATCAGCGAATTTGGATAATGCTTTTTACCATGTTGGTGATGACAGGTTTGATTTTGATGATATATAGTTGTTTTTTGGTCTTGTGGGGATTCGTTGATGTATTTTTCCTTTATTTTAATAAATGGTCATAGGTTTTCCTCCGACTAATCTTTTCTGGTAATATGGATAGTTTGGATGGAGGGGTATGTTTTTATGCATGCTATCTTTTTATTCTCAGGGATGAAGGTCTTATAGTGGTGTTTACTTTTAAAACTATTATATACAAATTTCAGGGATGTGACTAGTCTAATAATGATGTACTAGGATCCTTGTATCTAATTAATGTGTTGTACTATAATATACTAGGGATAATTCATAAGAAACTAATTATATCGTGGACACATTTTGGGATTTGTTTTGTGATTTGATGGTATTACTCCTAATTTTTTTTACCATTCAAAATGTTTCTTTATTGTACTATTTGTATTTTGTATTTGTTATTTTTATATATGTATGTTTGAATCATGTATCCCATTATGTGTTTCATTTTTTTATCTCAAATTAACATTTTCATAACGTTTGAAGGTGTTGTTTATGAAGAAAAATAGAATCAATTTTATTAAACATGTATTTATGAAACTAGTATTCATGATATTTTTTATAGAAATATATTTTACATGGGACTCATTTAATGGGGGAATAAATTTACATGGTTTTTTTACAATGTTTTTAATGACACCTTCTAGGGTTTAAAAGTGTATTTTAAAATATTTTATATTCCTTGTTTTTATTTTATGAAAACGTTATTTGTTTAAAAAATGGTAATATGGAATATTGATTTTCATTGTTTTATAATGAAACTGAATCCCTATGTTAAAAATTATGATCATACAATTATTTTTTATAATATATTATTAAGGTACATATAAATATTCTAAGGGCTATTGTATCCTACTAATTTTTTTTGTATCATGCGTATTATATCTCAGTTTGGGTTCTTATTTCTCCTTCTGACCCCTCTTAGTGCATTAGTTTATTTAATTATTTTATAATGGTATTTTGGTTTACTATATTCATCCTATGTTTCTTAATATGTAGGTTTGTAGAACCTTATTCTACTTTTATATAATTTTATGTTTTTATGGAATTTTATGATTTACTTTGTCCAATTTTCCTTTAATTTCTCTCTATTGATTGAGGGTAAATATATTTTTTAGTGTCTAGTAGGGAATTTATGGTAGATACATGATTCTTTGAAGGGGAGGGAGACTTTGGGTGATATGTGGGGTTATTTTTTATTTTAATTACTATATATTTTTACTTATATATTTATTCATCATATTTAATTTTTTGGGTGCAATCGATGTGTGGATGGGTCGTGCTTGGTTTTCATTAGATTTGTGTATTTTTTGTAACTATGATTATCCGGAGAATAAATTCCCAAGTGTGTTCTTATGATTCTCTAATAATTGTTTCAAACCCGTGGAGAAGGGGAATTTCCAACAAGATAGTGCTACACTGACTTGGATGTATTTTGGTTAAAATACCATGGTCTGTTCATTACATGTGATTCATTTATATTATATAAATATTAAATATCATTACCCCATAAAATAATGACATTCAGTTGTCACTAAATTATTATCATCATGAAGGATAATGGGTTGTAAATATATTCTAGGATTAATGTGAGTAGAATCATTTTAATCAATAAAAATAGTTGTATATAATATGTAAATAATAGACTCCTGAGGTATACACTGCTACTAATACGGGTATTAAGAGCGCTAAAAATGGGCTTTAACAGCGCTAAAAAAGCTCTGTAAAGTTCGGCACTGATAAAGGGGGGTACAATTTATCAATACTTACTAAGCGCTGCTAAAGGGGTACTTTACCAGTGCTAAAAAGCAGTGATAAATGAATCCTTCATCAGCGTTAAAAGAGCATTGATAAATGAGTGTTTTATCAGCGCTCCGTTAGAACTGATAAATATATCCTTTATCAGTGCTTTTTTAGAACTAATAAAGGTATAGTTTATCAGCGCTTTTTTAGTGCTGATAAATGCACGATTTATCATCACTTTTTTAGCGCTGATAAATGCCCTCTTTGATGCTATGGAAAAATCTGCAGCAGCACACTCAAGCACCTGTAAAAAAAATCATCATCTCAATAAGCTAATTAAAACAAGTATACCCATACAAATTTAACTCATAAATCATAAGATAATTATACCATGTATACCCATACAAGAAGTATAATTGTACACCATTAACACATAATTCATAAGTTAATTATGTACATAAAGAATTCAATTCAGAATTCAGGGGGTTGGGGGCTGTTCAAGGGTTTGGGGTGGCTTTCCAAGGGGGGTAGGGGGTGTCCCGGGGGCTTTCCAGGTGGGTGGGCTTGTGTCCAAGGTGTCGGGGGGCTTTATAGGGGGTGGGGGTGTCCAGAGGTGTGGGGGTGTCCAGGGGTGGATTCGTGTCCATGGGGGTGGGGGTGATCCATGGGGTGGATTGGTGTCCAGGGGGGCTTTCCAGGGGGTGGGCTGGTGTCCAAGTTGTCAGGGGGGCTTTACAGGGGTGGGGGTGTCCAGAGGGGTGGATTGGTGTCCCAGGGGGTGGGTGTGGTCCAGGGGGTGGATTGGTGTCTGGGGGGCTTTCCAGGGGTGGTCTGTTGTCCAAGGTGTCAGGGGCCTTATAGGGGGTGTGGGTGTCTGGTGGGTGGGGGTGTCCGGGGGGTGTATTGGTGTTCAGGGGGTGGGCGGTCCAGGGGTTGGCGGGGTTGACTCTTACACGTCACCAAGGACCCTTGGATCGTTCTTATAAAATAATAAGGAAATCCGACTACTTTTGGTCAGATTTTCATAGGCCAGTTGTTGTTTTCAATTAAAATTGTGTCCATCTTAAACAAAAGAGAGACCCTAGGAGTGGTTGTGGTCACACCATGCCTCTGATTGAGGCGATGCTGATTCATACACATCACAAAGGACCCGTGGATCATTCTCCTAAAGGATCAACACAATCCGAATGTGTTTGGTCGGATTTTAATAGGTCAGTTGTTGTTTTCAATTAAAATCATGTCCATTTTTAAAATAAGAGAGACACTTTGAGTAGTACCGGACACACCGTACCTCGTATTGAGGTAGTGATGTCTTTTACACATCACCAAGGACCCTTGGATCATTCTTATAATTGATCAAGGCAATCCAAATGCGTTTGGTCAGATTTTCGTAGGTCATTTGCTGTTTTCACTTAAAATCGTATCCATTTTAAACAAAATAGAGACCCTTTGAGTGATGGCGGTCACACTGTGCCTCAGTCTGATGTGGGGTTGACTCTTACATGTAACAATGGACCCGTGTATTGTTCTCCTAAAGGATCAACAAAATCCGAATGCGTTTGTTTGGATTTATGTAGGTCTGTTTTTTTTCACTTAAAATCATTTCCATTTAAAAAAAAGAGACACCGTTTGAGTTATAGTGGTCACACCATGCCTCGGATTGAGGCGGGGTTGACTCGTACACAACACAAAATACCCTTGGATCGTTCTCCTAATGGATCAATACAATCCGAATGCGTTTGGTTGGATTTCCTTAGGTCAGTTGTTGTTTTCACTTAAAATAGTGTCCATTTTAAACAAAAGAGAGACCCATTGAGTGGTAACTGCCACACCATGCTTCGTAATGAGGAAGCGATGACTCGTACACGTCACCAAAGACCCTTGTATCGTTCTTCTAAAAGATTACAGTAATCTGAATGCATTTGGTCAGATTTTTGTTTGTCAGTTGTTGTTTTCAATTAAAATTGTGTCCATTTTAAACAAGAGAGATACTTTGAGTGATAGTGGTCACACCGTGCCTCATATTGACCTGGGGTTGACTCTTACAGATCATAAAGGACCGCTGGATCATTCCCCTAAAGGATCATCACAATCCGAATGTATGTGGTCATATTTCCATAGGTCAGTTGTCTTTTTAACTTAAAATCATGTCCATTTTTAACAAAAGAGTAACCCTTTGAGTGATAGCGGTCTCACTGTTCCACGGATTGAGGCGGGATTGACACCTACATGTCCTAAATGACCCTTGTATCATCCTCCTAAAGGATCAACACAATCTGAATGCGTTTCGAAGGATTTATGTAGGTCAGTTTTTGTTTTCACTTAAAATTGAGTCCATTTTAAATAAAAGAGAGACCCATTGAGTGCTACCGGCCACACCATGCCTCCGATTGAGTCGGCGATGACTCATACACATCACCAAGGACCCTTTTATCGTTCTTACAAAATATCAAGGCAATCTGAATGCGTTTGGTCGGATTTTCGTAGGTCATTTATTCTTTTCAATTAAACATGTGTCCATTTTAAACAAGAGAGACTCATTGAGTGATAGAGGTCACCCCGTGCCTCGGAATGAGGCGGGGTTGACTCTTACACGTCAAAAAGGACTCGTGTATCATTCTCCTAAAGGATCAACACAATCCGAATGTGTTTTGTTGGCTTTCCGTAAGTTAGTTTTTTTATTCACATAAAATCGTGTCCATTTTAAACAAAAGATAGACCCTTTGAGTCATAGCGGTCACACCATGCCTCGGATTGAGGCGTGGTTGACATGTAAACGTCATAAAGGACCATTGGATCGTTATCCTAAAGGATCAACACAATCTGAAAGTGTTTGTTTAGATTTCCGTAGGTCAGTTTTCGTTTCCACTTAAAATCGTGACCATTTTAAACAAAGAAGAGACCCTTTGAGTGGTACTGGCCACACCATGCCTCAGATTGAGGTAGAGATGACTCGTACACGTCAACAAGGACCCTTGAATCATCCTTATAAAATATCAAGGCAATCTGAATTCGTTTGGTCAGATTTGTGTAGTTCAGTTTTTTTTTCAATTAAAATTGTGTCCATTTTAAACAAGAGAGACCCTTTGAGTGATAGCGGTCACAGTGTTCCTCATATTGAGGTGGGGTAGACTCGTACACATCACAATGGACCCATGGATCGTTATCCTAAAGGATCAACACAATCCGAATGCGTTTAGTCAAATTTTCGTATGTCAGTTGTTGATTTCACTTAAATTCGTGTCCATTTTAAACAAAATAGAGACCCTTTGAGTGGTACTGGCCACACCGTGCCTCGGATTGAGAAGGGGTTGACTCATACTTGTCACCAAGGACCCTTGGATAGTTATAATAAATAATGAAGTCAATTTGAATGTGTTTGGTTGGATTTTCGTAGGTCAGTTGTTGTTTTCAATTAAAATTGTGTCTATTTTAAACAAGAGAGACCCCTTGAGTGATAGTGGTTACACCGTCCCTCAGATTGAGGTGGGGTTGACTCTTTCAAGTCAGAAAGGATCCGTGAATCGTTCTCATAAAGGATTAACAAAATCGGAATGCATTTGGTCGAATTTCCGTAGGTCAGTTTTTGTTTTCACTTAAAATCGCATCCATTTCAAATAAAATAGAGACCCTTTGAGTTGTACCGGCCACACCATGCCTCAGATTATGGTGGGGATGTCTAATACACATCAACAAGGACCTATGGTTAGTTCTTATAAAAGATCATGGCAATCCGAATGCGTTTGGTCCGATTTTCGTAGGTTATTTTTTGTTTTCACTTAATATCTTTTCCATTTTAAACAAAATAGAGACCCTTTTAGTGACAGCGTTCACACCGTGCCTCATATTTAGGCGGGGTTGACACTTACACGTCACAATGGACACGTTGATCATTCCCCTAAAAGATCAACACACTACAAATGCGTTTTGTTTGGATTTCTATAGGTCAGTTGTTGTTTTCACTTAAAATCGTGTCCTTTTTAAACAAAAGAGACACACTTTGAGTGATAGCGGTCACACCGTGCGTCATATTGAGGTTGGATTGACTCGTACACGTCACCAAGTACCCTTGGATCGTTATCCTAAAGGATTAACACATTCCGAATGCGTTTTGTTGGATTTCCGTAGGTTAGATGTTGTTTTCACTTAAAATCGTGTCCATTTTAAACAAAAGAGAGACCCTTTGAGTGGTACCGGCCACACCGTGCCTCTGATTGAAGAATGGATGACTCGTAAACATCACGAAGGACCCTTGTATTGTTATTATAAAAGATCAAGGCAATCCGAGTTCATTTGGTCAGATTTTCGGAGGTTAGTTGTTGTTTTCAATTAAAATTGTGTCCATTTTAAATTAGAGAGACCCTTTGAGTGATAGTGGTCACACCGTGACTCGGATTGAGGCAGGGTTGACTCTTACATGTCTCAAAGAACTTGTGGATCGTTCTTCTAAAGTATCAACAAAATCCAAATGTGTTTGGTCGGATTTCCGTAGGTAAGTTGTTGTTTTCAATTAAAATCATGTCCATTTTAAACAAAAGAGAGACCCTTTGAGTGATAGTTGTCACACAGTGCCTCAGATTGAGGCGGGGTTGAATCATACACATCAAAAAGGACCCGTGGATCTTTCTCCTAATGGAAAAGCACAATCTGAATGTGTTTGGTCGGATTTCCGTAGGTATTTGTTGTTTTCACATAAAATCATGTCCATTTTAAAAAAAAGGGAGACCCTTTGAGTGGTACCGGCAACACTGTGCCTCGAATTGATGCGGGGATGACTCGTACACATCACCAAGGACCCCTGAACCGTTCTTATAAATGATCAAGGCAATCCAAATGCATTTGGTCGGATTATCTTAGGTCATTTGTTATTTTCAATTAAAATTGTGTCCATTTTAAACAAGAGAGACCCATTGAGTGATTGCGGTCACACAATACCTCGGATTGAGGTGGGGTTGACTCTTACAAGTCACAAAGGAACCTATGATTGTTCTCCTAAAGGATCAACACAATATGAATTCATTTGGTCGAATTTCCAGAGGTTAGTTGTTGTTTTCACTTAAAATCATGTCCATTTTTAAAAAAATTGAGACCCTTTCAGTGGTATTGGCCACACTGTGCCTCATATTGAGGCATGGATGGCTTGTACACACCACCAAGGACCCTTGGATCATTCGTATAAAAGATCAAGGAAATCTGAATGGGTTTTGTTCAAATATTCATAGGTCAGTTTTTTTCACTTAAAATCGTGTCCATTAAAACAAATTGACACCCTTTGAGTGCTAGCGGTCACGCCGTGACTTGGATTGAGGCGGGGATGACACTTACACATTACAAAGGACCCTTGGATCATTCTGCAAAAGGATCAACACAATCCGAATGCATTTGGTTGGATATTCGTAGGTCAGTTGTTGTTTTCACATAAAATTGGGTCCATTTTAAACAAAAGAGAGACCCGTTGAGTGATAGCGATCAGAGCGTGCCTCAGACTGTGGCAGAGTTGACTCGTACACGTCACAAAAGACCCGTGGATCATTCTTCAAAAGGATAAACATAATCCGAATGAGTTTGATCGGATTTCCATAGGTCAGTTGTTGTTTTCACTTAAAACCGTGTCCATTTTAAACAAAAAAGAGACCCTTTGAGTGGTACCGGCCACACCGTGCCTCGGAATGAGGAAGGGATAGTTCTTACACATCAACAAAGACCCTTGGATCGTTCTTATAAATGATAATTTCAATCCAAATGCGTTTGGTCAGGTTTTTGTAGATGAGTTGTTTTTTTCAATTAATTTTTTTTCCTTTTTAAATAAAAAAGATACCCATTGAGTGATATCAGTCACACCGTGCCTCAGAATGAGGTGGGGTTGACCCTTACATGTCATAAGGGACCCTTGGATCGTTCTTCTAAATTATCTACACAATCTGAATGTGTTTGGTTGGATTTACATAGGTCAGTTGTTGTTTTCACTTAAAATCATGTCCATTTTAAACAAAAGGGAGACCCTATGAGTGATAGTGATCACACCGTGCCTCGGATTGAGGTTGGGTTGACATTTACACATCACAAAGGACATGTGGATCATTATTAAAAAGTATCAACATAATCTGAATGCGTTTTTTCAGATTTCTATTGGTCAGTTGTTGTTTTCACTTAAAATTGTGTCCATTTTAACAAAATAGAGACCATTTGAGTGATAGCGGTCACACCATGCCTTAGATTGAGGTGGGGTTGACTCATTCACGTCACCATGGACTCGTGGATCGTTATCATAAAGGATCAACAAAATCCGAATGTGTTTGGTCATATATTCATAGGTTAGTTTTTTTTCACTTAAAATCGTGTCCATTTTAAGCAAAATAGAGAGCCTTTGAGTGATAGGGGTCACACCGCGCCTCGGATTGAGGCGATCTTGACTTTTACATGTCACAAAGAACTATTGGATCATTCTACCAAAGGATCAACACGATCAAAAAGCGTTTGTTTGGATTTCCGTAGGGCATTGTTGTTTTCACTTAAATTCTTTTAATTTTAAACAAAATAGAGACCCTTTGAGTGATAGCGGGCACACAATGCCTCAGATTGAGACGGGGTTGACTCTTACATGTCAAAAATGACCCTTGGATCGTTCTCCTAATGGTTCAGCACAATCTCAATGCATTAGTTCATATTTCTGTAGGTCAGTTGTTGTTTTCACTTAAAATTGTGTCCATTTTAAAAAAAAAAGAGACCCTTTGAGTGATAGAGGTCACACAGTGCCTTGGATTGAGGCGGGGTTGAATCTTACATGTCACAAATGACCCTTGGATCATTCTCCTAAAGGATCAACACAATCTAAATTCGTTTGGTTGTATTTTCGTAGGTCAGTTGTTGTTTTCACTTAAAATTGTGTCCATTTTAAACAAAAGAGAGACCCTTTGAGTGATAGTGGTCACACCGTCCCTCAGATTGAGTCGAGGTTGACACATTCATGTCACAAAGGACCCTGGGATCATTATCCTAATGGATCAAGACAATATTAATGTTTTTGGTTGGATTTTCATAGGTCAGTTGTTCTTTTCACTTAAAATCATGTCCATTTTAAACAAAAGAGAGACCCTTTGAGTGGTACCAGCCACACTGTGCCTCGGATTGAGGCAGGGATGGATCTTACAGTTCACCAAGGACCCATGGATCATTCTTATAAAAGATCAAGGAAATACGAATGTGTTTGTTCAGATTTTCGTAGGACAGTTGATGTTTTCAATTAAAATTGTGTCCATCTTAAACAAAAGATAGACCGTTTGAGTGATAGCAGTCACACCGTTCCTCAGATTGAAGAGGGGTTAACTCTTACAAATCAAAAATGACATGTGGATTGTTCTCCTAACGGATCAACACAATCCAAATGTGTTTGGTCAGATTTCCATAGGTTAGTTGTTGTTTTCAATTAAAATTGTGTCCATTTTAAACAAAAGAGAGACCCTTTGAGTGATAGCTGTCACATCGTGCCAAGGATTAAGGCGGGGTTGACTCGTACATATCAAAAAGGACCTGTGGAACTTTCTTCTAAAGGATCAACACAATCCGAATGCGTTTTGTCGGATTTCCGTAGTTCAGTTGTTGTTTTCAATTAAAATCATTACCATTTTAAACAAAAGAGAGACCCTTTGAGTGGTACTGGACACCCCATGCCTTGGATTGAGGCGGGGATGACTCGTCCGCATCACCAAGGACCCTTGGATCATTCTCCAAAAGGATCAACACAATCCAATTGTGTTTGGTTGGATTTACGAAGGTCAGTTGTTTTTTTCAATTAAAATTGTGTTCATTTTAAACAAGAGGGATCCTTTGAGTGATATCGGTCACACCATTCCTCATATTGAGGTAGGGATTGATCTTACACATCACCAAGGACCCTGGGATCGTTCTTATAATAGATCAAGGCAATACAAAGGCATTTTGTCAGATTTTCTTAGGACAGTTTTTGTTTTCACTTAAAATTGTGTCCATTATAAACAAAATAGACACCCTTTGAGTGGTAGCGGTCACACCGTGCCTCGGACTGAACGGGGTTGACTCTTACATATCACAAAGGACCCTTGGATCATTCTCATAAAGTATCAACACAATCTGAATGATTTTTGTCAAATTTCCATAGGTTAGTTGTTGTTTTAACTTAAAATCTTGTCCATTTTAAACAAAATAGAGACCCTTTGAGTGCTACCAGCCACATCGTGCCTCATATTTAGGCGAGGATGGCTCGTACATAACACCAAGGACCCATGGATTATTCTTATAAATGATCAAGGCAATCCGAATGTGTTACGTCTGATTTTCGTAGACCAGTTGTTGTTTTCACTTAAAATCGTGTCCATTTTAAACAAAAGAGTGACCCTTTGAGTGATAGTGATCACACCATGCCTCATATTGAGGCGATATTGACTCATAAATGTCACAAAGTATCTGGGGATCATTATCCTAAAGGATAAACAAAATCCAAATTTATTTGGTTAGATTTCCGAAGGTCAGTTTTTGTTTTCACTTAAAATAGTGTCCATTTTAAACAAAAGAGAGACCCTATGAGTGGTACCAGCCACACAGTTCCCCAGATTGAGGCAGAGATGACTCTTACACGTCACCAAGTACACTTGGATCGTTCTCCTAAAGTATCAACACAATCCGAATGCATTTGGTCAGATCACCATAAGTCAGTTGTTGTTTTCACTTAAATTTGTGTCCATTTTAAACAAAAGAGAGACCCTTTGAGTGGTATCGGCCACACCGTTCCTCGTATTGAGGCGGGGATGACTTGTACACATCACCAATACGACTTGGATCATTATAATAAATTATCAAGGAAATTTGAATGTGTTTGGTTGGATTTTCGTTGGTCGGTTGTTGTTTTCAATTAAAATTCTACCCATTTCAAACAAGAGAGATCCTTTGAGTGATAGCGTTCACACCGTGCCTCGAATTGAGGCGGGGTTGACTCTTACACATCACAAAGGACCCCTGGATCGTTCTCCTAAAGGATCAACAAAATCAGAATTTGTTTGGTTGGATTTTCGTAGTTCAGTTGTTGTTTTCAATTAAAATCGTGTACATTTTAATCAAAATAGAGACCCTTCAAGTGATAGCGGTCACACTGTTACTCAAATTGAGGCGGGGTTGACTCATACACGTCAAAAAGGACCCGTGGATCGTTCTCCTAAATGATCAACTCAATCCGAATGCATTTGGATGGATTTCTGTAGGTCAGTTGTTGTTTTCACTTAAAATCGGGTCCATTTTAAACAAAAGAGAGACCCTTTGAGTGGCTCCAGCCACACCATGCCTTATATTGAGGATGGGATTATTATTACACTTCACAAATGACCCTTGGATCGTTCTTATAAAAGATCAAGTCAATTAGAATGTGTTTGGTCAGATTTTCGTAGGACAATTGTTGTTTTCAATTAAAATTGTGTCCATTTTAAACAAAATAGAGACCCATTGGGTGATAGCGGTCACAGCGTGCCTGAAATTGAGGAGAGGTTGACTCTTACACATCACAAAGGACCTTTGGATCATTCTCCTAAATGATCAACACAATCCGAATGTGTTTGGTAAGATTACTGTTGGTCAGTTGTTGTTTTCACTTAAAATCGTGTCCATTTTAAACAAAAGAGAGACCGTTTGAGTGATAGCGGTCACATCGTGCCTCATATTGAGTCCAGGATGACTCTTACACATCACAAAGGACTCTTGGATGGTTCCTCTAAAGGATAATCACAATCTAAATCCTTTTGGATGGATTTCCGTCGGTCAGTTGTTGCTTTCACTTAAACTTCTGTCCATTTTAAACAAAATAATGGAACTTTCAGTGGTACCATACACATCGTGCCACTGATTGTGGCAGGGATGACTCATACATGTCATAAAGGACCCTTGAATCATTATTATAAAAGATCATGGCAATCTGAATGCGTTTGGTCAGATTTTCGTAGGTCAGTTGTAGTTTTCAATTTAAACTATGTCCATTTTAAACAAAAGAGTCCCTTTGAATGATAGCGGTCACACTGTGCCGCGTATTAAGGCAGGGTAGACTCGTACACGTCACAGAAGACCCGTGGGACATTCTCCTAAAGGATCAACACAAACCAAATGCATTTGGTCAAATTTCTGTAGGTCAGTTGTTGATTTCACGTAAAATCGTGTCCATTTTAAACAAAAGATTAACCCTATGAGTGATAGCGGTCACACTGTGCCTTCGATTGAGGCAGGATTGATTCTCAAACATCAAAAAGGACTTGTGGATTGTTATCCTAAAGGATCAACACAATCCAAATGCGTCTGGTCAGATTTCCATATGTCAGTTGTTGTCTTCACATAAAATCGTGTCCATTTTAAACAAAATAGAGACCCTTTGAGTGGTACCGGCCACACCGCGTCTCAGATTGAGGAAGTGATGAATAATAGACGTCACTAAGGATCATTTCGTCCTTCTTACAAATGATCAATGAAATCCGAGTGCGTTTGGCTAGATTTTCATTGGTCAGTTGTTGTTTTCAATTAAAATTGTGTCCATTTTAAAAAAGAGATAACCTTTGAGTTATAGTGGTAATACAATTCCTCGGATTGAGGTGGGGTTCACTATTTCATGTCGAAAAGGACCCTTGGATCATTCTCATAAGGGATCAATAAAATTCGAATGCGTTTGTTCGAATTTCTATAGGTTAGTTGTTGTTTTCACTTAAAATCATTTCCATTTTAATCAAAATAGAGACCCTTTGAGTGGTACCGGCCACACCATGCCTCATATTGAGGCGAGGATGGCTTGTACACGTCACCAAGGACCCTTGGATCATTCTTATAAATGATCAAGGAAATCTGAATGTGTTCGGTCAGATTTACATAGGTTATTTTTTTTTTCACTTAAATTCGTGTCCATTTTAAACAAAATAGAGACCCTTTGAGTGATAGAGGTCACACTGTGCCTCGGATGGAGGTGGGGTTGACTTTTACACGTCATAAAGGACCCGTGGATCATTCTCCCAAAGGATCAACACAATCAAAAGGCGTTTGGTTGGATTTCCGTGGGTCAGTTGTTGTTTTCACTTAAAATTGTGTCCATTTTAAACAAAAGAGAGGTCCTTTGAGTGATAGCGGTCACACCTTGCCTCAGATTTAGGCGGGGTTGACTGGTACAAGTCACAATGGACCGTGGATCGTTCTCCTGAAAGATAAACACAATCCGAATGCGTTTGTTCTGATTTCCATTGGTCCGTTGTTGTTTTCATTTAAAATCGTGTCCATTTTAAACAAAAGAGAGTCCCTTTGAGTGGTACCGGCCACATCGTGCCTCGGATTGAGGCGGGGATGGTTCTTACATGTAACTAATGACCCTTGGATCATTTTAATAAATGATCATGGAAATCCAAATGTGTTTGTTCAGATTTCCGTAGGACCGATGTGGATTTCAATTAATTTTGTGTCCATTTTAAACAAAAAAGATACCATTTGGGTGATAGCAGTCACACCATGTCTCATATTGAGGCATGGTTGAATCTTACCCATCACAAAGGACCCTTGGATCGTTATCCTAAAGGATCAACACAATCTGAATGTGTTTGGTTGGACTTCCGTAGGTCAGTTGTTGTTTTCACTTAAAATCGTGTCCATTTTAAAAAAAAGATACCCTTTGAGTGATTGTGGTCACACCGTCCCTCAGATTGAGGAGGGTTTTACTCGTACACGTCACAAAGGACTTTTGGATCACTCTCCTAAAGGATCAACACAATCCAAATGTGTTTGTTTGGATTTACGTTGGTCAGTTGTTGTTTTCACTTAAAATTGTGTCCATTTTAAACAAAAGAGAGACCCTTTGAGTGGTACCGGCCACACCGTGACACGGATAGAGGAGGGAATGACTCTTACACATCACTAAGAACCCTTGGATCATTCTCATAAAGGATAAACCCAATCCGAATGCCTTTGGTCAGATATCCTAAGGTGAGTTGTTGTTTTCAATTAAAATTGTGTCTGTTTTAAAGAAGAGAGACCCTTTGAGTGATAGCGGTCACACCATTCGACTAATTAAGGCAGGGATGGCTATTACATGTCACCAAGGACCCTTGGATAGTTCTTATAAATGATAAAGGAAATTTGAATGTGTTTGGTCCGATTTTTGTAGGTCAGTTGTTGTTTTCAATTAAAATTTTGTCCATTTGAAACAAGAGAGAAACTTTGAGTGATTGTGGTCATACCGTGCCTCGGATTGAGGCGGGGTTGACTCTTACACATTACAAAGGGTTTGTGGATCATTCTCCTAAAGGATAAACACAATTCAAATACGTTTGGTCGAATTTCCTATAGGTCAGTTGTTGTTTTCACTTAAAATCATGTCCATTTTAAACAAAATTGAGACTGTTTGAGTGGTACCGGCCACACCGTGGCTAAGATTGAGGCGGGGATGGCTCGTACATGTCACCAAGGACCCTTGGATCTTTCTTATAAAAGATCAATGCAATCAGAATGTGTTTGGTCAGATTTTCATGGGTCAGTTGTTGTTTACACTTAAAATCATTCCCATTTTGAACAAAATAGATACCCTTTGAGTGATAGCGGTCACATAGTGCCTTGGATTGAGGCGGGGTTCACTCTTACACGTCAAAAATTACCCATGGATCGTTCTCCTAAAGGATCAACACAATCGGAATGCGTTTGGTCAGATTTCCAGAGGTCAGTTGTTGTTTTCACTTAAAATTGTGTCCATTTTAAACCAAAGAGAGACCCTTTGAGTGATAGAGGTCACACCGTTCCTTAGATTGAGGCGGGGTTGACTTGTGCACATCCCAAAGCACCAATGGATCATTCTCCTAAAGTATCAATACAATCCGAATGCATTTGGTTGGATTTTCGTAGGTCAGTTGTTGTTTTCACTTAAAATCATGTCCATTTTAAAAAAAAAAGAGATACCCTTTGAGTGGTACCGGCCACACCCTGCCATAGATTGAGGTAGAGATGACTCATACACGTCACCAAGGACCTTTGGATCGTTCATATAAAATATGAAGAAAATATGAATGTGTTTGGTCGGATTTTCGTAGGTCAGTTGATGATTTCAATTAAAATTGTGTCCATTTTAAACAAACGAAAGACCCTTTGAGTGATAGCGCTCACACCGTGCCTCGGATTGAGGCGGTGTTGACTCTTAAACATCACAAAGGACATGTGGATCATTATCCAAATGGATCAACACAGTCTGAATGCGTTTGTTAAATTTTCTGTAGGTCATTTGTTGTTTTCACTAAAAATTGTGTCCATTTTAAACAAAAGAGATACCCTTTGAATGATAGCGGTCACACAATGCCTCGGATTGAGACAGGGTTGACTCATACTCATCACAAAGGACCCATGGATCTTTATCCTAAAAAATCAACACAATCCGAATGCATTTTTCTGGATCTCCGTAGGTCAGTTGTTGTTTTCACTCTAAATCGTGTCCATTTTAAACAAAAGAGATACCCTTTGAGTGGTACCAGCCACACCGTGACTTTAATTGAGGCAGGAATGACTTTTACACGTCCCTAAGGACCCTTGGATCGTTCTCCTAAAGGATCAAAACAATCCAAATGTGTTTGGTAGGATTTTCGTAGGTCAGTGGTTGTTTTCAATTAAAATTGTGTCCATTTTAAACAAGAGAGGCCCTTTGAGTGATATTGGTCACACCGTGCCTCAGATTGAGGCGGGGATTCCTTCTACACGTCACCAAGGACCCTTGGATCATTCTTATTAAGGATCGAGGCAATCCGAATGCATTTGGTATGATTTTTGTAGGTAAGTTGTTGTTTTCACTTAAAATCGTGTCAATTTTTAAAAACAATAGAGACCATTTGAGTGGTAGTGGTCACACTGTGCCTCGGATTGAAGCGAGGTTGACACTTATACATCAAAAAGGTCTCATGGATCATTCTCCTAAATGATCAACACAATCCAAATGTTTTTGGTTGAGTATCTGTAGTTCAGTTTTTGTTTTCACTTAAAATCTTGTCCATTTTAAACAAAATAGATATCCTTTGAGTGGTACCGACCACACTGTTCGTTATATTGAGGTGGGGATGGCATTAACATGTCACCAAGGACACTTGGATCTTTCTTATAAATGATCAAGGCAATCCGAATGTGTTTGGTCAGATATTCGTAGGTGAGTTGTTGTTTTCACTTAAATTCGTGTCCATTTTAGACAAAAGAGAGACCCATTTAGTGATAACGGTCACACTGTGCCTCAGATTGAGGCAGGGTTGACTTGTACATATCCAAAAGGACCCGTGAATTGTTCTCCATAAGGATCAACACGTCCCAAGTTTGTTTGGTCATATTTCCATAGGTGAGATGTTGTTTTCACTTAAAATTTTATCCATTTTAAACAAAAGAGAGACCCTTTGAGTGGTACCGGCCACACAGTGCCCCGAATTGTGGAGGATATGACTCATAAACGTCATCAAGGACCCTTGGATCGTTATATTAAAGGATCAACACAATATGAAAGTGTTTGGATGGATTTCCATTGTTCATTAGTTTTTTTCACTTAATTTCGTGTCCATTTTATACAAAAGAGAGACACTTTGAGTGGTACCGGCCACACCATGCCTCAGATTTAGGGGAGGATGACTCTTTCAAATCACCAAGGAACCTTGTATCGTTCTTATAAAAGATCAAGGAAATCTTAATGCGTTTGGATGGACTTTCCAATGTCAGTTTTTATTTTCAATTAAAATTGTGTTTATTTTAAACAAGAGAGATCCATTGAGTGATAACAGTCACACCATGCATCAGATTAAGGTGGGGTTGACTCTTAAACGTCACAAAGGACCCCTGGATCATTCTCTTAAATGATCAACACAATCCGAATGCGTTTGGTCAGATTTCCATAGGTCAGTTGTTGTTTTCACATAAAATCGTGTCCATTTTAAAGAAAAGATAGACCCTTTGAGTGATAGCGGTCACACCGTTCCTCATATTGAGGCGGGGTTGACTCGTACACATCACAAATGACCCATGGATCGTTCTTCTAAAATATCCACACAATCCTAATGAGTTTCGATGGATTTCCATAGTTCAGTTGTTGTTTTTACTTAAAATCATGTCCATTTTAAACAAAAGTGAGACCCTTTGAGTAGTACTGGCCACACCGTTCCTCCGATAAAGGCGGGGAAGACTCGTACACATCACCCATGACCCTTGGATCAGTCTTATAAAATATCAAGGCAATCCGAATGCGTTTGGTTGGATTTTCATAGGACAATTGTTGTTTTCAATTAAAATTGTGTCCATTTTAAACAAGAGAGACCCTTTGAATGATAGCAGTAACATCGTGCCTCAGATTGAGGCGAGTTTGACTCTTACAGGTCACAAAGGACCCGTGGATTGTTGTCCTAAAGGATCAACACAATCTGAATGTGTTTGTTTGGATTTACGTAGGTCAGTTGTTTTTTTCACTTAAAATCGTGCCTATTTTAAACAAAAGAGAGATCCTATGAGTGACAGAGGTCATACCATGCCTCGGAGTGAGACAGGGATGACTCGTACACATCAAAAAGGGACCTTTGATTTATCTCCTAAAGGATCAACTCAATCAGAATGTTTTTGTTTCTGATTTCCTTCGGTCAGTTGTTGTTTTCACTAAAAAGCGTGTCCATTTTAAACAAAAGAGAGACCCTTTGAGTGGTATCGGCCACACCGTGCCTTGGATTGAGGTGGGTATGACTCATACACATCACCAATGATCCTTGGATCGTTCTTATAAATTATCCAGGAAATCTGAATGCATTTGGTCAAATTTTCATAGGTCAGTTGTTGTTTTCAATTAAAATTGTGTCCATTTTAATCAAGAGACACCCTTTGAGTGATAGCGGTCACACCGTGCCTCGGACTGAGGCAAGGTAGACTTTTACACGGCACAATGGACACATGGATCGTTCTCCTAAAGGATCAACACAGTCCGAATGTGTTTGGTCAAATTTCAGTAGGTCAGTTGTTGTTTTCACTTAAAATTGGGTCCATTTTAAACAAAATAGAGACTCTTTGAGTGGTACCGGCCTCACCATGCATCAGATTGAGGCAGTATTGACTCTTACACATCACCAAGGACCCTTGGATTGTTCTTAAAAAATAGAAACGCAATCAAAATGCGTTTGGTCAGATTTTCGTAGGTCAGTTGTTGTTTTCAAATAAAATTGTGTCCATTTTAAACAAGAGAGACACTTTGAGTGATCACGGTCAAACCGTGCCTCGAATTGAGGTGGGGTTTACACTTACACGTCACAAAGGACGCATGTATCGTTCTCCAAATTTATTGACACAATATGAATGTGTTTGGTTGAATTTTTGTAGGTCAGTTATTGTTTTCACGAAAAATCGTGTCCATTTTAAACAAAATAGGGACCTTTTGAGTGGTACCAGCCACACCATGCCTCGGATTGAGGAGGGGATGGCTGATACACGTCACCAAGGACCCTTTGTTCGTTCTTATAAAATATCAATGAAATACGAATGCGTTTGGTCAGATTTTCATAGGTTAGTATTTTTTTTCATTTAAAATTGTGTCCATTTTAAACAAAATAGAGACCCTATGAGTGATAGCGGTTACAACATGCCTCGGATTGAGGCAGGGTTGGCTCTTACATGTCAGAAAGGAACCGTGGAGTGTTCAACTAATGGATCAACACAATCTGAATGTGTTTGGATGGATTTCTGTTGGTCAGTTGTTGTTTTCATGTAAATTCGTGTCCATTTTAAACAAAAGAGACACCCTTTGAGTGATAGTGGTCACACCATGCCTCGGATTGAGGCAGGGTTGACTCATACATGTCACCAAGGACCCTTGGATCGTTATCCTAAAGGATCAACACAATCCAAATGTGTTTGTTTGGATGTCCGTATGTCAATGGTTGTTTTCACTTAATATAGTGTCCATTTTAAACAAACGAGAGACCCTTTGAGTGGTTCCAGCTACCCCATTCCTCTTATTGATAAATGGATGACTCGTACACATCACCAAGGACCCTTGGATCGTTCTTATAAAATACCATGGCAATCCAAATTCTTTTGGTCAGATTTTCGTAGGTCAGTTGTTGTTTTCAATTAAAATTGTGTCCATTTTAAACAAGAGAGACCATTTGAGTGATAATAGTCACATCGTGCCTCGGATTGAGGCGGTGTTGACTCTTACATGTCACATAGGACTCGCGGATCGTTCTCCTAAAGGTCCAACCCAATCCGAATGCGTTTGGTCGGATTTACATAGGACAGTTGTAGTTTTCACTTAAAATCTTGTCCATTTTAAACAAAAGTGAGACCCTTTGAGTAATAGTGGTTACACCGTGCCTTGTATTTAGGCAGGGTTGACTCTTTCACATCAAAAAGGAACTTTGGATCGTTCTTCTAATGGATCAACTCAATCCGAATGCGTTTGGTTGGATTTCCATTGGTTAGTTTTTTTTCACCCAAAATCGTGTCCATGTTAAACAAAAGAGAGACCCTTTGAGTGGTATCGGCCACACCATGACTCGGATTGAGTCGGGGATGACTCAAACACATCACCAAGGACCCTTGGATCGTTCTTATAAATGATCTAGGAAATCTAAATGTGTTTCGTAGGAATTTTGTAGGTTAGTTGTTTTTTTAGTTAAAATTGTGTCTATTTTAAACAAGAGAGACCCTTTGAGTGATAGTGGTCACACCATTCTTCAGATTGAGGTGAGGTTGACTCTTACATGTCATAAAAGACCTTTGGATCGTTCTCCAAAAGGATCAACACTATCCGAATGCGTTTGGTCAAATTTCTGTAGGTTAGTTGTTGTTTTCACATAAAATCGTGTCCATTTTAAACAAAATAGAGACCCTTTGAGTGGTACTAGCCACACCATGCCTTGGATTGAGTTAGGTATTCTCTTACACATCACCACGGACCCTTGGATCTTTCTTATAAAAGATCTAGGCAATCCTAATTCTTTTGGACAGATTTTCATAGGTCAGTTTTTGTTTTCACTTAAAATCGTGTCCATTTTAAACAAAATAGTGACCCTTTGAGTGATAGTGGTCACACCGTGCCTTATATTGAGGCAGGGTTGACTCTTACACGTCACAAAGGACCCTTGGATTGTTCTCTAAAAGGATCAATGCAATCCGAAAGCGTTTGGTGGATTTTCGTAGGTCAGTTGTTGTTTTCGCTAAAAATTGTGTCCATTTTAAACAAAAGAGAGAACCTATGAATGATATCGGTCACACCGTGCCTCAGATTGAGGTGTGGTTGACTGTTACATGTCACAAGGACCCATGGATCATTCTCTTAAAGGATCTACACAATCCAAATGCATTGGTCGTATTTTCGTAGGACAGTTGTTGTTTTCACTTAAAATCGTGTCCATTTTAAACAACAGAGAGACCCTTTGAGTGGTACCGGCCACACCGTTACTCGGATTGAGGAAGGGATGGCTCGTACACAACCCCATGGACCCTTGAATATTTCTTATAAATGATAAGGGAAATCTGAATTCATTCGGTCAGACATTCATAGGTCAGTTGTGGTTTTAAATTAAAATTGTGTCCATTTTAAACAAAAGAGATACCCTTTGTGAGATAGCGGTCACACTGTGCCTCGGATTGAGGCGGGGTTGACTCTTACAAATCACAGAGGACCCTTGGATCGTTCTCTTAAAGGATAACCACAAATTTAATGCATTTGGTCGAATTTCCGTAGGTCAGTTGTTGTTTTCACTTAAAATCGTGTCCATTTAAAAAAAAGAGAGACAATTTGAGTGATATAGGTCACACCATGCCTCGGATTGAGGCAGGGATGACACGTACACATCACAAAGGACTTGTGGATCATTCTCCTAAAGGATCAACACAATCCGAATGTGTTTGGTCGGATTTCCATAGGTCAGTTGTTGTTTTCACTTAAAATCGTCTCCATTTAAAAAAAATAGAAACCCTTTGAGTGGTACCGACCACACCGTGACTCCGATTGAGGAAGAGATGACTTGTACACTTAAAGAAGGACCCTAGGATCATTATCCTAAAGTATCAACACAATACGAATGTGTTTGTTTAGATTTCCATAGGTCAGTTGTTGTTTTCAATTAAAATTGTGTCCATTTTAAACAGGAGAGACCCTTTGAGTGATACCAGTCACATCGTTCCTCGAATTGAGGTGGGGATAGCTCGTACATGTCTACAAGGACCCTTGGATCATTCTTATAAAAGATCAAGGAAATCTAAATGCCTTTGGTCAGATTTTCGTAGGTCAGTTGTTGTTTTCCCTTAAAATTGTGTTCATTTTAAACAAGAGAGATCCTTTGAGTGATAGCAGTCACACCATGCCTCGGATTGAGGTGGGGTTGACTCTTACACATCACAACAAACCTGTGGATTGTTCTCTAAAAGTATTAACACAATCCGAATGCATTTGGTCGAATTTCATTATGTCAGTAGTTGTTTTCACTTAAAAGTTTGTCCATTTTAAACAAAATAGAGACCCTTTAAGTGGTACCATCCACACCATGCCTCAGATTGAGGCGGGGATGGCTCGTACACGTCAACAAGGACCCTTGGATCGTTCTTATAAGAGATAAAGGAAATACAAATGCGTTTGGTCAGATTTTCATAGGCCAGTTTTTTTCACTTAAAATCGTTTCCATTTTAAATAAAATAGAGTCCCTTTAAGTGATAGCCATCACATCGTGCCTCAGATTGAGGCGGGGTTGACTCTTACACATTAAAAGTTAACCTTGGATCCTTCTCCTAAAGGATCTTCACAATCTGAATGCGTTTGATTTTATTTCCATAGGTCAGTTGTACTTTTCATTTAAAATTGTGTCCATTTTAAACAAAAGAGATACCCTTTGAGTGACAGCGGTCACACCGTGACCCGGATTGAGGCATAGATGACTCGTGAATGTCAAAAAGGACCCGTGTATCATTCTCCTAAAGGATAAACACAATCCAATTGCGTTTGGTTGGATTTCCATAGTTTATTTGTTGTTTTCACTTAAAATCATGTTCATTTTAAACAAAAGAGAGACCCTTTGAGTGGTACAGGCCACACCATGCCTCTGATTGAGATAGGGATGGCTCGTACAGATCACCAAGGACCCTTGGATCGTTCTTATAAAATATTAAGGAAATAGGAATGCGTTTGGTCAGATTTTCATAGGTCAGTTGATGTTTTCAATTAAAATTGTGTCCTTTTAAACAAAAGAGAGTCCCTTTGAGTGATAGTAGTCACACCGTGCCTCAGATTGTGGCGAGGTTGACTCTTACATATCAAAAAGGACCCGTGGATCGTTCTCATAATGTATCAACACAATCCAAATGATTTTGGTCGGATTTCCATAGGTCAGTTTTCATTTTCACTTTAAATCGTGTCCATTTTAAACAAAAGAGATACCATTTGAGTTATAGCGGTCAAACAGTGCCTCGTATTGAGGCGGGGTTGACTCGAACACGTCAAAAAGGATGCTTGGATCATTCTCCTAAAGTTCCAACACAATCCGAATGTGTTTTCTCAGATTTACGTATGTCAGTTGTTGTTTTCACTTAAAATCGTGTCCCTTTTAAATAAAAGAGAGACCCTTTGAGTGGTACCGGCCACACCGTGCCTCGTATTGAGGTGGGTATGACACTTACAGATCACTAAGAACCCTTTTATACATCTCCTTAAGAATCAACACAATCTGAATGTGTTTGGTTGGATTTTCGTAGGTCAGTTGTTGTTTTCAATTAAAATTGTGTCCATTTTCAACAAGAGAGACCCTTTGAGTGATCGCGGTCCCCCCATGCCTCATATTGAGGTAGGGATGTCTTTAACACATCCCCAAGGACCCTTGGATCGTTCTTATAAAAGATCAAGGCAATCTGAATGCATTTGGTCAGATTTTCGTAGGTCAGTTGTTGTTTTCACTTAAAATTGTGTCCATTTTAAACAAAATAGAGAACCTTTGAGTGGTAGCGGTCACATCATGCCTCATATTGAAGCTAGGCTGAAACCTACACATCACAAAGGACCTGTGGATCATTCTCCTAATGGATCAACATAATTTTGATGCGTTTTGTCGAATTTCCATTGGTCAGTTATTGTTTTCACTTAAAATCGTGTCCATTTTAAACAAAATAGAGACCCTTTCAGTGGTACTGGCCACACCGTGCCTCAGATTAATGCGGGGATGGATCGTACACGTCACCAAGGACCCTTGGATCATTCTTATAAATGATCAATGCAATACTAATGTGTTGGTCATATTTTCGTATGTTAGTTGTTGTTTTAACTTAAAATCGTGTTCATTTTAAACAAAAGAGAGACCCTTTGAGTGATAGAGTTGACACCGTACCTCAGATTGAGGCAGTGTTGACTCATATGAATCACAAAGGACTCGTGGATCGTTCTCCTAAAGGATCAACACAATATGAATGTGTTTGGTCTGATTTCTGTAGTTCAATTGTTTTTTTTCACTAAAAATCGTGTCCATTTTAAACAAAAGAGTGACCCTTTGAGTGGTACCGGCCACATAGTTCCCTGGATTGAGGCGAAGTTGACTCAAACACGTCACCAGGGAACCTTGGATCATTCTAATAAAGGATCAACACAATCCGAATGCGTTTGTTTTGATTTCCGTAGGTCAGTTTTGGTTTTCACTTAAATTCGTGTCCATTTTAAACAAACGAGAGACCCTTTCAGTGGTTCAACATTCTTGCATGTTGCTGGTGCATATCATATGCTAAAATGGGAAAATGACTCATTTTAGAAAGGATGTTTTATTTAATAACAATTAAAATTTTCATACAAACATTTACATACAACAATGTGTCTTCTTTTGATCCCCATAACCCCCCTCAAAAATGACCACCAATTGTACATGTCCCCAAGTCAGATCTTTATTGCATTTGTGTACAATCTGCCATCAAGTATACGGCCCACTCATTTCTGAACACATCTATATCATCTTGTGATTATGCGGATTTTTGGCTGTCAGATTAGTACTGCAATATATAAAAATAATGAATTAATAAATAACTTAAACGAACTAGTATTAGTTTTTGAAAATTCCCCTTTAGAGATGCTAGTTTGCAGATTAAAAACGATCTCTTTCATAAATTTACAAACATGATAACTGCAATCATTATCATTTGTTTGTTTTGGACACTACAAAACATTATCATTAGGAGAATAAGTAACTTGTGTTGACATGTTTCTGGATAGTAAATTTTTTTACATATACACTGATATTTGTCCAAACATAGTACATTATCGCCTCCCTATGTTTAGTCATTGTCCTCATTCCTTATTTAGACGATAATGATACACCATCCTATCATAACAGAATCATCAATAAAAGATAATATAAATTATATTACATGATGTTTAGACCTAAAACGTAAGACGTAGTGCCTTACAGATTCAAAAACATCATCATGTGTGGTCAGTTTGATAGATATCCTTGCTTTGAATCCAGAAAATAAATCTTTGGAGTATCCAAGATCACCAAAATTAGCAACCAATGATTCCTAAAAACACAAAAAGGAATAAGTAATAAAGGAAGTTAAAATATAATTGATATGGTTTAATCTTAGAGTATTAGCCCTAAATGGTTGGTATTGGGAAAAGTATGTCATCTATAATATTTCATTCAAATGTTTTTAGCAATTCGTTCACTATTGCATCCCTTTTTGATGGAACTATTTTTTTTAGGTGTGTTTATGTGATATGAGGACTAACGAGTCCAAATCTTGGATCATGGGAAAATTCCTTCAACTGTTTTTCATAAATGTGTATGTCGACAATATAAAATGCATTTAGTCATAATTTACACAGTAGATTAGCTTTTAGAGAATCAATTCATGGAAACATACGTCATATATACATTTAAAACTATGACGCCTAGCCAACCGTTTTCAAGGATTTCATTTACATTTTCTACAGCAACGAAATATTTACTTTCCTCTCCGTATATATTCTCTTCGAAAACCACTAGATGAAAATTACCATATTTTAGCTTCATATCCACATTATTCTTTAATGCTAGTAAATGTGGATAGAGAACAGGTCGTGTTATTGTGCTTTCAGTAGCTCCTTGGGATTGGTTGGTCGTTTCATTAGATGGTCTTGAGATGACATTTGTCACCCCCTTCCATTTCTCCATCTATAACAATATTCAATGGTTCAGACCCTTTTTTCAATAATTGTTAAGGGTTTAGCTTTAAAAAAAAGGAAATAAATACCTCTTTGTCTACATGTACAATTACAAGTTGTGACGGACATGCAATGAATGTCCCAACAGCCTTTTGGACAATATTAATATCATTTTCATCAAGTGGAATAGGTAGATCTTCATTTGGATCATGAGCTACAGTAATCATCACTTTCCGATGATCTTTCGGAAGTGGTCTATTATGAAGTGTGGCATATGGGATATTGAACATTGTAGCCCCAACTACAAGGTGATAGGTGGGTGTTGACAGATATAAATCACAATCATTATATCCTTGTAGAATATTACTACAGAAAAATTATTAGTGTTTTTCTGATTCACATTTCATGGGAACAATTATTAGAATATTGATTACCACGACTAAGATAGTTCTTTAAGGCGAATGGCTCGCCTCAAAGCTGGTGGGGGTGGAGAGGGACGTTCATGCGCTAGTTGTTCCTGAGTTTTTTCTTACCTTTTCTTCCCAGCGATAAAAGTTGCTAGAAACTCTCCCTGCCATTACAATCGTTCTTCAAGGGTTTCTATTTTTCGCCCATTTGTTCCAATTTTTCATCTGTATCATCGATTTTTTTATTCTTCTCAAAATATACATGGGGTGTCACCTCAAACCCTACACCTCTGACATGACCGTATTTTTATGGCTGCTCCAAAGCCGTTGATAATAGGTCTGTATCTGCAACTGGAGTAGCTAATTCCTATGACTATCAGATATAGGAAAATAACTCATTATTTTTATGTAATATCAATTTTTAACAAATATTTTTATCGTTGTGTCGTACTTACACATATTTCCCCCACTTTATGTTTGTTCTCATCTACTAACATCCATTCTTTTTTCACACGTGCCTCCTTCTATAGCACATGACGTGGGATGGAAGTGCATTTCAATTTAGACTGATCAATCTACATATAAACATGAAAAGATAATTATGATGTTCTTTAGTTGCACCTAATAATATTACTATATATTTAAAATACGTTCTATTTCCCTTTCTAATGAAGCATACCACATCCTTGATTTACGATAGGGGTATGTTGGATTTAATGCACATTCCTTATTTTCAGTGCATAGTTTCTGTTTCATAAATGATTTATTGAAAATAAATGTGATGAATACAGGTATCCTCAAAAAATGCATTATCACCCATAATGTACCTGAATCTTCTCATCCCCATGACGGACAATAAATGCATCCCATGCTTCTTCAGATATCAAATGAGTGTAGACAATGGGTGGGTGCGAGTTTATTTTACCTTTAAAATATTTCAGGTGGAATCTTGTTAAAATAGTGTGAAAACTTCGATAAATATTTCTTACAAGCCTTAGTACATAATCCTTGTGTGAATAGTCTACTATAAATGTACTCTACAAGATAATGATAAGAGTAAGAAATTGTTTCATTATTTTATTTTCTTGTAAATTAAAGAAATAAATTCATAATGTTACCTTAATTTCTTCCCAGATCACAGGCTTCAGCCCGGGCACAACAAGGTTCCATGAATCTATGTCAATTGGCACGAGTTGCCGAGTGACAACTCCAATGTAGCTGCTAAACATAGCCTTGTTGGGATTCACATGTTGGCCTTGTTCATTCCATCCAACTTCAAATTTGATGCCTTTGCCTTTCACCTTAAGAATTTTGGCTAACATCGTCAAACTACGATGCACCGGTGTTTTCTACGATTTCGGTCGTTAATTCTAAACCATTTCATCGATATCAACATCATCTATATGTTCATTTGGAATGGTATTAATGGCATGTGATGATAGTTGTTGGAAATCAACACTACAATTAGCAGGAGCCACATCAGCAGGAGCAGCAGCAGCCGTAGCCGGAGCAGCGAGAGCCACAACAGGAGGAGAAGTAGGAGAAAAAGGAGATGCAGTAGGAGCAACAGTAGCAGTAGCATGAGCTGCCGGAGCTGCAGGAGTAGCAGCAACCGCATCAGCAGCAGCTTGAGAGACTTGTTCAACCTCATGGTTAGGAACACCAGAATGTGCAAAAGTCATTATCTTCAAAATTGGTTGAATAACTAATTCAGATTACATAAATTCAGTAATGATAAGATAATAACATTGGATAAAAAGATCTATATTAAGAACAAAATATAACATTTTTACTGAACTCTATTTGTTTTTTTTCAATGTTTGAAGGTATTTGACAACTGTATCGACTATTAAAATCTATTCATTCTTGTCTCCTTTAACATACAAAACATCATCTACATTGGAACGGCTCCAAAATGATTGCAACGTACCACTAAAAATATCATCCTCAATTGAATTTTTAGTAGAACCTTCAATAGTTTTGGTCGATAACAGAACAATCGAGCACATTCGGTTTGTGGGATATAGAACATAAAAAACTTGTACCGCTTGTGATGCCGTTATAAACTGTTCTTCTTTGTGCCCTTCTTTACTAAAATCAACTTTCACAAATCCCCATTCATCTATTTTAACACCACGGTTGTTATAAATCCATTTGCATTGAAAAAATCAGCAATTGGAATGTCGTATAATCCAACTCCCATATTAGTTTGATAATGCCAAAGTATGACAGATTTGCATAAATTGGATTTATGTCCTTACTACCAGAAACAAGCATCGCTTCAGCCACTAGTGTAACTCCACTATTTTTCATGGTACTATCTTCATAATGTTCATCCCTATATAATTTATAACCATTAATTACATAACAACTGTAAGATAAAACATACACAGCTGGTCCAGTGGCTAGCCATCAAAGTTGTTCTGAAATTGAATTCATATTTTCATCAAACTCCATAAAAATATGGTCCTAAAACCATCCTATAAATCGGTGATTATGTGTATCTGATAACTATTTTTAATACCTAGATTGATTCAACTGCCTAAGAATTTCTTTGTGAGTTTTAATATATAGAGAAACCTCCCAACTATTATGAAAAACATAATGATGAGCATGATCCTGATCTTTAATACTGATTGTCACAACTTCTCGTCCAGAAATTACTTCACCCTCAATGCGTCATGTGTGACGAGATTTCGGGAGACCAATGCTTTCCACATCAAATAGGCCTTCAGTACAAAATTCAATGGCTTCCACAAAAATATATCGCTCCACTATACAACCCTCTGTCTGACTTTGATTTTTGACATACCCTTTCAAAATCATCATATATCGTTCAATAGGATACATCCATCTCTAGTGCATAGGACCACAAAGTCGAATCTCTCTCACCAAGTAAATCATCAAATGAACCATCATATCAAAGAATATTGTCGGGAAGAACATTTCTAATTCACATAATATGATGACAATTTCTTTTTCCATAGGTGTCAATTTCTCCGGGTCTAAAACTTTGCTACATATAGTTTGAAAATGAAACAATGTTCGGTTAACGTATGACAAACATTCTTGTAAAAAATTCTACGTAAAGCTATAAGAATTTGATATTGCATCAAAACATGGCAATCATGTGATCTCAAACCTTTTAACTTCAAATCATTCATTGACATAATGTTCATGATATTTGATTAGTACCCCTATAGAACCTTTACATCATTGAATAATTTGAAAAACAGATATCTCTCCACCCTAGAAAGAGTATAAGCAGCTGGAGGAAAAAACATACAATTTTCACCTTTCACGGGAGCCAACTCTTCTCGTATTCCCATGTCAACCATGTCCAACCATGCCTTAATTCCATCTTTTGTTTTGCCAGGGGAATTTAGCAACGTTCTGATAACACTGTCACATATATTCAATTTCCACATGCATCACATCAAGAAAATGTCTGACATCCAAACAATTCCAGTATGGTAATTCAAAATAAACTAATCTCTTTTTCCAACCAATTTTCGTAAGGTTTTTCTAAAATGGTTTACCAAAAACAGGGTTCAAATATTTTAATTTCTCAAATTTATGATCACCAGTTACTGGAGATGATGTTGCGTGTTTTTCTGAACATCCATTGAATGATGTCCTCCCTGATCGGTACTTACGACGATGAGGTAGAAATCTACGATGTCCTAGAAACAAAGATTTAGTTTAATGTTTCAGCCTAATTGATTCTGCATCTTCTTCACACATGGGACACCCTTGAGTTCCTTTAATGTTATAGCCTAAAAAATTTCCATAAGCAGGGAAATCATTTATTTTCCCATAAAAAATCACTCTCAATGTGAAGTATTCACTTTTATAAGCATCAAACAACATTACACATGAGTCCCACAATAAATTAAAATCCTCAATCAAAGTATCTAGATAAACATCAATATCGTTACCTGGTTGTTTTGGTCTTGATATAAGCATAGATAACATGATGAATTTCATCTTCATTCATAACCAGGGTGGCATGTTATAATTTACCAACATAACAGGACATGTACTATGAGTGCTGGTTTGAAAACCAAACGGATTCATTCCATCTGTAGATAACGCAAGATGAAGGTTTCTCTGATCTTTTCCAAATTCAGGATAGTCATGATCAATTTTCTTCCATTGAGGAGAGTCGGACGAATGACGTAATAACCCAACATTATTTCTTTTATCTACATTCCTCGACAATTGTCCTGTAGTTTCTTCACATCCATATTAACACCTAATCCTTGGAATGATTGGAAAGTACCATACAACATTCGTAGGATTGGATTTATCTTTCTTGTATCGAGCAGGACCAAACTTTGGACATTCTGTAAGTGATTTTTTCTCCTTGAGAAACAATATACAGTATTTTAAGAAGGCATGTATTCTTTCAAAAGTCATTCCCATCGAGCATAGAATTCATCTAGCTTCATATGTCCGGCTTGGGAGCTCATTATCTTTTGGGATCATGTCATTCAAGAGAGAAAGTATTTCCGTAAAACTGACATCACTCCATCCGTTTCCTACTTTAAATTTATACAACATCAGTATAGTTGACAATGTTGTATACTTAGTGCAAGCAGCATACAATGGCATCTTTGCACAACTCCTTAACTTCTCAAACTATTTTGGGAAATCACAGAGTTCATCTGGAATTGTCTTTCTCATTTCCTCAATACAATCTTCATCCTCATTGACATCTGTAATCACATCCTCCGTACGGTCTTCTTCATTATCCATATTTGTATTCATATCTTACGATCCATAAAACATAGTTTTATACTAGCCAGTAGCTACATTCTCTTTTTCTCTGTGTTTATTCCAACATTTATAACTCTGATCTATTCCGTGACATATCAAATGTTATTTCAAATCCTTGGGAGTACGTATTCTAGAATAACAACAATGTAAACACTGACAAAGGATTTGAGAAGGATCCTTTTGTGATCCTTTGAAAACATGATGAAATCTTTCACTCTATTCTCGTACACTATTGTTAAATGACTAGCATCCATCCAATCATTATTCATCTTCATTCTATTTTAATATCAAATATTATTAATTATGGTTCATGTACACAAAACAAGACTTACAAATATAGTAAAAGAGAACCACTTCATTATAAAAATAGTGATTAAAAGAGCCTAACCATTCGTATTGATTCATCTTCATTAAATATAATTACATTCGATTCATTATAGTTTCCTCAAATCACCCTCGACAAAAAACAAGAATAATCAAGAATGATACATCTACCACTCCTAGGTATCTTCCCTACATTAAATATCATCAAGCATAAGTACCAATATATCCACACATACACATGTCACAAACACATAAAAACCCATATCCACATCATAACCAAAGTACCAATATGGATTTCAATCAGGTTACTCGACTCAAGTGGTGGTGTGTACGAAATAATAAGAAAATATAATAAGTATATATCCACACATAAATCTTAGTATCATGTACCAACACCTATGGTATTTTTGTTTCTATTAATATGATCCTCACACAACTCAATCTGTGATCTGGGCTCAATGTGTGAACACATCCCATGACTCAGGTCATTGGGACTCAAATTCCCATTTGGAAAAATTTCATGTCATAGTTTGTTTAAGTTAGTATTTTCATCATAAATCTAGTGCTAAGAGATTATATCCTCACATTCTTATCCAAATTACTACTAAATGCCCTAGATTCATATACATCAAATCAAATAATCAACCAAACATGGGGAAATCCATCATTACAAATAATTTCATTTATTAAATTCAAAAAAAAATAAGTTTTCAACATGAATTTTCCTCTCAAAACCAAATCATAGGTTTTCATAAAATCTATTCCCTTTTCAAATTATATTATATTCTAATCTTTTTTTTAAATAAAGGATAATTATTTTATAAATTATTCCCACTAAAATATATAGTTTCTCAAATCATTCCAATACACAAAAAACAACTAAGAAGGGATTTATTTCAAAAAATAGAAGCCTCTAAAATCACAAATAAAATTCACTTTAATTCAATTCATATTAAATTATTTATATAATTAATATTTAATAAATCAAGAAAAAAAGTTTCAATTGTGTGGAAGAAACATTGTGGAACCACCTGCCTTTAATTAGTGATCACGTAACGCCCCCAAATGATAAAGGGTTATATGACTAATTGATATGACTCTTGTCAACAAGGTGAATCTTTCCTTTCGGGAGCCTGTCTGATTAGAACTCCACAGTTAAGCGTTCTTGGCTTGGAGTAGTGATCAGGATGGGTGACCCTCTGGGAAGTTTCCCAGGGTGTGTGTGAGTGAGGACAAAGCACACTGGAAACGACATGTGTTGGCCTGTGGGGAATGTCATTAATCATATGACCCGTTCGGGCACGTGGGTGGACCCTGGGGTGGGCCCCACGTATCTGTGGGGCAACTGGTGGTACCTGGTGGGCCAGGACCCGACGACCATGTTAAGGCGGGGTGGTTGTGCTGTCACTGGGACCCGGTTGTCACATTTGGTATCAGAGGTGGTACCTAGTCTTAAGTGCGGTGCACTGCCTGGGTTGAGATGTAGGGCCCACAACGAGGGCGTTGTGCTCTAAAGGGGGGGGGGGGGTGATTGTAACGCCCCCCAAATGATAAAGGGTTATATGAATAAATGATATGACTCATGTCAACAAGGTGAACCTTCCTTTTCGGGAGACTATTTGATTAGAACTCCACAGTTAAGCGTGCTTGGCTTGGAGTAGTGATCAGGATGGGTGACCCTCTGGGAAGTTTTCTAGGGTGTGTGTGAGTGAGGACAAAGCACATTAGAAAGGACATGTGTTGGCCTGTGGGGAATGTCATTAGTCATATGACCCGTTCGGGCACGTGGGTGGACCCTGGGGTGGGCCTCATGTGTCTGCGGGGCAACTGGTGGTACCTGGTGGGCCAGGACCCGACGACCATGTTAAGGCGGGGTGGTTGTGCTGTCATTGGGACTTGATTGTCACAGATCAACCCAACATAACGCCAATAATGGGATTTTTCAATGAATAATGAAGCAGTAGGAGATCAAGTAGTCTAACCTATAATCACGATTCATAAAAATAGAATATTAGATTCACTAAAAATCTGAATATCTATCACTCTATAAGGAGGATATAAGATAGAGGATATCCAATCGATGAGAGATACCCTTATCAGAGATAAACATAACACATCCAGTAGAGCTTCTATCTGAGAAGAAGAGAGTTTGGAGGAGTTAAAATGACCCTTGTAAGCCTTAAAGAATCAAGATTTCAAATGATAGTTTTGTAAGATAAATGAGAATATAAAATGCGGATAATGGAATTTAAGACTATAAAAAAAGATACCATGTTGCAACCTCCCATGGACATGGTACAGAAATTATTTAGACAACCATACTATGGTGTAGACTTCTTGTCATGAACTAGGCCAGGTTTCCTTCCCACTTGACACCTGACCCAACTCTTGGGAAGGTCCAAATAGAATTACCAATCCCCATGGGTTGTAACTAGTGCCTAGTCATTGATTAATACCTTTGGGAATGGTTTTTTCGTGTAGAAAACCATAAATATTACATAATAATCAAACACCATATCATAACCAAAATTCACAATATAATATACCAAAAGATAACACTGCAATAGGGTATAAGAATTTAAAATTTTCAACCAAAACCAAAATAACAAAAAAAAGGTAAGGGAACCAATAATACAACCAAGACTCCATGTAACATGAGGGACAACATCCCCATTACACAACCAATAACAGTCACCAAAAGGGGAACTACTTGCACATATATCCACCATCACCACTAAGGGAACCTTTCCTTTAACTGGATAAATCATAATAAAGTCTACATAAACCTAAGGGTGTATATAAGGTGGGATCCAACATACCTAGTAGGACACAACAAAAATAGATTCCTTGTAATGACATTATGATAAACATTAACATGTTATTTTTTATGAAAAAGGGTGATACAATTTATATAAAACATTCTTTGAAATAAAAGAGAAAGTAAACATGATAAGATAATTGTAAGAATATTATGAGCACTATAGAAAATCTCAAAGGTATTTGGGTTACTAGGTTCCTAGGATCCTCGTACTCTTGGTGATCACATCTCTTAGACATGATGGTCCTTTTTGAGCCTCCAATCCCTAGCACATGAATGTTTAGATAGTTTTCTTATGTATACCATATTAAGGAGACCAATCATCAGCCTGACTAATTCACCTAATATACTAGACCTAGTCTACCCACCTAGATAACTAGGATTCCATTGTGCTTAATTCCACCCCAATATAAAATTATATCTATTTTATACAATCACATTTTCAATAATAGAAACACGCATGACAAACAACCATATACAATAGTCAAATCATTATGAAACACTTACGCACAACAAAAAAATTGGAAAACATGTTTCCCATAACCTAGACAATTTATAAAACCATTTTAGAACCAAATAAATCATATTAAACACCTAAAACAATGTCAAATAATTGAACAACCTACCAATTTCTTGATATCTTCACAAAACCAGAATGAAACCACAAACTGAACTAAGGAAAGGACCTAAGGATGTAATTAAACACTATAACCAAGAATATTTTACCCAAATAAATGAGATTAAAGCCAACCTACGTCCAACAATGAGAAGAGGGAGTTGCGGGCAGCGGAGGATCAGAAAACCGAAGAGGGTGTTGCGGGTGGCAAAGGTCCGGCAAAGAGAAGCGAGGGAGGTGGAGGTCCGGCAACGAGAAGCGAGGGCATTGCAGGCGAAGGAGGTTCGGCAACGAGAAGCGAGGGCGGAAGAGGTTTGTCAATGCAAACTCAGTGGGCGGAAGAGGGGAGTCTCAGGGTTCCAGTACCATGAAAACATTAAGTGGCGATAAAACGAGGGCACAGTGCGACCAACTTTATAAAAAATGGACTAAGGTTTTATCAGTGCTAACAAAGAGTTGTTAAAGACTACCTTTATCAGCGCTAACATTTTCATGCTGATAACGGTATCCTTTATCAGTTCCTTTTTAGCACTTATAATGGTACCCTTTATCAGCGCGAAAAAGTGCTCATAAATCATACATGTAATAGCGCTAAAATTTTAGCGCTGATAAAGAGATTAATATTAAGCGCTTTTCATGTGCTTATAAAGGGTATTTTTATCAACTCTTCATTAGTGCTGATAAAGGTTCCCCTTTATCAGCACTAAAATTTTAGCGCTGATACAGGATCAACTTTATTATCCCTTTTTTTAGCGCTGATATAAGGGTGCGCTTCCCTTGGCCGTTTTTTTAGTAGTGATAAGTCATTAATAAAGTTCAATAATGACCCACCAAATTATATCAGATGGAATTTAATACAATTATTGATGTACTTAGTGGTGTATTATTATTTCTAATCCCCATTACCAGAGTTATATAAGGTACCTATCATCGGAATATTCATACATTTGTATCTTAATTATGTATGACTTGAGGCATAGCTAATATTGGTAGGATACTTATATTGTTGATTATTTCATCATTTAAACCTCACCCAAGAACATATTTGCCCAATAATATGTCATGAAAATACAATTAGGCTCGTTATTGAATAATATTGAGGATTTTCAAGGCCTTGCTTATTTGAGTCACATATTATGTACTCAACTACTAAGATAATGACATGTGATGTATTCACTCATATCTGATAGTATATTTCATATAATCATAATTTTATTAGTTAACATATATTAGATTGAACATTTCTATTTCTATTAGTCACTATATGTCATGCATAAGTGGATTATATTGGTATAAATATGGTGAATATGTTAAAACTTTTGGTGGATATGTTTATATGGATATATGAGTATGTTTGATCAAGATCACACTAAATCCCTTTTTATATTCATTATAACTAATATTATTTTTGGAATCCAATCATTGATTAAATTTATGATATTGGGATTTCAAAAAACATTCATTATGATAATGGACCATAGGTTCACATGGTTCCTCATGAATAAAAGTATTAAATTTTAGACAATATGTTTGTTTCCAAAGGAATATGATATTTATAAATCCTATCCAATAAAATTTGGATGTGTTGATATAGATTTTTGATGCTTTCTATAAACTCAAAATTGTAATTTAGTGAGATTGGGAGATTTTTGGAAATGTATTAAAATAGGGATATCATATTATATAATATCCACTTAATTATTGCTTATGATATCAATGTGATGAATATCATAAGTATGGGTTTATGATATTGAGTAAACGGATCCATCCACATCCTACATATTGTTTCCTTTGGTTATGAATCATAAATATGATTTATTTTTGGTTATACACACATATTTTGATCGCTGAGTAATTTTATAATCAGAAGAACCAGCGGTCCTGTTTTATTTTAAAATGTGTTTTATTTCTTATGATGGAAGGAGACCATTGATTCCCCTTATTAAATTAAGTAATCCAATATGGTGATATGGGATCCCCATTGTTGGTTTTCATGATACACACTATCCATATCCAAATCATTATCGTACTCTATGTTCACCTTACACGACCCGTCCCCCAGGGCCCGTCCCGTGACTACCCCATGCCCGCCTTCCACATGCCAGGGGCTGGCGACTAGCACCAAAGGCATAATTCCCTAAAACTGTGAAAGAATTTCCTTTATTACCTATAAACACACATAGAATATACGATCATGAGTAAACTGAATAACCACAAATTGAGTATAGTAAGTGAAAAGGGGCCAGAATAAAAGCCCAACTAGAAGATACAAGAGAATTAAGGTACAAGTACAATTGAGGAAGTAGGAAAAACAGCCTCTGAGTCGTCCTCTAAGGTTTCTACCTGATGGGTAGGTACATATCGCCTGCTCAGCAGTCCACATCTGTCCTTCTCCTTCGTGTACCGACACGCCGTAAGGTCCACCTCCGGGTACCATCCAGCCCTGGTTCTCTCAGCCTCAGTCATTGTTGTCCATTGTCTACATCTGACACAACGATGTGCGGGCATAGCCCGTTCATGGGTGAGTATAACGATAATCTGTAGGGACCTCGACACCATCAAGATCTAAGAAAATCCACCAAGGATAAACCAAAAGTCATAAAATCAATTGATAACCCAAATTTGGTATATGCCCATACATATACCTAAGATATCATCAAACCCATCTTAATCATGAGGAAAACACAGTTACTAACTCAGCATGTAACACCCTCAGTTTTTATGAGAAATATATTTTTTTTATTTAATATTTTATATGAAACACCAAATGAATCTCTCACTACACACAACACTATCTTGGCTTGCATTAAAAGCAATAGAAAACTTCCTCGATAGCTTGCGTTGTACGCAATACCAAATTTCACTAAACAACTATATGTTATTAAAATTGTATATAAACTATCCATTATTAATAGTAATACCCACTATTTGAAATTTTATAAATTTTATGTTTCAAAATTTACATCATTTTTTGATTCAAAATATCGAAATTAGCTTCTGGTAAATTTTGGGTATTTTTCTGAAGTCTTTTAATCTTGGATGAATACTGAAAACACTAAGTTATTGGTTAAAAACGAATTTTTATTTTAATAATAATTTATTTTATTTAAATTAATTTTATGTAAAAATAGATACATAATACCTATATAGGTTCAATGTTAATCATTGGAGTCATTTTATAATAATTTTAGTTATATAAAAAATTTATTGAACTTTTTACCGCCTTTTACCAACCTCTTATGAGCATTTGAAAATTTACATAAAACATAAAATTAACGCTTATGTGAGTAGAATTTCAAAAATCCAAGAGGCATGGTTAATATTAAGGATTAAAATGTGGTTCAATAAGATTCAAAAAATTGGTCCATAGTAATTGTTAACTTTTATTAACCACGGTTAAAAGTAAATAGTTTAATTAAGGGTTAAAATGATATTATTATTACCATAAAACATGTCCTAATTATATTGAATAAGTGTAATTCGACCAAAAACACCATAGGAATAAAATATTACCCTTTAGGTCCACTTGTATTAGATTAGGATATTTATTATTATTTAATTCAAAGAAAAGTTAAAAGTGTTAAAATCAAAGTTTAATAACTAACAAATTTTTAATATAAAGATATACATAAGATAAATATGACTATAAATATTAATTATAATGATAAAATAATTTACAAACTAATGGTATTTTATTTATAATTTTGTGATATTATATAATTTAATTTATTTATGACATAATGATGATGCAATAATTACCTTATTAATGAAATATTAACATAATGGATGATATAAAAACCCAAATAAATGTAATTTGAGATTTTTTATGAATTACACTAATTTTATAGGTGAATATAACATATTAAGATTGGTTAGATGAATTTTGTTGAAGTAATAATGCTGTTATGAATTTAACAAAAAAAAATACCAAATAGTGTCAAGATTGACCTAAAAGGGGTATTTAAAAAATATTATATAATTAATTGTTATTATATTCTTAAAAATATAATGTTCATCCAGAAGACGTATATAATGATAGGTGTATGATTAATGATCCACTTGGGGTTTTATTGGATGTATATATTTAGTTAATTAACCATATAATAAAAAAATACAAAGAGACATGTTAAATGTCAAACTATTTAACTAAGAGTTATATATAAATAATATGTTTAATATAGTTACCCGAACCTGTATAAAACCAATTGGATGATAGGATTTCGACCCATCCTTACTTTATCTTCGAAATATATCAATTTTTATCCATTATAATAAGAATATAACTTTATTATAAAATAATATTTTTTGTTTTTCTGAAGGTGCCCCTCTTCTCCCTTATAAAAGAAAACCTCCTCCCTCTCCTCTTCACAAACAATTAGCCATAAATCTCAGCCAACCACTACCAATTCCTCTTTTAAACATCTCTAGTAACATTCTGGAGGTTATGGTATTCTCAAAAGACCAACTATTGTCCCTTAAGAGGATGTTTAAAGAAGGTGCGTTGAGGAAGAGGTAATCTCTTTTACCGATTCCTTTATGTTTATTTCATCTTCTGATTCCTCTTATTTAATTGTTTCATATAAATTAATAACATCAGTATCACTCATATACAGATTTGTTATTATAAAAATGAAATAACCTTGTTTCACCTTCTCTCCATCATAAGGAAAATGAAACCACTACACGTGCGTACGTACGGAATGCCGTCTCCATGTCATGCTGTAATCTGTTTTGCCACCACCGCCTTGGTATAATGGTGTATTGAATAACTATATATGGTTATTATGACATGATACTAATTATGAGATATTCTATCATCCACTTCAATACAATTCCACATTCATGGGAATGATATCATCGCTCGTGTGTACGTACGACCTACCGTCTCCACAATGTGATGTGACTCGTTCTATAAGATATTAATTGAATAACGATTATATAAATCAATTGAATGAATAAATATGATATATATTATACTAATAAAATTCTGTAAATGATTTAGCTATAACCTAAAAAATAATAAGAATTTATTCAACAAAACATGCATAAGAACATAAAGCAATGAACACCCGAATAACAAGTAGCAATGAAATATTACTAATAAGAAGATAAGAATATGACTATATATGATATCATAACAATGAATATGATTTTTTAATAATTCAATGACATTATTTAAATCATTATACAGGAGGTTCGGACACGTATGAAACATAACAGACCTAAGGTAAGGGATAATTTTGCAATCTCATTTTTTTTCCAAGATTGCTTATACGTAAGTATTTACTGGGGTTATATATTTCATCAATGTCAATAAAAATGTTTTTCATAAAGTGTTTAATATTCATCCATGAATGTTTAAATTCATGTTTTCCCCTCTTTGACTTTTAATTTTTTTTAAGGAAGTAATCCTTCTTTTTTTACCATACACGGTACTTTTTGACTTTTTCGTTAAAAGTATGAGGTGAATGTTTTTTTTACTTATACGGCTTAAATTTTTTTTACAGTTTTATAACATGTTATTTTCATGATGCTTCCTATACAAGATTTCATTATTATTTTCCACAAAATACTTTTCTTTTAAAATTCCATGACATGTTGAGAAAGGAATAAAAATTGAAGTAGAAAGGATATTTTTCTCCAGAATGGAGTTCAAGTGTTTTATCAAAATTAATTTCCATATAAGATTATACTGGGTTCTATTTCTATCCATATTATTAAATTGATTTGACTATGTTAGGGTGGAATTATTTTTATGATGTCCTTTTATCTTGTATGGATTATTTTATGATGACATGATGTTTAAGAATCCCATTTTTATTACATGGGTTATGCTATGATGTATAATTTATGATTTGAGGCACACGTAAAAATGATTTAATTATGAGATGGGTGGGACCTATATCTCCCTCCAATGCATTGGGTAAAGATTTATATCTCATGAGATAGACATGGCTGGAATGGAAAGTTAATCCGGTTTAGTGATACAGGACTGGAACGAGGAGTGAACTCAGTTCAAAAATGGACATTGTCTTCTATGATAGTCTTGGAAATGAGTCTTGACTAATATGAAATGATTTTCTATGATTATTTGTGTATGCCAAAATGTTTCATGTTTCATGTTATGATTATTGGGATTACATTTCACTACTGTGATTTATCCGATTTTATGATATTATGATCTCTTTTGTAGGTTATGATTTTTGAAATGTTATGTTCTTATGGATATGATATAATTGATATTTCCTTTGTATACCCTTACTGAGCATTTGATCTCACCCTTTTTATGTTTTCTTTTCCCCAGGTCAGGAAGAAGGGTATTTAGTAGGATATGCAAAAAGGGACTCTAGATATGATGAAATAAATGGGAGACAATATGGATGATTGATGAACCAGTTGTTTATGTTTCCCAGTTTCTAAATACACTAAACCTATATAGTCCTATTATTGTTTTTTTTAAATTTTTGATATGTATTCTTCAGTTATGAATTAATAACAATGTATGTAAAGTATGATTCATTATAAATGGTATCAGAGGACCGATATAGTCAACCATTGGAATCTAGGATGTGAAAGCATTAGTAAGAACTCTAAGGATATGTTTAAACATAGAACACAATATAAGTGTTTTAGAAATGGCCATGAATAACTTATGATAAGACCATAAGTTTGAAATTTTATTCTTGAATATGTGGGTTTCCTATAATGATTAGTGTTTCTCCCACTATGCTTATTGGTTATAGTCAATGGTTGGAACCTGAAGGAACCGTGTTCATGGTCAATGCGATGGGAAATGAAACTATTATCCCCCTAAGAAACCAAATGTTATGGGAGTTGGAATGAAAAATTTTGTAGCCATGCTCAGACAACTTTCTCAAGCTATGAATCATGTAGGACTTCCAAAAAATGAAAGGAAGGAGAAAAATTCTTTTGAATCCTTCATGAGTCATCGTCCACCCTCATTTAGTGGGTCTACTGATCCATTAGAGGATGAACAATTGATCAGTACCACTGAAAATATATTTTCAGTTCTACAATGTTCTGAACATGATAAATTCATCTTAGCAGTGTACCATTTGGAAGGTGAAGTAGATCAATGATGAAATCTTATCAAGAATACGAGGCATAAGGAATAAATTGAGTCCATGGAATGGGATAAGTTCAAGAAAATATTTTTCATTAAGTAAATCACTCGTATTCTTCAAAAAAGTATGGAGAATGAGTTTCTTGAACTAAATCAAAAGGATGATAAATCGATTGGTACCTACGAAAGAAAATTTTACAAGACTTGAAAGGTATGCTTCTGGAATTATTATCAAACCCGATAGTAAGATAGATTGATTTTTCAGTGGATTAAAACCAAGTCTTCAATGGGCATTAGCCATAAGGGACTTGAATAGCTACGAGGAAATAGTTCGATGTGCTCTCAAGGTTGAGATGGAAATTGGAGTAACCCATCAGTCATATGGATTTGATAAGAAGAGGAATATGAAATTCAAATGGAAATCGAAAGACAACCCTTAATAGAAGATGAGTTTTCCCTTATTCTCAAAGTGGGGAAAAAAGGAGGGAATTGTCTTAAAGGTACAAGTAAATGATTCAAATGTGCAAAAGAAGGTCATTAAGAATTTGAATGCCACTATGATGTGAAAAAGATGTCAAGTGATTAGAACAATGAAAAGGATACACAGAATGCTCCTCCTACACATTAATGTTACAAGTGCAAGGAAATGGGTCATTATTCTAATCAATTCACTAATCCAAGGGTTGTTAATGATGATAGAGTTCAACAATCTCTTAAGGCCAAAGAAAAAGGAAATACACATTCAATTTCTATCAGTGATGTGGAGTATGATAACAAAGTGGTGAAAGGTACACTTACCATCCACTCTAAGGTAGCAAATGCTTTATTTGATTCTAGATCCACCCACTCTTTTATTTATGAAGAATTTTCGAAGGTTATCAACATAATACCTCATCAATTAGCTGTTGAGTTAGCTGTGACAACTCTTAATGGCACAACAGTTGCATCAAAAGTTTATAATTCTTCTCCAACTGACATTTGTGGGAATGTGCTTCCTGCAAATCTTGTGATCCTTCCTATAGTGGGAATATATGTAATTCATGGAATGTATTGGCTTTCCTTAAAAGGATCTCATATCAATTTCCAAATAAAGGAAGTCACATTTCATATTCCTAATCAATCATTGATTATTTATCGATGCAATGATGAATATAACATTCTAGTGTAAATTTCTTCCATCTTATGGGTCTTGATTCCAATAAGTGAAAGTAATTTATCTCAAATGGTTTGAGAGAAACTCACGATTAAGAATATTCCTAATTTATGGGAGTTTGATGATGTATTTCTAGAGGAATTTCCAGGTCTTCCACCTAATCGTGAATTTGAGTTTTCAATAGAACTCGTACCGGGTGCTATGACCATTTCAAATACACCTTATAGAATGGCCCCAATTGAGTTTCTGGAATTGAAAAAGCTACACCAAGAGAATATTTATAAGGGATTCATATTCCCTAGTGCATAACCTTGGGGAGAACCTGTTCTGTTTGTTAAGAAGAAAGACGGATATATGAGACTCTTCATTGATTATAGAGAACGTAACAAGATCACTATTAAGAACAAATATCCTCTCCCACGCATTGATGACTTATTTGACCAACTATGCGGAGCTCAATACTTTTACATGATTGATCTTCATTTAGGGTATCATCAATTTAGGGTTAAAAGGGATGATATAACAATGACGGCTTTCTGTACAAGGTATGGACACTCTGAATTTATAGTGATGCCATTTGGTCTTACTAATTATCCTTCTATATTCATGGATCTAATGAAAAGAGTCTTTAGAGACTATATTGATCAGCTTTTGGTAGTCATTATAGACGATATTCTTGTCTATTCAATGAGAAATGAAGAACATAAAGTTCACTTGAGAATTGTAATAAATCCCCCAAGAAAGGAAAATCTTTATGCCAAATTTACCATGTGTGAATTTTGGCTTCATAAAGTTTCATTTTTGGGTCACATAATCTCAAAAGAAGTGATATTTGGGGATCTAGAAAAAATAGAGGTTTTCTAAAGATGGTCGATACCAACAGTATTAAATAAGATCTACAGTTTTCATGGTTTGGATGGATATTATTGACGTTTTGTGAATGATTTTTCATGATTATCTAATCCACTCACCAGGTTGACTTGAAAAGGAGTGAAGTTTGTTTAGATGGAAAAGTGTGAAGAGAATTTCAAAGAGTTAAAAAGAAGGTTATCCAGTGCACCTCTGCTCACACTGCCTTGTAGTGGAGAAAGGATTGTGATCTACAGTGATGAATCCAAGAAGGGATTGGGTGTGTTCTCATGTAAAAGGATATCATGAAAGATTATGCCTCACGACTGTTGCAAATCCATGAGAAAAATTACCCAACTCGTTATTTGGAGTTATCTACAGTAATCATTGAATTAATGATTTGGAGGCATTATCTTTATGGTGAAAGGTGTAATATTTATACTGATCATACATGTTTAAAAAATATTTTCACACAAAATGAGATGAATATGCGGCATAAAAGATGGTTGGAGCTAATTATGGATTAGGACTGCTCAATTCTTTACCACCCTGGGAAAGGAAACATGGTGGAAGACGCATTAAGTCGACAAGACCATGCTAGATTATCCATGATGAGGATCACAATAGATCCAATATTTATAGATTTACAAAGGATGGATCTTGGAATTATAATGGAAGGGCAAAAATATTATCTTTCTCAAATAAATGTTCAACCATCTATACATGTGAAGATTAAAGAGTAACATAAGGAAGATGTAGAGTTACAAAAGAATGCGAGAAATGTTCCTGAATTCCACATTGATTGTGAAGAAATAAAAAGGATCGGGAATCGGGTTTGTGTTCCTACCATCCTAGAATTAAAGAAGGAAATATTGGATGAAGCTCATAGTTCTTCATTCTCTATTCACCCAGGAATCACGAATTTGTACAGGGACATGAAAGAGTACTTCTGTTGGGATGGAATTAAAAGAGATGTTGCTGAATATGTCTCTCAATGCTTGGTTTTCCATGAATTTAAAGTTGATAGACAAAAGTCTAAGTGGGTGTTACAAACATTACCCATTACATAATGGGAATGGGAAAACATCACTATGTACTTTTTTATGGAATTACAAAACCATCCAAAGGATATAATGTTATATGGGTTATAGTTGATCATCTAATGAAGTCGGCACACTTCATTGCTATTAGAGAAGATTTCTCTCTTGATCCGATTGCCAGGATTTATTTGAATAAAGTGATAAGATTTTATGGAGTACCACTTTCCATTATATCTGATTGGGATCCGATGATTACCTCGATGTTTTGGAGAATTCTTCGGCATACTCTAGATACATAGTTGAGTTTCAGCACTTCTTATAATCCTTAGATAGACAGTCAGTCTGAGATGACAATACAAACACTAAAAGATATTTTGAGAACTTTCTCTATGGGTTTCAAAGGTGTTTGGGATCAACACCTACCTTTGGTGTAATTTTCTTATAATAATAGCTTTCACACCAGAATTCATATGGCTCATTATGAAGCTCAACATTGAAAGAAATGCAAAACTCCAACTTGTTGGAATGAAGTTGGGGAAACAAATCTATTAGGACCTGACCTTGTGGATGAGATGGAAGAAAAGGTACGATCTATTCAACAACACTTATGAACAGCTCAGAGTCGACAAAAACGTTATGCCGACAAGCAATGAAAAAGTCGTATAGTTTGAAGTGGGTGATAAATTTGTCTTACGAATATCTCCTGGGAACAGAGTAATGAGATTTGGAATGAAGGGAAAGCTGAGCCCTAGGTATATTGGTCCATTTGAAATATTAGATCTTGTTGGAAAGGTAGATTTCTGATTGGCGCTACCACCAAATCACTCTCAAGTTCATGATGTGTTCCATGTATCTCTCTTGAGAATGAACATACCCAATCCTTCACATGTAATAAGCCCAGAAGTTGTATCGCTGGAGAAAGATATTTCTTATGAAGAACAGCCAATATAGATTCTGGATCGTAGGGAAAAAGCTCTACAAAACAAGACCACTCATTTGGATAATGTTTTATGGAGGAACTACAAATTATAAGAAGCTACATGTAACTTAAGGATGTAATGAGGGAGTGGTATCCACATCTTTTTGTTATGAAGTGACGAATTTCGAGAGAGAAATTCTTTATAAGGTGGGTAGAATGTAACACACTATAATTTTATGAGAAATATTTTGTTTTTATGTATTATGTTATATGAAACACCAAAGGAATCATTCAATACCCACAACACTGTCTTGGCTTGCGTTACACGCAAGAGAAACCTTCCTCGATTGTTTGTGTCGTACGTAATACCGAGTTTCACTAAACAACGACATGTTATTAAAATATTATATAAACTAGCCATTATGAATCGAAATACACACTGTTTGAAATTCTATAAATTTTATCATTCAAAATGGACTTCATTTTTGGATTTGGAATATCAAAATTAGCGTCGGGTGAATTTTTGTTATTTTTGACAACATTCAATTTCGGATGAATAGTGAAAAAAATGAGTTATTTGTTCGAACCGACTTTTTATTTAATTAATCATTTATTTTAGTTAAAATATTTTTAGGTAAAAATAGATACATAATACCTATATACGTTCAATGTAATTCATTGGAGTCATTTTATAATAATTTTAGATATATAAAAATTTTATTGAACTTTTTGCCTTCTTTTACCCACCTCGTAGGAGCATTTGAAAATTTACATAAAACATAATTTAATCATTTATAGGAGTTGAATTTCAAAAATCTGAAGGAAACGGTTAATATCAAGGAGTTAAATTTTTTTCAATAAGATAAAAATAAATTTAGGTGATTAGTAACTTTTAACATTTATTTACCATGGTTAAAATTTAGTAGGGAAATTAAGGGTAAAAATGATATTATTATTACCCTAAAACATGTCCCAATTCTGTTGAATAAGTGTAATTTGAACAGAAACAACCTTAGGAAAAAAATATGACCCTTCTGTTAATCATGGATTAGATTAGGATATTTATTATTATTTAATTCAAAGAATAGTTAAAAGAGTAAAAAGCAATTTTTAATAACTAAACCATTATTAATATAGGGTCATACATAAGATAAATATGACTATAAATATTGATTAAAAATATAAAACAGTTTTCTACATAATATTATTTTATTTTAAATTTTCAGACATTAAATACATTAATATATTTATGACACAATTATGATGCATTAATTACCTTATTAATGAAATATTAACATAATTTCTGTTATAAATACACAAATAAATGTAATTTGGAACATTTTATGAATTAAACTAATTTTATAGGTTAATATAACATATTAATGTTGGTGATATGAATTTTCTTCAATGTAATAATGTTGTTATGAATTTAGCAAAAACAAAATATCAAATAGTGTCCAAATTGACTTAAAATATTTTTTTAAGAAAAATGTAATTATTAATTGTTATTATATTCCTAAAAATATAATGATCATCCAAACGACTTATATAATTATATTTGTATAATTAATGAACCACATGGATTTTTCTTATACTATATAGTATGTTTATTAACCATATACTATAAAAATACAAAGAGACATGGTAAATGTAAAACTACTTAACTAAGAGTTAAATATGAATGATAAGGTTAATTCGGTGACCCAAACCTATCTAAAAACTATTTTTTGAGAGGATTTCTACCCATCCCCACTTTAATGTCGAAAAAAATCAATTTGGATCCATTATAAACATAATATGACTTTATTATAAAATAATACTTTAAGATTTCTTAAGGTTCCCCTATCCTCCCTTATAAAAGGGCACCTCTTCCCTCTACTCATCACAAAAAATTGCTCCTTCAAGCACTGCCATCCCTTCCCATTACTCTTCTCCACTTACCTAGTAAAATTCTGGAGGTTCTGGTGTTCTCAAAAGACCAACTAAAGCCCATTAGGAGGATGTTTAAAGGAGATGTGTCGAGGAAGAAGTAATCTCTTCTACCGATTCCTTCATGTTTTTTTCTTCTTCTACTTACTCTTATTCATTGTTTCATTATAAAGTAATAACATCAGTATCACTCATATACAGAAATGTTATTATAAAAATTAAACAACCCTATTTCAAATTATATCCATCCTATGGAAAATGAAATCATCGCGAGTGCGTACGTAAGGAACACCGTGTCCACGTCGTGGTGTAATCTGTTTTTCCACCGCCGCCTTACTGGGATGGGTATAATGGTGTAAAAAATAACTATATATGGTTATTCTGACTTGATTCTATATCTTAGATATTCTATCGTCCACTTCAATACATTTCCACAATCATAGGAATGATATCATCGCTCGTGTGTACGTATGACCTACCCTCTCCACGATGTGATGTGTCACATTATACATGATCATCATTGTATAATGATGATTTAAATGAATTTAATGAATAAATATGATATATATTATACTAATACCATTCTTTAAATTATTTAGCTATAACCTAAAAAGAATAATAAGAATTTATTCGACAAAACAAGCATAATAACATAATGCAATGAACACCCGAAAAACAAGTTGCAATGAAATATTACTAAAAAAAGATAATAATATGAGCATATATGATATCATAACAATGAATACGATTATGTAATAAGTCAATTACATTATTTAAATCATCATATAGGAGGTTTGGATATATACGATGCATATCAGACCTAAGGTATGGGAAAATTTTGCAATCTCATTTTTATCCGAGATTTCTTATATGTAAGTATTTACTAGGGTTATATTTTGCATCCATGTCATTAAAAATGATTTTCATAAAGTGTTTAATATTCTTCCATGTATGTTTAAAGTCATTCTTACCCCACTTTGACTTTTATTATGTGTTATGGAAGGAATCTTTCTTTTGTTTACCATAGGCAGTACTTGTTGACTTTTCCATTAAAAGTATGAGGAGAATGTTTTATTAACTTATATGACATGAATGAATTTTTGCGGTTTTATAACGCATTATTTTCATAATGCTTCCTATACAGGATTTCATGATTATATTCCAAAAAATCCATTTCTTTTTAAATTTCATGACATGTTTTGAAACGAAAATTTTTTTTGAAGTAGAAAGAAAATTTTCCTCAAGAATGGAGTTCAACTGTTTTATCAAACTTAATTTCCATATAAGATAATATAGGGCTCTGTTTTTATCCTTATTATTAAATGTATTTGAGTATGTTATGATGGAATTATTTTTATGATGCATTTTTATCTTATAGGTATTATGTTATGATGGCATGATGTTTGAGAATACCATTTTTATTACCTGGGTTATGCAATGATGTATGATTTATGATTTTGTGGCACACATAAGAATCATTTCATTATGAGATGGGTGGGACCTATATCTCCATCCAATGCATTGGGTAATGATTTATATCTCATGAGATAGACATGGACGGAATGGCAAGTTAATCTGGTTCTGTGATACAGGACTAGAATGAGGAGTGAACTCGGTTCTGAAATGGACTTTGTCCGCTATGATAGTATTGGAAATGAGTCTTGACTAATATGAAATTATTTTCTATGATTATGTGTGTATTCTAAAAAGATTCATGTTTTATGTTATGATTATTGGGACTACATTTCACTAATATTATTTTTCCAATGTTATGATATTATGATCTCTTTTGCAGGTTATGATTTTCAAAATATTATGTTCTTATGAATATAATATGATTGATATTTCATTTTTTTACCCTCATTGAGCATTTTTTCTCACCATTTTGTATGATTTCTTTTCACCAGGTTAGGAAGGAGTGTATTGAGTTGGATATGCCAAACGAGACACTAGATATGATGAAATAAACAGGAGACAATGTAGATGCTTTATGAACCAGTTGTTTATTATTCTCAGTTTCTAAAGACACTATACCTATACTATCCTATCATGGTCTTGTTATATGTTTTAATAAGTATGCTTCAATTATGATGAAATAACAATGTATGTAAAGAATGGGTCATTATACAGCTCACACAGGTATACAACTTATGTAGAGAGAGATAGAGACGATTAGACGTAGCTACTAAATCATATATTCTGTCTAACCCATGTAGGATCCAGGAACAGTAGTCAGAGCCGTCGAACCCACACAGGATCCAGGAATGGTAATCAGAGCTTTAAAACCCACACAGGATCCAGGAATTGTAATCAGAGCTGTCAAACCAACATAGGATCCAGGAACAGTAGATAGAGCTATCGAACCCACACAGGATCCAGAAAGAGTAACCAGAGCTGTCGAACCAACAAAAGAAACGAGGAACAGTAGTCAGAGCTGTAGAACCCACAAAGGATCCAAGAACAGTAGATTGAGCTGTCAAACCCACATAGGATCCAGGAATAGTAGTCAGATTTGTCGAACCCACGTAGGGTCCAGGAACAATAGTCAGAGCATAGCCAGCCATCGGGTTCCACACAAAGCATGCTTGATTCCGGGAGGGTCCACTCCTCACGAAAAGTGTCTATACCTCAACAACCACTAATTATCATGTTGACTTATTCAAAAGATCTGTCTTTCCAAAAAAACCCAACGCGACTGACTGTGTGTCAATCAGATGCTCAGTCTGAGATTTATTTTCATTTTAGTCCCGGGGGCCTGGTTGGATTCATGCTCGATCCAACCTGATAATATACCAACTATACCCAAAACACTAGTGGGTATACACACGAGGACCGTCGCTCTACATGAATACCAGCGCCGCTAACGGTTCGTCAAACGGACGTCTGGTGCCAAAGATATGGCCAAAAAAGTAAAGGGGTCACAGTGGGCCCGGGTCCGGCCCAACCAGGTTGGACCGACCCTGCCTGACTTAGTCTGGGCCGACCTATTGGGTTCGGCCTGGCCCGTTGGGCCCGACATAGCAGGCCGTGAAGGCCGCAAGTAGCGTCACAGCGTGGACCAGTCGCGAGGGCGTGGAACGACCACCGGTCGGTGAAAGGGCGGTTCGGCCCGGAGGTGCCGTGAGGGGCGCAGAAGGTCAGCTCGGCTAGGCACGCATTGGGCGCAGCTCGACGGCTTGGCCCAGATGGCCAAGGATGGTTCGGCAAGCACCGCGAGGGGTGGGCTCGGGCGGCTAAGCACGGATGGGTGAGACCGGTTCGGCCAGCAGCAGAGCGGGGTGCACGGGGGGCCCGGGCCGGCGCGGTTAGGCCAAGTGCATGATAGGCGGCAAGGCAGGCTGGGAGGGGGTAGGGTTGGCAGGTGGGCCGCCGGGAGGTGGCTGGGCAGGATGGGAGGCGGCAGGCAGGCCGACAGGCGGCCAGGAAGGCCGACGAGGCGCGGGCTAGCTCGGGGAAGTAGATCGTCTCTGCGAGCGGCATGGCCGTTGGGGGCTCAGCCTGTGCCGGTTCCACCAATGGAAGTGCAGGACGCTACGTCGGTGGCATGGGTCACGAAGGTTGTGGGTAGCATGTCCTTTGACATCGATGCCTTCATCGCATCGTCGTTTCGTCGCCATGCCGAAGGATATCAAAAAAGATATCGATAGAGGGTGTCAGGCCATGTTTGTTTGGCCCACACCCTCCACGTTTAGGGTGATAGAAATCAGTCCTTTATAACTAACCACAACATTCCACCCGCAAAAACAAATCATCCTCGTTCTTCATTTTGAATGAAAGGATGAACATGGAACTTAAATGAAATTAACCCTCTACCTTGATCATTGGTCGTGGATGGAGTCGCGGGGAAGAAGGTGGTGTTGTCGTCATTCGTTACATCCACCACACACATCCAATCCCAAGCTCACTCATCGGATTTGGAAGATGCTCCACATCGGTAGGAGTCAGGGAAATAATATTGAATTAGATCATTGCCAGTTATCTTCATTGGAAGAACACATTCTTCATTCTTCATTGGGACATGAGGTTCTTCATTGGAGAAATCTATTTCTCCCAAGCTCTCCTCTCCCCAATATTCCACCCAAATTCCAAAAATTTGTCCAAATAATAGATTATAATATCTATTATTTTTTTGGCATGAATTCAAATAGAAACACCAAACACATGGTTGGCACATTAAAATTAAAGGGGAGGATTTTTCACCATTAATTTGGTGTGTTGGCCACATTAAAGTGGTGGAATCTCAAGAGGTTCATCCACATTAAATAGAGGGGTTGAGAGGCTTTATTCTCCTCCCATTTAATAGGGGTTGGGTGGTACCTACCCCTAATATTCAAATTGGTATGTTATGTGGTCTTGGGTGGTCCCACCACACCAGCCTCTCATGGGAGGTTGAGGTGTGGTGGTCCCCACCACCATAACCTCTCATTGGAGGTTATGGGCTAGTGGTCCCCACTTCCAACCTCCATATAGAGGTTATAACAATCAAAATAGAAATAAATCCAAAAGTTTGTTTTATTTAATTCTTTCACTAAAAACCCAAAAACTATATTTTAATCTCGACCCACTATCGTCGAGGTTGAAGTCTTCTTATGCGAATATCAGCAGTGCAAGTTCAACGGTGCCCTCATATTTCAATTCCAAGAACCATTTAAAAAGTTATAAAAACCCCGCATTTTCGTTTACTGAACGTACCCAAGAAAAACATCAGAAATTGATTCTGGGTATACCGGGCCTCAGAATCATGAGCTATAAATTTTTGTGGACATGTAAAATTCCCATTTAATTAAAAAAAATTACCTGGAAATTCTGAGACATTACATTCTCCCCACCTTAGGGCTTTACATCTTCGTAAGATACAACTCTAACTAAGGGAACAAGTGGGGTATTGTGAATGAATATGAGCCTCCCACTCCCATGTGCTCTCCTGGAGGTTCTCGTGCTGCCAGAAAATGTGCACCAGAGGTATCGACCATCCATGAAGGACTCTCTATTGTCGATCCTCAATCTCAACTAAATCCTCTCCGTGAGTCACCCCATCATTGAATTCTATGTCTCCTTGGTCGATGATGTGAGAAGGTTCATGCACTTATCTCCTCAGCTGTGATACATAGAAGACATCATGCACTCTGTGCAACTGAGGTGGAAGTGCTAAGCGGTAAGCCACCTTGCTAACTCTGCTGAGGACTTGGAAAGGTCTGATAAATCTCATAGATGACTTGCTGCCTCGGCCAAATCTTTGTAAACCTCGTCGAGATGAGACTCGTAGAAAGACATGGTATCCATCCTTGAACTCTAGAGATCTCCGTCTTTTGTCGGCATATGACTTCTGTCTGCTATGTGGAGTCTTCATCTGCTCCAGGATTATCTGCACCTTCTCTGTGGTAGCTCGTACCATCTCTGGTCCCACTAGTGCTAACTCCCCAGGGTCAGTCCAGTATAAGGTTGATATGAATTTCACACATATAATGCATCAAAAGGTGTCATCCCAATGGTGGAGTGATAGTTGTTGTTTTATCAAAACACCACCAAAGGTATGCGATCCTCCCATCTATGACTGAAGTCAAGGACACATTCACGTAGCATGTCTTCGAGGTTCTAAATGGTCTGCTCAGTCTGACCATCCATCTGAGGATGGAAGGTAGTGCTCAAATGATGCTATGTCCCAAAAGCCTCCTGCAACCCCTTCCAAAAATAGGAAGTAAATCATGTGTCACAATCTGAGACAATCGTCGATAGTACTCCATGTAGCCGCACAATCCCCTGCATGTAGAGGCGTCCCAAGCTTTCTTCTGAACCCTGCTCTTAATCGGTAGGAAGTGGGCTGACTTGGTGAGTCAGTCAATGATCACCGAAATTGATTCATGACCTATGGATGTACATTGAATTCACATGATGAAGTCCATGGATATCTCATCCCACATCAACTCTGGGACCTCTAAAGGTTGAACCATGCCTGCTGGTACCTGGTGCTATTCCTTCACTTGCTGACAAGTGAGGCACTGAGAGACAAACTCTGCAACTACCATCTTCATTTCCAGCCACCTGTGTTGTCTCTGGTGATCCATTTACATCGTCGCCACTCCTAGATGTTCCTCTAGAGGGGATGTGTGGAACTCCTTCAAAAATACCTCCTGAAGTGACATTGGCCAAATAGTACGTCATATGAAAAGGATGACGTTCTTCCCACTTTCTGAAATTTCATTGGTTTCCTACCCTATGGATATCTGAGCACCTTGTGTCTCGTAGTTAGCATCTCCATGAAATGCCTCCAGGACTCACTGAATAAGTGGAGGATTGACTATAAGACACTAAAGGAAAGCTTCTCTATCTCGGTCTATAAAGGATATCTTTAAAGCATCCAGCTGCTCTGTCACCTCACCTAGAAGCGGAATACCTGATATCCTACTGAGAGAATTTTATACAATGTTCCCCTTCCTAGGAGTATAGACTATCTCGAAGTCATAGTCCTAGAGAAACTCAAGCCATTGCCGCTATCTCAGGTTATGGTCCTTCTGAGAGAAGATATATGTATGACTCTTGTGGTCAGAGTATACTGTGCAATTCTCGAAAATTAGATAGTGCGACCACATCATCAATGCGAAGAACACTGCTTCTAACTCTAGGTCATGGGTGGTGTAGTTCTTCTCATGTTGTCTCAGCAGATGAGAACCATAAGCAATAACTTCTCGCTCCTACATCAGGACACATCTGCGTCTGGTCCCAGATGCGTCGTAGTAAACTATGTACCCTAATCCCTCCTCTAGATGCCTCATGATAGGGCACTAGTCAGCCTCTGCCTCAACTCTAGAAAGCTCTGCTGGCATAACTCTGACCACACAAAGGGTTTCCCCTTTTTCATCATGGCTGATAGTGGTGCTGTAACTCTGGAAAAGTCTGGTACGAACCTCTGGTAATAACCAGCCAAGCCCAGGAAACTTTGTACTTCCATCACAATCTTGGGTGGTTCCCAAGAATGTACCACCTCAATCGTCGTTGGATATACTACAGCTCTAGCCTCTGAGTATCCATGTCTCAGAAAGTGAAATCTTCAGATCCAGAACTGGAACTTCAAGATCTTACCATAATGATAGTTCTCTCAGAGTGTGTCCAGTACTACCCATAAATGGTAGGCATGCTCCTCCTCAGAAGTTGAGTGGATCAGAATGTCATCGATGAAGACTACGACAAAGCGATCAAGGTATGGCTGGAAGATCCTTTTCATGAGTCCCATGAACACTCGTGGAGAATTGGTTATGCCAAATGGCATAACTATGAACTCTTAATGGCTATACCGACATCTGAAGGTTGTCTACTAGCCATCCTCTCCCCGAACTCTGAACTAGTGATAGCCTGATCTGAGGTCTATCATTGAGAATAATTGTTATCCCTTCCGCTGATCAAAGAGTTCATCAATCCTGGATAGTGGGTACTTGTTCTTCACGGTCACCTGGTTTAGGCGACGATAGTCGACACCAAGCCTCAATATCTCATCTTCCTTCTTGATAAATAGAATCGGGTCTGACCAAGGTGAAACACTAGACCAAATGAATCCCTTCCCCTACAACTCCTCTAACTGTACCCACAGCTCGCGAAACTACACAAGAGCCATCTGATTTGCTGCTGTAGATATCAGTGCCATCTCAGGGAACATGTCAGTGTAAAAGTACACCTATCTATGAGGAGGTAGACTTGGAACATCATCAAGGAAAAATATGTGTACTAGTCCACCATTATAGGATAGCTCAACCTCTCCACCCCAACATCTCTAAGGGCAAGGCATGCCAACTTATGAGTGATCGGCAGCACCTTCCTCCGAGTAAGTCCGTCCTATGCTGTAGAGGATCACATCTCATCGATGAAGGTAAAACTAGTCCCATACATGTGGACACACCATACAATGTGCCTAATATTGTCAATATGATCATGAACTGTAGATAACCACTCTATACCAAAGATGATGTCGTAAGGCCTCGACACTATTACTAGGAGATCCCAGCCGAAGATCTCACATCCTAGATTAAGCTACCACTGTTGGAAACAGTGTTTAATATTCGAATCTTCTTTCGTAGGAGTCTCTAGTCATAAGGATCGAGCCTACGGTGCCCTCAGAATATCTGAGCTTCGAACGAGGGTTTTGGTAATGAAAGAGTGCCTTTCACTAGTGTTTATATGTACTGCATCTACAGTGGTGTAGACACAGATCATACCTCGAATCATCTCCAAAGCACCGTGATCATATGCCTCACGCACCTGGAGTTGATCTCTCCCCCTATCCACTTGCTTCGTATAGTCGGGGAGGACCTCCTGGTGGTGGTGGTGGTAACACATTGTAAAGTCTCGCATCGCCATCTGCATGACCATCTCCTCTTCCATGTCCGACTGCGCCATGTGGATCACCTTGATCGAACCTCTGCCTCTGCGTGGGAGTTCCCTCAATTGTCTATTGATCATCTGAATGATGGGTCAGATTTTCACAAGTCATGTGACCCTGCCAGCCGCATGTCAAACACTGCATGTTCCTCAAAAGACTGGATCTTTCTCATGTGCCTTGCAAAACCAATCCTGAGTCCTGAGGTCGTCCACCACATTGTCTTGTACGTCTAGATATCTATGACATATGTATGCTTTCTACTGCAAAAGACTCCACTACGTGATGCCTGGTGGCAGGTCTCACTGTTGGTGAGTGCTCAGCAACGAAACTCTCCACTATGAGGGCACTCTACAACACCCCCGCATGCGTCGTGATGCTGAGGGAGATCATCGAATCCCTGATATATCGCCAAATCCCCTAATCAAAGGTTTGGGCCATGAAGAATGGGTCCCACACCATATATGTGGTGTAGCATGGGAGGTAGGTGAACCTCACTGAGTATTGTGCCACCGTCATGCTACCCTGTTTTAGATGAAGTAGCTCCTCTATCTGCACTGCACGTAGGGTGGCTGGAAAAAACTCCACCTGAAATAGTCTCTCAAAATCGGCCCAGAGTAGTGTCACCTATTCATGCACAGAAAGCATCAGGATCAACCATTTGCCTGATGATGCCGGAAGGAGACTCACGACAAGGATCACTATAAGGTCAGCTGGTGTGACTACAAGTCTGAAGAATCCCACAAAAGCCTCCAGTGAATCCTCAGCTGCCTACTGGTCCATCTCACCCCTGTATCTAGGAGGCCTCTGGAACTGGAACTCATACAACCCACTCAGGTGTCATGCAGTATCTACTGCTGGGGATAGCGGCATCGGTGGCCCAACGAGTATTAGTACCACTGGTGCCTCTGTTGGGATAGTGCCCTGCATCGAGGCCATGTCACTCGGTGGGCAGCCATCTCGTACAAAGCCTGGAACCCTGGCTGTCTATCTACGTGGGGACATCTTGAAAAGAAACAGGTGTTCAAGGATCAATAATTTTTACCTGGTGAGCTGACTTAAATAGATCACTAAGAAAACTCATGAAACACACACCCAATCATTGTTTTCGTGCACTGAGTCAGAAATCGGAAGTCAGGGTCCTGGTGTATGGATATGTCGGTTGCCTCAGCAACACTGGAATCCCTAAACTAAAATCCACACTCAATACCCTTAACACTATAACTTCACAGAAAATATCAGAGTCCTAACATCTGCGGTAGAACCGACTCCTTTGATACCAATTTGTCACGACCCGTCCCCTGGGGCTTGTGCCGTTACTACCCCAAGCCCGCCTTCTATAGGCCATGGTCTGGTGACTAGCACCAAAGGGGTAATTCCCTAAAACTGGGATGGCATTACCTTTATAACCTATAACCACACCTAGCAGATACGATCACGAGTAAACTGAATAACCAACATGTGAGCACTGTATGTGGAAAGGGGCGAGAATACAAGACCAACTAGAAAGTACAAGAAACTGAAGGTACAAGTACAACTAAGGAAATAGGAAAGATATCCTCTGAGTCGTCCTCGAAAGGTTTCTACCTGAATGGTAGGTACTGATCACCTCCTTAGCACTCCACGTCCGTCCGTCTCATCTGTGTACCGACATGGTGCAAGGTCCACCTCTAGGTACTGTCTAGTCATGGTACTCTCAGCCTTGGTCAGCGATTTCTATTGTTTGCATCCAACACAATGAGGTGTAGGCATAACCCATGTAGGGGTGAGTATAAAGATACTCAGTAGGGACCCTGAGACCCACAAGGTCTCACAAAATCAAACAAGGATAATCTAGAAGGTATGAAATCAACAGATAACCCCACTTAGGTATATGACCATACATATACTTAATTTATCAAGTAATCTATCTCAATAATGAGGAAAACACAAAGTTACTGACTCTTCTCACACAGGTATACAACACATGTAGAGAGTTATATAGATTATTATATGTAACCACTAAATCATCTATTCTATCGAACCCACGTCGGATCCAGGAATAGTAGTCAAAGGTTTCAGACCCACACAGGATCCAATAACTTTAATCAGAGTTGTCGAACCCACATAGGATCCAGGAACTATAATCAGAGCTGTCGAAACCACATAGGATCTATGAATAGTAGACAGAGTTGTCAAACCCACACAGGATCCAGGAACAGTAGTCAAAGCTGTCAAACCCACATAGGATCTAGGAATAGTAGATAGTGTTGTATAACTTATGTAGGATCTAGAAACAGTATTCATATCTGTTGAACCCATGTAGGATCCAGGAACAGTAGTCAGAGCTATCGATCCCACGTAGGATCTAGGAACAGTAGTCAAAGTATATCCAGCCACAGGGTTCTGCATAAAGCATGCATTATTCTAGGAGGGTACGCTCGTCAATTTTTTTTCTATACGTAAAATTCCATGAAGTCTCAATTTGATGTATCCAAAAGATACTTCTTGCCAAAAGAAACCCAACGCGGCTGACGGTGCGTCAATAGGATTCCCGGTCTAAGAGTTATTGGCATTTTTGTCCCGAGGGCCTGGTTGGATTCCTGCTCGATCCAACCTGACCATATCTCAAAAATACCCAAAACATCAGCGTGTTATATACAAAGGGATCATTTCATTCAAATAATATCAGCAATACTGATGGTTCATCAAACGGATGTTCGGTGCCGAAGATATGGAAAAAAAAGTAAAGTGGTCAATGTGGGCCATGGTCCGGTCCGACTCAGTCGGACCGACTTAGCCCGAATTAGTCTAGGCCAACCCGTTTGGGTTTGGCCCGACCCATCAGGCTACGAAGGGCGCGAGTAGCGTGAGGGTGCAGAACGGTCGCGAGGGAGCGGAGGTGTCATGGTTCAGTGTAAGGGTGGTTCGTCCAGGAGGCGCCGCGAGGGCTGTGGAAGGTTGGCTCGGCCAGGCGCACATGGGGCGTGGCTCGGTAGCTCGACTTGGATGGCTGAGGCCAGTTAGGCCTGCGCCGTGAGGGAAGCGTCTCGGGAGGCTCAACCCGGATGGCTAAGGATGGATCATCCAGCACCGTGGGGGGTGCGGCTCGGGCGGCTCAGCCCGGATGGTGGATCCCGGTTCTGCCAGTGCCTCGAGGGGCGCGACATGGGTGGCTCGGACCAGACGACTGAGGCCGGATCAGCCAACAACAGTGTGGGATGTGTGGGTCGGAGCAGTTTAGTCGAGCACACGGGAGGTGACTGGGTTGTCTGAGGGGCGGATGGGCAGGCCGGCGGGGGGCCGGGAGACGGCCAGGCAGGCCGACGGGTGGACGGGAGGCGGCCGGGTAGGTCGGCGTGGTGCGGGCCAACTTGGGGCAGCAGCTTGGCTCGGCATGCAGCGCGGCTGGAAGGGGCTCGTCCAAGTCCGATTCGGCGGTGGTGGTGTGAGACGTCGCCGAGGCGGCATGGGACATGGAGGCCACGGGTAGCGTGGCCATTTTCTTCGCCGCCTTCTTCACCTCGTCGGTTCGTCACCATGCCGAAGGATATCACAAACAAGTTTTACGGAGGGTGTCCGGACATGTTATTTTGGCACACACCCTCCATTATTTAGGGTGATAGCAATCGGTACTTTAGAACAAACCACAACAATCCACACGCAAAAAGAAAGCATCTCCATTCTTCTTTTTGAAAGAAAGGAAGAACGTGGAACATAAATGAAATTACCCCCCTACCATGATTGTTGGTTGTCGACGGAGTCGCGGGGAAGAAGGTGGTGTTTTCATCATTCATCACATCCGCTGCACACTTCCAATCGCGAGCTCACACGTCAGCTGTGGAAGACTCTCCACATCGGTAGGATTCTGGAGAAGAAGATCGAAGGAGATCGTTTTAGGTGATCTTCTTTGGAATAACCCATTCTTCGTTCTTCGTTGGAGTACTCTATTTCACCCAAGCTCTCCTCTCTCCAATATTCCACCAAAATGCCAAAAGTTGTACCAAATAATAGATCATAATATCTATTATTTCGTTGGAAAGAAATAAAAAGAAAAAACTAAACACTTGGTTGGAACATTAAAATTAATGGGGAGGATTTGGTACCATTAATTTGGTATGTTGGAACCATTAATGTGGAGGAAGCTCAAGAGGCTCCTCGACATTAAAGAGGGGTAGTTGAGAGGTTTTCCTCTCCTCCTTCAAGTAGTTGTCGGGTGGTCCCCACCCCAAATATTCAAATTGGGAGGTTATGTGGTCTCGTTTGGTCCCCACCACATCATCCTCTCATGGGAGGTTGAGGTGTGGTGGTCCCCACCACTATAACCTATAATCGGATGTTATGGCCTGGTCTTCCCCACTTCAATCCACCACATGGAGATTATAACCAACAATATAAAAATAATACCAAAACATTATTTTTATTTAATTCTTTCACTAAAAACCCAAAAACTATTTTTTTAATCTCAACCTACTGCCGTTGATGTGAAAGTCTTCTTAAGTTAATACCGGTGCTGCGAGTTCAACGGTGACCTCAGATTTCAATTCCAAGCAATGGTTGAAATGTTAAAATAACACAATCGTACCTTTACTGAACGTACCTGAACAAAACTTCCGTAATTGATTCTGGGACACCAGGCCTTTGAATCACGCATCGTAAATTTTTACGGACTCGTAAAATTCCCATTTAATTAATAGAAAATTTACATGAAAATCATGGGTCTTTACATCACCATTCATCTTCATGAATAAGCTGATAGCACACCGTTTGTGTTTTGGGGTCCTTTTAAAAAACACAAGGATCCTAGTATCTAATTTCATTCCTATAGGGGAAAGAGTTTGGTGGATGTTTCTCGTTGATCTCTATCAAGAAAAATCCTTTTGTGTTCAATGGTGATGTAGATTTATATATTTTAGGTATGCATTTTAAAATATTTTGTTATTAACTAGATGTTGATTCTATGATGATATATCATACATATTTATTAGTTTCTTCCTCTGTAATGATCATCTAATGAACCTCCAAAACCCCTAACTATTGATGGTACCCCACTCATTATCTTTTATAATGGATAATATTTAAATAAAACACATCTCATTAATTGTTGTTAGGGGATCAATGATTTTTTTTTATCATAATGAGAAGAGGAGAATGATTTCATAGATGAATGGTTGTTCCCTTGTTTCTGATGGAATTTTTATATAAAAAATGAAATTAATTACTTTTGGTGGTGGTTTTTCAATAGTTTTGATATCAAAGGGGGAGAGGTGGAAATATCATGAATCTATGAAATGATATAAGACTATTTGTAGATTAATTAGAATAAAATAATGAAATACAATGGTGTTCGATTATTGATATGTATCTACATCAAATTTAAATTAGGAGATTAATAAAATCATATTTAGAATTAATGAAGTTGTGTTGGATTTATCTTCATCCAATAAAATATTTGTTGGATTCACTATAAACAATGGTGTTATCGAAAATTACATGTGAAAAGTAATTATGTATATATGGAGTATCCATTTATGGATCCATTTATAGAAAATAAGATTTAATTATGTTAATTTTAATAAACATTATAGAGATAACATACAATTCTTGGAATTATAGAGATATTTAAGGTCATTTTGATTTTAAAATATTTCTTAAACAGCAAGAAATCAATTTTTACTACAAGATTAAATGTTCTGATATATTGAGGATAAATTGAAATAACAATATAATGATAACCACATAGTAATAAATACCTTAAAGGGATTATAAAATCCTTTTGAAAAATGGGTTAGCTGTAAATGAGATTTAGGAAATCTATGTTTCATACAGGATAAAGAAACATTGATCTTTATATTAATAATGCGGTAATGGAAGGAATTTCATATAATGGGTCTTTTGGTGTGAACTGAAAATGTGTATATAGTAATACTAAAGGTAGTAAATCAGGGTTTTTTGGCACTAAGTTTCCTAATCATTATAGGAAACTGTCCCAAATAAATGGAGGATATTTTCATGAAATATGTTTTGATATGATGGAACAATTTCATATTGAGGAGTGCACCACCACATTTCCACTAGAGATCTAAAAGAATTAAGGATATAAATTGTGACATTTTATAGATCTTATAGATTTTATGGTAGTGTATTTAGGATGCAATGTATAAGGAAGACTTCAGCCTGAGTGTTTTTAGATTTATATATTCCATGTTGAATAAAAATTTGGGAAAATAAAATATTTATTATAAAATATAAATAAAAAATATATGGGTATATTTATAAATATTTGACATGAATTTTATTACTGGTTTTATAAATATAAAATTATATGATCCACATGGAATAATTTTTGAGAATTATTTAGACAATATGTCATGTATCATTTAATGGTGAATCATGGAAAATTATCTAAAAGAAAATCATGGCGAGTGGGTCATGGATATTTTTTTATGTAAATAAAAGGGATGTTTTGGAAGGAATATTTAATAATAACAAGGATTGTTTTATGATATTTGACTATGGTAGGATATGAACAATTATGAATCAATAATAATGATGGATCTCTGATCATTATGGGTGGTTTAATTGGTGTGGATGAAAAAAAGAAGATATGGATTCATATATTTTTAATCTTTCATGGAACTTAATTTATTCGATCAAATATTAAAATAATTTAATAATAATTTTCATGAATTAATGCTTGATAAAGGAAATATATGGTTTCCATTTTTCATACAAGGTGGAATATGGGTGGTTTTTCACCTTCTATGGTGAATCATGAAGGGGTTATCCTCATATGGTAACATTTATATTTTATTTTTTGGGTTTATATGATTATATATAGGATTCCATGATGTGAGTTAAAATTAGAGTCATATTTAACCCATTTAAGGAGGATGGGTGGGAAAACTATCCTCTATTTATGTGGCTTGAGCATATTTCCCAAACAAGATTTATGGGGGTGTCATGGAGCTAGATGGGCTGAAAAAGTAGCATCATTGTTGGATAGTGAAACAAAGAGGTTGTGGGATCTACAATGAAGATTGAAGAGTTGACTCATGTGATTTTTAGAGCCTTATAGTTTGATGAGAAACATAAAACATTTTGCTAGAAGATTGATATGGTAATATGATACAATATTATTTAACATGCAACATGGTGGTGACATGGGGAGACTGATATTGGGTTACATAGAAATGCTTCATGTGGAAAAACTACTTTATATTGTCGTATTTTTTTATACTGGATAGTGGATGCCCCCAACATTTGTTAAAGGGGGGTAGTGGTGGAAAATTATTTTGGGCGGAGAAACCCCACCAACCACCCAACAAAGGAAGAGAAGGAGGTGATTGAAGAGGCCTATAAAAGGAGGCTCCATATTTAAGTAGATCTCATCAACTTCACTAAGATTCTCAACACCATCATTTCATTTTTGTGTTGTATTTTTATGAGGTAGAGTCCCTACATATTCAGTATAGATATTTCCAATTATTTTTTCCATATAATTTCTATGGTGTGTTTATCCACTTTTACCAATTGTGGTCCTTCTATTTACCTATGTATTTTTACCCCTCTCATTGGGGGGGGGGGTTTCTAAGTTACATATATTATAATTTATTTACTTATTTTTCACTTTTTAATTCTTTAGTTATCATTGAAGAAATTGTAAAATCATGTTTGGTAAAAAGAAGTTGTATCATTGGAATGTTTTGGCCATGTATAGTTTACTTTTTCAGGTATTAATTATTATTATAAATATGTGTATTCAATTTGATTATGGATCTAGTTGATCTTTCACTTAATTTTTTTTATTATGGTTATTAAATATACCATGGATAAATATTTATGGTTATGTATTGGCAAAATGGTAAGATGAGGATGAAATATGAGATCATGAAATTCCACTTCAATTATTTTATTTTCAGGAAAACGAAAATCATGATAGTATTAAGGAAGAATAATTTTTTACTAGAAATTTAAAAACTTCCTACTGGTGTGAAGATATAGAATATTTCTACTAGCATCTACAAATATGACATTTATGGAAATATTAATAGTATATATTGAAATGTCGATATAATGGTCAATTATTTGGTGATGACTATTGGAAACAAGATGCATCTAAATATAACATGGTTAATCAACTTAAAAGTAACATAGTAGATGAAACATCAATAGGAAGGGTATTACCAGTATGAAACTACCCCTGATGGACTTTTTTATTTTGATAGTGATCACACCTTGATGTTCATTTGTTCTTGTTCCACCAAATTGAAGATGCATGGTGGTATTGTTCAAACCGTCCCATGAGTACACCTTGTGAAGGGCCCGAAGAATAATATATTATATTTAGGAAATTTTAATCAGATCATATAAAATAATTACACCATGAATAGAATTATATAATTCTAAAGGGTGTAATTTTGGTGATGAAGATACGGAATATCTCGGTGAACCTGTACAATCTTAGGGGTGAAATATAGAAGGTGGCAGAGATAGTTGTCACACCAACCACCTCAACAAAAGAGTTTATGACAATATGAAATCATAATCATGGACATATATTAGAACAAGGGATGAAAACTCTTAAAATTAAGAACTTTTTCCATGGTCTTACAATGGAATCCTTTACTTGTTTTGATAATTGTTTTTATGAAAGAAATAGATGTTAAAGTTATGGACATCAATAAACAAAATAAAAGAGATCTTTGATTTGAACTATTTTGACATTTGGAAAGCAGCAATTATAACCCTGGTAGGAGAAAGGTAATTTTCATCATTCATTTATTATTAATATAGGAGATGTTGGATATACCAAATTAAGAGTGAAGAATGTGTTTTTGAATCTCTAAAAACACTTAATGCTTCGAGGGGAATTGAATCTATAAATAAGATAAAGTGTTTAAGGACTGATAATAGAAGAGAATATACTAGTGGGGAGTTTGAAACATTCAATCAAGAAGAAGGCATCGAGAGTCTTGACAAAGTTGAATACACTCCAGAGTAGATTTGAGTAGAACATCAAATGAACAGAATCTCATTGTGTAATACCTCATAATTCCAATTAATTTTTTTAAAATTAAATGGAATATTTTGGAGTTCATGATCTAAGACGACACATAATTTTGAGGTCTGTAGTGTCCAGAACATATTTTTAACTATTTTTATGTTTAATAAAATAAACATGAAAGTGGGGTTTTCTAAATTTTAAACCAGTGTCCTGTTGAAAAATATGAGGGCACTCTTGAACTCAGAACGTCAGGATTCGCCTATAAAGGGCCTAACATCGACCGGCGTGGGTTAGAATTCCAAATTTATAGATGAAATAAATAAAATAACTCAACAAGTTAATTTTTTTTCTTTCATCATCATTAAGTAGTGGAAAAATTGTGTTGTGGTGCTATGATGAGACGACATTGAACCTCATTAATGAACCTCATTAATGAGTCAGTGTAATGATGTTTCAACATAGTGTAACAGAATTGCTGACTTGAATTTCATAAAATAATTTCCAAAAAAGAAATATAGGATTGTTGTCACAATCCTAGGATTACTTCATGGATTTAGTTGGTGGTGATGATGAATGAGGAATGCATATTATTCTACCCTTCAAAGAATCTCTATCAACGATGGGCTGCAGATCAAGACTGGAGAATAGGATCATGTGATCCCGTTCTTCCTTGACCAACAATCCTATATGAGGAGAGATTTGATTCTTTTCATTGTGAATTATTACCCCAAGTTATTTCATTTAAAATATGAATTTGGGTTAACTCAAAAACAGGTTAACCCATGGATCGATTGTTCTGGAGGGGTATTCATGGTTTACTGATCCATGTTTAAATTAAATTAAATTTTTTTCTCCATTTAATACGTCTAATGGGAGTGGATAAATGCTGTGATGATTGATAGTAGAGTTTCATTCTTAAAATTTATAGTGTGGATTTATCCCACTTTTTACTCCATGTTCTTTGTGTTCATTAAGGGGTTATTAACAATGGATTGTTGTGTGCATGTTCCTTGGTGAAATGATCCCGAAACGTGGAATATCCATCATGATGACCAAACGAAGGCGAGGCGATGATGTTGGTGGATTGCAGCAGCATGATAAAGGCATCCCAGTTCAAAAAAGGAGGATGTGGCCAGCAGGACGTGGTGGTGTAGAGCGGGCGTGCCCCAGCGGTGCGCCTTGGCAGCGGAAGCCGCAACGGTGGAGGCTGCGACGGTGTAGGGTGGCGGTGATGGTGAACCATTTGATAGGAAGAGGAGTCCACTGACAAGCAATCAACAGACATGCGTAATCACAACATTTGAAGGGAACCACATTAGGTTGTAGTGGTGATGTGTCTTGGACCACCGGGGCACCGTGTTGGTTCTGGAGACATGTGGTCGAGTTGCGGTTTGTTGTGGGAACACGGTTCCCAGGACATTGTGTAGAGGGGAGGTGTATGGCCATGTGTGGTACGAACCGGACGATGTTCTTGCATTCGGGCTAGAGAGAACTATCCATGTGTTAATCTTCAAACTAGTGAAGAAAAACAGAACATTTTTCCACCCGGCTAGTCAGAACCAGTCTGATTGAGTCTAACCAGGCCAGAGGAATTGGACAGAGTCGCTAGGTGACCTGGTGGGCCGGACCCACGACCGAACCAGGATGGTTTTAGCCAGGCCCTATGGCCAAGGTCGGACCTGGTCGGCCCAAACCCAATCGGGTTGGGTTGGTTCAGAAGAAATGGGTCAGGTCATACGGGGACCCCAGGCTAGGTTGGTCGGGTCCGTCTGACCAAGTAGCACCATGCCAAGATGAAACTAGAATTTTCATATTAAAATGCTAATATCATTCAGACCGAGTTTCTGATTGACTCGCGGCCTACGGAAGTGGGAACTTTTCCATGAGATGGTCCCTTGGGTATAATCTATGTGAGTTTTTGTGTCCTTCGCGACACGACTGATGGGTTGAGGAATAGATTCTCCTAGAATCAGGAGTACTAGTGATCTCTAATCCTATGGGTGGATGTGACATTGAGAATATGAATAGTGGACCACAATGATCTAGCAGAAGGGGAGAACTCAGTCGTCCATAAGAAGAGCAGACCTTAGTGGTCAAATAGACGATTGGACCTCAATGGTCCAGAAGACGAGTGGACCTTAGTGGTCTAGTAGATGAGTGGACCTCAGTGGTCTAGTAGAAGAGCATACCTCAGAGGTCAAGAATATGATCAAACCTTAGTGGTACACATGATTACAGGACCTCAATGGTCGAGCAGATGGGCAGACCATAGTGGTCCATCAGAAGAGCAGACATATGTGGTTCAGTAGACGAGCAGACCTCAGTGGTTTATTAGATGAACGGAGCCCACTGGCCAAGCAGACGAGCAGACCTCAAGGGTCCAGTAGCCGAGAAGACCTGAATGGTCTAGCAGCAGCATGCACCTATGTTTTCCAGCAGCTGAGCAGACCTCAGTAGTCCAGTAACTTATCAGACCTCAGTTGTGCAGAAGATGAGTGGACCTAAGTGGTCTCGCAGCCGACCGGACCTTAGTGGCCAATCGGGGATGAGTCCCTAAGTAGTACAAGATGATTCAGCTCTATGATTGATAATATTACTTTATATAATTTGTGTAATCCCTAGTGTGAACTGTCTTTTCATGTGGTCTTGCATTGTGATCTTACTTTTTTATATTACCTTTGTAGTTCGGGATCCCAACTGAGTATTGTGTTACTCACCCCTACAAGGGCATCACCCGCACATGTCACGTCTTGTGTAGGTGATCGATGCTTCCACAAAGACATTGGTTGTCTAGCACTAGGTGGTCCCTAGTGAAATGGGACAGACAATATGTAAATCTACAACTACAGGCGGCTACCCTCCACCTTCCCTTCAGTTTGGGTTTGATCAAATGGAACATGAGAGATGTACTTTCCATTGTCATTATGGGATTTTATTATGTTACATTTTTTACATTTTAGATAGTTTTCTAATTTTAGTAGTTTTGAAAGTGATATTTTTGTTTATCATTATAGATTTTGTGCTATGATTGTGTGTACAGGTTTAAATTCAATGTCTTCCCTTTTGGCGATATGCCTTCTCAGTGCTAGTCTCCCGCCCTAGGACTATTGAAGGCAGACTTGGGGTAGTCACAGCACATGACCTGGGAGATTGGTCATGAAAAAGTGGTATCTATGAAGTTCAGTTCTACTAGATGAACTAAGAGTCTCAAACAATTTTATGTGGAAATAGTGATATTTTTCTCCAGTTCGTATTTTAGGCTAGGGATTCCAGTTTTGGTGTGGTGACCAACGTATCCATAAACCATGACCCTAATTTCTTCTTTCTAACTCCATAGATGAAAACACTGATTTCATGCGTCTTTCAGTGTTTCTCATGATCTTTTTGAGTTAGAGTCATCTCACCAGTTATAACCTATTATATGTTGTTCATATTGATCTATTTAAAGATGCATCCACGTAGACAGTCAGCCAAGATACCAGTGCATGACCGCGATGATGGTCCATAGAGCAATGTGGCTTCAGTATAGGGACTGTTACCTGAGATAGTACCTTCATGAAATATCCCAGAAATATCATCTCCCATTGTTCTGCAGTTACTAAAGGCACTACTTGTAGAGGATTCATGTCGGCTCAGTGCTATACAAGAGTTCCAACGATAGAGACCACCTAGGTGTATAGGAGAGACAGATCCTATCATCACTGGGGATTGGATAGAGACGGTGACGTTAGTATTCTTCGTACTGAGGATTCCATTTGACCAGATGGTGGTTCTGGCAGTTATCCTTATATAGTGATCGGTGTGATGATGGTGTTGTTTTACCATCAAGACTCCTGAGGAGTTGACCCTCACCTAGTCTGACTTGGAATGAATTTTCAGGGAGGATTTATTCCATGTGACCTTGTGCTCTATGCACATACTGGAGATGATTCAGATATATAAGGGCATAATTGTAGTGGCTAAGTACCCTATGAGGTTCACAGACCTCTCCTAATACTCTACAGATATGGTGCGTGTCTGTTTTTTCAGGCACCCAACCATTGAGTTGGGACTTCTATGGGATATTAGGGCATCAATGATTTCCCTTAGAATCCCTATGTAGGCCAGGGTGTGGGGGTGATATCTACTAGTAGAGTGCTTCAATGTTGAGAATGAACAGATGGTCGGAGCTACCACTGGGAAAAGGGTGGCCGAGTCATCGGTGGGAGGGAGCTGATAGATGACGCAGAGGCCTAAACAATCTAAACCATTCGGAGGATAACCCCAGAACTCGTTTTCAGTGGTATGAGGCTCCCCTGTTAGAGGGATACATTATTGGATAAGAGTATTCTACACATGTTTTGGATAGGGGAACATTGCTCAGAATTTCCCAACTCATCACACAATGGTCCGGATGATGGTAGATGGGTCGAAGAGGCTGCGGTAAAGACACAAATTGGGCCTTCTTCCAGGCGGTGGACATTATTGAGGAGTAGGACAAGTAGCAGGAGGCATCTGTTTGTATGAGGTACTACCACCACCAACCCCAGGTGGTCCTCCACGGGCTCCATGAGCAGGTGAATAGGGGTGGGCTCAACTTCATGCTGTCAAGGCCTATTGTCCATATTTTGTAGTGATGATACGATGTACGATTTGTGTCTTCTCCATGTTAGATTTAGTTCTTATAGATATATATTCCAGTCACTCTTCCCTTTCCATGGACCATGATCCGATCTCGTAGATTCTGATCAAGCGGTTGCCTCGATCCTTACCATTAAAGACTCATATGGAAGGGATTCAATGATCACATAGTATTGTCGATAGGGTGAGCATACTCTTGGAGGTTATAGATTTTACAAGTATATCCTGGTAGTGGTATTGAGTCCTTACGATGTTATTTTGGGTATGGACTTACTATCCGCATTTCATGCTCAAATCAATTGTTTTAACTGCACTGTGTGGTGTGTCCATTGAGATGGGAACCAGTTTTTGTTTTTCAGTAAGAAGGAATATAGAGCAGTGTGGGATGGAATCTTGCAAAAGAGGTGAAAACGATCTCTCAATAGTTAGCTATCTTGGCCCTTAATGTAGTGTTGGAGACGAGTCAACAGTTTCATATAGTGGCTGACTTGTACAATGATGTCTTTCCAATGGATGTTCCTAGACAACCTCTACACATATAGGTAGACTTTTGCATTGATCTGTACCTTAGGACGACACTACTATCTAATACTACATATTGGGTGACTTCTGTAGAGATCTAGGAGTTGAGGTTAAAGTTGGATGACCTGCAGAGGATGTAGTTCGTAAGGCAAAGTGTTTCACAATTGGAAACCCTATTATTGATTTTCAAGAAGGAAGACAAAATATTTGGGTTATGTTGGGACTATTGGAACATGAAATAGGTGACCATGAAGAACATGTATTCTCCTATGAGGATTTATAACCTCTTTGATAAACTGAAGGGTTAAGCTTTTCCTTTAAGATAGTCCTCAAATCCGGCTATCACCAACTTCGAGTACATGAAGAGAATATCTTGAAGAAGGATTTCAGATGTCACCCTAGAAACTACAAGTACATATTAATGCTGTCTGGAATGAATAATTCCTCATTTGTTTTTATGGGACTCTTGAACATGATCTTATAGCCATACATAAACCGGTTTGTAGTTGTCTTCACTGATATCATCATTGTGTATTCAGTATCTGAGGAGGAACTCGTGATGCCACTAAGGATGGTTCTATACACACTCTAAGAGAACAAAACATTACGGTAAACTCTCGAAGTTTGAGTTTTGGATATGAAATGTCTACTTCCATGGACATTTCATCTAAGACCCTAGAGTTGTGGGGGATCCATGATAGATTGAGGTGGTGCTTTCTTAGGAGACACCAAATAACAATACCAAGGTATAGTGTTTCCTATGTTTGGATGGGTACTATCAGAGGTTTGTACCTGACTACTCCAGAGTGGAATCACCCATGATAGCATTGATGAATAAGGGAAAACCGTTCATGTGGATAGAATGATATCAGTAGAGCATTCATCAGGTGAGGTAGATCTCGAAGAGTACACTTATCTTGAGGCTGCCCGAGGAAGGATCCAACTATGTGGTGCACTGTGACGCATCAAGAACTGGTCTTGGTTATGTCCTGATGTAGGGGGAATAATTGATTTTTTATGGATCATAATAGTTGTGACCACATGAGCAGAAAAATGTGACTCGTGACCATTAATTAGAAGCAGCATTCTTCGCACCGAAAATATTGTGACACTTCCTTTATTAGTGAGGATTCATCTTTAAATCTAACCAAATAAGTCTCATGTATATATATTATCAAAAGTATCTGAATCTGAGATAGTGAAATTGGCTAGAGTTCCTCTAGGACAATGACATCGAGATAGTCTATACTATAGGGAAGGGGAATGTGGTGGCAGATGCCCTTAGTAAAAGATCGAGTTCATAGATACTAAACGAGGCCTCAAAGTAGTTTGCCTCATTTCAGATATCATTTGTGGATAGAGATGAGACAACTTATCTTCAATCAATGGATGTTGCCTCTCCACTCTTATAGCGATTCATTTAGAAGAAACTTGGAGAATCTAGTTGTGAGACTACATGTGTCCATATGTCCATAGGGCATGCCCCTGATTGATATTCAGAAAATGGGAAGCACATCATCCTTTTCTGAGGATACAATGGTGTACTCGTGGAATTATGGGAGGATGTGTTGAGGGAGTTCCCTACATACCATTTCCCGGTATATCTAGGTGTGTTTAAGATGTACCAGGACCTATCACCTCAGTATTGGTGGTTGGGGATGAAGAAGGCAGTGGATGAGTTTGTCCCATGATGCCTCACTTGTCTGAAAGTGAAGGACGATCACCAAGTTCCGTCATATTTGACACAACCCCTTGAGGTACTAGAGTGTATGTGGGATGCGATATCGATGGGATTCATGACAGGCTTACCATATACATCTAGAGGGCATGATATCATCTGGGTAATCGTAGAACCACTCACCAATTCAGACCACTTCCTATCCATTCAAGAACAAGATTTATTAGAGATCTTGGGACACCTCTACATGAAGGAGATTGTTCGAATACATGGAGCCCAATATAAAATAGTCTCAGATCATGATGCGCTCTTTACATCCTTGGTGTGGAAGGGATTAGAAGAGGCATTTCTGACTCTGCTATTCTTGAGCATAGACTTTCACCCACTAATAGATGGTCAGACAGAGTATACTATATAGACCATGGAGGACATGTTTCTTGCATTCATTCTTGATTATGGTCACAATTTTTATGACCACATACCACTAGTTGATTTTGTGTACAACAACCGCTACCCCTCCACCATTACTATGGCACTGTTCGAGGAACTATACAGATGACCATGAAGGACATTGTTATACTGGAAAGTCCCAGGTGATTCATCACTCATGGGTCCAAGGATGATACAGGCTACCACTAAGAAGTTATAGGTTATCTGTGAGAGGATAAAGACTACACAAAGCTGACCAAAGTCCTGTGATGATTGGAGATGGAGACCCTTGGAGTTCAAAGAGGGGGACCATGTATTCCTATGGGTCTCTCCTCAATGAGGTATACATATATTTGGTCCGGCTGGGATGTTCTGTCTGAGGTTCATCTGAACTTTCCTGAAACTACATATAGTGGGTGAGGTGGAATACCACTTGGCTCTACCACCACAGTTAGATAGGCTGAACGATGTGTTCCAAATATATCAACTTTGGATATACGTGCATGACCCTTCTCACATCATTGACCATGGTAAGCTGGAGATTGACGATGGGGAAACATTCACGGAGTACCCAGTGGAGATAGTGGATCGACATTCGTGAAATGTCGATTCCTATAGTGCATTATTTTTATTTGAATGGGAATCTCCAAAAGAGAATGTGGGGGTGAGAGTCTTAGATTCATGCTTAGTACACCCGTTTATGGGAATATCCTCGTTTTAGCTTACGAGGATGTAAACCCTAATTGGTGGGAGTCATGTAAAACCCTAAAATTCTATGTATATTTTTCTAATATTAAGTGAGATTTTTTGGAGACTAGACTCTTAGACAACACATAATTATAATGCCTGGAGTGGCTAGAATGTATTTTTGAACTATTTTTAATGTAAATTAAATAAACATGCAAGTGTGTTTTATTAAATTTTAAACCAGTGATTGGATAAAAACTCCAAGGGCACCACTGAACTCTGAGCGTCACGATTCTCCATGAATGGTCCTAACATCTACTTGCATGGGTGGACTAAAAAAGTTAGTTTTGGGAATTTTTAGAAGAAAAAATTAAAATAACATTATAAGTTATTTTTTTGTTTTCTTCATCATTATGCATTGGCACGTCAGAAAATTGGTGTAGTGATGAGGTGATGTTGAACCTCATTAATGAACCTCATTAATGATTCAGTGTAACAACAATACAACACAGTATAACAGAAATGTTTATTCTGATTTCATCAACTAATATCCTAACGAATAATTTCGGAATGTTGGACCAATCCTGTGATTTCTATGAGGATTTGGTGGGTGGAGATGATGAAGGAAAAACACACTTTCTTCAATCGTTCAATGAATCACTAGAAACAGTGGGCTGAGAATCATGAATGTAGAATAGAGGCAGGTGATCCTGTTCTTCCTTGACCTACAATCCCATCCCAGTTATGGGTTTTATACTTTTATATGTGAATTGTTTCCCCCATTTCCTTCATTTAAATAATGAATGTTGGTTAACTCAAAAGCTAGTTAACCTGATCATCAATCATTCATGCGGGATATTCTTGGGGAACTCATCCATTTTTAAATTTTATTAATTTAATTTCTCTATTCAATCTTCTAATGGAAGTGGATCAATGTAATAAAGAATGATGGAAAATGTTCTTTCCTTAGATTCATTGTGTGGATTTATCCCCCCTTTTTAACCCATGTTCTTCACGTTCTTCCTGGGGTTATGAATGATGGATGGTTGTGCTCCTATTCCATGGATCAGTAATCTCAAAACATGGATCTTCTATTGTGATGTCCTAGTGGAGACACGATGATGATGGAGGAAAATCACAGCGGCATGCGGCGTTAGTCATATGCGTATGGCGGCGTGCCGCAGTGGAGGAGGTCAAGACCATCGATCCGATTTGGTGAAAAGGTGGCACAAACTAGTGGTGCGGCATGGCATCAGAGGCCATACCCAACAACAGCCATGGTAGTGTAGGGTGGTGGTGCTGGTACGTCACTGTAGCAGATGGAGGAGGCTGTCGGAAGGTTGAGGATGCCCTCAGTTGGCAGCCGACGATGGTGTGGAATCGTGGAACTAGTAGGGAGCCATGTCAGGCTGGGAGGCCAAGACCAGTAGGCTAGGTGGTCATGGCTAGTAGGCCACGACGGTGAAGTATAGTAGTACCAGTGGAGCACTGCATCGTTTTGGGAGACCAGTGGTAGGGCTGTAGGTTAATGCGAGCAAACTGTCTGTGGGACCATGTGTGGAGGTGAGGCGGTTATCCTTATCTAGTTGAGTGTTGGATGAACCAGATGACGTTCTGGCATTTATGTTGCAGAGAACCGGCCCACCATTGGGGGTTGGAGCGAACCGTCCTGCCATTTCAGGCCAGACCATTGAAGAAAACCATGCTGTTGGCCGGCATAGGTGGGAGGATAACCTACCAGCCATTACGGGCCTGGAAGGATGGAAAACTAGGCTGCAGGGTGGCCCAGATGGTTAGAACTATTCCGAACGAGTTGGACCAGGCTATAGGAATTAGACCAGTTTTTTGGGGCATCCTAGTGGGCCAGACCCATGACCGAACCCGACAGGGTCTAGTAAGGCCCAATGTTCCAGGTCGATCCGGGTCTGCCCAGACCTAATTGGGTTATGTCGGGTTGTCCAAAACGGGTCGGGCCCACCAAGAAGCTCGGGCATGGATGGTCAGGTCGTTCCAACCAAGTTGGACCCATCCCTAATGCATCCAACCCCTTTCTATTAAAACACCAATATCTTTTTGATAGGGCAACCGATTGATGTGTCCCCTATGGCGTTGGGACCCTTGAGACCAGAATGTCCCTTGGGTATACATTAAGTGAGTTTTCATGGAATTAGAGATATGGTTGATGGATTGAGGAGTAAATTTTCCTAGAATCAAGTTTACTAGAGAGTGGGAATCCTACAAATATCTGTCAAATGAAGGATATGATGAGCTGACCTCAGTGGTCAAGGAAACAAGCATACCTCAGTGGTCTAGATGATGAGAAAACACTAGTGGTCTAGGATATGGGAAGAACTGAGTGGTCCAGCAGACGAGTAGACCTCAATGGTCAAGCAGAAGACTGTACCTTAGTGGTCTAGCAGATGAATGGACCTCAGTGTTCTAAAAGACTAGAATAGCTCGGTTGTACAATAATGGAGCGGACCTCAGTGATCCCCCAGATGAGCGGACCTCAGTGGTCCAACAAATGAGAAGACCTCAGTGGTCTTGGAGATGAGAGGACCTTAGTGGTCTACATACTGAGCAGACCACAGTGGTCCAGCAGCTGAGAGGAGCTCAGTGGTCTAGCAGATGAGGGGATCTCAGTGGTCTAGTAGACGACCATACCTTTGTGGCCCATCACGGATGAGTCTCTCAGTAGTACAAGATGATTCACCTCTTTGATGGATAATATTACTTTTATAATTTGAGTTATACCTAGTGTGAGACATTTTTTTGTTGTGGTCTTGACTTATGATCTTGGTTTTTTGTCATACCTTGGTAGTTTGGGTTCCCTACTAAGTATTTTTTTAATCACCCCTACATTGTCTTTACCTACACGTGTCATTTCTCATGCTAGTGAACCACACTTCGATGGATACCTTGGTGGTCCGGGAAAAAGTGGTTCCTAGTGAGTCAAGATGGGTGGGATGTACTTCTATGGATAGAGATAGTTACCCTAGACCTACACTATTGGTAGTGTTTAATAAGACAGACCATGGTAGCTATACATTCCGTTGTAGTTTTGGGAATATATTCTGGACCATTTTTACTTTTCAGTTTGTATTGTACATTACGTAATTGTCTCTTTGAGTGTTGTTTTTAACATTCCACAGTTTGTGTTTTGTGAATGTGTACTGGTTCAAATGAAATGGCTTCCCTTTTTGGATATGCATTTTCGATGCAAGTTACCAGCCCTTTCCCTATAGAAGACAGACTTGGGGAAGTCATGACATGGGACCTAGGGGATGGGTCATGAGATATTGTATATAACAAGGTAAATTTGGAAGAATGTAATAATTTTCAAAACATTCCGTGAAGAAGCATTTCTTATTTGTTATTATGTGATCAGACGATCTACTTCAAGGATGTTTTATCTGAAGTCATTGACAGATATGTGGATTGGTAATCCTCCTACCAATTATCAATTAAATAATTTTGGATGTGTTTTATATGAATGGTTTAATAACCAGGAAAGATATAATTTGGATTCATGATCATGGAAATGTATCTTCTTAGGATATATTAATGGTGTTAAGGGGTTTCAATTGTGGGTCCCCACATCCCACAGACTTATCCTTAGTAGAACATTCAGTTTTGTAGACTAAAAGGTAAAAATGACATTTTATGGGGACATAGAGAAGGATTATACATAAACTACAATAGTGAAGGTAGTGAAAAATTATTGGCCGAAATAGTTCACTCTAGGTCCTTACTAGAGAACGATGATCATATACCAGTTGATTCTAGATGATGATGACAAACATTGGAAAAGGCATTGATTTGGAAATCCTACTATGTCTCTAGGAAAAATATTCAATACTGCTTATTGATAGATGATGGAGATCCACCTAATTTTGTGGAGGGGACTCATAGTTCAGATGTATCCACTTGGATAGTGGAAAATGTACGAGGAACTTAAATCCCTGCACACAAATGAGACTTATGATCTTGTTTCATTACATCATATAAGGAAGTATATCAAACAACAATGGGACACTAATATGCAGAGGGATTGAAAGAAATATTTGGAAAGATATCATGCAAGACTGGTAGTCAAAGAATATGCTCAAAATTAAGGTATTGATTGCAATGAAATATTTTCTCTTGTTGTTAAACTGGAGAATAATCAGATTGTTCTAGTAATGTGTGCTACATAATTCTTTCATCTAGAGTAGCTAGATATGAATTTTTATTTTCCCTATAGTGATTTTGATGAAGAAATATACATGATCAAAAAAGAATCTTTTATAGACGAAGGTAAAGATAACTTGATATACATGTTGAAAATATCATTATACAGCCTCACGAAGGCCCTGAGGTGTTGGTATAAGAGATATTATTCCTATATCATGATCCATGGAGAAATCAGGCCTCATTCTGATTCTTGTGCATATTTTAGTGGTTTGGGTGGAAATTATTTGATGAATCTTCTTTTATATGCAGATGAAATATTTTTTACTGACCACAAAAATAATTGGATAAAAGTGATGAATGAAAAGTTTGTAAGGAAGTTTTGTATGAAGGACTTCAGACTAGAAAATAAGATTTTTGGGATGAAAATTTAAAAAGATAGAAATAATGTGAATATTTGGCTACCATATAAATATTAATTGCGGAAAGTCTTGAAATTCATAAAAATGTAGGACTGTAATACTTTTTAACCATTATTCCCGTTAATTTCATGTTATCCTATTTGATGAGTCCAAACTTTGAAGTACAGAGGATTGAGATTTATTGAGTAATGTATACATTAGTAGTGGGGATTCTGAAGTTTTTCAGGGTTTGTACTAGATAATAAATTAAAAATATAGTGGGATCAATTAGACGGACATGGAGAATCTATAATGGGAGCATTAAAGCAATGTATGATTATTTTGAGTTTCCTCCTAGAGATGTTGGAAGTTGCAGTATGCTTTGGAGAAACATATTGTACTATCAAAGGATATTTTGATTATGATTTTCTGGTGATTTTTACTAGATAAAATCCACTACTGGTTATGTGTTTACCATTATATGAGGATATGTGATATGGATAACAATGTTATAGTTATTTCTTCCTTTATCCATGATGGGGGCGGAGTGCATTGCAATTACACATGCATACAATGAGGCTATTTGGATTATAAGGTTTTTGGAGGATTTCAAATACATTAAGGATCATCTTCCATTATATTTTTAAACTCATATAACCTTCAACATCTCATGGAATCATTATTTTTATTCCATGGAAAACACATTGGGGTAAAGCATCACTTTATCAATGATGGTGTGGTAGAATGTTGTTTGAAAGTGCTAGAAATTCAAACTAAAGAGAATATGGAAGATTTCATGATGAATTCTCTAAACTCTGATATGTTCAGATAGTGAATATCCTTATGTGACCTCATAATGAAGTGGGAATAAAGGTTTGGAAGATAGAAAGGATGTGTGCAGAAGTGATTTCTTATTAATAAAATTTCCAAGTGGAAGATTTGTTATATTTTTTTATATTGGATGGTGTATACCCCCTTTATATGGAAAAGGGGGATACTGGTGGATGATGATGGTGTGTTGAAAAATCCCACAAACCACAAATAATTGGAAGAATAGGGGATGTAAGTTGCCTATAAATGTAGGGTACCTCTTCTGGATGATATCATCAGCTTCACCAAACTTTTCAGTACAATAAGTTCAATATTCTGTTGAATTTCTGGAGGTGGTTTCCCCTATATTCAAGAGAGAAATTTCTAAGGGTTTCTGCCTCATAATAGCGAGGGAGTGTGTACCTAAGTTTACCTATAGTGATCCTTCTATTTTACTATGTTTTATATCCCTTTAAATTTGTGTGGCTTTTCAACGTTATATCTAACCTCATTTATTTCCTCATTTTCATATTATTTTATCTCATAAATATCACTACACCATCAGACCAATCATTTTACATCATAAAAATGATCACCTTATAATAAATGATACCCTTTATTAGTAGAAGATAAAAATTATAATAAAGGGGGTTTATTATTTGTACTAGCAAAAAGAGATGATAAAGGGTACTATTATCCATGAAAAAAATCACCCATTTGCTAATACTTTATTATTACTTATAAAGGGCACCATAAGATGTGATTTTTAGTAGTGAAAAAGGGATACCATAAAATTTCTATTTTATCACTAATAAAAGGTATAAATCAAAAAAAAATTGATTAAAAATAATATGTAATTATATTAAAATATTTTTATTCAATTATATATAATATATTTTATTAAATTTGGATCATATAAGACTAAATATTCATTTACCCGTAATATATATGATAATCTGGTAAAATTGATTATAAAATAATTTATTCATAATATTAATTAGTAATTTTCTATTTATTATTAATGAGTTATGGTCATTTAATAACAATTTTAATATATAAAATTTTAATAAATTATTGAAATGTATAAAATATGTTTAAAAAAGGACTTAAATTTATGAAAAATATAAATTTTGACATGAGGGTCTGTTTGGGAACTACAACATATGTAATAATATATATAGAAATGATCTACAAAATTATTATTTGCAACAGTTCCATTTTATGTTTTTTATTATCATATATGGAAAATATGTTCTTCAAAATTGTGATTTTTCAAGTGTTATGATTTTATTACTTTCGATGGAATTTCATCCTCTTTTAGTGGTTTAATATTATTTTTTCGGTGGATACATGGTTTATTACAAGTAATTACATTCATGAGGATACTATGGTGTTAAAATTTTATAACCTGTCATATTGTAATGTTATTTATTATTTACTACATAAATATATATACATATTTTTATATATTTACATATAATAATTCAATTTTATAAAAAAATATTTATTCATATTTACATGTAAAATATATGTTAATTTAAACATATATATCTTAATAAAAAATGTTATATATTTTGTTCAATAATATATATTTACTCCATTTTTTATAATAATAAATAAATTTTTTTCTAACAGGGATTATATATTTTAAATCATTTATTATTTAATTTATTATCTTATAATTATATATATAAAAAACATATAAATATGTATCTATATACGTTTCAGGAAAAAGGCTAGGATTTCATCTGATCCAACACCTGACCTGGTCTTAGACAAGGCCTGAAGGGTGTTGTCAACCCCATGTGATGGAGACTGGTACCAAACACCGGAGATCATACAAATGGGAACAAATTCTTCCAAAATAACAAGGATCAAATAACCAAACTGTTAACACAATAAAACCAATAATAACTAATCATAAAAAAATATACAATCCAATCCAGGTACATTTATTGATGTGTGACACCCTGAAAATAGAAAGTAAAAACACATGATTTGATTGTGTGTATGACACACAACACCAAGAACAAAAGGTACTATAATATCCAGACACATTAAAATATATTAACTATTTAAAATAGATTCTATAAATTTTAATTCATGAAAGACAAAGTTATAATGAGTTACCTGAAACAAAGACCTTCTTTGATGATTGCATTACACGTAAGACTTGGTTTTTTCGTACAATAATATATTATTATAACTTAATGATTTATAAAATAGTCATTAAATTAGTATTTATGAATTATAATAAATAACTAATGAAATTAATTTTTAATACAGATATTTATTATTTAATAGATTACAAATTACTTGAAAATGATTATAAGAAGCAACTGAATATATTGTGAAATTTTTTAGAGAAACATATTTTTATGATAAAAAAGTTGTATTATGATAATCTATTTAATTAATTTAATTTAGTGAGTAATATTAATTTGAAATATATATTAAATATTTACTATAATATTTTTTTATTCATCCACTAGATTTGATATACATTTGATAAGAACAAACTCTATTATATATATAAAAACCTATATTTATATAAAGGAAATTTTAGCACCTTTTAATGGACCCACAATTTTAAATATTAATTTTGAATCTTTAATTGATTTAATATGTCAATATAAACTTTTTGGTGAATATTTTATATTTTTATGAAACATTTCATTTTTTTATGAATAGATAAAAAAACTAAAAAAAATTTAATACCGCCTTTACATCCAATTTATTGATATAGATAAAACATATTTTAAACATGTTAAAAAGAATAATGAGATAATAGTTTTATCAAATAATACAATTTATTTTATTGGAATCAATTTCACTTTGAAATTGATTATATTAACATTAAAAACTTTTAGAAATTATTATATTTAAAACCCGCGTTGTCATCTCGGATATATGATTAAATTTAAATAATTTTCTTCCACATATATGATGTGAATTTGTAAAAATTGATTCCATATATTCAATAATAAAAAGTTCAAAATTCTAGTAAGAAAAAATAAATTTATGACCAAAAATAATAGTGAAACAAATTAAAATTATTTATAATTATTAAGGAAACGTTAATCTTAAAAATGGACTATACCTTTATCTTAAGGGCCCAAATGCCCAATAAACTGTTCCTAACCACATTTTATAGAAAAAAATATTCCACTAACCTTAAATTATTGAGTTTGGTTTTTTATGACTCTTTTTGGTTAAAACGTTGGTTCACCCAACTTCTTTTTAAAAATACTAAGTGAGTATTTTTCCTTCCTCATAAAAGTCAACTACCTCTCCCTATATAACACACCTCTCAAAAAAATTAGTATTAGACAATATCAATAAAATTAAATTCCAAATATCCCCCCTAAATCTATATTCCTCCATTTTTTCATAAATCTGTACAAGGATAACTTTTGGTTCAATCCAAAAGAAGTTAACCGATTATGAGGTAACGTCTTCTCTCAAGCTCTCTAGTCTCATTTCCATTATCCACCCCCTAAAATATCATTACATAATTATTATATGAAATAATAGTATCATAAATATACTATTATGTTTTTTATGTAATGTTTTATACCTAGACTTATTCCCACCTCCATCTAATGGTTAACGAACATACTATTTCTGTGTATGGCATACTACTGCATCACAAAATGATGATTGTTCATTTTTTCTGTTACCACCTATCATGGTAGAAATTATGTTGGAAAAACTATTTATATATGATATTTCTAATATTTATTATTTATTTATATTTATTTAATCCTTTTATTACACATACCATTAATAAATTCCATTTTACATTAATATGATAGCATCATTTGAGGAAGTGTGGACTACCTCCCCCTTGAAGCGATGTGATTCGTTCACACTATACATGGAACATATAAAGGATGGTTTCAATTAAAAAATGTGACATAAAAAACTTTTTATTATATTAAATACATTATTAACTTTCTATAAATATAATATATATATATAATTTTCATTATTATGCTTTTACACACTTAAAAAGTGATAACGTCGTTCGTGGACTTATAGACTACCACCTCCTCATCACGATGTGATTCCTTATATATAAAAATAATTATATATATAAGTATATATTACAAAATAACATGGTATTTATGATATAATTATAATTCTAGAAAGATATGGTGATACTTACCGTCTTTCCATAATGATCATTGATGAATAAGAACGTTGCTCATGCCTACGTACGTCCTATAGTCTCCTTAATGTTGATTCATTTTTTATAACCATATTTAATTATAGTTTTTTAAAATTATAATTTATGTATAAATATAATAATTATCTATTGATTATTTTTCATTATATGTCATATAATGAACCCTTTGACCACATTTGACATACCAATGTAAATTTTGACACATAAACTGAATTTTGTCAAAACACACGATGTAAACATGATTTTTTAATTTGTTGTATACAACATTGTAAATGATGAAATAAAATTTACGACAAACATGAGATATCTTCTCAATAAGTTATAAAATTAACATAATTTTATTTTAGATTATGGTAAAGGATGTTCACCTAAAAGAAAACTCAACGTAAGGGATTTTCATCTCACTTTTTACTTCTGTGAGATAATTGACATGTTCACCACTTAATTAGGTTGTGTGTTTTATACAATGACAATTTTAATATATTATATCATGAATTACTTTAATATAATTTTATTTAAAACATATATTTAATATTATTCATTTAAGAGTGTTAGGATTTAAAATGTTTCTAAAGTGGTATTGTACACTTTGGAATGTTTAAATATTATTTTCCTCAACAATAAAATTTATAATATTTAAATGGTATTTCAATTTATGGAAAATATATTATCAAGGTTCAGTAAGAAATCAATTTTACTCTCCTATAGTAATTCATTAACATATCCATGTATTAGTATCATTTTTTCACTCATTGGATCTCAAAATGTATTAGAAAATCTATTTCAGAAAACATAACATTGTTTCTCTCTTAAGTCGAAGAACCTGTCTTATTATAAAAAACATGTTTTAAAAAAATGGTTTAAAAACGTTTTTGAATTAATTTTTAAAATGGATTTTTAACAAATTTGACTTTTACCAATATTTTCGAAGAATATTATCTCCACTTTCCTGACAATGCATATTTCAAACATTTTGACAAGGAAAGATGAATTTTCTTTTACCTCATAAGAAATGTAAAAATTTACTTTTATTTATTTAATTGATAATTCATTTTCATGTCTAAAAGAATAATTTTTAAGAAATTTTTTAAAATATATATTTTCAATGAAATTTTTTTTCATAAATTTTATATTTTTCTTAATAAATCTTTGAAAATATATTTTTATAGAATTTATATTCATCAACCACAATAAATTATAAATTTACTCCACTTGGGATTTTTGTGTTTATTTCATCCATATTTTCTTATATATGGTTTATTAATGATTTTTTCAAGGATATTATTCACATTAACTTCATTGAATCATTTTTTATTCCCTCTGAAATATTCAATATACTAAGATCGTTAAACATTGACTTTACCCCTAATTATCTATTTCATTTATCATGAATATTACTGTTGCCTAAACTATATACAATTTACTCAAAGAGTCTATTGTGGAAAATATTTTATTAATTGGGAAAATATTGATAATTCTATATTCAATATTCAATATCAGTATTTGATAAGGCATGTTATTTGTTTTGATAATTCGATTAGAGGAATTATTGGGACTCGTAAAGTTAGGTGCGGCCCAAACATTATATATCCCCTGGATGAATTAATAGGTTCTCATGATAAAAATTAGTTGTACAAATTCAATGAGATTCTGTCAATAATTTTAAACCATCTTGTGAAAGTTATTAAGGTTATAGGTTTTCATGTTCCTTGGATATGACTCCCATTGAGAAATAATTTTTCTCATTTTATTTTCAATTATTTTTCATCCATGATATTTTTCATAGACATATCTATGTCTAAATTTCATTTTTAGTTCATTGATTAAATGTCATGTGTTTCAGTTTCTTTCCTTTACATATTTATTTTTCCTTATCTTGTTATTTGAATCAAATTTGTTTCTAATTATTCACTTGACATATTTTTTAAGCACTGCCATTCAGATTATTGGTTATATGGCATGTGTATTCATTAATTTACCTTTCAATAATGACTATTTTAATTGATTTATTATTGATTGCACGATATTTTTTCATTATTGAGCATTTTAGATAAACCTTATTAGTTTTATTTCCCTAGTAATTCAAGAATAGTACTATGAATAATATGCAAGGATACAGTAGAAATAATAATATTATTCTATATGTTATTTATATATAAATAAAAAAAATATGTTTTTATTAGTGTATTCTTTTATAATACATGACTCACTTAGTATCTTCTTTACCAATACTAATAAACTCTCAGTCCTTTGGGATTTCATTCCTTTTAATCATGCTAATGTAATAGTATATGAAACCAGATCCAGGACTATTGGGGTCATGTCTCAATAGTTGATATTAGAGAAAGTTTAGTAGAAACCGTGGTAACCAGTTTTATGAAATCATAGACTAGATAACATAACCCTATGGTGGATATTGAGGATAAGTATAGAAGTAAATCCAATAATTTTTTATGGTAGATATTAGGTGGGTATTTCTAGAAATGCCTCCATGTTAGGATACTAATAGTGGACTTGGTTCCATAAAATATGTAATATTGAGTAATAATTCCTATAAGGTGTTCTGAGCATGACTTAGGGAAACCTGGTACAAGAAAACGGGACTTACTGCACACCTAGTTTGACACTCCCAGGGGATTCAATTATGATAATCCTTGTTTTCTTTACAAAATAATATGATGAATTTGAATTTATAATGACAATGAATAATAATGGTTAATATTAATGTGTTTTAGATTGAATATGTGTTGTCATGTTTTAGAAATCCAATAAATGATATTATTGATAAATTTTAGACCAAGGAAAGACCAATTTGTAAATTAATGGATAAAGTATTTATATATTAAGGTTGTATAGAAGATATGATTTAAAAGGATATTTAAGGATTAACGTTATTTCCAGGAAATAAATTAGATTTATTTTTGATATTATATTAATATGGTTTTTGAAAATTAAAACATGTATGGTAGCTGAAAAAAAATCAAATCTATCAAGGCTATGATTTTGGAACCAATGACCGAAGGATAATAAGGGTTTCAGGACAACCACTGACCTATGTAATAGATTGGTTAATATATAATAGTTTTTAGTTAAAAATTTGATGAGTAAATGTTAATTATGAATCATTAGTATCATTTTTTAGGATTAGACCTTAATTTTTAAAGCATATTAATTTTGGAAAATAATTAAATTCAAATAGTTAGACTTTTCAATATTTTATTGGCGTTAAATTCCTTTAAATGTTTCTTTTAGGGCATCAGACATAATAAATTAATTATTGGTAATTAGTTTCTTAGTGTAAAGGAATAAATTAGAATTTTATTGAAGAAGAAAAAAAATTAAGGATTTTTCATATGAAATTAAAACCTAAAAGTTAAATATATTTCATTATATTCTTAAAATGACTTTTCATTAAGATGATGTCTCAATACCTTAATTTCTGTTGAACCAATAGTATTCTAAATAATCATATATTTATGGATTGGAGACACTAACCATTATTTTTATCATTAATTTATTTTCTATTTCTAACCACATTCACTCCCAATGAATATTTATTCTTTTCCTTCAGGAACATGTCTCTACTTTTCGGTGATGTTCTTCTCCTTGGATACTTAGTTACATGGTAGTCTGTCTGACCTCTGTACATTACATTCTCTCTTTTATAGAGTATGAATTATGAAAGATTATCATGATTTGGGATTTCAACATAGGAAATATCAAAAAATATATCATCAAGATCATGTTTAATTTGTAAGGACACACTTTAAATAAGGCAGGGGAGAATGTGACACCCCTAAAAACAAAATTAATAACTTTGTATTTGATGGAGTGAACGACTAGCGACACCAAGAACATAATGTAACATAACATCAAAATAATTTATAATATATTTATTATCTAAAATAGATTATATATATTTCAATTCATGTAGAACAGTTTTAGTGTTCGTTACACATCTGAGAAACCCTCCTTGATGGTTTGTGTAACACACAAGACATAGTTTTATCAAATAGTAATATATTATTAAAATATAATGAGTTAAAAAGTAGCTACATAATTCAAAGTAATGAATATTGAAAATAAGATATGAAAATTATTTTTTATAAAAATATATAATTTATTTATTGGTTACAAATTAATTATAAATGAATATAAGAATTAATGAATACAATGTGAATACTTTTATGAAAACCAATTTTTATGCTCAATAGGTGGTCTTATGCTGATATATTAAATTAATTAAATTTTTTAAGTGATATTAATTATATATATATATATATTCAATAAAATATTTTTTTCCCCCATTAGGTTTTAGAGACATAAGATAAAAACAAACTCTATTTTACACATAAAAACATATATTTTTATATTGAAAATTTTAGATCCATTTAATGGGGGAGCCATTTTAAATCATAATTTAGTATATTTAAATTATTTAATATTTAAAAATAAACATCATATTTGAAATATAATCATAAATATTAGTTTAGGGTGAATTTTTGATATTTTTATGAAACATTTATTATTTTAATAAATAGTTAAAAATAGAAACTTTTGGTTCAGAAATGAAATTTTGAGAAATATTTTTATAAGGATAAATGAAATTTTCAATTGCTTTTAAAGACTAATTAGATAATATATTTATGTATTAATACAAATTTTTTTATTTGAAACATGTTAACTTTGAAATATTTTATAAAAACATAGAAATCCTTTGGACATTTTTTACTTTAAAAACCTACATTGTCGTCTTCCAGCATGATTAAATTCAAATACAATTCTACGACTTATATGATGGTAATTTGGAATAATGGATTATATATTAGGAATCAGAACAATTTATAATATCTAATAAGACCAAATTTGTTTTTTACCTAAATGATTACTGAATGTGATTGAAATTAATTACAATTATTAAGGAAAAATTAATTTTTATAAAGGACAAATATTTATCTTAATGGACCAAATAACCAAAAAACTTGTCAAAAACCCATTTTATGTCCATAAATTCGGAATTAATCTTAAATTATTGAGTTTTTTTCGGTTTTTAAATACTTTTTTTAGGAAAAAACGTGGGTTCACCTAACTTATTTTGAAAAATTCCAACTGAGTCCTTTCCCATCCTTATAAAAGGATCCCACCTCAACCAAATCCAAAAACCCAGAAAACCACATAATTTTGGCCAATATATTCCCAATTAACATTTAAAAAATTATACCCTCAAACCTGAATCCTCCATTTGTGAATAAATCCTTCCAAGGAATCCTTTTGGTACAAATCAAAAGATGTTTCTCAATTAAGAGGTAACGTCTTCTTGCAATGTTTGTAGTTTCATATCCATTCTCCACCACCTAAAATATTATTATTCATTGATTTTATAAAAACAATAGTATTATAAATATAATATATTTTTTATGTAAATGGTTATACCTACACAAACACAAACCAACATCTAATGGGTAATGGGAATATTATTTCTATGTATGACGAACTACTCCCTCCTGAAATGATGATTGTTCATTTTTCAATTACCACATATCATGGTGGAAATTTTGATTGAAACATTGTTTATAGATGATATATAGGATATTTATTATTTAATTATTATTTTTAGGACTTTTATTACACATTCCATTAATACTTTCCATTGTACATTAATACGAAAACATTGTTTGAGGAAGTGTGGACTACCGTCCGCCGAAGCAATGCGATTCATTCACACTGTAAATGGAACATATAATGAATGGTTTCAATTAAAAATATTTGAATTAAAAACAATATATCATATTAATTACATAATTTAATTTATATAAATACAATACATATATCATTTTCATTATTTAACTTTCAAACCCTTAAAAAGTGATAACTCCATTCGTGGAGTAGTGGGCTACCACCTCCTTGACATGATTTGATTCCTTTTAGATCATTTTAATTATATATATAATAATATATAATTACATAACATGGTATTTAAGAAATAATTATCATTTTGTAATGATATGGTGTTACTAACCATATTTCCATATATACTGTTGAAAAATATGAACGTTACTCATGCGTACGTACGACATACCATATACCGGATTATTACATTGGTTCATTTTTCATTCACATATTTGTTTATTGATTTTTTAAAGTATAATTGATGTATAAATATGATAATCATATCATGATTATTATTCTGGATATGTTATATAATGACCCGCTATGACCATTTTTGTGCTACCAAATTTATTTTTAACACCTAAAATAAATTTATTAAAACAACCCGACAAAAACATTATTGTTTAAGAAGTTCTATAAAAAATAATAAAAAGAGAAATAAAATTAATAATGGAAATTAAAAAATTTATCAATAAATAATAAAATTGACATAATTATATTATATATGATGTGAAAGGACGTTCTCCTGAAAAGAAATTCAAGATAAAGAATTTTCATCTCACATTTTTATTTATGTGAAATAATTGTCATGTTCATCACATACTTATTTTTGGTGGTGTATCTTATATCCATTTTTATTTTTTATATCTTGAATTAATCTAACATCTTTTTATTTAAAACATCCATTTATTATTTTTTATTCATGATTATTATGATTTAAAATATTTCATAATGGTTTAAGACACTATGGAATGTTTAAATATTACAGTCCACAATAATTAATTTAATGATATTTCAATAGTATTTCCATTCAATGATTTTATATTAACATGTTTCAATAAAACATTTCATTTTCCTCTCTTATGGTTATTCATAACAATTTTCACGAATTAGTTCAATTTTTCCACTCTTTGATATTCAAAATGTTTTTCAAAAAACATGACTTTGTATCTCTCTTTATTTGGAAAATGAATCTTCTTATAAGAAACATTTTTCATTAAAAAATTAAATAATATTAGTAATATTATTTAGTAAATAAATTTTTATCCATTTAACTTTTACCAATTTTTTAATGGAATCTTCTTATCACTTTTCGGATAAGTAATTTTTCAAACTGTTTTACCAGGAATTTGGAATTTTCTTTTACCTCATATGGAAAGTATATATTTTCTAATCATCATTTCTTTGAAGATTCTTCTGAATTCATAAAATATTCTTTTTTATGAAAATGATCTCAAAAGTGATATTAAAAGAAAATGGTTTTCAAAAGGTTTTACAAAACAAAAAAACATTTTCCTAAAAATGCTTTTAAAATATATTTTTATAGTATTTATATTCATCAAAAAAAAATTTGAATCCAATTTGGATATTTTTATTGATTATATCCTTATTATAAAATTAGATGGTTTATTATTGATTTGGACAAGGATAGTATTCACATTCACTTTTGGGAATCTTTTTTTATTCCACATGAAATATTCAATCTCCTATGATAGTTTATCATTGAATTTCCAAAAATTAAAAATTTCATTTCCCAAGGGTATTACTATTGCCTAAGCTATATACCATTTTACATATAGTGTTTTCATTGAAATTTATTTGATTATTTGGTAAAATATTGATAATTCCATATTCATTATTCAATATAGGTTTTTGATAAGGCATACTATTTATTTTAATTATTCAATATAAGGAATGATTTTGATTTGTAATGATGGTTGAGGCTTCAACATTATATAGCCGCTAGATGGATCAATAGTTTCTTAGGATAAAAATTATTTTCAAAAATTAAATAGGTTTCTATTAGTAGTTTTAAACCGTATTCTGAAATGTTTTGATGGTATATTTTTTCATGTTCCTAGACATGATGTCCACAATGAAATCATTTCCATCATACTAGTTTCTATTATTATTCATTAATGATATTTTTTGTCACCAAATTTATAAATATTTTTCATTATTAGTTTATTGATTAAATGGAATGTGTTTCAGTTTCATACCTTTCCATATTTTTTTCTTATCTAGTTATTTGAATTCCATGTGTTTCCAGAAATTATCATTCTATATTTTTTATGCACTTATATTTTGTTAATTAATTCGTGGCATATGTGTTCAGTTATTTACCATTCCATATTGTCTATCATGATTGATTCATTATTGCTTCTACTATATTTCTCAGTTGCTTATAATTTTATCTCACCATTATTATGTTTATTTCCACAGGAATCCAAGACACATACTATGAAAGATATGCAGGGATACTCTAGATGGAATATAGTTATTCTCAATGTAATTTATTTAGAAATAATATAAAACTACGTTTTATGTAGTGTATTATTTTGTAATATAGGGCTCATTTATGTGGCAAGTTTACCAAGAATAATAAACTCATTATCCTTTGGTATTTCATTCCTTGTAATCATGCCACTGTTGTAGTAGAAGATACTGGATTATGGCCTTTTGTGGTCAGGTCGCTATATGATGAACAAACAAAAACTGAGTACAAAACTAATATGGAACCACACATCAAGATATCAATGTGACCTCATTCTAACCAACTACCGTAAGACCAAAATGATCTAAGGAAAATTGAACTTGAATTCTGAACTATAGCATCCTGCCTTTTTAATACATAACTTTTCATTACATTTTACAAACTTAGGATCTTTAAAGTCTATTTTCATGGAAATCAGGATCATAAGACATGAAAACAACATAAAAATTCTTCTAAAATACTTGTAAGGCTTCATAAAAGGTTCATATTCTTTTCATATAATACATATAATTTCCTAGAGATAGGCATCAAAGGAAAGGGTGAGCAGAAGGCCTAGTAAGGGTAAACAAGGGAATCAATGTACTTGTGATATCAATAAGAACATGAATAAAAACATAAAGACATGAGCAATGAAATAATAGGAAAATCCTAATGAAAATAACATGAATAATAACTTGAATATGTGGCTATAAAATTTAATTTATACATTCATGAACATATCAGCAAGGTCCATCCCCATGGTGTAAGAAAAGTTTTCCAAGGTTATTCCCCAAGGTATCATAAAAATTGGCATCTATAGAGATTAATTCATTACCCAATGAATTGGAGCGCTATCAAGGAGAACCCTTAATATTTATTTACATTAATTTGAGCCACTTATATCATAATAAAACATTTCATAAATATCCCATGGAGAATAAAAGAAATGGGGTTTGTTTTAAGATCGCGATGTTTTAAAAGTTCTAAAAAATAAGATCATTATGTCATTTATAACCTATGGAAAGAGAGTGAGGGTTATATGTATGTCAATTAAATAATAAAATAAAAAATATTTATATATTTATGAACTCCTAAAGAAACTAAATAGGTCTGGATATTCACAAAAATAAAACAAAATAATTTATGGAGAGAAAGAGATAGAAATTTTGAGGCGTAATTTCTGCAGCATAACGACTATATAACATGGTTTTAGAAAACATTTGAAAGAGAGGGTACAAGAGTAACCCACTCATAATTAACTTATAATATATTATAAGTAAATAATAACATGTAGATAATAACATGGAATGGAAATTTGAATGACATAACACATGAAAATGAAACATGAAAGAAAAGAGATGTGATTCCTCTTACGAAAAATTCAGCAGCCTAACGGAGTCACATAAAAATTCAGAAATGAGATTGATGATAGAGGAAGGGACTCTTAATAATTATACATGAAATGGAAAATAATTAGAACATATATGAACATACACTCAACAAAATGATATTGAAACTAGAAGACACAACATAAAATAAGTCATGCATTAAAAGAGGATTGTGAAAGGATCCCTTACTGCTTTGCTAACTAACAAAACATACGACACATGAAAGAAGGATCCTAAAATGAAGATGAAAATACTAATAAATAATATTATATTACACAAAGAGTACAATCATGGGATGTACATACACCATGGAAAAGGAAATAGTTGATAATATAGCATGAATATCATGGGAATAAAAAGTGAGATGAAACCCTTTACTGTGTTGTAATCAACTGAGTCGTGTGACCAAATGTTAATAACTTCCAAATGAATCACAGAATACCATGAATATAATGAGAATCATGATAATATATATCAAATGGCAGTAAAAAAATACACCACATGCAATTAATAAGTGGAAAATAATGTAAATTTCACAAAATTAAAAGTGAGATAAGAAAATCCCTTACCTTGAAAAGTTACTTCGAAAGATTGAAGGTCGGGACCTTGTGAGGCTTGAAGGAACCTTGGGGGGACTCCTTGAGAGGTAAAGAAACCAGAACTTCGTTGGGGAGTATTTGGAAATGAAAAGAATGAGGGAAAGGCTTTGTATTTATAGGAAATGTGAGGGGACCAAGCATTAATTGCCAAGGGACACCTCATCGGTCATATTGGAAAAACCATGGGTTTGCCCATGGTACTTTCCAATGGTATTGGCCACTTGGGACACCTCATGCCTCATCTTACTATTCATAAGATGACAAGAATTATTGCATAATTATTACATACATAATTATGCCATTAAACACCTGAAACTCAAAAACTGTATTTTAACTATTCACTGAAAAAATTAAAGTGAATATAATTTTCTAAATATTTTTAATTTAATTTTTAAATAAAAACACTATTCACTGAAAATTTAATTGTTTCAGAAACATCCCGAAAATTCACCTTAACCTATTATCGATTCTCTGAATTCAGAAATGAACTCTGTTTTATAAAAATAATTTTTCTTAATATTGTTAATTTTATATTAAAATAAAAAATACTATTCACCCGAATAAACTCATACTTAACCAATACTTTCTGTAATAGTTATTTACCTATTTTATTGAATCACATTACTTAATAAAGGTTCCTAGATTATATTAATACATTCTTGAGTTAGGTTACTTAATCCATTTGATCACATTATTTATCATGAGCGTAAAATCACTATTCATAATTTACTACTCACCAAAAATTATTTTGATATTATTAAACTCTAAATTTCATATTGAAAACAGTTGTAGAAGAACATTTTTTGAAAATAATTACACATTATTAATTATTTATGGTTTACATAAATATTTTTAATATATCCTCTTTCTAAAATTAATCAATAATATGCATACTATATTTATCCGGACATTTGAAAATTCACAAACTTCACCCTAAGAAAAAATCACAGTTTTTATATAAATCAAAGAAATACACAAGGCAGTTATGGTCTCGTTACATATCCCCTTATAACACTAGCATGGGTCTTAAGAGTAAGGTGTTCTAGGGTCATAGAATCTTAGGGCGGCTCGGCCAACATTGCCTGAGTAGTGATTTCTATCAGCTTGAACTTCTGGTGAAGGTGATTTCGTTCCAGCTTCACACAATGATGTTCGGCTTGGGTTTGGTCCAGAGAAAAGCCCAAAGGTGTTAGATCCTTTCTGAGTTCTTTCATATGTTCTTCGATCGTCCCGAGACTGATGGATGGGGCCATCGAATCTTCTTTCTATATTAATTAACCATGATCACTTGTATTTATAGAAAATAATAGGAAAATTTAGTTTCCAAAGGTCCTATTGACCAATGGTCATATAACAGTCAAAACCCAACAGTTTTATTTTATTTATACTCATTTTATTGAATGATATAGTCTTGTTGCATATAAAATAAAATAACAAACAATGTTAGGAAACAAATTATTTTCAAAATTTCAAGTCGTTACAATCATCCCCCATTAAGAAATTTCATCCTTGAAATTTTAATATTGGGTAGGGAAATTTCGTTGAATGTATCACATCAGAAAAGGATTCAGTAAAATTATTACTTTAAAAAAGAAATGGAAGTAAAAATGTCACCCGAGTTAACCCATACTAGGATTCTATGCAGAACAACATGGACATTGAAGAGAAAACAAAGGGTCAAGTTCTGATGGAGAGTGATAGAAAACCAGATTAGGAGATAAATAACCACAAGAAGATCACAAACATAAGATTTGTTAAACTGTCTTTGATTACCCAGTAGGAAACGTAAACCAGCAACATATTTCTTTATGTTCCCTTTCATAATTTTTAGGGATTCATTTACTACATAGAATAAAAACATAAGTAAATATACTTACCTTCAAGTAGAGTTTCATGACTTAATAAGTTTCCACCAAGACTAATCTTTTATCCAAAAAATGAGCATTCAAAAGGACTTGGTCTCATCAAAAGCACAAGAATCATCTTTTAGAGAATCACATAATCCACAAAATAATTACTATATTTTTCCCTTGCCATTAGTCTTCAACTAAAACAAAAATGGTTTGTACGAGATCATATAATCCCCAAAAAGGATAATCCTTTATAAAAAGAAATATGACTATTATTCTCCAAAATTCAACAAAAGTACCCAAAGTTCCAGAAAGACCATTCAATACACAATCATCCTTAAAATTATTCAGAATAATTCAAACTAAGATTGGAACCCAAAACTCAGAAGGATTTAATCATAGAGTCTTCCCCAATAAATCTTAACACTTATCTCCAAATAACATAGAATACTATTAACGTCTCATACTAATGTTTAATTAACCAATTAACATATTCTCTATACTAGGTTCATCATTTCCCAGAAATAACCCAAATCACCATATGTCCACAATAAATATATAAATTCTAAAAAAAATTCAACCATTCCTCTTCATTTTAAATCATATAGTATTTTATTTCCATTAGGCATATAGTAATCAAAAAGAGAAAACATCATCTAAAATATACATTATCATTTAATCACCAAATCATTTTCCAATACAAAGAATATCTACTTGATAAAACATAAGTTTCAAAAATCAACTTATTATTGATCCATAAAAATAAAAGGTCCATTAGTCAGTCCAAAGGGCCCAACAACAAACTCATAATGCCCATATCTTGATTGGAAGGACGTTTTTGGAATATCATCATTCTTCGCCCTCAATTGATGATAACCAGAACGAAGATCAATCTTTCTGAAGAATTGAGTCCCATGATGTTGGTAAAATAAGTCATCAATTCTTGGAAGAGAGTATTTGTTCTTCACTGTGATCCCATTCAGTTCTCTATAATCAATGCATAGCTAAATCGATCCATCCTTCTTCTTCACAAAGAGAACTGGTGCTCCCCAATGCGACACACTTGGTCGGATAAACCCATTCTCCAAATGATCTTGGAGTTGTTTCATTAATTCCTCCAGCACAACATTTTCCATCCTATAGGTGGTCTTTGACATCGGATGAGATCCAGGTATGAGTTCAATGGAGAACTCTACCTCTCTTTCTGGGGGAGGTCCAGGTAACTCCTAATGAAATACATCAATCTATTGCTAGGTGATGAGAACATTTTCTAAAAGAATAAATCCTTTGTGGGAAACATATTTCATTTATGACTCTTTTAACTAAAATGGATTTTATGTCTTAAAAAATCATGATTATACAATTACATTTTTCTATAATTCCTTCATAATTAATCATAAAAAGCTTGCGATTAACAAAATATATCCCCCAGGAGTGTCACATCCAAGAGTGTAGAAAGGCCCGTTATCGTGTACCAGTTCCCTAATATCGATGCTCTGAAATCCGAATTGAACTCCATTTTATAAAAATAATTTTCTAAATATTAATAATTTAATTTTAAAATAAAAAACACTATTCACCAGAAAAAACTAATACTTATGAAATACTTTTTGGAATAGTTATTTACCTATTTTATTAAATCACATTACTTAATAAAGGTGTCTATATTATATTAATAATTTCTTAAGTGAGTTTACATAAATAATTTGATCACATTATTAATCCTAAGGGTAAAATTACTATTCATAATTTACTATTCACCAAAAAATTATGTTGGTCTTATTAGAATCTAAATTTCATACTCAACATAGTTGTACAATTACATTTTTTTAAAATCATTACACATTATTAATTATTTAATGTTTACATAAATATTTTTAAAATACACATTTTATAAAAAAATTCAATAATATGCATATTATATTTCTGCAGACATTTGAAAATATACAATCTTCACCATAATAAGAAATCACAATATTTATTTAAATCAAAGGATTACACAAGGTAGTTATGGTCTCATTACATATCCCCTTATAACACCAGCATAGGACCTAAGAGTAAGTTGTGATAGGGTGATATAATCTTGGGTCTGCATGGCCAACATTTCCCAAGTAGTGATTTCTATCAGCTTGAACTTATTGCGATGTTGATTCTGTTCCAGCTTCACACAATGAAGTTCATCTTGGGTTTGGTCCAGAGCATTGTCCAAAGGTGCTACCTCCTTCCCAAGTACCATCAGATGGGCTTTGATCGGCCCGAGTCTACTGGATGGGGACATCAAATCTTCTTTATATGGTAATTATTCAAGATCACTTGTATTATATACAATAATCACAACATTTAGTTTCCAATGGTCCTATTGACCAACTGTCATATAACAGTTAAAACCCAATAGTCTTATTTTAATTATACTCATTTTATTAAATGAAATATTTTTGTTGTGTATAAAATTAAATAACACACAATGTTAGGAATCAATTTTTTTTTAAATTCTGGGTCGTTACACGAACCTTCAAAAAAATTAGGTCTACAAACACTGAGTGGCACAATTAGGGTGTGAGATTACAAAAAATTAGTAACTAATAACCATAGAGCCCATCAATTTCATTTCTTGAAATATTCCATAGACAATATTTTGTGAACAACACAGAAAATATAATTTAAATTGTATAAAATAACCAAACATGTATTTACACAAGCCACTTTTTAAATCAACTCACATAACATTTCTTTTTCAAAATTGTTTCCCTATCCAAAAAACAGTTCATAACCCAAATAAAATTAAAAATCCATACTAGATCACCCAATGAAAAATATAATAAAATAAAGGAAATAAAATAAGTAGTCATAATCTTTCATTGATAATAACCTGTAATAAGTTAAATAAGAACAAGACATACAAATATATAATCGTAGTACTTTCCTAAACATCTTTATAATAAATCCCTGGACATACTCAGTTCAGACTCACCTATTGGCATATGGTGTGGCTCCATATTCAATAACCAACTATGTTTTGTAAACTATCCAATATAGAGTCATGTGCCACCTATTCTATTAAGAAATATAGGTTGTACGACATATCTAATCTTGGTTGACAATCAACCATCACTCAAATCAATAGATGACACACAAGAATATGATTATAGTAATACTTAGTGAAACTGGGAATAAAAACCATAAACTATAGTGTTCATAGGATTTTCCAACTATAAGTAATTCATCCCATGGTATACAACTTTCCAAACATAATACAAAACCCCCAATGTTATCATGTATGATCGAATAGGCGGGAAAATCCATCCCAAGGTCTAGTAGTATCCAAACATTAGCTTTCAATACAACATTCCAAAACATTCTAATATGCTAGATGGGATTTCGTATCACATAAGATTTAAAATCAATTTCCAAAAACATTCAAACATGCCATAAAGGCTACCACATAACATCACATTAAAACTAAATTTCTAAAGGAAACACAAAGTCCCAAAAAGGAATTTAACCTTCTGAATGAAAATAAATTTTCAAATAAATTTTCAATTAACACTAAAATCACTATGAAACACCATGTTCATGAAAAAAAAGAGGAACAAGAATTTAAATTTTAAATTCAAAACCCCTATCAAAACCATTTCAAAACCATTACCAGAAACCATGAAAATTCATACCATAAACTCAAGAAATTATAAATGGACCTTTATTCCAATGATCCATCAAAACATAAATAAATGTACCTTGATTTAATGATCACATTTTAAGTCACCTTATATGTCATTGGAAACACCAATACCCAATTTAGAAATCAAGGGTACATTATAAGAAGAAAGGTAGAAGGGAGGATAATACATTGAAACCCCATTCTTCAAGGAAACATCATTACCTATTGCCATTATCATTTTCTTAATCTTTCCTATGGGGACCCTATGCACATACGGATGCGTCAAAATCCAATGAAACGTTTCTTGTATCCTTAAAATAACCAAAAAAACAATTTTAAAGAATAATAACATTTTTAAAACAACACAACAAGCGACAAGTAAGTGTTACACCAAAAGTCACTAATATCCACATAAAACACCAAATAACAACAAAACCCCAATTTCAAAACATAGCCATGGTAAAAAAAACTCCAAAATCACCCAATATTCTATTTAGAAATATTATCCAGAATTTCATAAAACACCTTGTGTGCATTTAATTATAGGGATAGTTATTGAAACCATTTGGAAACCATTTTGAACCCATTTCCATCATGAAAACAAAAAAAAATTTATTCTAACACACAAAAAGAAATATTTTTATACGTTAAAAACATTAATGAAAAGCTCAAACATCAACAAAATGTTCCGTAAAAGAAATGGATGCAAACACCTACCTCCACGATGTGTGAATGCAACAAAACGTTTGATGATGGAAAAATACACCCTAATGGAAAATCCACACACCCTAACATAAATGTAATCAAACTACATAAGATAAACCTCATCATACGGTTCATCAGAGGGAGAATCACCATGAAAAAACTATGAAACCAAGAGGGATGGATGATGATATGATGAAAATGGACAAAAACAAAAGAAACATACATAATAACCTCCATAAATCGTTTATGGGCCAAGGTAATAAATGGAGGAGGTTCTCTTGTATCCCATTGATGTGCCTAGGTCAAACAATGAAGGAGAAACACAAAATAGGGTTTAAATAGTAGAGGGGAACAACTATAATTAAACACTTTTAATGATATGGGAAATATGGATGGTTTAAAAAATAGTGTTCCAACAAGGAATTCTCTACTAGAGAAAAGGGGAAACTCACCCAATTTGGCACCATGGTTTGAGAAACCATGATCCCAGCATGGAAAAAAGAAAATTTTTAATTTACATAACCCATCTCATAGCTCTATCATGGATTCCTCTAATTGTGTGAAAGATATACACCATGCCACATACCCCAAACCTCATGTCATAGGATTTCTCCAAGGACCCACATGGTTTTTTCCAAGCCATGAACAAAACGTGATGTAAAAAAATGAAAAAATAAAATGAACTAAAAACATTATCTACCTCAAAAGACAGCATGTTTAATATTTAAACCATTCTCGAAACCATACCAAATCCTAATCACACACCCAAAACTTATGAAATTCAAAAATTGAACCAAGAACTCAACTCAAACTTCGACCAAAATACCCAAAGTCATGAAAAGAATAAAAATAAATAATTTAAATTGTTTGGGTGTGACAATTCTCCCCACCAAAAACATTTTCTACCTCCAGAAAGTTATTTGTCCTCATGAGGCACAACGATCATGGTTAAAATTAGATATGACCGAATGAAATAATAATACAGTATGTGACATTTCACTCCCTATGTGACACCCAACCATTTCTATAGGAAACCTCCATATGAAGAACAAAAAGACTATATGGGATGGTTATCCCTGTCATAAGAACCTAAATGACACCACCAACATTTATAATCAAAACATGATGGCACCGTTATGGGAAATGCCTCATGAACTAACCCACACTCCCATGTATGATCTACAAATAACCTCCATCAGAAATAGGAACCCAATATGAACCATCCCAAAATTTCTCCGCAGAATCCAAGCAATGAAATCCACCAAAACTAAGAGCTCCAAACTGAACCAAAATCCTCCATCACCAAGGGGAAATACACAAGAAGTAACTCGACCCAACAGTGAAAAAACCATACTTGATCAACTCCCAAAGACTAAAACAACTACAAAGAAAGAATAAACGGAGACAAAAAACATTCAGAAAAAGTCTATTCACACACAAGAACTAAATAATAATTAATGACTCACATTTAAAATGGTACCACAAATAGAAATCCAAAAGAAACAAAAAATCCAAGATTCTGGAAATAATGGGGGACTAAAAAAGAAATAAAAATTACTACAGAGAAACTTTATCGTTCTCCACTCCAATATTTTAGACAAAAACTGGGCCAAGGTTCCCCACACCCCTGGAAATTTCTGTCTACGTGAAAGGCTTCTGTCTGGGGTATATGGTTGGACCCCTTATGTTTTTAAGCTTATGACTCCATACTTCTATGATCTGTAATTATTCAACAGGTACTTCCTCTTCTAACCTTGATTCTCACATTATTTTTCTAGTTGACCTAAACAGCCACATCAATGGAAAGATTTCAGATGACTTTGACAATGCAACATAAGGAACCTATAATAATCACATTGAATGCATACAAATGATAACTCTAATGAGAGAGAAGTCAGATACATAAAGGATGATACTTAGGAATAGGTTCCTATGGAACACACCACTCATCCGATGGGGAACCTTGAAGAGAAGAAAGAGATGAAATATTTACAACTGCCTATGCTTTGAAAACCAACTCATCATAGAACACTTCATCCACTCACTTATCAAATCAAACATCACCAGATGAGTGTATTTTTACATTGATATCTAGATAAAGACCTAAATAATAATTATATCTTTTAATTGATTATGTGACTCTACCTTAGGTGAAAAGGGTTTCATCTCATAAAAGATGTCAACATAGGCCTTCACTATCTTCAGACGTTTCTAAACATTCAGGATATCTTTTTCCTTCCTCATATACACATCATCAGGTACAAACCATCATAATAAGGTGGTCGTAAAAAATTCTTAAAACATCATAACATTCAATGATGTCATGATGACCACCATACACATTTACAAATCAAATATTTTAAAAAACCCAATACAACTGAAATCCTCACTGCATCGGGAGTTCCCAAAAACTGGAAGTCACCATCGACCTTATCAACCCACTCTGAAGCCTCTAAACAACCAATATCACCATGAATTTCTGGATAAAAACTGATAAGAACTCAACTATTCAAACCCCACTAAATTATTGGTAGTGTCAACAACTGGAAGAGACACACTAGAATCCTCTAGAACCATTCTCGACAATATACTCTAATCCATAGAAAAAATAGAGATCCAAATTTGACATCAACCAAAACTCAATGAAATGGTCATCCCTAACCAAGAAAACAATATCAAAATCCAAAAATCAAAAACACATCAATAATAATCTTTTAAAGGATCACCATTTAATTTTAATCTCAACCCACTTAAAATATCAATCCACATTCCAGAAAACCTTAACTCACATTCAAATCTAGTTAAAACAGTATATACCACTTAATCACACCTACAAACCATTTTTCCCAAGTATAAAATGTTTCATGAAAAAAAAACATCTTTAAAATCCTCTAACAAAAAAATAGCAAAAAATGAACAAATCAAATCATACACCTTGGATTTCAAATTGGTGTAAATTCATAACATAGTGCAATGGTTAGTGGTACATTCCCTATGAAAGAAGCAACAACTAAGAAGACCCTGATCCATGCACTCATACACAACATGGGACACCAATCCATGTGAGATCACAAAATGCCACTATCTCACCCCCATTATCATTCCCCATCACTAAAAACAAAAGAAAATATAGATTCAAATCCTAGTATACCTAGGATACTCATGGATCAAAACATGTTTGGGTTCATGATGTCTTTCTCATATTTACCCCTCATTCAATGACAAAAAATTTGATAAATGTAAATTCCATTCATAAAATTATTCCATATAGTATAAATCACATAAATTAATATTTAGGACCCAATATAAACTTTAAAAATAAATAATGAATTGAATAAGAGGTGCAAATATTTTTTTTATTTTATAGAGGCCTATTTGAGGGTAGCCGGTTCCCATGGTACATTTCTCAACTTCCAAAATTCAGAGATAAAACCACATTCAACGGAGAAAATCCAAATTCAAACATAAATCGAAGAACGTGTCTCCCCGAGCCTCACGCCACCTCGAGACGTGTTCCATGTGGCCACTTCGAGCCACACACCACCTCGAGAAATGAGTCGACGGAAATCAAACCGCCTCCAGCCATGTCACCAGTGAGGGATTCCGGCCATCTACATCCATCGAAGTCATCTAAAAACAACCGATCACAGCATTCAGACATCTCCACAACACCAGAACCCAGGTGAGCTTCACCAATGCCCGTCATCATGCAATCACCCACACCGTCGACGAGAAATAGAGCGCATCACCACCTGTGGAACCCTTAACCGATTTCAACGAGGGATAAACCCTCGTCACTGGTAACAGTGAGGTAGAACCCCATGGCCCAACGCCAAAACATCACAGCCAAAATGAAACTGCCAGAAACTACCACAAAACATAACACAAAACACAAAAAAAAAACACCTAAGGAACGAAAGAACCCTCCTCGACCAGAAAAACCTACCACATCATACACAGGGATAACCCAGCAAACTCACCTAGGAGGAGGCAGAAGGCCGCCAATGCATGAGCGCGGCCCTCAAATGCGAATAAAACACCACCGGACAGTAGACGACTGCCATGATCTGATCCATGGGCGCTATGGAGAGTATGCCATCACCAAGACCGGTCTTACACCCATGGAACAGAACCAGCCACCACCGACGCCTGAGATTATCTAACCGCCAGAGAGAGGACCACAAAGTGTCACTGTAGCATCAGAGATCCACCGCCAACCCACCGAGCGCAAGAAAACCCTAGATCCACAGCGGAGGAGCCGGTCACAGCGATAGAGAGAAAACCCTACACAGAGAGCCCCTTACGGGCTCATATCAATCCAATATCTTGGTCATGAATAAGAGGTATTTATTGAAGTTAGGGAACCTATACTAACAGAATAGTAACATGTCATTTGGAATAGTAATGAGTCAATTTGGAATTTTAATCTAGAAATTATAATAGTAACCACATATAGGGATGTATAAACAAAATTTTGGTATCTAATAAATGATAATTTGATATAAATATATCATAGTATAAGTAATAAAATATATTAAAAATTATAAATTAAGTGTTGGAATTTTTTAAAATGATAATTTCATATTTATAATTTTATAATTAAAGTAATTATTTAAATGAAAATTTATTTTTATTGAATATATTCCCTAGTTAATATTATTTTTTCTTATTATTAAATGACAATTTTATGCGACCTTAATTAACTTTTCAAAGTGTTATAAAATCAGGTATAAATTGTAAATTTTTATTTTTTGAGTAACTGTTGATTTTAATTAAAATTCATTTTCTCAAATATAGAAAATTATTTTCATGAATATGAGTTGATTTTTAAATTATAAATATTAATAAAATTTTAGTGTTAACTCTTGGTATTTTTCAAAAACATGTGAATTATTTTTGAATAGTTAAATCCTGTAATTTACGGTATATATACATAATGAATTAAATAAACAATAAATTGAGTCATAGATTATGTAAGCTTTATAATCTAGAACTCCCCATCAATATTCACTATATTTAGTTTTAATTTTCTTCATATTCATACTCTTGAGCCAAAATAATATACTATGAATAAAATAATGAGCAAACACCCCTCTCCTCCGCTATAAATACCACCCCACACAACCTCTTCTCTTTACACATTACAAGATATTATACATATAAAAATTAGAATCAGTAGACTTACCAAGCCCCCCTCCCACATCTAGAATCCTTTGGTCTCAATATATGACTGCTAACAATTTCTCTAAGGAGGTTCTCATGGAGGAAAATTCAAGAGGACAAATATTCTGTCATTTTATTTTCATTTCTTTTCAATTTCTTTTCTATTATTATTATATAATTATCTACTCAAATACAAGTGGAATGGTAATTATGTTATCTTATATATAATATAATATTATTTTTTTAATTGAATAATCAATCATCAATACTCCTCTCCTATACCATTTACTCATAAAAAGAAAATCATTGTTCGTGATGTGTCTATTTACCACCATCATGGATTATGTGTTTTCATTTTTGTTTAACCACTTAAAGGATGGAAATAAAACCATTATATTTGTGGAATAATAATTTAAAATTTATTTTATAACCTTTTTATGTTCTGGAACTATCCTATATATGTAATAATTAATAATATAACAAAATTATTTCTTTGTGATATAAATCCTCTAAAAGTAATCTAAATGAGTATCATAAAAATTTTATCTAATCAATAATTTATATATATTGAAAAAAAAATTAAGACCAATTTAAATTCATTAAATTATTTTGTAACATATAATTTCAATTCTATTAAACTATTATTATTATACATAAACTTCTATACCTATAAAAATTGAACTAATCATGAAAACCTAAAAAATGAACACCGCTAAACGATGAAATTGAACTCTATAACTCATCAATGAGGTCCTAAATTAACTTAATAACCCTATAATAAATCAACTAAATGTATAATAGTTTATTTATTTTTCAATTAATGAATTTAATTTGATTATCCTGGATATTAAATTTAATAAATAATTTAAACATAATGTAAGGGGATTCTCAAACCCAATTTCCTTTCATTGTGTTATTAAATCATCATGAAAAACATCAATTTGGATGTTCCATTAATACTAATCCAATATATTTTAGTTTTAATTACATTTAATTTTTTGGTATATACATATTTCCAATATTATTTTTTGATAAATTCTAATATTTTTCCAAATTAACTATTCTGTATAAGAAACACATATTTTACTTCAGTTGATATTGTTTATCCTTTAGTAAATATTGATTATTATTACAAAAACTATTTTATTCCATTTTTATTTTGGGAACCCCAATGTTTATTAATGAATTTATTCTTTATGAAATTCTCATTAAATCTATTTCCTTTTAATGAGTTATTTAACGACTAATATTGTCATACTTTCTATGATTCATGCAGGATTATGTAAATGTTGTGATGTGATAGGTGCGGTCAATGTTATATAACACTCAATTGAATTGGTTAATGTGATTTATCTCACGAGATAATGTGAAATATGTGGAAAAATGATACTATATTTGTTCATAATTATGAAATTTTTATTATGAGCATATGTTATGTGTGAAGATGATGTTATCTCTCTTCACAACTATGAGTGGTAGTTGACCACTATGTCCTGATGATTAATTTTTATGAATTTACATATTCCATGATTTTATCAAATTATTCCTCTAATTATTATGATTAAAATATTATTCTTATGTTATGATAATGATGAATTTTCTCACCCATGTTTCATGTCTTATTTGCATCCTTTTATATGTATTTTAGATCACACATTCTTTTAATGTATATATTCATGTGAATACTTATACAAATGTGACTGCGAGGGATAATAAATTTCTATTGAAGATGAAATGTTATGTAAATGAGATGTATTGACCTAGTTTACACTAGAAACTAAAACTTGGATCTGGGTTTTGTGACTCGTTAATTTTGTTTATCATTAAAATGATGTAATAGTCATGTAAGAAATGTTGTGTCTCTATAGTTATTATAAGAGAATAGTTTTTTTAATTGGATAATTAGGATTAGAGAACCATAGTGAAAACCCTTAGAATAATACTGAATTTAAGTAATTACCTATAAACTTTGTTTTGGATTCATTATAAACCAAGAGATCCCAAAATATAATCTGTTAAATTCAATTACGAAATTATATAATTTATTTATTAATGAATTGTTGACATATTTTTTTTAAAGTATATTTAGACAATGGTTTGAATGAGGATAAACTGATCACGTTTTTGAGCACATAAAATTAGATGTTTATTTTAAACTAGAATTTATGCCGTATAACAGCAACCCTAGGACTACTCTCAAAAGAGACTTTGATCATTAATTTAAAAAGATTGGTTTTATTATGAAATTATAAGGGGAATGAAGTTTTGTAAAACATTGGTATTTGATGATTGAAAATAAAAATAGAAAATGAAAGCGATAAAATAATAATTAACAGAATTAATTAAGTGTGATCAACACGAGGTACTCTCTTGATGTTAAGCCATCATCGCTCCATAATATAGGGTTATGATCTTTTAATACCTAGTTTATAACACCTATTAACATATTGTTTTTGAGTTTTTATGAAGATAACTCATATGGTTCAGTTGAAAACACACAATGATTCGTCGGACACTACTGATGATTGGGTGAATTGTGTTCGACTTCATAACTGAAAATCACCAAGGAAACACAATAATAACTTGATGTTTTGTATGTTATTTATTTTTTATACCATTAAATAAATTAACATGGCCCTGACAGTGCATATGTTTGTTCAATTTACCAATATGAACCACACAAACACCGCAATTAAATGAGGGAAGAATAAGGAATGAACGGTGTGTGAATCCTCACAAGAAAGGGTACCCCCAAACATGATAATTTGAGTTTGAATATAAAATACAACCATATAATAGAATCATATTAAAAGTGATTATGAATAAAAACAACATACAACCTGTAATTAAAAATATAATTCAATATAATACAATCATGAAGCTCGGGATTACATCACCTTCCTCCCCGAGTGATCAGAAGGGGTTTAGAAACCCATGGGAGAAGAGGAATAGAAAGACGTTGAGGTTTAACTTTCCATTACATCTAGAACATCAAATATTGGTGGGTGTACTTATTTGGGACTCCAAAATGGAATTACCTTTCTTCTTGTTCGAACTCCCCAATAGAGAGCCCAATGTGCCATTTTATATGAAAATTCGATGGTGGTTTTGGGCACACATATTTCATCAGACCATATGTACCACACATTTCATAAAATAGAAAATTCAATATACATTTTTACAAAACTGGGAGGTTGTATCCCCACCTCATGTCTATCTCTATCAAATGTTTGGCATAAATTGGATAAGAGTATATTGAGCTATGGACAGATTACAAAATGCTACTTTTGACATTGCACAAATTTAGTGTTCTGGACAAATCAGGTTGATTGGGCCAATATCTTGCATAATGGGGCATTGGTTTCTTCATTAGGGTTGTAGAAAATTATATTTTTGACCATCATAAAAATATGAGCCCATTTAGATGCATGTAATTTTCCTAACGGTCAAAATAGTTGACAGGTCTTCATGGATCCATGCAATATTGGCCCATTTTTCTTCCTCTTCATCTTGGTCCGTAAAAATCACATCCACCCACAATATAATTATCAAAAAAAGTAACACATACAGTTTTAAAATCATAAAAAAATATAATTGAATCAAACATGTGTTAAAATTTGTTATTATACTTGTAAGATTCAATACAAAACAAGTTTAATACAAATGTATAAGGGTGAAATAAAACAGTGAATTTTGGTACAATCACACCCCAACACCTAAACATTTTCACTCTTTGGAAAATAATAATATCCTAATCATGTCACATTACTAAATAAAAGGTGTAAAAATATCCAAGATTATTTTGAAATTAAATTCATCAGATCTCATTTATGGAATCAATTTTCCTGTCATTTTTTCTTATCTCACATTCAAATATGTTCAAATCCATTCCTTCACCCAAGAAACATGTCGCAACCTACCTCGCCTAAAAAATTTACATCTATACTCAAGGAACATACGAAATTATATTTATGCTATTTTCCCAGATTTTGTGTTTTCATACCATATGCTTGGCAAGATTCATAGTTCCCTACTGGCAGAAACTAGTGTGCTTCTCAAGAAGACTACCAACAGGTGGTTCAAAGGTTGAAGGGTTTGTAGGATTTATTGTTAAAAAATATAAGGTATGAGATGAGTGTTTGATCTATTATTTACAAAACATGTCAAAATTCAGAAATTGTTCACAATTAATGTACACAATCATCCCCTCACAATGCTTATCCCTTCCAACTCACTCTCCCCATTGTCAAACTTTGTGGGTCACAATCATTCTGTGAATAATAATGAATAAACATTCAATTTCCTAAATTTTTTATTGTGTTCGGTTTTTTTCTCAATGTATAGAACTATTTTTTAAATTTATATATTTTTTGGAGATAAAGAGGGAAACATGTGTAAAATAATGAAGTAATATGGCTTGTAAAGCCATTTCCCAAGGAAAATTCAGTCACCCTTTATATAAACCCATAACAATGATTCTATCCCCAAAATTCCCATGGAAACACCCTCTCTCCAACACTTGCTGAAAATAAAAACAGAATATAAAAGAATGGTGGGTAGGTAGGGATAAATTATCTTGTAATGTGGCTACCCAACAGGCATTTCATGGTCTCAAAGGCTTAAGAAGGATAAAATGTAAAGGTGGATGAAAATAGAGGATAATTGTAAAAAGGTATTTTTAATGAATGATTTCCTCTATCATGAATGCAGTATACTTGAATTTTATGGCTTCAATCATAATCAAGGAATGTTATAGTTTCTCTACATAACCTGATACTCTCAAGAAAGGGATTAAATATAAGAATAGGCAATAATGGGCATAAAATGTCTCTCGAGTAAGGGATAAAATTTTTTGTCAGTGCTAATGAGGCATGTGATTCATAAATCCATTAAACACCTGAGAATGATTTTAAAATACAAATTCTAAAAAAATATTCCACATTAAAATTAATTTGAAAATCATTCTTCCAAAAAATGGAATTTTCCACACATTCATCTCAAGCATGAAAAATGATTTTGGATATTGGTTTAAAATCAATTTTTATCTAAAAAAAATAAGGAAATTGAAAACACATTTTTTGCATTTTTTTCGTTTTTCGTTTTGTTTAATCCTAAATATGAAATTTCACCCACCCCCACACTAAAAATTTACATTTTCCATTATCAAAGTATTTTAAAAAAAATAGACAATAAGTAAAGGTTGGGAGAAGGGAAATCCTGCTATGTTGTGACATATGTGGAATCTATTAGTTGTATTTAATCCGTGAGATGCTTTTAAAATCATTATAGAAGGGTTTGAGCCTCTACCCATTGACAGTAGTACTTTTTCCACTCTTCTCATGGAAAACATGAATAACACCAAAAGGGTAAATAGTAGTAACCTTATAGATCCAATATCCATGGTGCTCTACCTCCATCGGTAGGTGACATGCATATCCAAATACACTCCTATATGGTGACATTCTAATAAGGGTTTTAAATGTTGTACGATATGCCCAAAGTGTATCATCCAAGTTCGAATTCCAATCTTTCTTATTGGTTTGTAGCTTTTTTCCAAGATTCATTTAACATCCTGATTTAATATTTCTTCTTGTCTGTTAGATTGGAGTGATATGTAGTGGAAACATTATGATCAAACCCATACATATGAAGCAAATTTTTCATGTTTAGATGGAAAGAATATGATCCCTAATCAAAAATGATGAATATCGGAAAACCAAACTTTCTAAAAAACTGAGACCTCAGAAAATTAACAACCACTCAAGAGTAATCAATCACGGGGGCCATTGCATCCAACCATTTAGATAAATATTCAACAGCCAATATTTTGTACAAAAAACCAAATAAATTAGGAAATGGCCCCATGATGTCAATGCCCCATGCATAATAAATTTTCTAAAATAACATGGGTTATTGAGGAATTTCATTCCTCTTAGAGATATTCATTGTGAATTAACAATGACTAAATGACTTGAAAAATATATGGTAATCCCCATAAAATGTTGGTCAATAAAATCCTAAGTCATGGACCTTTCAAGATATACGTTGAGAGCCAATGTGGCCCCCATAGGACAAGGTGTGGAAGAACATAAAAACAGAGGGGAACTCATGGTCAAGGACACACTAACGAACTACTTGGTCACCACAAATTCTCCACAAATATGGGTCATCCTTATTGTACCACCAAGAATATTTTTTAAGTATCTAGTATTAAGAATTGATGAAATCAGTAGGGACTGTATATGTTGCTTGAAAATTCACAAAGTCCGCATACCAGGGGTAAGGTCTACAACATCACAAAGGTTCTCATGAGGGAATAATTCCCTTATGGGGAGGGGTGGGTCAACATGATAGTCCAAATGTGGGGAAATCCTACTAATGTGGTCATACAAAATTTTCCACTCCTCTCTTATCTCTAATCTCAAGGTCAAAATCTTGGAGGAGGAGCATCTACCAAATGAGGAAGGGATTAGCTTGATGTTTCTTTAAGAGAAAATGAAGGACGTCCTGATCATAAAAGACAGTGATTTTTGACCCAATAAGATATGAATGGAATTTCTTCAAGGAAAACAAAATAGAAAGATGTTATATTTTAGTGGTTGTGTAGTTTGATTGGGTAGGGTCTAGGGTAAATGAGGCATACAAAATGACATGAGGAGCTTTCTCAACCCTTTATGATAAAACTACCCAAACTGCAAAGTTAGAGGCATCACACATAAGCTCAAAGTGGAGATCCCACCTTGGTGGTTGGATGAAATGAGGTGATGTGAGACTCCGTTTTAGTGAATTTAATGCATCCTCAAAATTATTATCAAACACAAAATTAGAATCCGTTTGTAATAAATGGGATAATGGAAGTGAGATCTTACTAAAGTCTTTAATGAATCGGTGATACAAAACAGCATAACCCAATAAATATCACACCTCACGAACACATTTTGGATATAAAAGGGATAAAATTAATTCTGTTTTAGATTTATCAACTTGAATTTCCTTATTTGAAATGGCATGCCCAAGAACTATCCCCCTCTCAACAATAAAATGGCATTTCTCATTATTTAAAACAAGATCTTTTTCAATGTAGTGACGGAGGATAGAACCTAAGTGTTCCAAACAATCATCAAAAGAAGAACCATATACCTTGAAATCATCCATAAATACTTCCACACAAATCACAAGGTACTCAGAAAAAAATACTCAACATACATCCTTGGAATGTACCAGGAGCATTACAAAGACTCAAAGGCATCCTTCTGAATGAAAATGTACCGAATGGATAAGTAAATGTTGTCTTTTCTTTATCCTTAGGGGCTATATGGATTTATAAATAACCTGAATAGCCATCAAGGAAAAAATAAAGGTACGTACCAAACAATCATTCTAACATTACGTCAATGAAAGGTATAGGAATGTGGTCCTTCTGCTTGGATTGATTCAGTCCACCGTAGTCAATACATACTCAGCAACTATTTTTCACACCTTTTGGAGCCAATTAATTAATTTCATTTGACACAACTGTTTTCCTATTTTTTAGGAAAAATTTTCAATAGGCGATCCCATTTACTATTAGATATAGGATCAATGATCCCCATAACATGTAATTTACTGTCATCCAATTTTACCACTTCAAGGATAGTGGGATTCAGCAGGCATTGAGATTGTCTAATGAGCAAAGCCTTATCATCCAAAAGTATATGGTGCATAAAAATAGATTGGATAATCCCATGAATATCATCCAATGTTCATTCTATTTCATTTTTACACTCTCTCAAAAGGTTGATCAGTTTCGATTCCTATTTTGGAGAGAGATTATTCGAAATAATGGATGGAAATTGGTCAATACCCTCATGATATACATATTTTAAATTAGAATAAAGTTGTTTATGTTCTAACACAGGCTGCTTCTCGATTGAGGTAGGGGATTATGGGGTTTTTAGGTCTATTAAACTATCAATATTCCCATTTTATTCTCTAATGATATAGATTCTATTGAAATTATATTTTCATAATCATCGACGGTCATGTGTACCTCATAATGAACACACTCATTAATTAAATCAAAAAATTACACAATTCAGAACCCACACAACACTCCAAACATGAATAAAATCTTAAATAATACAAGGGTGGAGAAGAGGAAAATGAATCCAAGTATAGATTAAGGAGAGAAGTATGTGTGTGTGCATCGTTTGAGATCACTTCCATCAAATAGATAGGAAGATTGGATTTCTCTTAAATGGGGTGTTTTATAGCCTCAAGGATGTTAAAAATTACCTTTTCTCCGCCAAATTCCATGGACGACATACCATTGTGAACATTGATGGATGTCTTTGCTATTTTAAGGAATGGCCTCCCAAGTATGAGAGGGGAATGTCCTTTGGTTCAGGTATTTTCCATCCCATGAATGTATAAATCATCTCTGAAAATGAGATTCTTCACTTTTACAAGTACATCCTCAATCTCTCTTATTAGATGCATATTACTGTGGTTACAAAGTTTCATGATAATTCCTATTCGTTGATATTCTCTAACATGTAGATAATTATAATCGTGTGAGGCATTACATTAATTGAAGCAACTAAATCCAGCATATCATCATAAAATAAGGTCTCCCCTATGATACAAGGTATAGTGAATGTGCCTAGATCCTTTCACATAGTTGGAATTGATGGTTGAATCAAGGCTGAAACATTTCTTCCTTGGTTGACTCTTTCATTCCCCTTCATCCTTCCTCTATGGGGGTAGAGTTTGTTGAAAAATATGGCATAATGCTGAATTTTCTTAACTGCATCCAACAATAGAATATTAAATAGACCTTTTTAAATGTATCCATAATTTTTTTCAATATAATTATCAAATTTTTTCATATATTTAGTTAGTATTTATGGGAAAGGAAGAGGAATTTATTCTTCATGGGAATCAATAATGATAATTTGAATACTCTTTTTTCTTATATTTATTTTCATGAAACATTTGAGGGTTCAAGAATAGTATTTTCAAGAGGGGTACATACCTGTTGTGCATAATTAGAAGAGGTAGAAACTTCTATACCACAACGAAGTGTAACTGCACATAAATTACCTTTGTCCATCAGATTGGAAATGGGTTGGGATGGTAGTTGTCCAGAACCATGCATCATACCCTCGGCGATGGTGTTTTCAAATTGCTCTACATGAGTTTGTAGGTCTTGAATATCTGATTGTGGTTTGTGGGAATTGTAGGTTCTGGGTTGCCATTTGTTTCACCACATCCTTGTGTCTTGGATCATATTTGGGAGGAGGATGGTGATTGATTTCAAAATTTTATGGATAAGAAGGTTTCATACCATGACCTTTTGGATACCAATTCTGATTGGGGAAGCTTGAGTTTCATATTTGTTAGTATTGGGGTTGTGCTTGCCACCTGGGGTTTGGATTTGGCCTGAATTGTAATTTCTTGAATGAAGGTGCTTGCTGGAATGGAATACCTAGGAACATGGATGCACTAGACTCAAGTGAATCTTGAATTTGTGGGAACTGGTCAGAAAAATAATATATTTTTCAAAAGAAATGCCATAATTTAATAGAACTAGAGAAGATAGTGAGTTACCTTGTGCTTGATCTAATTGCCTTAGAAGGGTATGCATCACATCAAGATTGTTATCTACCTTTTTCTATAGAGATGAATGACTTACCTCCTGAACTCCTCAGGTTGGTGCAATAGCTCACGTACCAAATTGTTGTGCATTTTGAGCCATGTTGGATATTAAGTTAGAAGAAGTGGAAGAAGTTTTAATAACTAGGTCACCACCAGTTGTGGCATCAATAATTCTACGATCCTTGGGGATAAGGCCCTCATAATAGTATTGGATTAATAATTGTTCACTAAACTTCTGGTGGGGGAATCTTGAGAAAAGTATTTTTAATCTCTCCTAGTATTCGTGAAGGGTCTCTCCATGTGATTGCCCAATGCCACAAATTTCATTCCTAGTTGATGAATTTAGGGAGGCAGGGAATATATTCTCTAAAAATAGTCTTTTAGGTCATTCCATCCCCCAATTTTGGTATTCAAATAGTATTACCAATATTTGGCTACACCATCAAGGGATAAAGGGAAGGCCCAAATCTTAATTAGGTCCTCAGAAACATTTTGGGGTTTCATGGCGGAGAACACTATATGAAACTCGTTAAGGTGTTTATACAGGTCCTCACCAAGAAGACCATGGAATTAGGGATGTTGGTGGATGAGGCCTGATCTCAACTCAATGATGGCAATTTACACAAGATATTGGAAGTACGCAGGTTAGTACTCCACATCCAGGGTGGTCAGTTCTTTTACGGTTTTATTATTTGCATCCATGTTTTCTTGGATTTGATTAGGTTGAATTTTTTATTGGTTTATGTCCACTTGAAATTCCACAACGGGTTCCTTAGTGTTACTTGATTGGCCTTCTATAGATGTCTTTATTTCTTTGTGATGTGTCTTTTCAATTTCAGGGTCCAGTTCAAGCAGTTTTTCTTTTTCTGACCGGGTCATGAAAATTAGTTGTGAAGTTTGTTTTTTTATAATTTACTATAGATAAAATAACATATGAAGGGTTATAGTATAATATAATTTTATAATATAGTAATATAGATAGTAATGCAATGGAAGAAGAAGAGATACAGATATTTTAGAAGAACAAACAAAAACTTCCAAAAATTGAAACATAAACCCAATAGTAAAATAATAAAATGTGGATGGGGTATAGAATGGAGTTATAATTAAGAATTAAATTAAATAAATAAAAGTAAATAAATAAAATAATTTATCTTGGGTCCCTGGAAAGGGTGGAATGTTTTGATCACGTTGTCAAGCGCATCAAATTAGATGTTTATTTTTAACTAGAATTCCTACATTATAGCATCATCCCTCGGTCCTCTCCCGACAGAGCCTTAGATCATTGATTTAAAAATATGGGTTTCATTGTGAATGTATAAGGGTAATGAGGTTTTTTAAAACTTTTTGGATTGATTATTGAATGTGAAAATGGAAAATAAAAGTGATAAACCAAAATAAAAATTAACAGAATTAATAAAGCGTGATCAACATGGCGTACACTCATGATGTTCATCCTTCATCACTTCATGATATTGAGTTTTGATATTTTAATAACTAGTTTGTAACACCTACAACCATAATGTTATGGATATTATACTTTGATACCTCCATGTTTTTAGTTGAAAACACACAATGATTCACCGAACACCACTGATGATTGGGTGATTTGTGTTCTACTTCATAATAGAAACTCACCAAGGCAACACATGAAGAAATCAATGTGATATCAAGGATTGTATGTTATTTCTTTGTGATACCATGACATAATTTTACATAGTCTTGATAGTTATTATGTATGTTAAATTGACAAATATGAACCACACAAACCCCGAAATTTAATGATGGAAGTCAAAGGGATGAATGGTGTGTGAAACATCACATGGAAGGGTACCCCGAAACATGATCATTTGAGATTGATTATAACATACCAGTATATAACTCAATTTAATTGAAATAATGTTTGAATAAAAACAACATACTACATGGAATTAAAAATATATTTCAAAATAATACTAACATGAACCTCTGGATCACATCACATTCCTCCCTGGGTGAACACAAGGGGTTTAGAAACCCATGGGAGAGGAGGAAGAGAAAGATGTTCTTGAATAACATCGCATAGCCTCCATAACATCAAATATTTAGGGGAGGAATACTTTGTGACTACAAAATGGTAGAACCTTGCCTATGGATCGAACTCCCCAATGGAGAGCCTAAGGATTCATTTTATAAGGAAATTTGATTGTGGTTTTGGGCACACAGTTTTCTTTAAACCACTTGTACCACGCATTTCGACCATTAGGAAATAGAATCTATCTTTTGAAAAAAATAGTAAAATTTTATCCCAACATCAAGAAAATATCCACCGAAATTTTGGCATCAATTGGATAGGTGGATCTATAGATATGGATTGATTATAGAACTCCACTTTTGACTTCACACAAATTTGGTGTTCTAGATAGGTCATGTAGGTTGGGCGCCTTTCTAGAAAAATTGGGCTTGGTATTGTTTATAAGAGTTGCAAAAAAATAAATTTGGACTAGAATAAAAAAAATTAGAGCATTTTGATGCACATAATTTTCTAAACAGGCAAAACAATGAACAAGTCTTTAGGGATCCATGCAATTTTTTCCCAATTTTCAATCTCTTCATCATGGGCCCTCAAAATCACCTCCACCTACAATATTATTATAAAATCAAGTAACATTTCACTTATTTACAGTTTTAAACACAAAATAATTGAATAAAAAATGGATTGAAATTTGTTAATATACTTGTAATTTTCAATACGAAACTAGTTTAATACCATTGTATTAGGGTGAAATAAAACAGTGAATCGTGGTACGATCAAAAACAAGGAAAAAAATATATGCGAGGTAAAATGTAGTTATTTCCCTAATGATATACCTAGTTCCATTGGAGGTGGAGTTCCAAATTTCATTTCCATTATTACCCAGCTATCTCATGCTATGAAAAATAACATAAACAATATGGAGCATCCGCCTTAACATTAGAGGGAAAAAATAGCTATCCCGACTCTTTTGTATAAACAACCACAAAAATATAGTAGATCTTTCAATCCACGCATTTAATAATAGTGGGTATCAAAATGGAGATGATAATTTATATGCTTAATTGTTCTAAGAAAGAGAATGTGACTCAATCATTTATCATTTAGATTGATATTCCACTTAATGGTCAGATTTTTTTAAGAACACTAAGCTGAAAGATGAAATTGACGATATTGAGTAGAAAGAATTTAAAAAATTATTTCTTAAAAAAAATTCCCTAGAAAGATTTATAAGAATATGGTGAGGGAATTTATAGAGATTAATAAAATGTTAGGTTAATCTGTTATGGATTATGAAGAAAATTTTAAAAGGAACACAAGGTACGCTTCTGGTTTAGTTATCAATAATGATATCACAATTGATATATTCTGTAGTTGTTTAAAATCACACTTAAAAAAGTCTCTATTAATTTTCAAATTTGGTAATTATAAATTAGTTTGATGTTCTCTTAGATTGAATATTGAATTAGATAATGGTCACATGTCTATATGTATATAAAATAAAAGATAGATTTTCAATACGAAGGATCTAATTACAAACGTGGAAAGAAAAATCAACCAATCATATGTAAAAAATTTAAGAAGAATCACCAAGGAAATTGCTTCAATGGGATAGGAAAATTCTTCATGTGTGAGAGAGAATGACACCAAGATAATGAATGTAGAAGAGTAAAAAGGAAGTAGAAAAATGGGGTCGAGGAAAGGAGAGAACCACCCCTAGTTCAATGATTAAACTGTGTTGAGAATGGGGACTATGTAAGATAGTGCACCAATCCTCGATTCCATGAGCGTAATCAGAATCAACAGACACAAAATCTAAAGGTGAAAGTGAAGGCTTATGTAATGACTACTACATAGGTGGATCCTGATGATGAGGTGGTGATAGGTATTGTGGTAATTAATTAATATATAGAAAATGTTATATTTGATTTGGGTTTTATGAATTAATTCATATCATGAATGTTTTGTAGAACAATTCCAACACCACCGCAAAATATGAAGGTCGAGAAGTCAGTAGGAACATTAAATGTGGAAATTATTTAATCCAATGTTTATTACTCCTCCTCGAGTAATTTCTATAGACTAAACATCATAGCAAGCCATGTATTACTTTCTTTTGTGCAGTTTGAAGCTATATTGGGAATGAATTGGATATCTTTATATAAATCCAACAACCACTCTCATGAAATGGATATCTCTCTCCACATCCCAACGAATCCTCCAATTATGTACAAGTGCATATAGGAGGATGAATCTTCTTTAGAATCATCATCTCAATTATTGACATTATTTCAATATGAGAATGAAAATATAGCTGGGATGATTGATAAAAAGGATAGAATCGTGATCTAAGACATTCCCATGGTAAGTAACTACAGTTATGTGTTCCTTTAGGAATCATGAGGTCTTTTACCTGGCTGAGAGGTTGATTTCTCAATAGAAATTATTCCAAGATCACTTTTTATGTCAATGAAACCATATAGAGTGGACACCGTTGAGTTATTGAAAATGAATAAGTAATTACAAGATAATCAATACATGGGGGTTATTTGCATGAGTGCCTCACTAAGGGGTACACTAGTCCTCTTCATCAAGTAGAATGATGGATCAATGCACCTATGAATTTATTATCGTGAAATCAATAAAATTACTATAGGTATCAGATATACCCTTCCATGTACAGAATACATGTTCGATCAACTGAGTGGGTCTAGGTATTTATATATGGGGGACCTCTGATTGGTATACAACCAATTAATGTTTAGAATGGATGATAAACCCAAGTATGACTTTCAGACAAGGTATGTACACAATGAGTTCATAGTGATACCTTTTGGACTCACAAAAGCTCCAACAATCTTCATGGAATTAATTAATAGTGTCTTTATAGATTACCTCCCCAAGTCTGTGGTAGTCTTTATAGATGGAATTCTGATATACTCAAAGATTAAGGAGGAAAATGAGGAGAATTTGAATCTTATTCTAAAGACCATGAATAGGGAGAATATATATGAAATGTGTAGTAAATGTGAGTTTTAGATGGACGAATTAGAATTATTTGGGGTGTTATCACTAGAAAATGAAAATCCGTAGACCATAAAAGATAGAGGAAATCATAGAGTGGCACAGGACAACTTCTGTAACCATTATCTGTTGTTTCCTTATTCTTTCCCAGTATTATCAGTGATTTTTTAAAAACATATCATAATTTTAAAACCCAAGAACCAAGATGAATCACATGGAAGAATATTTTTTCTCATCTAGCTAATTTTAAGACTACATAAAAAAGTTAAAAGGTGGCTTATTACTACTTTTTTACACACAATTACGAGAAGTGGGAAACTCCTTGTGGTATAGAACAATACGTGAAAGAGGAGGTTAAGATGTGTATTGATTAAAATGTTTAAGTGATAGACTAAACCTCAAGAAATTTTAGAATTCATTCGAAAAAATATCCCATGAATGATGTAGAGTTGACAGTTGTGATCTTCACGTTGAATATTTGGTGTCATTATCACTATGAGGAGAAGTGTGAAATATATACTAATCATAAGAGAATAAATTATATATTCACATATATGGATCATAATATTCTCTATTGATTATGTTTAGAGCTCAAAAATTATTAAAATATCCCAATCCACTTCCATTATGGTAAGGAAAATAAATCAATAGTTTCTCTGTGTAAAAATGATCCTACGACATTATCAATGATGAGAATTGAGAAAGATCCAATCATCATATATTCTCAAGGGATAAACATGTGAATCATTAATCACGGAAAATCCCTAATCCTTCCTCATGTGTTCTCTCAACAATAACTCATGGAGAAAAAAATGATGCATAAAGAAATGATGTGGAAATTCAGAAGAGGGTGGAAGCTCTCGGAAAATAGAAATCATCATAGTTCAAAATTGATGAGTTAGTATTCATATTACTTGGGTCAAGAGTATATGTAGAATCCAATACATAGACAAATAATAGGTTTTTGAATGACACATATAGAACAACCTTATTTATTAACCCTTTGAGTAGAAAGATGTATCATGATATATAATAGAACTATTGATGGGAAAATATGAAAAAGGAGAGTTTGGAATATACCTCAATGTTCTTGGTTTGTTAGGAAGTCAAGGTTGAAAGTAAAAATTATAAATTGATGATAAAACCATTAATGATGCCAAAATTGAAATGGGAAAACATCATAATGGACTTTATCACAAGAATTATGATTAAATATATAGGATACAATGAAATATGTGTTGTTGTGGATCATGTTATGAAGAAAACTCACTCTATCATAATCTCATAGGACATTTCACATGATCAAATTACACATATATAAATTAGATATGTTGGAAGTATACAAGGAGTACCACTATCAATGGTATCTGAATGAGATCCATGATTCTACTCTATGTTTGGTAAAAGTATCCAACATGCTCTAAACATTATGATTAACATTTTTACATCTTATCATCCTCAAACTGATGTCCAATATGAATGGACAATTCAAATACTAGAATACATGTTGATAGCATGTTCTATGGACTTCAAAGGTGGATGGTACCATCATATTCCTCTATCAGAGTTCCATTACAATAACAGTTTACACTATAGCATCATAATGGATCCATATAAATCCCATTGTTGGAAAAGAAGTAGAACTCAGACATGCTAGGATGAGGCTGGTGAAGATAAGATGCTATGACCAGAAATGGTTGATGAAATGGTGGAAAAGGTGAATTCAATTCAATAGAACATAAATGCATCACAAATTCAACTGAAAAGATATGTAGAAAATCATTCATGAGACCTAGATTTTGGGGTTTTATAAATTCTATTCATATGAATGCCTTAATAGAAGAGGATCATGATATTTGGGGAATAGGGATAGTTATGTATCTTGTAAATCAACCCCTTTAAGATTCATGATTAGGTGAGAGCTATTGACTATTTATTGGAACTTCCACTTACCATGTACCAAGTACAGGATGTCTTCCACATATCCCTCTTGAGGAAGTACATATAAAATCTCTCACATGTGCTAAATCCATAGGTGTTATAACTGGAAAACGATCTCTCCTAGGAGTAGAATACAAGGAAGTTCATTTACAATGGAGATAATTTTCTAATTGAAAAGACTACTAGCATGGCCAATTTACTATAGTAAAACCACAATAATGAAGATGAAACATGAGAACAAGAGTAAGTGATAAAGGAGAAGAAACCTAACATGTTTTCATCATAGTTTGTATATCAAAATTTCGAGGGAGAATTTTCAAAAGTGGATAGATTGTAATGTCCTAAAATTTAGGTAATATAAATTCCATTCTTATAATTAGGGTATAGATTATAAATCAAATAAAATTGCATGTATGATGTAATATAAAATTTATAAATTAAGAATAAATGGAATAAGAGGTATTTCTATAAATTAAGGAAACCATACCATTGAAATAGTAATGTGAACTTTGGAATAGTAATGTGACCATTATGAATATTAATCTAGAAAATATAATAGTAATCCTATATATGAAATTATAAATATAATTAATTCATCTTATAAATGATAAAATGATATTAATATATCAAAATATATGTAATTAAATATTTAAAAAATTATTATTTCAGTTTTTGTATTTTTATAAAACAGAAAGAATTTACTAATAATTAATAATTAATATAATTATTTAAAAGAAAATATAAATTCATAAAATAGATTCATAAATTCATATATTATTGTATTATAATTATAAAATAATTTTATGATACCTTAATTAATTTTTCAAAGTGTTATAAAATTAGTTATAATTTCAAAATCTATATTTTGTGTAATTGATGATTTTAATTAAAAATTAAATTTCTCATATTTATAAATTTTTTTCCATAAAATGGAGTTAATTATTTAATTCTATATACTGATAAATGTTTAGGTTGATTTTTTGGAATTTTTCTGAAATATATGAATTTTTTATGAATATTAAAATACTGTAATTTTCGGTATATATACATTAAAAAGAGAAACAATATTCACTGATTATGGATGATGTAAGAACCATAATCTCTAACTCTACTATATATTTAACATATTTTGTGATAATTTTCAAACTATTCATATTCTTGAAACAAAATAATAAACAAATTATTAAAATAATGATAAATCGCCCTTCTCATATCCTATAAATACCACCTCTCACCACGCCTTTTATACACACCTTCCAATCATTGATCCTTGTAAAAATTATTCCCACTACATTTCGAAATACCCCCCCCAGATGTCCAGGATCCTTAGGACTCAACATAATAATAAAACCAATTTCTATACAGAGGTTCTAAAAGTGGAGAACTGAAGAGGAAAAACCCTATTTCATATTATTTTATTTTCTTTTCAAATTTTCTTACTTATTATCTCCTAATATCCAATTATCCAAGTTTAATAGTTACTCAATTATCTTATATATACTTTAATTATATTATTTTAATGTAATAATATATCTTCAAACCTCCTACCCTCTCTCTTTTATTATAAAAAATTACATCATCATTAATGATGTGTGGATTTACCACCATCGTAGATGATGCATTTTCATTTTATTTTACAGCCTTCGAGGGTAGTAATTAAACCATTATAATGGTTTTAAAATATTGTAAAAAAAATTATAACATTTTTTATTATCTAGAACTAACATATATATATAATATTAATCAATAACAGAAAACTCAATCGTTGTGATCGAAAACCGCACAAATTAATCTAAATGAGTGTCATTTAAATTTTAGCTAATGAACTATCATCATATGTTGGAAAAATTAATATAAAGTACCGATTATAATTCATTGGGATCATTAATAACATATAATTTTAATTCTATATATTCTTTCTTATTATACATGAACTTCCATAACTATAAACAAGTGAACCGATCTTTAAAACCAAGAAAATGAATACTCCTTAACAATGAAATTGAACTCTATAGCTCATAAAAAAGGCTATAAAGGAACATAATAAAAATCTATTATATAAAATATTGGTATAATACGTTTTATATTTCCCAATTAATGATTTTATTTTTATTATCTAGGATATTAATGTTTATAAAACATTAAAACATAGGTTAGTGGGTTCTCAAACCCAATTGTCATTCGTTGGGTTATTCCTCTTCATGTAAAACATCAATGTGGATGTTATGTTAACATTACTGAAATATAATATCTTTTTTTTATATTTCCATTTCTAGGATATATATGTTTCCAATATAGTTTTATGGAAAATGAAAATATTTCTCCAAAAGAACTATTCTTTCTAAAAAAATATTTTTTACTTATATTGAGATAGTTACTCTTTCACTATAGAATGAAGATTATTATACCTAGTATCTTATTCCACGTTAATTTTGGGAAACCCAATATTTATTCATGAAATTTATCATTGTAAAATTCTCATTAAACCCATTTCCTTTTCATCAGTAATTTTATGACTAATATTATTATAGGTTCACTATGGAAGGCTTGATTTTGTAAATTTAATGATGTGATTGGTGAACCCAAAATTATATATCACTCAAATTAATTTCTTAATGTGATCTATTTAATTAGATAATGTGAAATATTAATGAAAATGATACTATCTTTTTCACAATGATGATTTTATGATTGTGAACATATGTTATGTGTGAACATGATGATATCTTTGTTCACAACTATGTGTGGATGTTTACTACTGAGACATGATGTTTCATTTTTATGCATTCCCACATTCCATGATTTTATAAAATTCCACCAATAATGATTATGATTATGATACATTTCTTGTGTTATGATTGTGATGATTATTCTCACCCATGTTTCAGGTATCTTATAGATGCTCTTACTGGATTTTTAGATCAGTCATTATTTTTATGTATATACTGAGGTGAATACTTTTGCAGAGGAGAAAATGAAGGCCAATGAGAATCTAGAGGAGAGTAAATATTACGTAAATATTATGTGTTTTATTAATTTAACCAATACGCTAAACCATTGGATCCTTTTTTGTTACACTTTTATATTTTTATCACTAAATATTTGTAATAATAATGTATGAAATGTATGGGGACAATATCTCATGTCCGAATAGTCATAATATCCAATCTACCTAACACTACAAATAATATGGGCCTCCTTTGATACCGTTTTTGATGAACTAGTTAGGGATTCCATCCATCTTGACACCAAACCAGGTCTGAGACTAGTCCCAAAGTGAGTTCCCAATCATCATGAGATGGAGACAAGAACTGAGTACCAACTATTTTCTAAAGTGGAAATATTTCTACAAAAACAATGAGGATCAAAAACGAAACTGAACACACAAAACACCCAATAGTAATCATAAATAAAAATACAAACCAATCTATATAGAAAAGATAATAAAAAAATAAAATGAGTAAAAAACTAAAACTAATCCATGAAACATTATCATTATTTGACCGATTGGTCACCACCAATCTAAATACTGTCCTACATCAATTCCAAACAAACCGAAAACCTAAACATAAAAAATAGTTTTGGTCTACTGACATTGAGTGTCACAAGTATGGTGTGAGCATACAACAGCTTAATAGGTAATCCACATAGAGTCTATGAATTTCCTTTCCTAAAATAATAAATAAAAAATATTTTCAAATTGATTCATAAAATATAATTTAAATCATTTTAAACAACCAAATGCCGCTTTCCATGAGTCTCCTATTTAAAAAAACACACACATATTTTATTTTATGAAAATAGATTCACTTTCTAAAACCCAATTAAAAACCTAAATGAAGTTACAAATCCACCCAATATCATCAAAATGAAACACTAATAATATTAATATAAAATAAAAAGGCAGGAATAAACTAATATGGTTAATAACCAACAAGCTATAGAATAAAAACAGAACATGCAGAAAGATAATCAAGGTAATTTCCTAAACATCACTAGATGTAATCCTTTTTCTTACTTATTTCATACTAAACTACTGATATATGGTTAAAATACATGGTTAATGAAAAAATGATCACTCTAAACTAGCCAATGATGTTGAATGTCCCACCTGGTCTCTCAACAATTCTAGGGGGTACAACCCAAATAATCAGGGTCAACACGAAATTGTCACTCAAACCTGTAGATAAATCTCACAAATCCCATGATAGTATTACTCAATGAAACATGGTATAGAATACCTAACCCATACATCATCATACATGATCCACTTGATAGTAAAATATCCCAATAAATAGTGGTTTCCAAATATAATCCAAAATCCATATCATTCTCATGCACTAGAAACTAGGGCGAATACACCCCATTGTCTAGGGGTCTCCAAAAAAAAGCTCATAAAACCACTTTAGAGACACGAAAAAAATAAAATTGGTATTTTGAATCATATATTATTTAAAAACCACTATCCAAAAATATGCTAATTTTCTGACCTATCTTTCACATTACATCACGTAAAAACTATCTTTTCCATGAAATTAAAATTTACCAACCAATAGATTAATATTCCCAACACAAATACATTTTCAAATACATCTCATAACCATTAATAAAATCACCATGAAACATATAATTCAGGTGAACATTTTCAAAGGATCCTTTAAATTTAAAATAAAAACCCTCTACAAAACCAGTTCTATAACATTACACAAAACCATGTTAAAGCGCATCATGAACTCAAGAAATGCCAATCATGCCTTTATGCCAGTTATCTATCAAAACATATCTCAAAGTTCCAAGCATTACATGATTTAAATAAAAATTTCAATTCACATTCACACTCATTTGAAACAACAAGATTCTAATTAGAAATTGATGAACCATTTTAGGAACAGAAAGAGGGTGGGAGGATAATCCTTTGAAAAACAATAGTTCAAGGAAACATAATTCCCAAGGGTCAATATCATTTACTTTATTATCCCTATGTTCATTATGTACACTTATATATGGTCTATAATCTAATTAAACTCTTTATGTATCCTTGAAATCACTCAAACTCCATTTTTAAAGAAACATCACATAGTTTTAAACAAACACAACAAGACACACAGATATGTAAAACCATAAAAGTCACCAATTTCAGCAAACAACTCCCAAATCACAACCCATTCACAAATCCATTACATAAACATGAAAAAACACCCCAAAGCACCAAATATCATTTTAATGATCAATTTTCATTTCATCAAAAACCATGTGTGCATTTAAATATAGAAATAGTGCAAGAAACCCTTTAAACCCCATTTAACACCCATTTTCCATCATGAAAAAACAAAAAAAAAATAATTATACTAACACACCATAAGAAATATTGTAATATGTTTAAAAAATTAAAGGATATCACAAGCATCAATTGAATATTCGTAAAATGAAATGGATGGAAACACCGACCTCAACGATGTTTTCATGCAAACAAAACATTGGAATAAGAAAAAATACACACCAAGAGAGAATTCTCACACCATAACATCATTTAAATCAATCCACATATGCTAACCTCATCCTCCATTTTGTTTTGAATGAGAACCCACCAAGAAAACATAGGAAACTACGAGAGAAGGAAAAGGAATGATGAAAACTACCATCACCCATGAAAAATACCTTCGAACCATCAAGGAGATTCAATGGAAAAAGGTTATAAAAGGTGGATGGTATCATGGGGCCCCCTTTTGTTCTTAGTTCTTACAAGGGAGAGAAACCCAAAATATGGTTAAAACAACGGATTAGAAATAATATAATTTCATAATTTTATTTATCTAGAAAACTAGCAGAGTATGGACACATTGTATGACATAACGTGCACCAACCATGTACACCTTACTATAGAAGATGGTTACCCCTCATGGATTTGTCGCACGGTTTGGGAAAACATGGGCCAAACGTGATAATTTCCATCTAGAAAATGCAGAACATCTCATAACATTTCTACATTGTTTCCTATAACCATGCACAAGATGTGCACAATGCCCCGGAAAATAACCCTCAAGCTGAATGGTTTCTCCTAGGCCCCACGCGGTTTGGTTCAAGCCATGCCTAAATCATTAAATTCTAATTTTTCAAGAAATAAATGAACTAAAACATCCTCTTCCTCAATAGGCCCCTTGGCGATCCTTTAAACAAAGATCACAAACTGTTCATTGGGAAAAACCTAACCTGAAACATTCAAAATTATAATATTTGAACCACAAACACAACCAAAACTTATATAAAAATTACAAATCCCCATAAAATAATAATATAAAAAAAAATTGGTTATTTTTTGAGAGTGCATGATAATATTGTGCAAAAAAATCATATTAATATATTAATATATATTTATTCTTAAGTATGTTATAAAAAATTATATAAATTTAAATAATTATACTTGAGATTAATGTATTTAAAATTATTAAAGAAATATATTATATAATCATTTCAAAAATTATTATTCATTTTATAAATACATTATAAAATTTTATAGGAAAATATAAAATTTTATCAAAAAATATATAAATTATATGAACATTTTCTAAATATATATGTCAACATGTAAAATAAATTATAAAATTATTTAAAAATAAGTATTAAAAGATAAATAAAAATAAATAAATACATGAATAGGATGAGATGAAATATAAATAAATAAATAAAGATATCATTAAATATAGGAAAAATATTGACAGTGCATTATTAAGGAAAGACAATTTGAATAAGGATTTTTGTAGTTCGATTCCATCCAAGTGAAGATAGTTAATCAGGTTTCATAAAGCCGAAAAATGGTATTAAAACGTATTAATAAAAGCGTGGTGTGTAGAAAGTGCTAATAAATGGTTGGTTGAGGTCTAGTGGTGGGGAGGTAAGGAATAATTAAAAACTTTAATTTTTTGGTTTTTAGTAGTTTTTTTAGCAATGATTAAAGGAGTGATCTTTTTATAGTGCTTAGATTTCCAATTCTTTTTAGTACTCACAATACCCATTTTATGTGTTCAAAAAGGATAAATTAGATTTAGTGAAGGTAAAATAGTAACATATTAATTAATTAGATGAACTTATGTTGTGAAAAAAGTTATATGTGGATGATACCTTGTATAAGGAATAGCTTCAGCTATGGGTTTCTATAATTATTATTAGGTAAAATATTATATATATATCTGTGTGTCTGTGTGTGATATAAAATATTTTAAAATATTCTTCTATTTTTATATTTGATATCATGTATTTTATATCTAGTAATTATAAAATATTTGAGTTGTTATTTTTTGAGATATTTTTAATGATCCATCTAAATAAATAGGAATATTAGAATAAGATATAATTTACTACTAATGTAGGATATATTGATAAAATGTCTATATAATTATGGAAACAACACATGGTATGATGACATAGAATAATCGTATACATTGATGATATCTGATGGTAACAGGAAAATGTTTTCCTTATACTGGCTAAAATTAAATGATTTCGAATGAGGTAAAAAATGTTTAATTTGTCTTGAATATGACAAATAAAATCCTAGAAGTAGAAATTTGAGGGACATATATATATATATCATTATATGGTAAAGTTTGTTTAAAAAAAATTAAAATAGGAGAGAGATAAATGAAAATAATATGACAGAGAATTTTAAAAATATATATGAGAATAATAATGTGTTGGAACACGTTATAGATCTTTCTGAAATATGTAAGTGTTTTATGTATACTTGTTGATGATATTCTTATAGGATTATCTTTGTTCATCGTGGTATTCACCACATTATTAAGAAATAGAAGACGTGCATGGAGATTAATGAGAACCTATCTACACATGACGCATCAATTAAAGCTATTATGCGTAGTTTTTATTTTATTATATTCCAATTTGTTTTTGTAACACCCAATGATTTTAAGAATTTTTTTTGCTAAATTCCTTTTTAGTTTTTCTTACATGCAACACCATTTCTTTGACAAAAAATAATATAACATTCACATTATTATTAAACATAAATTTTATAACATAAAAAATAAAAATTATGGCAAGAATATGAATAATGTTTTTGAATATTATGTATAATGGTTTTATATAAGGGAACTATATTGATGAGAAATTACATTTTTCTCAAAAAATGCTTTTATTATATTTTGAGAAAATATAATAAAATTAAAATTTGAAAATTTTAGAAAAATGGTTTGAAAATTTTAAATTCATTTTTCAAATCAACATTAAGAAATTATGATTGGTGTATTTTTGATAATTTTAGGAAACGATTATTTTTCAATGAATAGTGAAAAATACAATATTTATTTAAATCTAAATATTCTTTTAAATTATATAAAATGTTTAATATTGTACTAAAATTATTTAAATGTATCATTATTTCATTAATTTTATAAATAATCCAATATATGTCATTTAAATAAATTTATATTTTACTTTTAATATAAAAACATTTAGTTGTTTCAAATGTTTTTTCTTTGGAAAACAATTTTTCCATTGCATCCGCTGGTTTAATTTCAAATGAAATTATGACGATACTATGAATTGCATTTGAAAAAAAAGTATTCCATATTTTTAAAAATAATAGATACTTTTATATAAAATGCTGAAGTTATTTATAAGTCATAGCTAATATTAATAACAGTTAATATTTATTATCATGGTTACAGTTAAAACAGGTTCACCAGGGGTTAAACTAATCAATAAGGGATAAAATGTCCTAATATTTCTTGATTACTATTGGTGGAAATATTTAGACATTATCACATATAAGGTTCAATAATTATCCATTTTTATCTTATTTTTCATGTGTGATATGGGGGTATTTATTTTTCTTTTAAAAAACATCCAAGTGTGTCCCCTCCCCCACATATAGAAGATAATTCCCTTTCTTCTCCTATTTACTATTATAAAGGATTTTTGATAAGCCAAACCGATCAAAATACATTCCTTACTAATCCTTACAAGTCCTAAATGAATTAATTTTATTAGAAAACCCTCATCCTTAGGATTTATCTATAAACCAAAATTGGTTCTTGGAAGAATTGGTAAAATCCTTAACTAAGATTTTTTTTCTGCTTATAAATCATTAAATTATTCTTAAAAAATGATTATATAATAAAACTATTATCTGAAATATACTGATATTTTATTAAGTTAATTTAATGACCTATATCAATCTCTACTTGCATAACATGGGAATTGAAATTGTCGATTGTGTTTATGGCACACGATTGACTTGAGAAAAGATGTAATTTATTTACTATCACTGCCACTCATTGATAGATATAATGATAGATTTAACTTGTATTTATATATTATTTATGACATAATTACACTAATTTAATTAGAATTTAATATCTTACTTCTTTATATCTAAACTGTTGGAAAATGATAATGTTGTTATTGTATACGTGTTCACTACCACCTCCACAAAGCTATGTGATTCATTTTTTATTTTGGTTTGACATGGATGGTAATAAGGATAGATTTAGTGAATAAATATGACATATGTGACATAAAATAATTTTATAAATGTTATATATTATTTAAATTTCACTCATTCCATCATTCGAGAAAATGGAAACAACGTTCGTGCATACGTACGACATATTGTCCCAATGAACGGTGTAATTCATTTTCAGGTATGTATCTTTGTGGATTAATCTAAGTAAATATATAAAATATTTTAATTTTATTTATATAATAGTAAAAATTATGGATATTATTGAACAATGAACAAGATAAAGGTGTAAAAAATACCAAACAAAAAAATAAATGAAAATGAAGTGGTTATTACCCAAAACTTGATTTTAACAATGATTTATTAATAAATAGGTAATAAAATGTTATAAGTAAATCATATATGGTATGATACATATCATTATTATACTAGGATATATTTATAATAAACATATATTAATTATATATTATTTTATAACATGTACTAAGAATTTAAGACTTGAATTAAGGGATTTTTGTCCCAGTTTATCTTTTTGGGACATATATTATGTTATAAACCTATTTTTTTATGAGGTGTGTAAATAGAAACATTGAACTGGTATATAATTAATTAATTTATTATTATATAATTTAATACTATATTTATTTTTTGTTTAATGGGTATTAAAATTAAAAGCTGAAGCATGGATGATTGTCTCTTATCGATCGTCCATGGTTCCGCTGATCTGCTACTGGGTATATCGGCACCCAGGTAGAATCATCGGCAATAATACTATTTATAGTTTATTTTTTAATTTATTTTATTTTTATTGGGGGCTATTTTTTCAGATATTAAATGATGTGATTGATTGTTGATGTTTGATTTAATAATTTTATAAATATTGGGATGAGTTCATTATTATGGAGATAATATTGTGATATCGTTGAGATTTTCTTTATATTGTATTAAATTAATACCCACTTCAGAAGATGACATTGATCAGAATTATTAACTGTTAATGCTTTAATACAAGCCTTAAATTATCTTATTTTTCTAATCATAATCACATCTTGTTTATGGTAGTGTATTTGTGGTTTCAATAATCTATGGATGCCACACATTAAACAAATAATTTCATTACTCCAGGACAATTTATGTTTAACATAAACAATGTTAATTTAAAGAATATTAATCGAGAAAAATCACTCAATCACTTAACATTAACAAATAATGACACACCCCAATGGTATATTAACTCAGATATTAAGATTGTTATTAATCTGGTAATATCTGATTTTGGTGATTAAATATAAGTAGAACAAAAATAATAAGATAAGAAAAGTGTTTTGCGTTGAACACACAGACATGAACGTTGATGAGAATTTTAAAACAGGATTTATATTGAATGGTAAATAGAAATAAGGGATGGTTTTCAAATTTATTTAAAATATTTTAAGACAATTAATATTTAATAATATAGGCTGTCTGATTAAAATAGAATACTAAGAAGAAACATTCATTAAAATTGAAACAAAATTTAAAATAGAATATACAATTACAAATGAAATGAAAATATAAGAACATGAATGGAAAGAGATGAGGAAGGGTATATCAAGTAGAAAAATTAGTATGAAAGGTCCTAAAAAACCTTTTTCAAATCTTTGGTCATGCCAATATACACTCCTCTCTTCTGAAATGTCAACTCCTTGCAAGGAGAGGAGAGGGATGTATTTATTGCCCAATGGTGGTGCATTGTTTGCATTCCAAATCTAACCATCCTCATAGATTGAATATTAGACCATCCAGATAGAAGAAACCATAATTATCTACTTTTTAAATCTTCTATATACGCATGTTTTATATTTAGTTTGAATATTTGGCGGAAATTGGACATAAGGAGATAATCTTATGGTAGTTTGATTAAACAATGTTAATTTGTCCATTTAAATCCAGAATTTTTTCGAGGACAATATGTGAATAGATTTTTTAATAGAAATATACCATCAAATCCGAACACTTTATTTACAAAACTATTCCACCTATATCACCTCTTTGATACTACAAAATATCTGCTCTAATAGATATCTCTGTCAGAATAAATTTCAATATTAGTGCAGAACAGAATGGTGTTTTGCATTTAAATACATCATTTGGGCCCCTTGTTAGTGGACTTGGGACATAAATTTTTTATTATATATTAATGGAATTTTACCACAACCTTTGGAGGAGATTAAAATATTTTGAACTTTGGGATTAAGCCCAGTAATTCAATCATCATGGTTGATCCATTTTCGTCACAAATTATGTAGGCCTTTTTGTTTGGTCTATATGACCCTTCAAATGGAAGAATTTGGAAATGATTCTTTCTAATGACTTGTTTTAAATTTAAAAATTAATACAAAAAGACTAGAACCATGAAATTTTGATAAGGATGGTGAGATTTATAATTATAATAGTATACTAACTCAATTGGACTACTTCAAATAATTCACAATAATTATATTTAGTATTAAAACATGAGTATCTCAAACCAACTATGAACTTTTAAATGAAATTTATTAAGTACTATAAAAACATTTATAAATAAATTAATAATATCAACACCACCAAACATATTTTTTGCATGTCCTCATGTGAAATAAAAAAATAACTAAATCATTCTCACTCACCAACAAATATTAAAATTTAGTTTTCCCCAATCAGGGGAGGTTTAGACCATTTCACACATCCATATTAAATTACAAAAAAAATTGTCATAGAAATAATATTCCAAAAACAATTACTTTTTGATTCTCCAATTTATAAATTAAAAATTTAGGAAGTCAAAACATGCTCCTCTCAAGATGAGAAATATTTATTCTAGAGGTTCACACCTTCCCCAACCAAAAGTTAAAATCATTGAGTCTAAAAGAGCTCTTACCTTCCCTTCCTAATTCAAGTGTTTACAAGAATCAACAGGTCTTTTTAATTGGTTTTTCTGTAGCTTTGGGAAGGTAGGAAAATTATGTGCAAGAGATAGTAGAAGAGGGTTAAAACATATGCATGGGTAAAACAATGCACTTTTTTTAAATGAATCAGGGAAAGAAATGATAACCCATATTTAAAAGGGAATGATTGTGTGAAGAAAGACACAATAGAGGAAGAAAATTTGAAGGGGTTGAGAAGGTGAAATATTTAAAAAATAGAAAACTTCTACCAATGAAATAAGAATATAGAATGAATGTGTTCTTTTTTTTTTGATTTTTTCGAATATTGAACTTGAAACAAATCTCAAACTCATCTACCAACCCATTTTTAATCTCCTCGTGACATTAATGGTAATAGTTATAACAATATCAAAGGTTGAGAAAGAGTTATTTTTGACCCTCTCAAGACACAACCCACTTTTTAGGTTTTTTTGATTTTTTTTCAATTATATTTAACACTTTTCAATAACTTTTACATAATTATATAAATTAAAAAATGATCCCCAAAACTAACTAAATGAAAAAAATACCCCCACACTATTATGGATTCATTCCCTCAAGCATATGATAACACGTGGAAAGTCAATAAAAAGGAACCCACAAATGAAATAAATTCCCCCCACACTTAAATATAAAAAATTAATGAAATGTAATTCCATGTAGATGTTGGAAAGGAATAGGAATTGGGATTTTAATGTGGCTAAAAAATTTCATAGGCTCAGAGGGGATTTCAAAAATAGGATTGAAGTAAGGGTAATGGGATGATATTTGGCTAATTTGATTCTCATGAGGATCATAAAATGCCTCTATCATATTAATGAACACAAAATTAGGAAATTCAACTCGATGGTCTATAAACACAAGAATCACTATAGAGAGTGAAAGAACACATTTTTAAAATTTTGGACATAGGTGACCTTTGAATTAAAACTAATATAGTTCCTCACCATCGGGGAAAATCATTTTCCAAATCAAAGTTTGATCATTCAAAAAAATTTGGTCCTGACAAAATATTATTTATCAAATTTCAAGACGAAAATACAAAATTTTTTAGTGGACAACATGTCTTTTTAACATCCCAAAATGATTGGAAAAAAATTAAAATGTGGATGGTGAGTAAGTATTACTCTTTTTTATATTTATGCATTTGTTTTTTTTTAAGTTTTTTAGGGTTTTAAAAATACACACCCACACAAAAGAGAGAGATAAATAGAAAGGGTTTGATGACCGAAGTTGTAAAAAATGAACAAGATTAGAAGAAGAAGTGAGGGAGAGTTAAAATGAAATAGGCACCCATAGTTTGGATTTGGTGGGTCACCATCCCCATCCAGTGGTGGGTCTACTATAGAAGTTTTGGATCCGATATAAGTGTATGTGGTTCTCGAGATATGTTTCCTCTCATGGGGATGCTTTAATCTATATTCATTAATCGTGAATATCCTTTTGGATGCAGGGTCTTTGACATGTAATACACGAAATTGGTAAAAATTAGTAATAATAAAATGACCGTCCCAATGAGAATTTAGCTTACCTGGGTGAAGATAAAATCAAGATTTGAAAATAAATACCTTTTCACCTTTATGGAGTTCCATTCTCAAGATGTGTTTTTCAGGGATTACCTTATCCTGTTCTTTGTACAAATTTGAATTCTCATAGGAATCAAGTCAAAGCTCCTCTAATTCAGCCAACTATAACAATCATTCTTCACGTGATTTTTCAAAATCAAAATTAATATTTTTTACATCCCAAAATTAATTATTATGTATTTCAACTAAAAAATGGAATACTTTACCAAAAACTAGCCTAAAATTAGAAATCGCAATGGGTGTTTTATTAGATGTTTGATAAGCCAAGAGTTCTTCAACAAGTCTCTCAGGCAGTCTTTTCTGGTGATCTTAACAATTCACTCAAACACTATTTTCACTTCTATATTATAAAGTTGAGCCATGCCATTTTTTTGGGGGTTTTATTCCATTTATGTTTTATGTACAACACCATTCCTTTTAAAAAGAGATTCCATGGTTCTATTACAAAAAATGGGTACCTAAGTCACTATTCAAGGCACTGGGAGTTCCAAATCTATGGAATATGTGGGTTTTTAGGAACTCACAAATAGTATTTGAATCATCCTATCTAATGGGTTTGGCCTCTACCCACCTAGAATCATAATCAACAGTAACAATAATGTATGAGAATCCATTGTAAGAGGGGAATGTTCCCATGAAATAGATGCCCTAAACATCAATGATCTCACATAAAATTAAACGCTTTTGGGGAATTTCATTTCTTTTTGGAATTATGCAAAACTTTTGGAATATGGGACATAATTTACATAACTCATGTGAGTCATTTATGAGTGAAGTCTATATGAATCCTGGGTCTAGGACCATTCAGAAGGACTTTTGTGGTCCAAAGTGGCCACTATTGGGAAGTCAGTGACAAAATTCTAAGATGGAGGAATGTTCATCTTCATTAACACATCTCCTAATTGCTATGTCATACACAATATTCCAATGATTATTTTCATTCAAAAAATAGTATTTTGAATCACTTTCCAACATCAAATTTTTTCTTTTCAAAAAATTTCTGGAGAAACACTAGAAACCATGTAATTTACAATTAGGCCATACCATAGTGACTTTGTAACAACAGATGAAGGGTTCCTAGTGGGGAATTGAGGATCAATTATTTCAGAATAAGAATAATTATAAATTATTCTCAGGTGATCTTCCACAATGTTTTGTTTTCTTGGTCCATCATTGATTTCAATGTTAAACTCTTGGATAATTTGGATCCATCTTATTAGACTCGGTTTGGAATCATTTTTCAAGAGTAAGAAAATTATAGCATAATGGTTTGTGAAGATTATTATTTTAGTACCAAATAGATAGGACTAGGATTCATCTAAGGAAAAAACCACTTCTTAATGACTTTTTTCAGTGACAGTGTCGTGAAAGTTAGATTCATCCAATGTTTTTGAGGCATAACAGATGACATGATAAATTTTTCTCTTCTTTGACAAAGAATAGCCCCAATGGCTCCATCATAAGCATCACCCATCAAATCAAAGGGTAAGTACCAATATGGGGGTTGGATTATTGGGGTAGATGTAAGAGCTATTTGGAGTTCAATGAAGTCTCTCATGCAAACCTAATTGAAGTGGAAAGTTACATCGATTTAGAGAAAATGGGTGAGTGGGAGGGAAATCCTATAGATGTTACGGATGAATCACCGATAGAAATAGGAATGACCAAAGAATTAAATGATGTGTCGAACTATTGATGGTACATGAAGATATTTGATCATCCCAATTTTCGTAGGATCGAATTTAATATGATCTCGTGAAATTATATCCCCTTGAGAAATCCTATTTGCAACCATGAGGTGAAATTTTCCCAAATTTAACACAAGGTAACACATGACACACTGTTCAAGGACTTTATAGAGTGAATGAAAACTAGATTCAAATGAATTTCAATAAATGTAAAAGTCATCCATGATGACTTCTATGAACTGCTCATGGAATTCAGAAAAGATACTCATAATAAATTTGTGGAATGTTACAGGAGAATTTCAAAGGCCAAAAGACATTCTCCTATATTCACATGTTCCAAAGGGGAAATTGAATGTTGTATTTATTTGGTCTTGATGTGCGATAAGGATTTTTAATTAGCTAGTGTATCGATCATGAATGATATAGTGTGAAATTTCATCTAATTATTCTAGAATTTGATTATGGAATGTAAGAGGGTAGTGATATTTTCATGTTTCAACATTCAATTTCCTATTATTGTCGATCACACTACATTTTTTCTTCACTCGAGTTGTGACTACATTCCCATGTTCATTGTGACAATAGTTATCCCTCCCATCTATGTTTCAACTTAAATTTTTATAACCCATTCACAATTGGAAATTTGGTAGATAATACTGCCGTTAAGAAGATTGGGGATCTCTTCCCTTACTACCTCAAGTATTAGTGGGGTGGGTCTTACTTTTGGTTTTATAATTGGATTGGATGACTCCCCTCTATGGATTTGATGCATGAAAATTGTAGGGTTAATTCATGGTATGTTATCTGGGGTCCAACCTAAGGCCCTTATGTTTTCCTCAAACACCTGAAAAAGGTTTAACTCTTCAGTTTTACTATGTTATGTGAAGATAATAACAATAAAGAGTTATCCTGGAAAAAGGAATGTGTATTTCAAGTTTTCAGTAAGAGGTTTCAGATTAGTCTCATCGTTAATTTTTGGGTTAGTAAACTAAATAATGGAGGCAGAAACATTAGTATCTTCTGATTCATTTTTCATAATGATGTCTGAGGAGGGAAAATAGGGATGAAAATTGAGATGGGATTCAAGTGGGTTTTCAATATCCTCTTTATTTATGGAGTTTATGAATTAGAGGTCAACATAACCTTCCACATTTATTTCATAGATATTAACGGTACAATTATCACAATCTCTTATTTCAATAAAACATGATGAACATGATGGAATGGGGTTCAATTGAATCTCAGAAGTGTCCTTAAAAGCATGGATTGAGAATGTAGAGTGATACTTAGATGGGTATCACATGACTTGTAAAATGTTGAATATGACCAGTTGGTCACCAAATTAAATGGATAAGATGCCTGAATGAAAGTAAATCTTGGTTTGTGCTGTCATTAGGAATGGTATTCCTAAAATTAATGTTAATGGAGAAGATTTTTTATCGCCATCCATGTTAGGTACATAGAAATCAGCAGGGAAGACAAGATCTTTCACATGGACAAGGACATCATTGATTATGCCCTCAGGAAAAGTAGTGATTCGATTGGCCAATTTAAGGACAACACCCATTGGATATAAATGACCTAGACTAAGGTTGGATAAGATGGATTTGGGTATGATATTAATTGAGGCTCCTAGTTAGATGAGTGTGTTATCTAATATGGAACATCTAATTGGGTATGGAACCATAACAATCCCTAGACCTTTACACATTATGGGAATTTACTACTGGGTGGAAAATTTTTAGAAGGTCCTAAGTTTCCTCTCATGGGTGAACATTTCCTAATGAATCGTAGCATATGTAGGGATTTTTTATATAATCAAGAGGGGAATTTTGACTTCAACACCTATAATCATGGCGACGATTTTGGATTGGGATCAAATGACATCCTTGGCTTTGAACAACTTGATGAAAATTAATTGGGTTCCTAAGTGGAATGGAAGGAGGTGAGGGAATGGATTTACGTTACTTTTCTGATTTTTTTATTTTCTAGTTCAAAATTTATGGGGATTTGGAGTATTCATCATGAGGCATAGAAATTTTCTTTCCCGGTCTAAGTGAAATTTCACTTAAATTACCCTTGGGGTTGGGTAATTTGTGATTTAGGATTTTGGAGGAATTTTATTGTTGTTGCGGGCTCGAGTGGGATGCAAGTTGGCCAATTTGTTTTTCAATATTTTTAAGGATGGAAGAATTTAAGGAGCCAAAATCTTTTTCTTCACTTTCCCATTATTTCATGGAATAATGGACTTGTCCTGAATTGGGATTTCCATGATTATGGTTCATGGGAAAGTGATTGTATTGTTTTGTGAATTGGGAAGGCTCATTAGAAAAATGGAAGCCAAGATGTGGGAGAGGAGGATTGATCCTTTTATGTTGAGGAACAAAAACGTAAGGTTGTTGGAAGTTACCAACACCTTGAACACATTGGAATTTGTTTGGGTTTTGAAGAGGGAATTGAAGGGGATGAGAAATCGGATTACCATACCTCAATACATGGTTGAAGGTAGAAGATAATGAATCAGAGTGGGTTTGTTTGAAGTTTCTAATGAACTGACCTGATTTTTGAGGGTTGGTGTTCTGCTAAGAATATATTGTATTGAGCTCCATTGGTCCAGATGAATGATAGGGATCCTCTTATGTTGTGTACATGTGTCAGTTGGAAGATATGATGTGTTGTAGATTCCATAGTTCTTGATAGGTCCAGGGAATGGAGATTGTAGAGAAGATGAGGTTGGGGCTTTGACCACCACAACTAGTTGTCACACAAGGCCAATAAGTTCAATCATCCACTAGGTCATCTTGTTTAGATCTATCGATTGACTATATTGGAATTTTTTAACTTGATAATGTTCACGATTATGGAATATTTGTGTATTTGCATCGATGTTTCTTATGATATCTCTTGTATCTGTAAGAGTTTTATAAACAATAGAACCGACACTTGAGTCATCAAGGACATTTCTCACCATATCCAATAACCCCTCATATAATTATTGGATAATGAGTTTATTAGGGATTTGGTTTTGTTGTTTGGTTGCCACAATATTTTTGAACCTCCCTCAATAATCATGTAGTGCTTCATTTTGGAATTAATGAATACCACATGTTTCCTTTTGGATAGATTTAGTATGAGAAACTGGAATGAATTTTTCTATGAAAATTCAATTCATATCATTCTATGTAGTTATGGAACCCGGGGGATGGAAATAGGTCCATGACATGGATGAGTCATCTTTGGAGAATGGGAATGCAAGAATATTGATTTATTCCTCATAAACATTTTGAAGCTTCATGGTAGACCACCCCACTTGGAACTCTTTCAGATGAAGATGTTAATCCTCACCGACTAGCCCGTGTAAATGAGAAAAAAGATGAATCAATGCCGATTTGAGTTCGAAGGCAGACTTTATGTTTTTATGTTGAATACCTAGGGGTTGGTAATTCATATCAAGAGAAGACAGTTCTTTAATTGTTTGTTTCCTAGGATTATCCATATCTAATTCAATTGGTTTTACAAGGACTGGTTCTTGAATGATTTAATTATCCCTAATGTTTCTCCTATTTCAGCAAAAAAATTTCTCAATTTAATGCTATGACAAATCCAAGGTATTATTTGGGAGGCTACAAGGCATTCAAGATAAATTTTGAAATAAATAAGGATATGTGTTTTTCTTGGGTATTTTTCTATCTATGATTTTTATTAGAAGGTGGGTTTTTCTTTGTGTTTATTTCAAATTTTTTTGAAATTTACTTTTTTTATTTTTTTTTCTACAATAATAAAAAAATTATAACAACTTAATGCACCATCCATGATATCAATGCCATTTGAAGTGCAACCGATTGTTTCCTATTGATCATTCAAGGTTCTGGTGCTCTACTAATGTGTATAGCAGCACTCAGGTTTAATACATGGAGATGATACTTTTTATAATCAATTGATTTTAATTGATTTTATTTTCATTGGTATTTTTTTGAAGATCTTAAATGAATTTATGGATGGTTAATGTTTTTTTTCACAATTTGGTAAATATTGGGGAGATTCCATTATTAGGATTTTAATCTTGCAATATCCTTGATCTTTTCATTATATTTCATTAAATTAACACCTACTTCACTAGATGACTTTGATCAGAATTCCCCATTTTAATGATTTAATCCAAGACTGAACATAACATAGGGTTTTAATCTTATTTAGAGCTTGTTTATGGTAGTGTATTAATGGTAAATATAATCCATGGAATCTAAACATTAAACAAATCATTTCATTAGTCCACGACATTTTATGTTTAACATAGAAATTTTTAATTTAAATAATATTCATCGATAAAAGTCTCACAATCTCTTAATATCCCCCAATAATGACTCACCGCAATGGTAGATTTACATATCCATTAATATGGTTATTAATTTGGTAATATGTGTTTATGGTGATTAATTATAAATAGAATAAAAATAATAGGATATGAAAATATTTGTTCCTTTAACACACACACATGAATGGTTATAAGAATTAAAAACGGACTTTCGATTGAATGAGAATGAAAAATAAGGGAAGGGGTTACCACATGATTTAAACTATTTTAAGACCACTAATATTTAAGAATAGAGGGTGTGTGATTAAAATAGAATACAAATAATAATCATTCATTAAAATTGGAACAAAATTGAAAACATCATATACGATTAAACAAAATAACATGAATGAAAAGAGAAGAGGAAGGTTCTCTAAAGTGAGAACCTTAGAATAGAAGGTCCTCCAAAGACTTTGGAAATGATTTGTTATTTCTAATGTATGCTCCTCACTTGGGAAATTAAAAATTCTAGTAAGGAGAAGAGGGGGTGAATTTATAGCGCAATGGTGGTGGACTATTTGCATTACAAATTTTCCACACCACTTGGCTCGACTATAGGACTATCAATAAAGAAGAATATTGAAGTCTCTTGTTATTTCAAGTTGTAGATATAAATTTTTTCTATCTATTGTGAAAATCTTGTGGCCATTGGACTTAAGGATCCATTTTTATGGTGGTTTGATTAAACAATTTTATTTTGTCCATTTCAATCCATACTTTTTCAAGTCCCAAATGTGAATGGGTTTTTGAATAAGAATATTCCCTCAAATCTAAAAACATTATTCAGAAAAGTCAGACAATATATTGGTGTACTGATTTTTATTCCAAAATAGAATGGTGGGATTGATTTAAATGCGTCATTTGGGACCATTGATAGAGAATTTGAGACTTTAAATTTTTATCAAATATTAATGGTATTGTAAACCAATATTCTGTGTAGAATAATTGATTTTGGACTACTGGATCGAGCCCAGTAATTCAATATTTCCGACTGATCTATTTTCAAGAGAGATTTTGTGGGTCTAATTTTGTGATCTGTATGAACCTTCAAATGGTAGAATTGTAAAATAATCCCTTGTAATGATATGTTGGAAATTTAATATAGAATCCCAGAAAACAATAACAATTAAATTTTTATAAATATGTTGAGATTTATAATTAAAATAGTAAACTGACTCTATTAAACTACTTCAAATAATGCTCAAAATTTATATTTATTATTAAAACATGAGTATATCACACCAATTATGCACTTTTACATGAAATTTACCAATTAAATTATAAATAATAGTTATTAATAAATTAAAAACATAAAAAAGTTACCAAATCATGTAATGGATTTTCATATCACTTTTATTTCCATGTGACACATGTCATATTCACCACTTGTTTTTTATGTGGTGTATATACTGAAAATAAATCTATTTTATGATTATTATTATCATAAATTAATTTTATTTACATATCCATATAAATTTGTTTCATTAACTGATCTTATGGTTTAAAAGATACAAATGTTTTAGAAGTGGTATGTTACAATCTATTTTTTTATCAGAATTGATTATGATTATATTTTTGATTACAAAATATAATTATATATATCTCAATAAACTCGTGAGTGTTTTTCTCATTTCGTAATTTACAAAAATTATATGTTTTACTTTCATTTTACTCTCTTTATTTACTTAGGAGACCAGAAGAATGTTCTTAAGGAAAAATCACTTCATTTCTCTCTTTGGTTAAAAATCAGTTTTCTTCCATATGTATATTTTAATAAAAATGATCCCAATAATGTTTTTACTAATCTTCAAAAAAATTTAAATTTTTTTAATTTATCTTTTTACAATTTTCTAAATAATTTACTAGTCACTTTTTACTAAAAAAGTGAAGGGAATATTTTTTTTAACATGAATGAAATGAATGGTATTTTCCACCTTCATAGTCTCTCAATGATTTAATACTTATCATATAAGGTTCAATGGTTATTTTCATGGAATGTATTTTTTTTATTATTTGGGAAATCTTAATATTATAATGAATTTATTTCAAAATGGAATGGATATTTTCACAAATAAATCTTCCATGATATCCTTTAAAATTAATTTTCTATATAATATGGCATACTTTGAGGTTACATAATATTTACTGGGGATATGATCCCAGGATAATATCCTTATTTTTTATATATAGTTAATTGTTATAATGAAAAGGTGTTTATGGAACCCATTTTCTTCTCACTGGTATGATATGATGAAATGATGAAATGATTATGAATCCCATTCAATTTCCACAAGTTAATCTGTGATGAAATATTTTGGAAACCCATATTAATTTCACAGGTTATTATATGATAAATGTTATATAATCATGAGGCATGCATATGTATGATTTTCATTATGTTATGGGAGTGACTGGAATTATATATCCCTCCTGTGCATTGGGTAATGATTGATATCTCGTGATATATATAGGACTAAAATTGGGAGTAACCCCAGTTTAGTAAGGTAATTTATACTCTATTATGGTGTTGGGAGTTAACCTTGAATACTAAGTCTTCTTTGAGAGTGAACTCATTCAACTATGTTAGTATTGGTAGTGATCATTTAATAATAAGAAAATTATTTTCTATTATTATCTATAAGAATCAAATAAATGTCTTCTTCCAATGTTATGTTTTTATAGATCATGTTCTTATATTCTATTTTGATTCATGTCTAATGAACTACCATGATAAATTCCATGACTCATTTTTATGATCTATGATATGAGTGGTATGGTTTTTAAAAATTATTTTCATGTCCCCATAACCATATACTCATGTTATGTTGATATCTCCTTTTTTACCCATATTGAGCATATGATCTCACCCTTTGTTATGATTCCTTTACCTAGGATATGATGAATGGTATTAATTATGATATACTCAAGAAGGATTATATTTATGTAAAACATATTGAGATATAATATAGTTCATTTATGAACCCGTTTTCCATGTATCCAAGTTTCCAAAGGCACTAGACCTAAATAATTCCAGTGTGGATTATTATGTTATTTAATGAATATTAATATATTATGATGTGATATATATGTATTAAAAGTACATATCAATATAGTTTTTTTACTTTGATGTTTTAGTTAAACTTTTGAAACTAGGATGGTAAAACATTACTGAGAAACATAAGGATAACTCTAAGTATATGATAATATACTGAAATGATTTTGATGGATTTAATGAGTGGTTTCTAAGAAATTAATTCCATGTATAGAAACATAATGTGGATGTGGGTATGGAATATTTTTACCTTGGTGTACTAATTATAAAAATCATTCAATGGGATTTGACATGATGATCACTGGGATCACAACAATGATCATTTCCGCACGCACATTTTTAAACTCTTTGTGGATATGTTTTTTAAATTATCCAACTCATTATTAACAATAAATAAATATTTAAATATATTATTACCATGAATTACCTAGGTTAAACCTGAGTTTTCATTGATTTAAAAAAATAAATTTTTATTTAGACATAATAAATTTACTTTTTCTGATTATGTGGTTTCCCAATATGGTAATTGTTTTCTCAAACTATGCTTTTGGTTTTAGAGAAATTGATAGAACATGAAGAAATCATTTTAATGAATAATTTGATGGAAAATTCAGTGATTTTACTCATGATAAAAAAAATATTGGATATGTATTAAGAAATATCATTCATATTCTCAAACAACATTCTCTAGATATAAATCATGTTCAACTTCCAACTGATAAGATAATGGGGAAATATTCTATTAGGTCCTTAATGAAGAAATTGCAACCTTATTTTGGTGGTTCCATAGATCAAATTTTTTCTAACCAATGTATCAACACCATTTAAAAGATATATTCTATTATTTATTGTATGGAGTATGGAAAACTTATTTTTTCCATCTATTGTTTGGAATGTGAAGAAGTACAATGGTGGACTCTTTTCAATAATTCTGGGAAACAAGATAAAATTTAATTAATGGAGGGGTATAAGTTATAGAGATTAATTTTTAATAAGTAAATTGCTCACATTATTCACATGAAAATGGATAAGGAAATTATTAAGATGAAATATAAGGATGATTAATCAATTAGATCCTATAAAGAAATAATTACAAGAATTTCAAGGTAAAATTTTGGTATTATAATTTATCATGATGTGAATGGGGATCAATTCTTCAGTTTATTAAAACCATATATCTAAAGGGTGTTATCCAAAAGTATTTGAGTAGATATGAAGAAATAATTTTATGTTAAATCAAGGTGGAAATATATATTGTAATTACACATCAATCTCATGGTTTTGATAAGAAAATATATTTGGAATTCAAAGGGAAAAAGAAAAACAATGTATAGAAGAAGATGATATTTCTTTCATGATCAGAGTGTTGAAGAAAACATCACTAAAACTATATTAAGTGGAATTGTAAATGTTTTATATGTAGAATGGATTGTCATAGTAGAATTGAATACTTATGTGAAGGAAACAATTTATTTAATTAAGAAAATATTGAGGAAGCTCTATAGAATACACCACACACACTCTACTATTTCATGAGAAAGGAGTATAGGCATTATGCTAACAAGTTATAAAATTTAGAATTTAATGATGATGATTAACTTAAGTAACCACATATGTTGAGATAGAGGTAAATATCATGCAATAACAATTTCCTATGAGGGTCATGATACATAACTAGCGAATGTTACACTTACCACCCACTATATAATTTCTAATATAATATATGATTATAGATATATCTGGCCATCTATATCTAAATAATTTGATATGGGTGTAAACATAGTACCTAATGATTTGATATTGAATTGGTATTATAAACAATTAATGGTAGGATTATTACATATCAATTCCATAAACCATTTCCAGATGATGTTTATGGTAATATGTTACCTTAAATTATCATTATTCTCCCTCAGGTTGATTTTGATATTATCTTGGGCATATATCAGTTTTCTATACATAAATACTACATTAATTTTTAAAGAAGATAATTCGTATTTGATAATCCAAATAAAATTAATATAATTCATTAGAGTAATATAAAAAATAAACATTCATGGAAATATCATCCATTTTATGGGTCTTTATTTCAATTCTAAATGGGTTTTTATCTTAGATGATTGGGAAGAAACTCAAAATTAATGATATGAAAATTGAGTGGGAATTTTTTTTCCTTTATTTAATATTTTCCTAGTATTTCACTAAAATATAATGTTGAGTTCTGAATATAACACATATCTACTAGAACACCAATTAATAAGACTCCATATAAAATGGCCACAATTGAATTACATTTATTGAAAAATAAAAACTAGGAGAATCTTGACTAGGGATCTATTAATCCATGAGTTTCCCCATGGGGTTCACCTATTCATTTTGTTAAGAGGAAATATGAATCATTGATTCTTTTCATTTATTTTTATGAACATAATAAGATTAAAGTCATGAACAAGTGTAATCTACCCTATATTGATTACTTGTTTCACCATATGTTGTAGATCAGTACCTTTTCCTGATTTATCTTCATTTTATATTTGACCAATTGGGTACTCATGAAGGAGGGTATACCCAAGAAAATATTCAATGCAATGTATGTGAACTATGAATATATAGTAATTCCATTTATTATTACTAATTCCCACTCTATATTTATGTAACTAATGAATAGAGTCCTTATATATTACCTTGATTAGTTTTTTATATTATTTTTAAAAGATATTATTATCTATTCTATGATAATGTTACATTATGAAGACCAATTGAGGATTGTTCTTCAAATCTTGAGGAAGTAAATTTGAATGCCAAATTTTCCATGTATAAATTTTGGATAAAAAAATAATCATTTTTAGGTTATATAATCTCAAAAGATGTTATATCCATGGATCGATAAAAAAATGTTATTAAACATTATCTGAGGCTATCCTCGGTGACTTTGATCTGAATGTTTCTTTGTTTGGATGGATATTATTGATGGTTTTTGGATAATTTATCGTGACTATCTAATTCACTCACCATGTTAACATGGAAGGGGGGGCCAAGTTCCTTTGTACATAGGAATGTGTGGAAAAATATAATGAACAAGAGAGAAGGTATTTCAATTCACCTATGATTATACTAACCTATATTGTAGAAGGGTTTTTAATATATGTTGATTCATATAATAATATACATGGATGCACTTTAATGAAAAATCACAGTGTTATAGTTAATGCCTCCTAAAAATTGAAGGCTCGTGAGAAAATTATCTAACTAATTATTTAGAGTTAGATATGGAACATTTTTTAAAAAAATATGGATGAATTATCTTAGTGGAGAAATTTTTGATATAAATACTTATTATAAGATTTTAATGTATTTATTCACACAGAAGGAGTTAAATATGAACTATTGAAAATGGTTGGAACTGATTAATGATTATAACAGCTCAAAAAATTACAAAAATAGGAATGATAAAAAGATGGATGATTCTTTAAGTCGAAAGGATCTTGTTTTATTATAAATTATAATGATAAAAAATATAAACTTTTTCTATATTTATAGAGATGAATCTAAAAATATTTAATGAAGTGGAGAAATATTGTCTTTCTCAAATTTATATTTAATCATCTATACATTTAAATATTAAAAGAGGCACATAAGAAATACATAGATTTATAGAATAAGGTGAGAAATATTCATGAGTATAGTCATTATTGTGATGTAGTTATAAGTCTTATGATCCAGGTATATGTTCCATCCATAAAATATTTAATGGGGATTTTAGAGGAAGCTCTTTGTTCTTCATTCTCTATTCATCTTAGATGTAAAAAAATATGTATAGAGATTTGAACGAGTATTTCCAGTGGGGTGAAATGAATATATCTATTTTAAAATTTATTTCTTAGTGATGGGTATATCATAAATTTATTTATAAGATAGAAAAGTATAAGAAGATTTTATCACCATTACCCATATCATAATGTTAATGGGAAAACATCACCATGTATTTTTTTCATCAGACTCCACAAAAAATATAGAAGGAGTAATGCAATATGGGTTGTAGTCAACCACAATGGAAATTCAGCAAACATAATTTCTATTAGAGAATATTTCAATATTGATCATATATGTTGAATATACATGATTTAAGTGGTATGTTTTTATAGTTTATTACATTTTATTATATCTAACTAAGATATAAGGTTTACCATGATACTATGGATAATTATTCAACATCCTATAAATATGTAATTGATTTTCAATACTAAGTATCATGTTTATATAGTTAGTTATTATAATAGAACCATTATAAACCAAGAGGATATTTATAGATATGGTTCTATGTATTTCAAAGGTGGTTGGAATTAACACATACCTTTAGTCATGTTTTCATTCAACAATAACATTCAACCATGAATTCAAATGGATCCTTATAAAGACCTATAGAGATATAATTGTAGAACCCCAACGTACTGGGATAAAGTTATATAAATAGATATTATAATATTTGATATTGATGAGGAGATGGAAGAGGTATTAAATTCCATTCAATAGCTCATCAAGGCAGCATAGATTCGAAAGTTTTTTACTGACAATCATCAGAGTGATCTTGAGTAGGATGTTGGCGAGAAGCTTTTACTAAGAATATATCTATGAAATAATGTAATAATATTCATAAAAAAATTTGGTCCCTAGTTATATTCTCTATTTTATGATTATTGGTAGATTAAGATGGTTTATTAACACTATGAACTTCCCTTGATCTTGTCTCAATTCCACAATGTGTACCATGTATCTCTCCTAGGAAAGTACACACCTGATCTTTCACATGTACTGAAATCTGAGGTCATATGGATGTATATTTATCTTTCTTATTAAGAAATACTTATGGATATTTTGGATCATAAATAGAATGTTTAGTAAAACAATACCACTCACTTCGTCAATGTTTTGTAGCAAAACCACCAACATGAAGATTCTATATGGGAACCTATGGATATGATGATAATGAAGTATCCATAGTATTTTGTATAAAAATATTGAAATTTTGAGGGTAAAATTAATTTTAATGGGGGTAAAATATGACAACCTTAGATTTAAATATTTTTTTCATGTTAATTTCTTTGATAAATTGTGTTACATGAAACACGGAGTTTTAGCGATTCACAAAAAATATTATGATTATTATTTAAACTTTATCATTATTACATAGCTATTATGAAATGTGGTATGAATAGGAATAATCAAAATTTTAATTTCAAGTATAATTTTTGTATATAATTATATTAAATTTATATAAAATACTTCATTTTAAGTAGTGTTTTTTATTCTTCAAAAATAGTATTTTCATAAAATGTGATTATTTAAAAAAAATATCATAATTTTTTCTAATATTATAAAATTTATTTGATAAAAATAAACTTCATTTTCGATATGAATATTTTAATATTTTTTTGAGTTAATTTCTGATAATTTTCTAAAAAGATTAATTTTATGAGGAATAGTGAAAATAAATTTTTTTATTAAAAACTAGATTTTCATTTAATGTATTTATAATGATAAACATTTTTTGAAACTATTTTAAAATTAAAATTGGTTAACTAGTATTATTATAAATCTTATTTAGGTCATTTTGATCAATTCTATGTTAAATTTTTATATAAAAATGGTTTATAATTTTGATAGTATTTTCATTGGAAAACATATTTGTCATCACATATGTGAGTTTAATTTTAACATTCCTATAAATATGTGAATTGAATTTGTAAACATGGATTATATAATTTTTAATCACCATAATTAGTATTTTATAATAAATTTGGATTATTTATTGTTCATAGAGAATTGTAAAAATAGTAAATATTTATTAGTGTGGTTAAGGTTAAAAGCGTTTATTGGGTGTAAACTGAAAAAATAGATTAAAATGACCTTTATTATTTTCCAATTCCTATTTTATGGAAATATATAAACATTACATAAAATAATTTTAGATAATTATCCATTTTGATTCCTTGTGTCGTGTGTAAAAATGGGTATAACTTTTTATTTTCAAAAAATTCCAAGTGCATCATCTTTCCCACTTATAAAAGGGATCCTACCCTAGTCTCTTATTTACACATCCAAATAAATGTTGTTTGGAAAATAAATTACCAAATCCCTTATTTTTAGTGTTTTACAAGTCATAGAGACTTTTTTATTCTTATTAACCCCACTTATGAAGGATTTACGTGTAAAAATAATGAGGTTCTCAGATGGAGAGGTATATTCCTTAACCAAGAGATTTAATATTAGTACATTTACTATCAAATTAATATCTTGTTAAAATAAGTTCATATAATGAAATATGTATATAAAATATTACTATGTGTTATTATATTAGTTTCATGAGGAATATCCATCTATTATCCCATCAAATGAGAAATGACATCGTTGATTCTATATGTGGTTGAGTACCACCTCACAAACCAATTTAATCTTTTTCCATCACCATCTCTCAAAAAGTAGATATAATGATGTATTTAATGTATATATATATGATATTTATGATATAAATATACATCTATAATTGTATTATAAAATATAAATTCTTACATTTCAATCCATTGTAAAATGATAATAGACTATTTCGTAGTCATAGTCCTGGAGTCACTCTAGCAATCATCTCTATCTCAAGTTCAAATACTTATGTGAGAAGATATATTTGAGACTCTTTTGGTTATATTAGATTAAAAATTGTTCTCCCAAAAGGTAGTATCTCCACTTCTTCAATGAGAAAACTACCACTACCAACTCTAGGTCATGGGTTGCATAGGTATACTCATGTGGTCTCAACTACCGAGAAACATATTTATGTCTTTAGCTGATCAAAGAGATCATCGATCCTCATTAGCAGATACTTATTCTTCATGGTCACTTTATTCAGAGACCAGAAGTTCACACAGAACCTCAGGGTCACATCTTCTTTCTCAGGGAACGATACTAGGGTTTCCAAAGGTGAAACACTGGGTCTCACAAAGCCCTTCCCTTTCAAGTCCTCCAACTGTACCCACAATTCACGAAGCTCTACAGGAGCCATCTGATATGCCTTTGTAGATATCAGTGTTGTCTTAGGGTACATGTCAGTGTAGAATTCTACCTCCATATAAAGATGTAGTCCGGGGACATCATCTGGAAAAATATCCTCCAACTCATCCACCACTATAGGAAACAGAGGACTCGTCTCATCTATTTCACCGAGGGTTATGCTATCCAACTAAAGAGTTATTAGTTTCACCCTCTTATGCATGAGTTTGTCTTGTGCATAATAGGTTTTATTTTTTCCAAACATAGAAACCCCAATTCCCTCGTTGTGTATATATTTCACCCTTTTTTCTAAAATATTCAACATGGGCATGGACTTTCGATAACCAATCCATAAAAAGAATTATGTCATAAGGCATCGATGCTACCACAAAGAGGTTCCAACCAAAACATTAACCTCAATGTTTAAATCAAACTATCATCATGTGTGTGATTATCATGTCTCCTACCATAAGTATATGTAGATTTAAGGGTCAAGCCATTAATTTAACCGAATACTATAGGTCTCAAACAAGACTTGTGACAAGGAAGAATTATTTTCACCTATTTCTATTAATATGGAAAATAATATTAGACATAGACCATACCTAAAATCATTCCTGAAACCCTTGGTTCCAATTCCTTGACCATATGCAGCTTCCTCTTCCCCAATCCTCCAACTACCTAATCATGGTTTAGACCATTGGGGGTAGTGGTGGTAAAATCTTGAAATGTATATCACCTCCTACTTCTCTCCCATCTCCTCTTATGCATCTTAATTCATTCAGATTAACCTATTCTTATCATTTTCTCTACACCGGTCGCCCATCAACCATTTTAATGTCTTCTTGATGGGATGGAATGTCTCTAGTGAGATTTCCCCAACCATCTTTTGAAAATAATTGTGTATTTCAAGGACGAATGGACTCACCCTATGATCCCTAACTATAGATACCCTATATTGGGACCTCCTTTTGGAACTTCTCACACATCCAAGTCCTTGATACTAATGTCGACATCCAACTCCCGAGGTCTCTGCTCCTGTATTCCCACTACCGATGTCCACTGGCTGAATGTGTTCATCCAAAGGAGTTTCACCCACAAAGGTTCTCTCTAGAAACCTAGAATAAGTATAAATTCCTATAGTAATAGCATTGGCTCAGATTACTCTAAACACGCCTTTCTCAATGGTACGATCCCTAAACCACTAGTCATATAATATTCATCGAGTACTTGTAAATGATAGTATGACTCGATGAATACTCAACAAATGACATGTCATCCTGAAGAAGATGTAGAGGCTCTCGGTTTTGAATAGCCCATATATTTTTTGGTAATATCCCCTTCTCTGACAACTTTTCTCAAGATCTATCCATGGAAAAGTCACATCATCTTAAGATTGGGTAGTCTAAACCCTTTTATCACCCAGCTGATCCACGTAGAAGGCTCATCGCTAGGACTGACATATGATCTAATGGTGCATTGGCTAGATGGAAAAGTCGGTCACCACCTAAAGATAGCTATTATCTACCTGTGAGTTGGGTTCACCTCAAAACCTGAGGGGTATCTATCGATGAAACTCATGATGTTTGCTCTGTCCGTGCATCACATCTGCAGGTACTATGAGTATCATGTGATACTCTACAGGTGGCGGTATAGCTGGTACACCACCCAAAGTGAATTATCTAAGAAGGTCCTATGTACCCATCTCTTAACCCCACAAGTCATCCTTATGGTCACACAGTGGAATCCTATCTAACTGTCTACATGAAATCATATTGAAACAAAACAAGACAGACTACAATCAATAGAGTATACCTGGTTAGATAACTCACGAATGAAATGGAAAACTCAACCCATTACTATACAATTCTTAATCCATCATTTTTCTATGAACCTATTGTTTTCATTTACTGAGTTGAAAAGTATAATTTAGGGTTCAGGTGTGTGGATACATCATTTTCCACAAAAACACTAGATTCCTCGTCCTAAAATCCGAACTTGAAACACTTTACATTGTTTCCCCAAACCAAAATTATAGACTTTGGGTTCTTAAGGTACAACCAACCACCTTTGATACCATTGATTCACGACCAGTCCTCGAGGTCCCATGCGATGACTACCCTATGCCCGCACCCCATTGGCAAGGGGTTGGCGACTAGTACCGAGTAGGATTATCCCAATCAAATGGGAGCTATTTAACTTAGTAATTTTACCCATGGACACAACTCCAATCCATAGATGACAGAAGGTGAATAAACTATGTAATCAAACACAAGGTATGATAGGAGAAAACTAAAGGTAAAAGGGGAAATAATACAAGCTCAATTGAAACATAAATGTACAAGTACAAATCTCTAAAAATCATCTAGAGAAAATTAAAACTAATGGATTGGTACAAAAACAGTTGTCTAAATCCACACAAGAACATCTCATCTATCTGGTCACTCTAAACACCACCTATCCCCAGTCCACCAAATACATTGACAATGCACTGATCTTATAAATAAATATGACATGTGCGAACGAATCTCATGCAGCGGTGATTAAAACAATTCTCATTAGGGATTACAAAACACAAGGGTATACCACAAAGCAATACACAAAGAAAACTATCAAATAGGTACCCTATGTATATCCTCTAAGAAGTAAAATCATGTGAGTCACTTGAGTCAGATCACATAGGTTTAAACTAAAGTATGAAAACCAAGAATATCACTAGTTAACACTAACCACATTTTTCTACTGAGGAACTCATCCCTAATGAGTCACTTAGGACTATTGGTTCTCCTAGACATGCTCAATACATAGGCATGCTGAGTCACATATACCCACTCATCACTTAGGAATGTTTGGTCACCTAGACATTCTCGTCACTTAGGCCTCCTGGGTCACCTAGTCATGCCCATCACAGTCTCCTCGTCATAGCCATTCGTAGGATTCCTTCTCATAATGCAGTTGATTCCAAGAGAGTCTACACCTCTATCCACTAATCATATAAAACTCTACCAAAACCAACTTATAGTATATCAAAAGGAATAACTTGTCGAGAGGGTCGAAATTCTTCCAACATATCACCAATCAGAAATATGGTTTGGAATTTATGTTCCTTTTAGTGAAAAGATGCTGGTTAGGTCCAAGAAGGGTCCGAGCCAGAGAGACCGACCCAACCCGACCCACCAGGTCCACTTAGTCGACTATGCCAGCTCATCCCATTATACCAACCTGGCCCGATTATCTAGGCCTAAACATCCTATCCATCCTTGCATGCAGGAATGGGATGGTCTACACCACCCAGGACGTGGCGGGCGCCGCAGGTAGCATCCACGGTCTAGAAAGATCGTCGCCTTCAGCCGCATGATGATGTTCGTTTGTCATGTCTTCTAGCTGCCACTTATCTCCACCCATAGAACTTCCCCAGGAATACTCCACCATCAGCGCACCAGTGTATTCTTCCACCGGCCACCAGAAACACTCTGGTGTTGCTTTTTCTGATCTGGTAGAACCTTCACAATCCATGGGTTGTCACCTCCACTTCTGTGTACTCAAAACCATCTCATCGTCGATATAGGGCTCCATCCACTTTCAGAACCCCCCCCCCCACCTGCAAGATTCTAATTGAACCATGGGGGTTCGTCGAAGAAGAATGCCGGGTGAGGGAGATGGATCACAAAGAACACCTCAAACAGTGAATGTTGACCATGTTCACTAGGAATTCATTCATTTAATTATAAAAATGAATACCTTCGATCAATCACTAAGACATAATATATTTTCTTTAATCCCTGGATGAAAATTCAAATCTCTCATGAAAAATATATCTCTAGGTCAACTTGTTAGTGATTTTATATGTGTTCGTCGTTTAGAAATGAAGAAAGAGGGATTAAGGAAATCACAAAGAAAGAATAAAACCCCTAACTCAAGGACTAGATCATTTTTTGGTGAAGAATGGAGTTGCACCATCATCGTTTGTTGATCCTCTGTCCTCAAACATTGATCCACAATTTTTCAGCATTCCTCGCCTTTTTTCAATCTCTACAGAGATACATCACCAATTCCTTTTATTTTCTAGAGCTTCAACTGAATTTTTCCATGATTTTCAATCTAATCATGTATCCCTATCAAGCTATTAAATTAAGGTATTTGTTTGTGTTGCAGCATCAAAACACTATTTCATTTATGAAATGAAACTACTACATTTTCATGGCATTGTAGTGTCACTATATTGCTGTGAAATGTTAAATGAAAGAAAATAAAATGTTTCTAAAGTTTATTTTATTATCTTTTGAAATATACATAGATTAACTTTTACCCTTGACTTGAACTGGTCATGATTAGTCCCATACTAAGGAAATTACACTATCACGAGCTCAACGGTACTCTTGTATTTCCAATCCATGTTACCGTATTTGATTTATAGGATTTTGAAATAAAATAAACTTTCTTTAATTATTTTATTTATAGTCATGTCCCAAAAAATACATTCCACAGTTATCCCATGTTGAACAATGTTATGATTCACCTGAGGGAAACACCCTATTATGAACTAAACCGTGGTCTTGGATTTTTAATACGAATCTCTATTCATGAGTTATAAGGATTGGAAAAATAAATTAATTTTATTTATTGTTATGCCATTTCCCGGATTTCTCACATGAGGCGCACGCTGAAAAAATTTAAGCAATGCCTAGGGTAAACCCGCCATCCTAAACATAACAGTGCACTAATATTTTTGATTCGATCAATATTTTAAGAGTTATTCTACTTTTTCAGTAAAATAGATCGCGATAACTATTTAAAACCATAACATTCTTTGATAGACCATTCCCGATACACCAGGCCTTGGAATCTCACACCATCTATATTTGTGTTCTCAAAATTTTCCTAGAAATTTTCAAAAAAAACTGGGAAAATTAGAGTCATTATTGTGAGAGTATGTATTGTTTAACTAATCATATATTTTTTACTATAATTAATAATTTCGTTTTTTATGTCATAGTTTAAGTTCTTGTACTTTGTATGTTTTCAATACTTGTACATAGTGTTGGAAATACCCAATTTAGTGTTCAATCCAACATAATGCATAAATTAAAATAAGAAAATGTACGAGGATATAAATTTTTGTAGCTATTTTTATTGTATAAATTATTAATGTGGATTAGGAATTTACTATCCAAAAAAATAAAAAAAAATTATTGAGTCCATTATCCACTTTCTATATTCCATTCCTCAAATATGTATCGTTAATATTTTACTCTTTTGTATTTTATAATATATATTTACTATTTTAAAAAACAACTATTTATTTATAAACTAATTTTATATTAATTTTTTAAAGTAGTATTTTTTATTCATTAATAATTATTTATTAAATCTAGAATACAAATAATATAAAAACTAAAATCTAATTACTATCATATATTTTCCCTTCTTTTATAAAAATAAATTATACTTTTTTAATGGAATTTTTATTCTTTAATTTTACTAGTACATAAATGAATCCATTACAAATATTTATATAGATTAATAAAATGTGGTTACAATACATAGTATTTATATATTTTTCATGTCTATACTATTTTAGATGAAATATCTTCTATTAATAATTTATATTAATAACATAATAATTGCACAAATCATTACATGAATTTAATTAGTTAATGAAATTTATTTTTTTTATATAATTATTAGATGAAGATGTTTATTTTGAATAATGATTTAAATTTCTATTTGGAATTTCAGAATGATTTCTAGATCCATGATAAATTCCTAAAATGATTTATAAATAATGAAGCTGAGGAGTACAATTCTAATTCTAATTTGACAGATACTCTCTTATATATAATTTAATAGAACATATACACTCATATATCATCCAAGAAAAAAAGGAATAGGTTATTTGTAAAATTGTGGAAGTAAGTCACTTCACAATGGATAATGTTTTAAGGATGTTGGAGGAAATTATCAAAGAACGTTTTCTTATCATTAAATTTATATTTGGTGAAACAGTTACATATATTTATCAAATGGATACAGGTAATTCTAAAATACTGCATTAACATGGTGATAAACATAATATGGATATTCATTTTTATGAAAAGGTAATAAAAAAAATACCAACAAAATTGGAATAAAATCATACCTTAGTTGAAGATAACGAGGAAATAAATAAGCTTAAAATAAATTAACTCATTGACACTCATGAAATATGATATTGAAAAATAAAAGGATCAATATTTTCTTTATAAAAATGAATAAGGGAGATTATTTTATATCAATAATTATTATAATTATATCTCTCTCTGAAGAATGTGACATGCCATAGATAGAATATGTATTTTATCAACTTTATAAAAATAATAGTTATCAATATAAGGGGATCTAATGTAATTAAAAGACTATAATAATTGAATTAAAATGTAAAAAATAGAAAACATAAATAAATTAATATATAATGAATGTATAAATATTGAGCATATCAAGGTGGATTTTTCCATAAATAAATAGAAGGAATATAAATGATTTATGAAAATAGAGAGTAAATGACATGTAAGGTAGATGATAAAAAAATTAATAATATTGACTCATCCTATAGAAGAATATTAGGTAGTGATTATTAATGGAGGATCTACACATTCTTTTATACATCGTCAAAAATCAGAAAATTAAAATTTATGAAAATGTTATTTGATGAATTCACAATTGGTTATTTAAATTAATTTTATCCCAAATAATATTTTATAGATTCATGAAAAATTAATGAAATAACTTTTTTTTCATACAAATAATTCACTCATGAATATCAAGTAAAAGTTTTAACATGCCCTCTATGAGATAGAAATAACTGTTTTGAAAATAATAATCTTTACAATAAATTTTATTAAGAACTTATATATAAATATCATATTTCAACCACACAAAATTGATCCAATATAAATATAAAAATATATTAAAAAACATTATAAAAATATATGATGTTGAGACACCTAATGAAAAAAACGAATCCTTAATTGGAATAGATATTCTACAAACATTAAATAAATAACGTTATTAAAATATTTTCAATAAAAATAATAAATCATTATATGTTATAAATAGTAATCCCTTAAAGTAAATTTGAGATTAATAAAATAAAATAGATGCAACAAGTATTATAGAAACTGATAGGTCAAGGAATATTTGGAATATCATATTTTGGATCTTGATATGATAAATCAATGTCAAGAAATTATATAAAATAAAAATCTCTTGAAATCAAAAAATAGATTATATGGATGTATATATGTAATGAAATTATAAAAATGAACAAATTAAACTAATATGTTAGACAAATCATATGAAATAAAGTAAACTAATTATATAATTTAATGTTTAGTGGATAATAATAAATATTTTATCTCGATAACCAATTCAAAATATGAATAAAAAAATATTCATTTAATGATTTTTATTATGAATGGTAAGAATACATTATAAACTAATGTATATAAAATTAAAATATTTTAGATAGATGTGTGCTAAAATAATTTACCAATTTTTTTAAAAAATCATGAAAAAATAGTATGTTTTTATGTAATGAAAATTATAGAAATATAAAAATAATATAAATAAAATAAGATAGTGGAAATACATTGAGAATAGAAAATAATGTTAATGAATTTTAGGTTAAATATTCACCACTCCCTAATTTAATTAATTTAAAGAGAATGTCCTTCCACCTTAATTTCGTTATTTTTAAAAATGAATGATAAAATATTTTTATTCCTAGATATAATAACCACCAGTGAGTGCTTACAATACCCACTTATATAATATAAGGATGATAAACTCATTATCCACGTGAGTTCTTAGATAAGAATATCAAAATTTGAAAATGTAAGTATCACTAGTAATTATTTATTCGTCATCTTATAATGTAATATGTGAAAATAAAATTAAAAATGAGTAAGGTAAAAAAATAGGTGAATTTTATTTCTTATAATAACATAATTTTATATCATTATCATAGTGTAAATATGTCTTGGAATGTACAATATAAATTATAACCCTTATCAAGATTATTTTGAACTAATAATGTGACATGATTAAATTAATATAAAACATTATCTCCCAAGGTAACTTTATATAGGATAATCGAAATACAACCTTTAGGGGCTTACATATTGCTAGATAATTAGACCATTGAGGAATATTGTTTCTAATATTGGCATGTCATTTTTTTCTCTTGATCAGTAAATAAAATCCTAAATATTTCACTTTATGGTACTTTAATTTTAGGTTTAATATTATATTCTCTTCATTTATGAAATTTGAAAAATTCATGTGCCTTTAAGGAAAAAAATATAGTAGATGAACGATAATGTTATGTTGATCGTAAATCATCATATGTACTTATAATGTTGAATTTCCAAATTTAAAATTATAGATGTTTCAATATGAATATATAAATGTGAATAATTGGATGAACATGATTTTATTTTTGAATATATCAATAAAATTATTCATTTATATAAATCCTTAATGGCTTATTTTTTTAATTTCCTTTAGATTCTTATAGCTTCTTTTGATCACTATTTATTTTCTATCTTATATGTTTAATTTAATCAGCTTTGAACAATACCAATTAATTATTTATTAGATTGTGAAACACTAGGTATTTTTAACTTTTTTGGTCTTCATATATTTTAATTAATAAACAATTCCCTTATATTTCATATTCATTTCAAATTATGGTGTTCATAATATCTTGAAATATAAAACTTTTATATATTTTGAAACATGAAACTTAATATTATACACTATAATTCATTTATATTTAATTAATTTTAAGGTAATCTATTTTGATTTTATACAGATCATTGTCTCACTATAAGTGATTTTATATCCATTATTTATCATGAGGAATCAATTTTTAGATATTTAACTTCTTACAAAGTTAGATAAATATAGTTATTCCTTAATTATTCACTATTATAGTTTTATAGTTGAATGGGATACATATTTTGATATTTCATTATATAATTATTCACCTTATTCTTGTAGTATATATATTTAGAATAATTTTCATTCATTATTTACTAATTATATAATAGTACCTTGATTATATACGGTTTATCATTAACCAATTATGCTATTATCATATTACCATCAACATTAAATAACATAGTGGTAAAGATACTGATCATAGGGTCTCTCAAAAATAATATTTTAAAACATTAATTAATTCAAAAAATTATAATCCCTAGGTTGTATCTCAAGGATCATTCATACTCTTCATGTGTCTTTATTTCACATATTATGTATTTTAAGTTATTTATATTTTGAAAAAAAGTGAATTGGTTTTTGGTTTTTTGGTGGATAAAAATATAAGTATTGACATAAAATGAATGTGCTAGCAGAATAATGGGGATCCTAAGGAATTTCTCAAGATTCGGTACATAATTTAAATCCCATATATGTTGTGGTTTTATATTCCCTCATTCACTTATATTTATATAATTCATTATGTCACGTAATATTTTCTCACTATATTATGTATGAGTACAACATTATCTTAGCATATACTGAAATCATTATTTCTATTGTGAACTTGTTTGAATCACTCATATTTTTCATATAAAGAGTTTTTAGTAGTACCTTGGGTCACAAATACTTGAAATAACCTTGATTGAGGGATGAGTCTATAAAGAATCCATGTCCTAAGTATTAAATTTCATTATACATGGTAATAATATTTCACCACTAATTTCATGACCTATCCGAATCCATAATATAAATAATATATAACGAAATAGGATCATTGATATATCATCTAGTGAGAGAATAAAATATAGTGTACATTAAGAATGAAATAGTTATAATTGTCCACTGCTTACTAAAAACAATCAATATTTGATTTGTAATTAAAAACATAGTAAAAAAACATAGATATATTAACGAGTGATAAATTATGTACTATATCTAGATCAACACATGGATGATAACATTTAAGGTCAGTGCTCAATTTTTTTCTTTATAAATCATGAGGTTAAAAACACATTACAAAAAATAATATCGAAATTCCAAAAAAATCTAATACAATATGACATTATTGAGTTCCAAAAATATCACTATCCTTGGGATTTATTTCTTCCCAAAAGATCTGACATCTTGAATGGATTATAACTTATTTATTTAAATCATCCAATTCATATTTTCAGTGTAATTTTATATATACATTTGGACATTGATGATTCAACTCTCCTGCTTGGTAACTTAGAAACCACACATTCAAGTCTCATGATCTTTGAACCCTTCCTCATATCAACATTCCTTTTTCATATATCCATTTCTATTAGTTATTATATGAATTAATTGAATAATCTAAAAAATTTTTATTATTATCACCTTATATGTAGTTACCCCTAACCTTGAATCCTAAAGGGGATGATTGTTTTATTAAATTGGCATAGATACAAGGCATCAAATCCTGAAGAAGCAATCGGTTTAGCAGATTTGGGAAACTAGATTCATACATGATACCCATTTTACATTTTTATTAAAAAATAAAACATAAAAAATTGAAATTATCAAAATCCTTGAAATTCATTCAAAGTATTATCAACATATCATGGGGACAAGAAACAATATAAGGGTGAGATGAAGTGCTCGGTGGAGGTTAATTATAGATGAATCCATAATGAATCAATTAGAATAATTTACATGGAATGGTAAATAAATATAGAAAAATTTCAAATAAACAAATGGATAAGGCATTATCAATATGGGAAGGAAGATATCTTAAAACATATGCCATTTAATCAATAAATTTATAATGAAGTTCATCAAGAGATAATATCATTGGGAAAATATCAGGGATAATAATACCTAAATTATTAATAAAGTTAATGAGTTATTATTGGATATAATCTCTCTCGCACACCATTATTCTAATTTCATGATCTATCCTCATTAAATTTTAAAAATACTAGGTAAAAATTGATCTGATTTGGCCAAACTTTTTATCTCATTAGACCTGTCGATGCATCAACAAGATATCTATAACCAGTACCCACCAAATTAATTATGTAAAAAGGATTATTAATATATAAAATGATTCATTTAATATATTAACAATGTTCCTTATCAGAAAATATCTATATTGACTATAGGATACCTATTTATCTATATTTCCCTAGTTACCCAAATAACTTTCAAAGTAAACACCTTATATAAAAATGTACTATGGTTATCGAAATAATCATATAAATCATTAAATAATAAGTATATTTAAGATAAATTTAATTAAAAATAAAAAATGATCATAATAAAGTGATTGTTTCAAGTGAATGTTAATAATCACAAAAGGAAGTGAGATTGTTCAATAAATTTTACAATATGGTCATTTTCATGTCAAATCCCCTGGGATGAAATGTTTCAAAGTGAAACATAAAATACCATTATGTATGAATGATTCGTGATATTAAATTTCAATGTGGAATTATGTATACCATATAAAATTGAAATGGTTCATAATAACAAATAAGTATCGATTGAATGAAAATTGTGATGAAATCCATTAAATCACACATTCCATTAGTTAAAAATTATTTAACCTAATGTATAATGGTTTTAATAATTTAATTATTTATAAAAGACTTATATTCTTATTTATAATCTCATATATAATCCTATAATAACATTTTACCACATGTTTGTCAAAAATATTCCATTATTTACATTATTTTGAGTGTTTATTGCCTTTTATTATATGGTGTTCTTTTGTAATGAATGTTTTGATTATTATACATAGTATATAAATAAATCATATAAAGAATGACAATAATGTTATAAATTTAATATTTACTCATTAAATACATTATTATAACTATTATAAATTGTTGTTCATATAAAATGAATCACATCGCTTTGGGGATTTGACATGTTGTACAAACCCTTGAGTAGTGATATCATACCCTAAACGCCTAAAAGGTAAAGTAATGGGGTGATGTATTAAATATAAATATTAAATATCATCTCATATATATCAGATATATTCATTAATTTTATCCTTATTATATTACATGTTATTTGTATGTGAGAAAATACTCACATCGCTTCATGAGGCATTAGTCCATTGTACTGACGAGCAACGTTATATTATTTTAAACAGAAAGAAACATGAAAGGGTATTTGTGATATTAAAATTAAATAATAAAATAATATCATAAATATAATATTTTTTTAAATCCATCATAATATCCATCCTTGATATATGGTGATGGTAAACGAACTCTATCAATTCACTAAGCGGTAGTTCGACATATAGACGATCACTGATTTTGTCTCCCATTTGATGGAAGTAGAGATGGATAAATATTATTAATTCAACCTAATAAAAACTTTTTATATGTAATTTATTTTTTTATTATATTTTATTTTTAAAAACATAATTTATGGATGAAAAATAATAATTAAAATGAATGAGTATTGGTTAGATAATTAACTTATCTTGGGGAAACCTCTGTTGGGTAACCTCTTAAGGACCCCAGAGATTGTATTTTTAGAGGAATGTAAGGTATAATATGTGGATAAAATATTCTTTATATAATTGGGTTTTTTTTATCTCACCATATGGATTTAGAGTTCTGAATAACTTAGTGTAGTCATTTAACATTTAGAAGTGAGGAAAGGGAACCATCATGGAAATTATATGGAAATTTCCTAAAATAATCCAAAATGATAAATCCATTTACATTCCAAAAGAATTTAAATGACACTTTATTATAAATTAGGATGTATAATGTTGAAATATATCCATACAATAAAGTTTTTAATGTTTATTATGTAATTTGTATCCCTTATATCCATAGTTTAACCCATTATAAACACATTTTTAACATAACTACGAGAAATAAATCTTTATGTTTTCAACATTTATTTTGGTAAAAAATTATATTGAACTTATTATACAATATAGATAATCATATTCCAAATATAGAACCCATTTCTATAAATAATATTCAAATAACTATAATGATTTATGTTAAAATTAATCATGGGGACATGATGAGAAAGTGGGGTTTTAAAGAGAAAATGTTCAAATGCTTTCAATTTTTTATTTCAGAATTTATTTTGAAAATTATATAAATGAACTAAATTTAATTAATAAATATATAATTTAATAATTTTACATTTAATAATATTCAATATACAATTTTTGATTATATATTATTTAAATGAAATGTCATTTTTCAATTAAAATTAAGTATTTTCACTATTTATAAAAAATAAAACTTTACAAAAAATCACTATAATTCATGATATTATAATTTATATATGATTATTTTAAAAATATGGTTTTTTAAATATATTTTCTGTTATTCGTAAAAACTAATTTTATATGACATGTGGAAGTTGCGATTAATCAATCTTTTAGAAAAATAAAACAATTTTTAGGAAAATTTTATTATTCTTTTAAATGAATATTTTTTATAACTAATAAATATATAAAAATAATATTAATATATTATTTATAACTATTAATAGCATAAAATTTAATGTCTAGGTTATAACAGTATACTATTCAATGGTTTATTTCGATTTGGGGTTTCATGTTCCACGTGCTATACTAGATATTGAATTTAATATAAAATAAATATATTGTAAAGTGTTGGGTGTTATATTTTATTCTAATCTTGGTGTCCTTTTTCATTAATCCTATCAGTTACAATTTTATTTATCTAAAATTTATGTATGTAACATTCTCCCCACCTTAAATAAATTACATCTTTAAATGTTAAACGTGATCTCGGTAATTAAGGGTTGTATATTTTAAAAGATTTTTATTAAAAACCCCACTTCTTAAAAAGGATTAATAAAATATCATACTAATAGGACAGAATGGAAAGTAAAAAAAGGTAACTCTTAAGTATAAAATCAGTAGTTTTACATGTTTGATAATATATATGGGATATTAAATCATTTAAAAGGAAGAAAATACTAATTCACAAGGAATAGTGGATGGTGATATAGGTCATTGATCATAAGAAAGTGGGTGATCCAAAGAAGGCTAATGGAAAAAAACCATATATATTTTATAATTTAAGGGACCATTTGACTCATTGGAATTGATGGTACAAGGAAATTTTTTGTCACTGTCTTTATCCCTAAGGTGATGAATTATTTTATTGTCTAAGAATAAAAGTAAATATACTTACTTGATAAGTCTCAATTATATAAGAATAATTTCATCCTTTGGTAATGATTTTATCAATTTCAAAATAATTTATTTCTATAAAATCCTAGGAACTTATAAAATAAATTGTTTTCTTTTTTAATTTAAATAGATAAATTAATTATAATTGTATAATGAAATGAGTGGTATTTTATGGAATATTTTCTGATGAAATAGAAACCTAACCATAGGAACAATAATATAAACCTTATGAATAGTAAATCTACCAATATAATAGTAACCACACCCATGAAGTATAAATAAAATTTTAGTATCTTATAGGTGAAAACAATATATATTTATACCTTGTAATGACTTAATAAATGTTTTATAAATAATATATTAAGGGTTGTTTTTTGTTAAATATTAATATTTATTAAAAAAAATTATTTAATATAATTATTTAGAAGAAATATTATTGTCATAAAATAGATTCTTGAATTAATAATTATGGTATTTTGAGTATATCATAATTTTGTGAGACCTTAATTATTTTTTCAAAGTGTTTTCAAATCAGTAAAATTTTTAGAAATGATATTTGTAGAATAAATTATGATTTCAATAAAAATTTTAATTTGTCATATTAATAAAATTATTATTTAAAAAATGAGTTATTTTTTTTAATTATATGACTTGATAAATTATTAGGGTGAAGTGTTTAGATTTTTCTGAAATACATGAATTTGGTGAATAGTTAAATACTATAATTTTCGAAATAATCAATATAAATGAATTATTTAGTCATGTTTCAAGTTATTCTGATGTAAAAACCCTTGGATATAAATCACATGCACTAACTTCTATTTTTTTCACAATTACCAACACTATTTATTATCATGAGAAAATTAACAAAATAATAATTAAAATAATTAAAAAACACTCATATCTTCCATTATACATACCACCACTCACTCCTTCTTCTCCTCACACCTCCCAAGCTCTGATCCATTACTAATATCTTCTCAAGACTATTCACTAGCCTCTTCCCCATGTCCTACACATTTTGGTCTCACTAAAATGCCAAAAACAAGTTCCTTAAGGTGGTTCTCAAGGAAGATGATTCAAGATGTAAACATCCACATTCGTTTTTCTTTTATCATTATTGAAATTCTTTTTCTTTTCATATACTATCATCACCTACACTTGTCCATGATGCATGGAAAATAAAATATCCTACATATACTAGAATTTTTTCTTATTGTTGATAAATTCATCATCATAATTATTCTCATTACTCATTTATTTTATAAATAATAACATTACCTATGATGTGTCGATTTACCGACATCGTGGAAGATGTGTTTTCAATTTTCATTACTTCCTTAATAGTTTCTCATAAAATAGTTTTAATGGTTTTAATGGTTTTAAAGTTTATTATATGACTACTTTAATGTTCTATAATTAAAATATATGTGTAATATTGAATTATATAAAGAAACTAGTTTGTGATGATCAAAGAACCTCCGAAATGATTTAAATGAATATCATTAATGTATTATCTAATGAATCATTCTCATTTATGAAAAAAAATACATATGGAATAATTTAATGTTCTAGAAACATTTAAATAAGATTTCATTCATCTTATTGAGTTTCTCATCCATTCGATAAGAAAATCCATAATGAACTAACCATAGAAACCATGTAATAAATGCACATGAAACAATGAAAATAACAAAATATTGTTAATAAATGGGTTTAATGATGTTATAAAAGATCATAAAATGTATTTTAAATATGAATACAGATTTTTAATATATTAATAACACTCTTTTAAATATTTTACAGGATGATTGTATTCATTTAAAATAATAAAAACATGAGATAATGAAATTCATAACCCAATTTCAATTCATTGGTTAACCATTATAATTCATTGATTTTTTAAGATGTAGTTATTTTTAAAATGTAATTTGGTTATATTATGTGGATTTATTTCTCTTTATAGTCAACATACATAGGACTATCATTTTACTAATCCTTTATTAATAGATATGGTATTAGAAAGGGACATTCCATTTAAACCCCTTTTAAATTTCTCATTAATAAAATTCAAAAGGATTGTTCTTTTTAGAAATGGAATGAAATGTTTCTATTGAATTCATGATTATTTATTGCTATACTGTTTCAAAAAAAATTCATAGTTATTTTTTAATCATATTATTTCATTATAATATGAACAAAATTTATATATTAAAGAATTAAATATTTTGGAAAAAAGATATATTGATGTGTGAATGTGTTTTCTTAAGGGTTTAAATAAGTTATAATGAGTTTTATTGATGATATGTTCCTTGAAAATTATTTATATTGGGTTTATCCCATTATTTATTATGATAATACTGGTTGATCTCCATTATTTCTCAAGATATGTTGGGTTGGGCCTATTATATCTCAAGATATAATCGGTGATCCCCATTATAACACTCCAATGCATTAGGTATTCTAAAGATGGAAGTCAATAGAATGTTTATACCATTTATAACGGTGAATATAATATTCACGTGTTAAATATGTCCCAAGGAAACATTATGATGTTTCTATTTATACTAATGTGTTTTTATGAAATGAGTTTTCATGGATTTTATGGTAGCACTTGATTAACGATTTCCATATTTATAAGCTTTACTGTTATTTTTGTGCTCATCCCAAGTGTTTACATGTTTTTCATAGGTTATAATAAGTTGTAACTGAAATTAGGAATTCAAGTAAATTGTTATGATGATTTTTAAATGAAAAAATGTTATATTTTTAAATGTTTTATATTTTGGAAGAAACAGATATTATTTTAGCAGTATCGACTTTGTATGAATATGGGATGTTATGAATGTAGTATTTCCAAATTCACTAATTCTTTAAACCTTAAAATATATTCAAATAAAAAGAATTTATTTTTTTACTAAAACAAATGATTTATATAATATTATAAGGTTGGGTCCTTATAGTCGGTATCATATGATTGTTTAAATAACATTATGTTTTTGGATTCTATTAATAAAATACCTTAATTTATTTTTTATTTATCGTTAATTTAAAATTATTTAATATTTGATGATTAAAATTTTTCTCCAAAAATTATTTTTCTATTTAGAATTTGTTTTCATAAATAAAAAGGGAATATGAAGTAGGAAGGCACCGAGTGGCTGATATTTATCCAAATATGTAGCCTGAAATGGTCAGAATTAGAACCGAGCAGTTTGAGATAGTAAGAGATTAATTAAATTTGCATATAAATGGTGTTGGTATTAATCCTAGAGAGAACAAATTTCTACCTTAATGGAACATTACTTTTTTGTAGCATTTAAGGAGTCAACATCCCCTATCAATTTGTAGATCATCTGACCCAGTGGTAGACGAAGGGTGGATTGATGCTTTGGAAAAGGTATTTGATGTCATGGGATGTTCGGAACAACAAAAGGTAACACTTGAAATTTATCATATCGAATGTGAATCTGATTAATGGTGTTATTTGGTTAAGAATAATAGAGATAAAAAATCTCATGATTCTATGGAATAAGAATCGTTCAAGGATATGTTCCATGAGAAATATTTCCCAAAGGTTATTTGACTCTGAACGGAAAATAAATTTATATAATTATGGAAAAAAGATGAATCTTATATTGCTACATATGAAGAAAAAATCCCAATATTTTCTAGGTAGGTATTAGATTGTTTTCAGGACACTGATAAAAAAATTAATGAATTTTACATGTGATTGAAACTAGGCTTATAAATAACGATGTTTTCATGAGAATTTAAAAGATATGAGAAAGTTGTTCATTTTAATGAAAATGTTGAAATTAATTTTACTAACACATATGTTCCTCATGATGAAATGAATAAGAGGCATTCAAGTTGGCACACTATGGGGTAGAATTTATCAAATAAATTTGGAGGTAAGAAAATCAAATTATCTTCTTTTGAAAAGTGTGGTAAAAGGAATCATGGAGATTTACTTGTAAGTTATAGGAATCACTATCAATGTTGATATTTTGGACACATGGATCATGATTCTACAGAAAATCATCAGATGAATGTTGAGAATCCAATGGTAAAATGATTTAACTAGAAAACAGTTGGGTCAGTTTGAAATTTTTTTTTTCAACTCTAGCCACTCTGGCTAGAAATCAGCAAAATTGGAAACCGATGGCTGTGGAAAAATATTTTTCAACTACTTAAATAGATGATGATCCAAGAAACGAAGTGGTATCAGGTTCATTTCTTGTTTTTACTGAATATTTCAATGTGTTTTTTTATTTAGGGTCTACACATTTCTTTCATTTCTATGAAATTTTTGACTAAATTGAAAATTCCACCTTATAAAATGAATCCAAAACTCATTGTAAAAACACCTAGAAGAAATATTGTTGAAAAAACAAATTATAATAATCTTCCTATCTTTTTATAAGGAACTATTTTACCTACAAACCTATTTGTTTTTACTCTATTATAGTTTACTGTTATTCTAGGAATGGACTATAATTTTGTTTATCATGCTAAGACCGATTTTAGAGGTAGGGATGTTTTTTTCAAAAAGTGTTTGAGTTTGTGTACAAGAATTTACCCTTGCCACGGATAAAATATCAAGAAGATAATAATATATTAAAATATAAAAATGAATTTGATCTTTCACATATTGTTGAAAATAAATGAACTCTTCATATAAATTATGTTCTAGTGGTAAAAGTTTATCTTGATGTTTTCCCTGATTATTTTCCCAATATTGTACCTGATAGAGAGGTTGAGTTTATTATTGACTTAGGTCATGGTGCTAATCTAATTTATAAACCCTATTATTTAATGGCTCAAATGGAAATTTTATAGTTTAAAAATTAGTTATAGGATTTTTTAGACAAACTCTTCCTCTCATGTAGAACTGCACCCTATAGTTCCCCAAACTTGTTTTTTAAAAATACATATGGATCAATAATAATTTTGATTAGTTATAGAGCCTTGAATAAAATCATTATTATTAAAAAGTATCATTTTCTTCGTATCAATGATTTTTTTTATCATCTCCAGGGAGCACCATATTTTTCAAAGGTTCTCCTATGTTTGGTGTACCATTTGTTGAATGTAAAAGAAGTAGACATTCCAAAGACTACATTTAGTACTAGATATCATAATTATAAATTTATTTTTATGTCATTTAGGATAACTAAAGAATCTTCTAAATTCATGGCTCTTATGAATTGAATATTCCATGATTTTTTTGATAAGATTGTGGTTGTGCTTATTGACGAAATTTTTGTATATTATAAAAGTAAAGAAGAGCATGAAATATATCTAAGAGTAGGATCACATGCCTTAAAAGAAAAAAATAGTATAGAGAATTTAGAAAGTGTTACATTTTGTTATAACCAATTTATTTTCTTGGTCATATTGTTTCCAAATATGGCATAACAATTGATCATGAAAAAACAAATTTTTTTGAAGAATGATGAAGACTCACAAATATAAATGAGATTCATTTTCTCCTTAGATTGGCGGGATATTGCTAGAGGTTTTTAATAACATTTCATTGTTATAAATCCCATTGAATAAGATAACTCAAAAGGTGTTATTTTTTTTAGACAAATGAAAATGAAATTTTTTTTAGGAATTGAAATGAAAATTGGTGAATTCTCCAGTTTTGGCCTAGCCTTCCAGAAATGGTGAACATTTCATCTATAATGATGCTTCATTTAAGGGACTTTATTTTCTTCTAATGTAGAATGATAAGTTAATTTCTTATGATTCGTGTCAATTTAAGCATCATGATTTTAATTTTGGAACACATTATTTGGAATTATCTACTATTTTTTGCATAAAAAATTTGGAGGAATTATTTATATGGAGAAAAATGTGAAATATACACAGAACACAAATGTCTGAACTGTATATTTTCTCTGATGGAATTCATCATGAGACGGAGAAGATGGATGGAAATAATCATGTATTATGACAGCATGATTCATTACAATCACATGAAATAATCATAATTGGTTGATTATTTGAGTTAGAAAATTAATGATACATTAACCATGTAATGATTAGAACATGACCCCTTGGTAAATGATTTTAAGAATTTTGGTTTTGATGTTTATGGTGTAGAAAATTCCCCTATATATTCTTAGGTGTCAGTGCAGTCATCCTTGTCAGACAAAATAAATCGTGCTCAGAAGGATTACAGTGCATTGTAAAAATGGGAAAAATGAGTTCAAAAGGGTATGTTTCCTCATTTTAACATTGAAAAAGATAGTTTTTTTTGGTTTGGGAAGAGAACATGTTTTCCTTTTGATTATTTTATGAAGAATTAATTTTTATGAGAAGTTCATTGTTCTCCATTTTCAGTTCATTCTGGTAGCACAATGACATATATAGAGCTTCGAGAGTATTACTGGTTGGGTGGAATGAAATGATATATTGCTGATTTGAACATGAATTGTTTGACTTATCAACCAGTTAAAGTAGAGTGGTAGTTACTGAAGTGGATTTTATATCCTTTTCCAATTCTAGAGTGGAAATGGGAAAATTTATCCATGGACCTCATAGTGGGACTACCAAATAGTTCACAAGGAAACAATATGATTTTTGTTATTGTTGACTGATTTACTAAATCTGTTTATTTTCTTCCTATTCGAGATATTATATCATTATATCTGATCTCTCAGTTGTAACTCAATGATATATTCATGTTTCATGGAGTTACCCTCTCCATTATATCTAACTGTGATCCTAGTTTCACTATTTACATTTTTAATGGCCTTTAGAATTCATTTGGAATAGAGTTAAATATCAATATATCCTTTCTTCCTCAATCAAAGGAAAAAACCAAGTGAAAAAATTAGACATTGCAGGATATGATTTGATCTTGTTCAATAGATTACCATCGATGTTGGGATCAATATCTTTCCTTATTTGATTTTTCTTATAATAACAGTTTTCATTCTAGTATATAGATGGGACCTTTTGAGACATTATATGGGAAATGGTGTCGAGCTACCAAATTTTGGGATGAGGTCAGAGAAAGGAAGTTTAACGGACAAAAACCAGTTGAGAAGTGGATGAGAAAGTAATATTGATCCAATATCTAATGAATACAGCTCTTATTAATAGAAAATTTATATAGCAATAGGAGGAAAAACCATTCACTCATGGATGGAAATAATGTTTTCTTAAAAATCTCTACATGGAAAACTGTTATGCATTTTGGTAAGAAGTTAAAGTAAATTCCGTAGTTAATCAGAACTTTTGAAATCCTAGAGAAATTGGGACAAGATTCCTAATGATTACCATTTCCTTTAAGTTTACCTTAATTACACAATTTTTTTCCTGTTTCGATGTTATGAAGGTACGTTCCAAATCCATCCCTCATTTTTAGCATCGAAGTAGTTCATCTAGAAGAAAACCATTCTTATGAAGAGAAAGATGTTCGGATTCTTCATTATGGAGAGAAATTATTGTAGAATAATGTAGTTCATTAGTTTAATATTTTTTGGAAAAAACGCATGGTTGAATAGGAAACATGGGAATCTGAAAATGTTATGTGGAGAAGGGATCCTAACTTGTTTTATAAGTTATTAAAATTTAGATAATGAAATTTCCTAAAGGTGGGGATAATGTATCAACCCAGTTACATATAAAATAAATTGTTTCATTTTGAAATTAAATATCTAAATTCATTATAAATGACTAATGAAATAAGTGGTATTTTAAAGAGTATTTTTTTGATGAAACAGTTACATGACCTTAGGAATAGTAATATGACCCATATGAATAGTAAATCATCCAATATAATAGTAACCACACCCATGATAGTGTAAATAAAATTTATGTATTTTATATGTGAAACTTTGACTTATTTATATCATGGAATGAGTAAATAAATTTTTTCAAAATGATAGATTAAGGGTTGTTTTTTATAAAATATAATTTGGTTTAAAAAGTTTTAATTAATATAATGATTTAAAAGAAAGCATATTTTCATAAAATAGATTTATAATTAATATTTTATTGTCTTATGATTTTAAGATAATTTTATGAGACCATAATTATTTATTCAAAGTGTTGTAAAATAATTTCTATATTTAAAACTAGTATTTTATAAAAAAATATGATATTAATTTAAATTTAGAAATTTATTTTCAAAAAATAGGTTCATTTTATAATTCTATATGTAAAAAACGGTTATTGTGATTTTTTTATATTTTTCTAAAATACTAGAAATTTTGTTGAATAATGAAATAAGATAATTTATAAAATATGCTAAATAAATGAATTTTTTATTCATGGATGTTGTTCTGTTGATGTAAACACTTGTTTTGAACTCAGATACACCTATTACTATTTCTTGTCATATGAACCAACACTATTATCGATATTTAGTAAAATTATAAAATAATTATTTAAATAATTGAACACCCCTCCTCTCCTCCACAGTAAATACCACCCCTCACACTCTCTTCTCCTCACACCTCTCAAGATTTGATACTTGTCCAATATCTACCAAATATTTTTCCCCATACTCTTCCCCATGTTCAAGACCTAAAGGACTCACCAATAGGGAAAAATAAAGGCCCCTAGAATGGTTCTCAAGTAAAAGAGTTCAAGAGGTAAAAATCCTCATTCTTTTTTCTTTTAGTTTATTTTAAATTAATTTTCTTTTCTTATATTCTCATCACCTCCACATATTCCATAGTCATTAAAACTCAATTATATTTTATATACTGGGATTTTTTAATTTTTAAGGAAAAATTAATCATCATAATTCTTCTCCTCCTCATTTTATTCTAAAAATAAAATCATCTCCCATAATGTGCCGATTTACCAACATAGTGGAGAATGTGTTTTCAATTTTCATTAAATACTTCATATATTGTCATAAATACATTTTTATGGTTTAAACAGGTTTTAAATTTCCTTATATGACCTATTTTATGTTATTAAATTAATATATATTCATAATATTGAATTTTAAAATGATATTATTTCATGATGATCAAAGAACCACTAAAACGATTTAAATGAATATCATTAATGTTTTATATAAAGAATCCTCCTCAGATAATAAAAAATTATATATGATATAATTTTATGTTCTAGAAACATTAATAATTATTTTCATTCCTTTACTGAAGTTTCTCAACAATTCAATATAAAAATGCATAATGAACCGACCATGTAAACCATTAAATGAACACACCTAAAAAAATGGAAATAACAAAATATTATTAATAAATTGGGGTAAAGATGTTGTAACAGATCATATAATACATTATAAAAGATAATATGGGTCCATAATATATTAATAAAAAATTTTAACCATTATACAGGTTTTTTGGAGACGTTTAATCTAAGAAAAACACATGGTAAGGGTATTCGTAATCAAATTTCCATTCATTGGGTTATCCTTCTACATCATTGATTTATACATTATATGATTATTTATAAAATTACTTTTGAATATATTATTTGGTATTATGTGGATTTAATGTAAATATACTTATTACTATCATTTGATTAATTATTTCTTCAAAGAGATGGTATTTTTACTAGACTTTCCTTTTATAATCCTACTAAATGTATCTTTTAAAAATTAATTTTTTTTTCTTTTTATATATGGAATGAGTGTTTTCCAATGATATCATGATTATTTGTTATATAAATTTTAAATCATATGTTTTCAATTTTATTTTTGAATCATATGCTTTCATTTTTATGTGCATTATTTTTATATTTTTAAAAGTGATATTTATGAAAAATGATATTTTGATATGTGAATGTGGTTTCTCATGGGTTTAAATGATTTTTCATGAGTTATATTCATGATATGTTCCTTGGACATTGTTTATGTGGGGTTTATCCAGTTATATCTCAATAAATGATGGGTTGATCCCCATTAAAGTTCATGATATGTTGGGTTAATCCCATTATAGCTCATGATATGATGGGTGAGACCCATTATATATCTCCAATGCATTGGGTACTCTGAAAAAAGAAGACAACCAAAAGGTAATTCCATTTGTAATGGTGAATGTATGACTGAAATGTTAAATATGTTACAAGAAAACTTTATATTGTTTCTATCTATGTTAATGAGTTTTTATAAATTGGGTTTTAATGGTTTTTATATTATCACTAGATTAATGATTTCCTTATTTATGTCCCTTACTGAGCTTTTTGGGCTCATATTACATTTTTAAATGTTTTTCAAAGGTTATAAGTATTTTTAAGAGAAGTTAATAAGTCAAAGTTAAATATTATAAAAAAAATTAAAAGGAAACATGTTTTTTTTCAAAGTTTTATATTTTGGTTTAAATGGATACTATTCTAGTTATATACACTCTATATAAATAAAGGATGTTATGTATGGATAATTTCCTAATTTACTAAATACATAAACCTAAAAGGATCCTCAATGTGAAAAAAAAAATTCACTAAAACTCCAGATTATGTAATATTTTATGGTTGGGTGCTTATACTTACTCAAATAAATGAATATCTAAAAAACATTTTTCATACTTGAAGCACAAAAATTAAATATAAATGTATATTAAGATCCATAAAAAATGGAATTTAATTCTATCAATCTCAAGTTATTATTATAACAAAATAGTTAGTACAGGTTATCCAATATGAATAAATAATCATATGATGTTGTAATACGTTAGTCTCTAAAACGTCATGCAAAGTTCAAATTAAACTATTTTATAAATATTTAAAATTATAACCCTTCCAAATTATTAATATCTAAAAAATTAGAAAGAAGGTCACTAAATTTCAATTTTGGAATTATCGTTAATCCTAAAAAAACCACGAAGTTGCTATTAGTCATCACATAACATGAATTTAAATACCAGATTCGTGTATTATATTTAAACATGGTAATAACCTGAATTAGCATAAATAATTATTGGAACAAATAATTCTCCTTATTCATTAAATAAAACATATATTATTTGTTATATTCTTTACGTCTAAAAAAATTAACTCCATCAATGACAGAATAAACCATTTGGTAAAAAAATAATTTATGAATTCCAAGGTAGTCAGTAAAATCCAATATAGTTTGTCAATATCATTCATCTCATTATACCAAAATCATTATCTAACCCTCATGAACATATTACGTTTTATCATTAACTATGTAATTTGTTTTCCAAGAAATTCAAGTTGCTGAAAAATAATTTTTCTTGGTTATCAAAATTCTTCAACATAAGATTTCAAATCCTTAATCAAAAAGTATCGCTAATCAATCCTCATTAAATTCATGATTATTATTATGAAAATTTTCCCAATAAAATAATTTTACAATAAATTTCTTGGATCTACTTAAAAACACAAATCTTTCGACTTTGGTATTATCAATAGCATAATATTTAAATAAATCTCATAGCTTCATCTGAGGTACATTCCCTTGATGATTGTGGAATCTATTTTTTAATGCCCCATATACCTATATTTGAAACACTAAATAATGTTTTTTTTCATTATTCCCTTTTATTTCATTATACTAGTGTCCATTATCTCCACACTTATTACAAACTTCCAATCCCCTTAATCATTTCCTTGGATAATTCATTCTATAATTATCACATTTACAGAAATACTTATTTTCCATCTTACCTTTAACCATTTTTTTCTCACCCAACCTCTTACTCTATTTCTTCCTTTCAAATACATAAGAAATTGAGAATTATTTCTCTTTATTTATATAATCCAATATTATGTCATCATATAATGATAATTTTTAAGGTACTAATGCCCTACGGAGGCCTGGATTAATCCCATATAATAAATGTTTAATCTTTTACTCCATGATGATTATGTAATCCATATCATACCATGATTACCTTTTAACGGTTTCCTCATACTCAAAAACACTATATTTTTTATTTTTTTATGTAATTAACTTTATATTCATTTTAGTTTGTTGCTCATGAGTGAAATATTTTTTGAAGAATGTATCCATCAAATAATTCCACTTAATGAGATCTATTTTCCCTTAATCCCAAATTTTTTAGATCAATAACCATCATTGGACATTATATCCTCTAATAAAATACACATCAATTGTATATTTTCCTTTTCAACACATCATAATTACATAAATATATTCTCTAGAGACGTAACTCATTCCTCAAAAACCATTAGATTAGTAGTCTCACCAAAATATGGGGGATTCTATTGTATGATGTGATCTTGGATAGGATAATAATATTTTGGAGTAGGTTACACTATTAGAGAAAAGTTATTTTTCATAATATTATTAATCTCCCATAATATATACAAAATTTTAGAACTTACAATAACACCAGTATTATCATCCTTAGTAGGTAAACCTCTAAATTTGCCATGATTATTGATACACTAATTCCTTCCATGCACCATTTATAAAAATTGTTTTATATTAAATTATATAATAAATATTTTATCATAATATATAATTCTAAATATGGTTCCAAACATAAAATAAATAATAATTTAGTCCATGTTAATATCAAAATCATAAATAGGGTTTCTTTAGGGATATCTTTACTTTTGAATAAATTCATAATGGTTTGTAAAGAAAATATGAATCCTTAGAATAATATCATTTGATAGTGTCAAAACAGATGTACAATAAGGAATTTTTTCATTAACAATTTAATGATCATGTCAATACCAATGAGCCCTTTTCATGGTTATTACCCCTTGGTACCTATGCTACAGAACCACACCTACTTGTTGGATCCAATGAGGAATGCATTATTAGGAATAACAAAAATTTATTCCCTACAAAAATTTACAGATTTTATTTTATAATTATCCTCAAATTAAATCATAAGGATATGTTATATAACCTATGTTTCCATAATCTAGATCCCATGGTTTCTACTAAACATCCATTAATACCAACTGTAATGACCTCGACCCTAGTGGCTTATAACCAGTGTCTAATTTATTGCATTGGTATAAGATAAAAGAAATTTCATAATAAAGAAATGAATATTTAAGTATTCTTGGAAAACCAAATACACAATAATACTCATTTTAAATTGGGAATTGAAAATTAAAAATAATATATAAAAAACTAAATAATTTAATCCTTTGAAATTAATTTTAATAATTATTATTCATACCCTGGGGAAAGGAAACAAAATAATGGAAACCAAAAATGATCAACAAGGGTTAAGTATAATATAATATATCATAAGTCAATAAGCATAGCCACCATGAAATGTTTAATAACTAAACACAAATTCCATTTAAATAACGGGATGAGGCATAGTCAATATGGAAAGGTAAATAACTGAAAACATAGGTCGTTTAATCAATAAACTTAGAATTAAATGCATCTCGAGATAATATCACTACTAAAATATCATGAATAATAATATTTTAATTTTTAATATAGAAATGGTTAATTATTAGATTTCATGTTTCTATCACATGAAACTTCTACTATCAAGATCAATCTTTAAAACAGTTTAAACTAATAGGTTAAAACCCCATCGAATTTGGACAAATAGTTTGTATCATAAGACCTATAAATGCATCAAGAGGATACCTATAACTGAGACCCACCCATTTCTGCAATTCCATTTCATTACTCATATATCTAATGATCTATTTAATTCATTAACAATGTGCTTTATGAAGACATATTTCTATTGAGTAAAGGATGATTATTAAACTATATTTCCTTAATTAATGAATGAATTTTAATGTAAACACTCTATGTAAAAATGGAATATAAATTAGTGAATAATAATATCCATCATTAAAAAATATGTATAGTTAAATGAAATTTAATGACCAATGAAAAAGTATCACAGAATGTTTTTATTTTAAGTGAATGTTAGAAATCACAAAAGAAAGTGAGGTTGTACAATAACTTTTACTACATATGAAATTTCAAGTCAAATCACCTTGGATAAAATGAATCAAATTGAAAATTAATATAACATGAATTAATAATTATTCATGATATTATGTTTCAAAAGGTTATTATATAGATCACATAAAATTTAAATTATGGATAATAATAAATAAGTCTCAATAGATGAAAAATTGAGATAGAATCCGGTATCATACATTATAATTTTGTTGAACATGATATAACCCCATATATAGTGGTTTTAGTCATGTTATTAATTGATAATATAACCATAAAAATATTTATAATATCATATATGATTCATTTATAACACTTTACCAATATTTTTTTAATAATATTCCATTATTTCCATTATTTTGAGTGTTAACTACCTTGTTTTCTATAGTGTGTTTTGTAATGAATTTTCTTATTATTATACATATGATATTTATATATAATATCCATAATTTTAATAATGTTATAAATATCATATTAATTTATTAGATAAATTTTTATAATCATTATTAATAGTTGGTCCTGGAAAACGAATAACATCTCTTCATGGTGGCCATAGGTCGTACATGCGCATGAGTTCCAATATAATTCCCTTAATAGAGGAAAGGATAAGGAATTGGGTGATATATTAAATATAATGAATCAATATAATTTTATTTTATTTCATATATATTCATTAATTTGAACCTTATTAAATTTCATGTAAATCAATTGTAAAAAAAACTCACATCACATTGCAAGGCAGTAGTTAACCGTACACACGAGCGCTGTTATAGTAATTTAAATAGCATAGAAATTAAATTTATATATAAGATATTAAAATTATAGATGTAAAATAACATAATAAATAACATATAAATGTCTAAAATCTATCATTATATCCATCCGTGATTGGGGGTGATAGAAAAAAACTACATCTATTTGTGCACTGATAGTCCATCGTACACATGATAAATGATTTCTTTTCTCATTTGATGGAAGTGGACATGGATAGATAATATGAATTCAGAATAATAACATATTAGTATAATAAATATTATTTTTTATTAATTTTTAATATTTAATAAATAATTTTATGTGGAATGTGAAGAAATAAAATAAACGATCATTGCTATGCTAATTACCTTCTCTACGAGAAACAATAATTTGATATCCTCTTAAAGACCCTAAGGATGGTATTTTAGGATATCCAGAAACACTAAAATATTAATAAACATTTTTTGGATATAATTTTTTAGGTTTTGGTTGAGTCAATGTTCGTATGACGTTTGAAAAACTAAGGGGAGGGAGTACCCTTTTATATGTGTTGATAGGAGATCCTCTTGGAAATTACATGGTAATTTCACAAAAGAATCAAAAATAAAAAGTCATTCACCTAAAAAATGATTAAAAATGACCCTAATTTAAATTTTGGGAATTATAATTTGGATATATGTAAATAAATGATATTTTTACAAGTTGGTTGTTCATTTTTAGCTCTTATCTTCATAATTTATCCCTCGGTAAACCTATTTTAACCGTAACCCTGATAAATATTTATAAAAGTTTCACTATTAATTTTGGTCAAAAACTATTATTATGTTATCAGATATTATAAATTATTCTCATTCCAAATATGGAATCCATTTTTAAAACTTCATTCACAGAAGTGCAATAATTTAATTTTAAATTAATTCCGCAAACGCGAGGATAAGGAGGGTTTTTAAATTGAAAATGTTTCAAAAGTTTACAATGATTCTATATCAAAATTCAATACATAAATGATTCAATTTAACTAAATTAGATTAAGTGATATATAATTTAACTAATTTTACTTTAAAATAAAATAAAAATATAATTTATCATTAAAATTATTTAAATGAAATGGTGATATTCAATTAAAATTAAGTATTTTTCACTAATCATCAAAAAAATGAAGCTTTTCAGAAAAATCAAAAACATTAACTCATATAAAAAATTTATTATTATTTAAAAAGGGAATTTTAGTTTTTATAATAAATTTTCCTAATGTGTTAACAATTAATTTCACATTATATTAATATGTTATGATTAAACCATGTTTCAAAAAAAACATTTTTTTAAAAAATCATTTCTTTTTCTTTTAAATAATTATAATTTTTTCTGTAAGCAATATATAACAACACTTTTCAATATTTTGTTATTAATATTCATACCCTCCCATTTAATTATTATATTATAACATCATACTATATTATGGATCATTTCGAACATGGGTTGTGTGTTCTACAAGCTATGAACGAGATTTGATTTATTTAAAAATGAATATACTCTAAAGCCTCAGGGTGTTATATTTTATTCTATGATTGGTGTTTCATGTCATACATTCTATAAAGTGAAATATTATTCTTTTACTATTTTGGGGTGTTACTTGTGGTTTCATGTAAGCCTTATATGTGGACATCTCTAATCACCTAAAACTATATTTTCTCAAAGTAATGAGATAACTTTATTCTTCTATTATACAATGGAATATAGAATAATGGAATGAATTTGATTATTTTGACGATATACATTGGTATATTGAAATTTATTTTATTCATAGTTTTTGTGTTTTTCTATAGTCCACCTAATTTTTATGTGATCCACAACATGTGACTTGGAAATTTCATAATGTATTATATATGGCACTTCATTGTCACAGCTAGTGATATGTTGTCATAAAATTCAATGTTAGTGTCAAAACTAAAAAATCAACCTTTAGCGATGATTATTTCCTAGAATCATAGTGGTTTACACCACTAGAAATCAATTTAGTTATGATTATGTGAACCACTTATTATTTCACTAAATACAATAAGCTATCAGTAGTTTGTGTTTAATTAGTGGTGATTATGGATGTTCTGTTTTTCTATATTTATCGACTAGTTTTAAAATATTTAACAATATGTTTTTATATTTTTTTTTTCAATAATTATTGGTGGTAACTAACTTCCAATATTCAATTTGACATAGGTTCTAATTATTGATACTTTTCAAGAACTATCATAAGATTAAAAAATATATAAAAAAATATAATTTAAATATAAGTTTATATAAAACAATGTTAAATATTAAAAAATTGTCAAATATTAAAAAATAATGAATGAAACATAAAATAAAACTAAATATTTGTTAATTAAAAACATAAAAAATATCACATAACATTTAAACTAATACATATTATAAATAGATAAAATTTTACAAAAAAAATGATTATCATATAAATATAATAATCTCAACATCCACCATCAACCCATCATAGAGATCGTTCCACCTTTGTGGCATCCGACAACCTTCATAGCATGCCTCAATATACCTAAAACTAATTGAACCCATATCATATAATCTGAAACAAAATCCAGATATAAATTTGAATAAGTGAACACAATAAATAATAATTTTAGTAGAACCTACGAATATTTCTCCCTATACCATAAAAACTAAAAAACATCATGACATCCCTCTAAAGAGAATCATGTACCATAATGCTCAACCCCATACATATTTCTATAATCCTCAACTAGAAATACAAAACCAAATAATTTAATAAATGGAACATGAAATAGTATAGGCACAAAATCTCTTCTAAATTTTGAAAATAAATTTTTTTATTTTTATTCAAAATATATGAAATTAAATCACAAAATAAATGATATATTAATAAATATATCAAGTACTAAATTAAGATATGGAAATTAACCAAGAAATAAACCCTCCAAACTCACCTTGAAAACTAGAGAAACATAAAACTACTTCTTTATGTAATGATTAAACTCCAAAAACTCATAATTGATGTGATTATAACAATATAACAAATTTTTAGACTAATTTGTGATGTGATAAGAATAAATAAATAATAAAATTTTAATTATTTTTATATTTACTTAGTTATTAGATTTCATAAATCAATATACTATCATTGTACAATGAATTAATAAATATACAAGGTTATTTTCATTGTTTTTACACCATTATACATGTTTTTAAAGGTTTTAGATTATTTTAATCTATATATTAAGAATATATAAGAAAATCACACATTGAATTGTCATATTATCTAATCATACAAATCATAACTTATTTGATGATAACAGTTCCATGATTTCACACCATTCTGTGGGTTTTTTCTATGGCTTTGACCATTAAAAATTTATTTTAGAGTTTAAAAAAATCCATTTAAAAACATGCTACGAAAACAATCAATCAGATTATCGTGGTCTCAAGTCCAATATTTTAAAAATAAATAAATGGTTATTTTGCAATTATTTCACTGTAATACAAAGTATTTTTATTCATTTTTTCCCCAAATGTACATTTTTAAATACTTTCATATATTCAAAAACTAACTATTATTTAATTTGAAGGAATCCATATATTGGATTAATGATTCTTCTACATACACAAATAAAATTTAATTCAATGAAACTTTTACCTTGATTTCATGCCAATATGGGGACATTTAATATGGTTTTGACAATTATATGTATGTGTTTTATTTTTAAACAAACAATTTTATTTATTGAAATACCAATAGAAAATCAATTAAATTTATGTGAAATCACTTAATATATTTATAAAAATTAAACTATGGTCATGTTGTATGATTTCACATAAGTTTGATGTCGTTAATCTAGTTTTGACCCCTGATGTTTTTTTAAAACATTTATATCATCAAAAAATTATTAGTATGAAATTCAAAGAATCTCACACATTAAATTTGAAAGTTTTCAATTTTTACTTTTAAAAAATTATTCCAAATAGTATTATATTGAATTTTAGTCGATATGTGATCACTTTGTATAGTTCTAAGCATTACACATATTCTTTATAGTTTTAAAAATTTATGATTACAGATATCCTAAGAGAACAATCAATCAGGTTGATGTGGTGAGAGTTCCTTTATTTTATAAATCAATCCATGGTAATTTTCTATAATTTTTACAGTAATAAAAGGTCATGTATAATGTTTTGACCCCTTCAAACATGTTTTTAATTACTTTTATATAATTAAAAAACTACTTATTTAGTAAATTCATTCAAATAGTACATAAAATATATTTTTTTGACTAATATATATCATAAATGATTCAATAATAGTTTACAAAAATTATATGCCAATATGATCTCTTTTTATATGGTTTCGTCCATTGACTTTATGTTTTAGAGTTTTAAAACAAAAAAATGTTTTTATAGACATACGATGAAAACTGTCAATAATACTGATGTGGATTAGTTCCCAATTTTATAAAATTAATATATGTTCATTGTTCTATGATTTCATAGAAATGTAAGGTTATTTTCATAGTTTTGATAACCTAATGTGTATATTTAATGATAATCATGACATTATAAAACTCATATTGAGTAAATATTAGCATGCCCCATGTTATATTCATGGGTCATCTGCTCATATATGAAACAAATTATTCAATGGTAATTTTCCATGATTTCACACTAACATTAATTCTTACGAAATGGTTCTGATGGTATCAGGCATGTTTTAGGGTTTTAAAACACAAAAAAGAACATGCAAACATCCGGAGGAAACCAATAATAAAATTGATGTGGTATCAGTCACTCAATTTCAAAAATCATTATACAGCATTTTACAACGATTTTAATATAATTTGATGAACTTTTATTAGTTTTTATCTTTTATATTTATTTTAAATTGCTATCATACTATTATAAAATGTTAATATAGTAAGTCTACTAAAAATGTAATTTGGATTGATGGGTTGTCTTCTATTATACATAAAAATGATCAATGATAATTTTTTCATGATTTCATTACAATATAGGGTTGTTTTATATTATTTTAAACTCTACATGCATGTTTTAGAGTTCTGGAATAACAAAATTGTGTTTATGGACATGCTGATCAAACCTATTTTCAGATTGATGTGGTGTTAGTTCCTGTGTTTCAAAACTAAATCCATGGAAATTGTATTATGAATTGAGGATAATATAAGTCCAATTTCACAGTTTAGACCCCATATACATTTTTTAAGGACATGAAAATTATTAAAAACTACTTATTGAGTAATTCTGAGAAAAAAAATATTATTTTGATTTCTTTACTCATAATATAATAAATTATTCATAGATAGTTTTAAAAATAATTTAGGCTAATATTAGGTCATTTAATATGTTTATTACTGTTAAACATGTGTTTTAGAGTTTTGAAACAAAAAAATGTATTAATAAAAATCCCAATAAAACCATCAAATAGATTTACGCGAAGTCAATTACAGTATTTCACAAATCAAACTATGCTCATTTGGAAATTATTTTAAGAAAATACAAGGTTTGTTGTTGGTTTTGACCACATGAAGCATGATTTTAAACACTTATATATCGTTAAAAATTATTATTGTGTAATTAAGAAGAACCACATATTATATTAACATATAGTCTTCCCAAATATATCCCAAATAATTCAATAACTGTTTTCCAATTATTTCATGCTAATTAGTCATTATGTTCTATGTTTTAACCACTATAAACATATTTTAGACTTTTAATAAACAATAAAATGTGATTATGAACATCAAAAAACAATAAATTACTGGAATTGATGTGGTGTGAGTTTATATATTACAAAAATTAGTCTACATATATTTTCTTTCGATTTCCTAGTCATACAATGTCATTTGTTTGGTGTTGACGCTGGCCACACATGTCGTTGAGAATACACAAATTTAATATTTATAAACCCTACATACTACTAGTACTTTGAAAATAACGGTGTCAACCCACATGGAAGGACTAATGTTGTTCAGACCGAACTAAACTCAAAACAACAACAAAATAAAAAAAATTGATGTAGAAAAACGATGAAAATTATGGAAGGAAGTGGATGTGATAAAAAATGTGAGGTGGTGGAAACTAGTGTTATATGGGAGTAAAATAGAAAACAGAAAAAAATAATGAATTTATAGTCCTTTGGATACTTTGAACTGATAAAATGACATTCTAAAATAATACTTAGATTAATTAAATTATTCAATGCATGTGAAAATGGTGAAAATCTGTGGAGTTTCCAATTTAGCAGATCAATATAGTTCGATTATCTTCCATGACCCCCAATCATTCGATTTGAACCCTATACTTAATTCATTCAATATATAGAATATATATATTGTCTATTTTCAATTTTTTTACATGATTCCATGATCCAAGGTGAATTGATTCACTACCTCACCTATCTATTGTTAGGTATCATAATTTGGTACTCCTAAATTAATAGAAAATAAAACTAAATTTGAAATTTTCACTAAAAAATAAAATCAACTTAGAATAATGGTTAAAGATATGGTCAATTATTCACTTCATGTGTCCACGAATCTATTTATCTATACATTAATGCATAAAAATTGAAAGAAACAAAAAATTATTGAAGAATCATCTCTTGATAGATTGTTCATCTCTCTAGCTTCTACTATGTTGTTCTGCTCCTGCTCTAATATCAGTCTCCCAGATGAACGGTTGTTGAATTGATCTGAAATGGATGATATCATACTTATAATGAATTAAGAATGAGGAGGAATGGATTATGGAAATAAATTATCATGAGGAATGGAATGGAAATGGAAGGATGGAATTGACAATTTTAGGGATCATGAGAGTAGGGTGGATGAGATAGGTGAGAATAGAATGACGTGTGGTGTCAGTGTGATGGGTAGTGAATGGTTACAGGGTGACGTGATGTGAATCCCCCAATTTTATTTCTCACCCACTAGAAATGATGATCCGGAATGGTTCTAATGATTTTGGAACTAGCTTCCCCCTTCAATTTAATGCCACTTCACAAATTTCTCACGTAACTGAAATGATCCCCTTTGCCGAACCTGCACAACAACAACTGAACAGATTAATCGTAATAAAAAATTAATCAACACTAAGATTCTAATTTACGTGTCTGTATATATATATTTATACTCACACAACAATAAATAAGAACTAACATCTTAATATTAAAATAAAATTATTACAATTATATATATACCATTAGAGATTAAAATTAAATAAATTAATTACAATATTAAAAGTAAAATAATAAAATTTTAATCGTTTTAAATGAATAAAATATTTAAATTAATAATTACCTGTTAATATATGTTATATTAATTTAATTAAATAAGTATAATAACATAAATAAACATAAGTAAATCACTATTTACAAACTAGTTAATATATACAAAAATATAGTTTTTATTATGATTATGATTATTATATTAATTATTCTTATTATTATTATATTAAATGTTACAAACTAGAGGATGTTGGTACCATAAATGATTGGCCCACCGGTGCAGTGATAATTACAATATAATATAATGTGAAGATGCGTAAAAATAAATGACACCAGATTTAATGTAGAAAAACCACATAATTGAATGGTTAAAAACCATAGTAAAATAGAAGGATTGCTATGGGTAAAAGTGGGTAAACACTCCCTCACTATTACAATGAGAAAACCCTTGTTATATCTCCCTTGAATAAGAGAGGATATAAACCCCAAAAAATTGCTCAAATATGGATCATGGGTGATGAGATGATGAAGCTGAATGATATGAGAGATATGCTTGGAGAGATCCCCATTTATAGGATGTCTCTCCCCATTATGATAATTTCTACTGGTCGTGGATTGGTTGGGGTTGGCCACCCACCACATCCTCCACCACCAGCCTTGCCTACCTCCCTTGAAAAAGCATGCAGCGGTGTCGTATTGCAATTAAAAACTACCGAGACATCTCCTACTTGTATATTTGATTGAGAACCAACCAAATCTCTAGAAATCCTTTCTATCATCCAAACCATGATGCTCATGTATTTGTGAGGCCCCTCAAGGATCTTCCCCATCTAAACATAGCAGATTTAATCACATTCATCACGAAATCTGCCAGATTTTCTATGGTATGAATTTTATTCATATCCACTCTTCCATCCTCCACCACATCTCAGATAAAGTGATATTGTACACCAATGTGATTCGTCCTATAATGAAATGATATATTACTTACAATATTCAAGGAAATCACACTGTCACAAAATAATGTAATATTCTCTTATCCTTGAGCTCCTCCAGCAACATTGTCATCCGAATTGCCTCTTTGAATGCCTGTGTAGCTTCAAGGTACTCTGCCTCTCTCTTGGATAAAGCAACAACTTACTGTAACATTAAAATCCATCTTACAACTCCTACTGTAAGAGTAAATACAAAACTAGTAGTTGATTTCCTCTATTAATAATCACATTCAAAATATAAATCAGTATATCATATGATATTGAAATATGATCCTCCATAACATAATGCAGAATTTTAGGTCTCCTTGATTTATCTCGGGATTGTCTTCACTATACTCCAATGATCCCATACATGAATCTCCATGTACCGATTAACTGCTCCCACTGCATGAGCAATTTATAGTCTAGTACAATCCATAACGAACAGTAGACTACCTACTACTAATGCATATGGTACTCAAGACATTTCTATCCAATGTACATCAGTAATAGAACTCCTCATTAAGGATAACGTGAAATTAATGGGAAGAGCGGTAGAGATTGGATTATAGTCTTTCATGTTTAATCGTTTCAAAAATATCTATAAGTAATTCTTCTATAACAGAAAAATCATCCCATTATTTATGTATTAGTATATCTGCATCCCAAGAATATTATTTACCTATCCCAAGTCCTTCATATCAAACTCCCTATCCAATTATGCCATCGTCTCCTAGATCTGATAATTAATGGGTCCTGCAACCGACAAGTCATCCACATACAATGGAAGAATTATTAAATCATTAAAATATGAACCCATGAAATATGCATAAGGATCTAAATGATTTATGTTGTATCCATGTCTCATGATATAGGAATCAAATCTCTTGTACCCACACTTCAGGGCCAGTTTGCGACCGTACAAATATTTGTTCAACCTGAAAAACCATGTTCTATTTTCATTCTTCTCCAAAACATTCCGGTTGGAGCATATATATCTCTTCATCAATATCACCATGGAGAAAAGAAATATTCATATCTAGTGACTATATAGGTAAGTTTTATATATCACCCATCTCCAGAACAACCGAATAGTCATCAGTCTAACAATATGAGAAAATATTTCACTGAAATCAATACCTTCCTTCTGTGAAAATCCTTTGACCACCAATCATGCATGATATCTTTCCACCGTGTCTTTTCCATCCCGATTAAACTTAAATACCCATTTTTCTGATATCCTTCCTTCCATGAGGTAATGGAACAAGATCTCATCACTTGGACTTGTATAAGGCTTCATATTCCTCCTGCATCACCGCCATCCATGATGATGCTTCTGGACTCTGGGTCGCCTCCATAAAAGAAGATGTCTCTCCATCATCGATCATTAAGTAATATGCAATATTTCTCTTTGTAACAGAGTCTAAGTTCCATATTGGTGCCCTTTTCTCCAGAGTTGACAGTTTCAGTCCACACTCAACTGGTACATGATCATCGTGCTCTAGTAATGCATCAGAGGAAACTAATTCTTCCTTGTACGTGAACTCTACTTCGAATGTTATTGACTATATACTATCCTTCTCAGGTATTGATCAGTTTTCATTTTCAACTTGTATTTTGAAAAAAACTCATCTCTTCTGATGATAAATCTTTGGGAAGTGGGGTCCCACAAACAATACCCCTTCACACCAATAGCATACCCCAAAAAGATACATTTCCTATATCTCGAATCCAACATTGATCTTTCGTGGTAATTAAACAATGAATGTATAGGACATCCAAAATTATGTAACCAATAATAGTCAGCGGGTTTACCAGTCCACATCTTCATCGGTGTCTTCAGCTCAATCGCCACTCAAGGATATGAGTTGATCACATAACAGGTAGTATTAACTACTTATTCCCAAAATGTTTTGGAAATTCTAGCAGTTTTCAACATATCCCCTATTCTTCCTAATAGATATCTGTTCATCCGAACTACCACTCCATTCTTCTGAGGAGCGTATGCCACCATGAACTATATTTTTATTCCTTCTTGTTGAAAAAAAGTAGCAAATTCATCGCTTGTATAATCTCCTCCATTATTAGTCCTTAGAAAATTCATCTTATTTCATGAGTCAAGATCCTTCCACGCATTGAATGTTTTGAAGACATCAAAAAAATTTCCCTTCCTCTTGATTTGGTACACCCAACATATCCTAGAATAATCATCCATGAATTATACAAAGTATCCTTCTCCTCTTAGAGATATAACAGGGGATTTCCAAACATCGGAATGGATCAATTCCAAGATCTCCTAACTTCTAGATATTGAAGTCCCAAATGTTAACATGTGTTAATTTCTCAAAAATCAATGATCAAAAAATGGTATGGATTCATTTTTCATCCAAGGAATCAACATCTGATATGTAAGAATCTTCAGACCTCGTTCTGAAATATGGTCATGCTTTTGATGTCATAACATCGTCAACACTTCCATCGAGTTAGTTGATTCATAACTATCTCTTCCTCCTTGTATGTTTCAACAATAATCACATATTGGTTCTTAGATATATTCTCCGCCTTCATTACCACATGAATGCACTTCACAATTCTCATCATTCCATTCTCGGTGCATGTCTTGCATCTGATGTCATAAAATTTTCCAACAGAAAATATGTCCTTGTTCAGGCACTTCACATGACATACTCCTTGGATGGTTCATACAATATCATCCTGCATCATCAACATTATGGTACTGAATCCAACAATCATCAAGGATTGATCATTCCCCATGTACACAAGTCCATCTGAGATTGTTTCTTATTAGTCAACCCATTCCCATCGAGACATAATGTGCCATTATTCTCGTGAGCAGATAATCCATGCATCGTTGATATGTTTCCTTCTTACAGTAGTCGCCACCACTTCACTAACTAGTATATCTCCTTTTCTAGAAGTACTATTCACATTCCCCTGAGAGATATTTTCACCACTCTTCTTATTCCAAAAATCCTTCTTGAAGTGCACCTTTTATATAGAATTATAATTTGTGACATTCTTCTTCTTACTACATGATTTGGACCTAGCATGATATTGGCTCACACTAGAACCATGCTCCATCATCCTTCCTCTCTCCATTGACAGAGCATCTTCTTGGTGCCAAATTGAATTTCTATCCTCCTTGATATTATTCTGACATTCTTCTCCAAGAACCACGGATGAAACATCATTTAAAGATATCATATACATCAGGATATTGTTGGTGAGGTTGATTATGAGTTTGTCATACGAATCTAAAAAAAACTAGAGTTGAATCTATACACGTTCAGTATCCACAATTTTATCACCCAACATTGTGAGATGAGAAAACATGGAATTGAGGTTGTTGATGTTGGCGGTTACTGATGAAGATTCTGCCATTCAATGTGTGAAAATTTTCTCTTTATGAAAATTTTAATGTGTTGTGTCTTGGCCTCGTATAACTTCATTAGAGTATCCCATATTTCCAATTTTGTCTTTTTCTCCGGAATCCATGATAGAAACCCATCTTCCAAATCTGAAATGGATGATGGAAATAGATTTCCCAACCATATTGTTGCATTTATCCTTAGTCACACCCACCAACGTTTCTCCAACTGCTAGTAGCAAATTATCCTTCCACAGCACAGTCTGCATCATCATTTTCCATAATGACAAACTATTCTCGTTGAATGTTTCGATCTTGAATTTCACCTCCACGAGGAAAAACCTTAAGTCCGAAACCACATCATGTTCACAACGATTTATTTAATAATCTCAATAAATTATTCATGATGTTAAAAAGCAACTACAGTTTCAATCAGAGAGCACACAAAATTGTTTGAGAATTATTAATACCCAAAAATGTAAATAGCACTGATCCAGAACTTGAACCTATGATACAACTTGTTGAGGCTGTAAATGATTAATCCACTACTGCAAGTGATAATTAAGATATAAAAAAGATTTAAAATAAGTAAAAATAAATGACACAAGATGTCATGTGGAAAACCCCAAAATGGAAGGGGTAAAAACCATGGACAAATAGAAGAATCGCTATGGGTAAAAGTTGGAACACACTACCTAACTATTACAAGGAGAAAACCCTAAAAGTATCTCTCTTGAAAAATATAGGAAATAAACCTCAAAAAGCTAATCAATTATGGATCTTGGGTGATTATATGATTAAGTTAAATGTTATGAGAGATCTTCCGGGAGAGAGCCCCAATTATAGGCCACCTCTCCCCTTCAAGATGCTTTCTCCAACTGGGGGATTGGGTGGGTCTGGCCACCCACCTCATCATCCACCACAACCATTCCAACCTCCCTTGAAAAAGCAATGGGTGATACCATCTTGTAATTACAAACTACAGATAGTTGGAAGTGCATGGGGAAGTGGCTTAGATGGGGTGTAGCCTAGGGTTTTAGTAGTAGACAGAAGTGGATTCGGTGAGGTGGAAAGTGTCATCGTAGTGGATACAGGCTTCAGTAGGGCTGAGGGCTAGGTGGAAGGAGGGTTGGACTCCTATTGAGTCAGTGGAGCGACTCGAATTTTGTTCAGCTAGCGGCAAGGGAGGAGGCGGTGTGACAGTTCGGTCCTAAGTGATGAGTAATGGCACCAGCTTGAGTTCTTGGAATGGGTGGGGGTTCAGATTAGTTTTATTTTGATATTCAGTTTGACCTTTGGAATATAATTTCTATTTTCTTTTGTTCTTGATTGATTTTTTATTGTTGCGCCTCAAATATCTTGCTATTGATTTTTTTCATGTTCTGTTACTGCTAGTTGAATTTGAATCTGTTGTTGTGGAGGGTTGAATGCAGAATAGATGTGGGAATGGTTAGACGAGTCACCGTTGGCTGAGAGTGGATGGAAATTGATAGTGAGAAAAGAGATGTGGAACGTTGGCAGGAATTAGGATTGAAATGGTGAGAAGAGTTGTTGTTCGGGGCTGGAATGGTGACATGTCATTGCTATATAACAAAAGAAAAATAAATTAAACAATTAAATTAATCGAAATAAATTAATAATTTATTCAACTAAAACTAAAATAAATTAACTAACTAATTTAACAAATTAAAAAACACAAATTTTGAATAGCTAACAGCTAAAATTAATTACAAATTATTCAACTATATCATATAGTTTATTCTAGATTAAATAAAAACAAAAAACCAAAACCAAAAATTCGGTTAGGAAATTTAATTAACAATATAATTATTGAATGAATTAACTAATTAAGTTAAAAAATTTAACTAAAATAAAATAATTACATGACTATAATTGTATTGTTAAACTAATTAAATTAATTTAAGAACTAAAACTAAAAAAGAAAAAAATCATTTATTTACAAATGAAAGAAATTAATGAATCAATAAACTCTTTATTTGGAAAAAAAAAATAAAAAAAAAAATAAATGAATGAAAATAATTATAAACAAAAATTAAATTATCAATTAAAGTATAAAAATTAAAAGTTATAATAGAACGAATTATTCGAATTAACAATTATTTAAAATGACAGAAATGATCAATTAAATACATGATTTACACTAAAAATTATTATTTTAAAATAAATTAAACAAACACAACAATTATTAAATATTAATTATAATACAACATTTTTATTTTGAAAGGTAAACAAAAATATAAAAAAGGGTGTGAAAAACTCTATTTAAAATGATCCACATAAAACTCTCCCCCACATAAATATTTGATTTTCCTCAAACAAATGCATTATTATTGACTTTTTAAAGAAGAACAAATGATTTTTCACATTCAACTCCAAAATTCCAAGACTGGACTTTTACGAATAGAGGAGAAAAAACAAAACAAGTAATGAATTTTCAAATTATGAGTTCAAAGAATGAGTTACTGTCTAGTTTCAATTACAAGATAGAAACCATGTGCAACACCAATTCACCCACTTCTAAATATTTCATTCTTCTTACATGAACTTCACTAAATGTCAAACATCAATTCCAGGTCATGTTCTAATTCAAAAAGTGATGACATGTAAGAGAATAGTGGGATTAAAACCTTAATTATAGGAACCATCAAGTTTCACTTTCTCATATGTTCCAAAAATGTTTAATTTTTTTGAATAACATTACTAATACTACTAAAATGGTCTTTAATTAATTCAATTTATCCCTTCTACATCTGGGTTCAAAATTTCACTAACCTAAATGAGATTATTTTTTGACATGAGACTTAATTTTAATTTTACCCAACCATATTCCATGTAAAGAGCACTATGCATATCACTTATTGAAATTGAATTTAGATTTTATTTATTGCTTGAAATGAACCCAATGAACCTATCTTATAGAATCACTGTGGGATTCCATTTTATGATTTTACTCCAATTACAAATGACATAACTAATTATCATTTGAGTAGGTTCAATTTGGTGATTGTTTTTTTAAAGATGAGTCCCCTAGGATCCAGTTAAAATTTCTGGTCTCATAAATTCATGATCCTTATTCCACATGAATATATCATACCTCACTCTTTAACTCAGTTCCTAAATAGAAAATCCATGAGAACAATGGGCAATTCCACGAAAAAATCATTCAACCCTAACAACATCATACATAGTACATCCCTTAACTGAAAATAGTATTTTATTCACTGGGTCACTAAGAAATGATATGTAGTGTGAAGCCAAATCACCCTTATGAAATTAATGTAAAAAAAATTGGAGGAATTTTGAAACATTTTAAGAAATTTCACCACTTTTTAAAAATGAGGGGGAATTTGAAGTGTCCAATAGAATGACCTCTCTCCGCCACACAAAAAACTAAAAAATGTCCCCATTGTTGACTCTTAAGGTGGGATATAACTTATTATAAAACATATATAAATTTAATCATAAAAATAATTAGTAGGGGTAGTATTGAAGTTAAAAAAAATCGAAAAAATAGAAGAAAATGAAAAAGAAATAACACAAGAAAAATACAGAGAAGAACCCCACCAAAAAAAACAATTCAAAATCATAGTTCAATTAAATTTGAAAAAAAATCATTATTTTAATTTTAATAAGAAGAAAAATGATTTTTTTCAATTAATTTCGAACTGTAGCATGTTATGCTATGAAGTACAACCCAAAATTTGCAGCTTCTCACGTTTGAATTCATCCAAATGATGCCTCCCTTTTTTTCTTTTTGAAGAACCCCTGGATGCTTCATTTAAACACATACTGATGTAAAAAAAATATCATTATCCTTCAAAATTTAAATCTCAAAATAATTGAAACTAGGTATGAGTGAGGGAGTTTTATCCAAAGTTCTTCAAATAGCAGTTTCCTTCAACCATAAATATTCTAAAAAAGGCGACCACTAGTAGAAATTATCACAACAAACCAAGATAACCAAACCCTCTTAACCACATGAAAATAGATAACATGCAACAAAATTCCATAAAACAATAGAAAAAACATGTTAATGAAATGCATCCATTATTGTTCACAAAATAAGGGAGACAAACAACTAAGAAAATAGCATTTATTCAAACTAAAAGATGAAGAATGAAAAAAGGAAAATCATGGGTTGCCTCTTATGTAGTGCTAGTTTAAAGACTCCAGCCAGAACTATTTCCAAAACAATATTATATCCATGATCATTCAAAGGGTATGATTCATCATTGGTGAGGACTTTACTCCTTTCTAAAGAATCAACAATAGTATCACTAATGAAAATTTCATCTACAACACCATAAAGGGTTCTCCAAAACTCATCCAACTCAACAAGAGGGAACATGATGTCCATATCAGCTTGGACTCTAAAAATGACTTTATCAGATCCTAATATGTTCAATAGCAGCCCATGAAAATAACATAACTGATGAATAATTTCTTGAGAGCTTCCCCTGAACATAGATTCTTTCTCATGACTAGAAACAAAAGATGACATAATAGAAAAAAACATAGTAAAAACTAAAACATATTCCAATATAGACAATACAGAATACTCTCAAGTGAAGGAATCAAATTCAACTTCTGATATTTGTTTCTAAATTTCTAGAGAGGACTCAAATTATGGAAATATTTAATTTTTAGGTTGAAAATCATCACATATATAAACAAATGTGGTATGTAAGAAGGTTTCAAGGAAAATCACTTGTTCATAGAGAAATTCAACATGTTTTTCAATAGGACTAAACCTAATCTCCCTCCAGCTTCAGGAACATTAAAAATTCAAAATTTATAAGGGACGCTTTCAAAAACAGGTTACGAAATTTTCAGACAAGAATGTGACTAACTTTACATAATGGGTACTCAGAAAAGAACCTTCTCATCACCATGAGGATGTGGGGAAAGAGTAGTATCCAAGGGAAAAAATCAATGGGATGGGGAATTCTTATATGTATGACCTCAAGTTAGAAACACCCATACAAAAATAAGACCTAAATTTTGTAACATTTATTTTTAGCAACATCTATCAAACTCACAAATATCTTCATGTTGGGGATTTTCAAACACAAAAATTTCCTCCACATCCCCAATAGCTTGGAGGGAGAGATTCCCTTTAGATACATCAATGATTTCACCACCAGTAGCAAGGAAGGGTCTATCAAGGATGATTAGTACATTTTCATCACATTCTATTTCAAGGATTAGAATGATTGTGGGTAGTTTGAGTTTTCATACACTCACTAATTGGACATCTACCCACATAAGGGTGTGTGAGTGACCTATCATCATGTTGTTGAGAAATAGAAGTTGGATTCATATCCCTAGGGCCTTGATTTTTAAATAAAGAGTAATGGATAAGATTGATACATTATCCTATGTCAAGAAGACAATTTAGTTACCCACTTCCACCTATTTGACACTGAATGATAATGCTACCAGGGCCCTTAAATATTGGAGGAATAATTTTTGTAAAATTTCACTAGGAATCACGTTGAGTTCAAATTTATCAAACTTATTATAATTATTTTTTATTTTCAGAAACCTTTTTTGTGAATGAATCATATGAAGGGACTTTATCCAAGGTTAATAAAAAAAGTATTTTGCTCTTAAATTTGTGAATCAGTTTCAAGAACCTCAGGTAATCTGGTTCATCAATTTGGTTCACACTTTTAGAGATGGGAATGGTAAGGGCATAATGTTTTAGTAAATGTTGGTTTTTTACCTTCTCCTTAGACCCAACATTATTATTGGATTCCATAATAAATTCCCACTTCATTTCCCTTAGTTCCTTAGAATTTTTAAGTGTGGGCTGTACATTTTGATTATTTTGGACCTTGCTATCCGGGTTTGTATATTTTTCATTATCAAGATTTTTATTTTTAGATTCATCTTGAATATTAATTTCCTCTTTCCTAGGTTTTCCCTAAATTGTTCTTGATGTTTAACCCATGAACTAGTTTTTACTTCCATCCCATTTTCTCTATGATTTTGAATTAATGTGTTGGGGAGCATTCTCTTTTTTCTACCACCTTGATCTCTATCCATTTGAACCATTTGAATTTCTATTTTATGAATCTTAATATCTATATCCTTCCTCAGTGTGATGATCTCACCTAACACTTGTTTCAACATCTCCTTTAACCCCCCTTGGGATTTAGATGACAGTTCCTCATATTTATTGTGGAAGAATTGTTTGGGCTATGTGGGTGGAAGTTTGGGGATGTGAACTGTTTTTTTGGGGCAGTGGACTATTTATTGACCCCTCACTCTATCTATGGTAGATGGGGATGAATTTGATATCCAAAATTGTATAGATTTTATAAATGAGCATGGAAACCTTGATTACCTTCCCTCTAGTCGAAATATCGGGCACTCTCATCAGTTAAAATAGGTAGATCAATGTTTGTGAAATATTCTTGGTTTCAATTTTTTCTGGATGGATTTTTTGTTTCTATGCCTCAAATTTGTTGCTACTATTGGTTTTCTTTTGTTGTTCATGTTCTATTGCTGCTAGATGAATTTTTATTCTACGGAGATTTGGGTGTGGTGATGCTACTATTGTAGACAATGGGATGTGGAGGATAAGTGGTTATAGTGTGATGAGTCACCGTTTCTTGGGAGTGAAAGAAAAATGATGGTGATACCTTGAATGGAGAGATAGGAGATGTGGAATGGTTTTATGAATGGGAATATGAATAGTGAGATGAGTCACCGTTTAGTGCTATAATGGTGACACGGAAACACTGCATAAAAAATAAAATAAATTAAAAAACAAAATTAATCAAAATATTTTATTATTTTAATAAAACAAAAAAATTAACTAAGTTAACAAATTTAAAAACACAAATTATGAATAGCTAACAGAATTAATTAATTAGAAATTACCCAAATCCATCATACAGTTTATTCGCGATTAAATTAAAACACAAAATTTAATATCAAAAAGTTATTTAGGTAAATTAACTAAAAAATTCATTAATTAATGATTTAACTAATTAAATTAACTAATTAAATTAAAATAAAACAAATAAATATTAGAGTTAGATTGTTAAACTAATTAAATTAATTAAAAACAATAAATTATAAATTAAAAAATTATTTATTTTCAAATGAATTAAATTAATGAATCAATATTCTAAATATTTTTATAAGTAAAAGAAATGAAAAAATAAAATAATGAAAAAATCATAAATCATAATTTAATATTAAAATAAAAGAAAAAAAATGAAAGTTAAATAAAAAATAATTATTTAGAAAGGCAAAAATTATCACTTAAATAGATTATTTTCACTAAAAATGATAATTTTAAATCAATGTACAAAAAAAACATTTATTAAATATTAATTAAAATAAAACATTATGATATTAAAAAGTAAAAAATATATATAAAAGGATGTGGTAAAATATATTAAAAACTAGCCACATCAGACGCACTGATGAATGATATTATATTCATTTATATAATTAAACACATTTTATTTAGTAATTATAAGCACCCCACATGATGAATTAATATTTAGTCTACTCATACAGATTAAAAATTATTCATCGACCGTATTCCCTAGATTTTTTCTAATCAAATGAAGTTTTATATATTTATACTCATTAATTTCTTGTTTTAGAGTTATAATACATAATTATTTTTGAAAAACCCATGATAACGATTATTAAAATTGATGTATAATAAGTTCCTACATTTAAAAAATAAATCTATAGTATTTTTCATATAAATATGGGGTAATTTTATTATTATTTTCCCCTGGATCACATTTTTAAATACTTTCATATCATTAAAAAATTATTATTATGTAATTATGGTAAAATCACATGTTTTATTGATGAACCGTCTATTATAAAACATAAAAAATAATTCAATGATAGTTATAACGTGATTTAAATCCTAGATATGGTCGTTTTCTAGGGTTATGTCTAATAGAATTGTGTTTTAGAGTTTAAAAAAATTCATTTTCAAAAATCCCAAGAAAACCATCAATCTGATTGACTTGAAGTTAGATCCTAAATTTCAGAACTAAATATAATTTCATTGTCCTGTTATTTTATAAAAATTAGAGGTCCTTTTCTTTTTTTAACAAAAACAGAGACATGAATTGGCCACCCAATTCATGCGCGAAATAAATTTATTAAAACAAATGCATTGAAATACAAATTCGAGGTGTAATGTGTAACATCCCAGTTCCAGAAGCCACCCGAGGCACCTCATACCCGGTTGGTCACATGGCCTCAAGCGCATTTCCCCAAACGCCAGATACTGACGACTGGTAGTGAGGGTCTTGGTGTGATAGTGGGGAAACTATTCCCTCATTGGGAGAGTAACAAAGCAGAAGAAAGTAATTGGAAAGACAGAAGCAGTAATAATCCATACAAAAAGGAAACAACAGAAGACTAGAAATAATAAATTGTACCACACATATATATATTAATGATTCATGGTGTGTATGTCTTGGAAATTATCCAAACAAATCACAATTCTGGAATACAAAATAGTACTAAGACAAAGTGAAAAAGAATTCAGATAAACAGCTCCTTAGCATCACAAGCCTCAGCTTGGTCTCATTCTCTCATGATCCACAACAACAAATTACCTGAAGTAGAAGGGTGTTTTCCCTTATCTAGACCTACAGTAATATAATCTATTTGGGCCCAAAATCATGGCCCAAACAGGGTGTGCGACTAAATCCTTGTAGGAAACCACCATAAGATCTATGCCTAGTTTTCAGTGAATATATGGTAGGTAGTAAGAAAATAAATGCAGTAAACAAGAAAGTACCCAAGGTAAACAATTCACAGATTCAATTCCATCAGTTTCATATAACAAGTAATAGCTAACCAACTAGGTAAACAAAAGAAGGTAACCCTCTGGGAAGTACTCACAACCTATCCCCTCAAGTCCTACCTTGCAACACAAGAAACCATCTGGGTGGTACACTCAATATAACCCCTCTGGTACAACATAAGCATAGACTCTCTGAAGAAGCACTCACCATCAATTCCTCCTATAGTCTCGTATTGGTAACTAAAGGCGCTATGAGGAAGCACTCAATTTTTATTCCCACTGTGGCCCGCGTCGAGGATCTATTGACACTCTGAGGAAGCACTTTCATCAATTCCCCATGTGTTCTCGCATCGTATATAGAAAAGACACTCTGGAAAAGCCCTTACGTCCATTCTCCCTATGGTCTATACACTAGGTTCTCATGGCCTTGTGTTAGTCAAGTAAGCATTGCATCACATATCAGCCAATGAAAACCTCAAGAACTAGTTGGCTAAACAGTCTATAGCATCATATCATGTAAGAATAACAGTCACACTATCCTACAATACTAGGCATTGGAATGACAAGGAAACCTAATAGGTTAAGCAGTTCTACAAGGTCAGAACTAAAAAATGCATTGGAAAACACTTCTAAAGCATATCAATTAACCCTATTCACATTTAATTATCCTCTACTCAATCATAAAAACATAAAAATACAAACAATAGGGCTAGAATGTTAAATGCGCAATACGACGTTCATGGGTATTAGGAAAAATTGCACATATTACTCAAAGACTTTTAACGGAAAGGCACAAGCCACCTACCTCGGCGTTGGGAGATCGATATACTTGAGTCTTGGGGATTGAATCACCTTAGAATTCCGAATATCTACAAAAACATCTAAAACATTCAATAGAGGATAACCTGAGAAGGAATATAAATTGGGAAACGAAGCTCAAGATGAAGAGAGAGAATACAGAGGTGATCTGAACGCAATAGACGGTGGTCGAATCAGAGTTCGGATGCTAGGTTGGTGACTTGGAGGAAGATCGCAGACGTACGAGAGCTCTCGGCTGAACAAAACCTAGAAGAAAAGCGGTTTGGGGATTAGACGTGACCCCGGTATACTTAAGAAAAAAATACATGGCGTGTTCTTTTGAAGTACAAAGTCTATACATGCCTTTTCCGTACTCCGATTCAGGCGGCCTCTAGGTCACCCCCACATGGCCGTGTGTGTGGTCATCACACGGCCAACACATGACCTCCTACGGAGACCTAGTACACGGTGTGTACTCATAACGTACATGATGTGTACTTTAGAATATTCCAGAGACACCCCTTTCCTCAAAAACGACCAGAAGGAAGAAAACATACCTGAAAAGATGATCCAGGTTCTTACATAATGAGTTAACACCAACCCAAAAGAGAGATCAGAACATGTAAATATAACAATGGAGCTCAAACATGTCAAGTAACAAATGTGGCCACTCCAAGAAATCTCCAAGGCAGGGGATATGCTGGAATTTCAATGACATAAGAGTAGATTGCCATGCCCTGGGAGCATAGCAGCACTGGTCAATGAAAATCACGGAGTTTGGCTATACTCATGCACCACCCTCCTATTAAACAGCCAGTTTTTTATATCATGATATGTTTACAAAAAAAAATTTCACTATCTCTAAGCCTCTGATAAGCCAATTCGTCCTGTTGTTCCAATCGATATTCCAAATTTTCATTTACCTCCTTAGCATCCTGGTCCGCAAACATCACCACCAGGTCAGAGACTTCGTTCAGTTTATCATCAGGAGTTGCAATATGAGGATCAAACTCAAGTTGTGAAGGATCATCTGTAGACATTATTCTGAGAGAAACAAATAAGTTTTCACTCCGGTGAACCAAATTCATTGATGTTGTAGTGGTAGTATTTTCCTTTTAATAAGTATCAAGTGACCTCATGAAAATTGTCCATTCCAGTTAAGAGTGTTCTCTACGTTTCCTCATTTTTTTGGATTGGGAGTAATGAATCCATCTGAATCCACTATTTGTTATTCCATTTTCAATAGCTTGATTTTAGGAAATCCTCATCAATTTGATCAGCTTTTTGATCAACCTCCAGTAAGGATGTTTTCTGTGATGGGCTTGTGTCCAGGTCATATTGAGAAAAAACCTTTCGATTATCCTCCATAGTGGCGTCATTCTAAAAACCATGGACAACATCAACAAGACTATGGAATATTCCAGGTTTAGATCCACTCTCAACATTTACAATGACTTGAGACTGATATTTAGCAGGCATTTCAACATCTTAAATATTCTCACCAAAGGGGTTCTTAGTTCCAGATGGTCCAACAAGAAACATCGCATTCATAGACTCCCATATGCAAGCTTCTATGTCTATCATTAGTTTTCCCTTCACAAACCAAGTCTTACGAGTAGTTAGACAGACTGTCTTACCGCATCCACTGGATAAATGTCCATTTTAAAAGAAATCCAAACAATAAGAAGGCAAACATTCCAAAATAAACTCTTGTAAGAATCCATGGTTTCCATTTCGATTCCAGATTTGTTTTGGCAGAGGTTTTGAGACATCGATCTCAGTACAAATCCTAGAAACCAAAGGCCTAGAATGTTTTCTTGTTGCCATGTCCAACTTCCGCAGGGAGCCAATCAGACCAGCAATCGACAATAGGGAAATATTCTTAAAGAGGTGAATTAGTAAACCAGGGAAACCAAGCCAAACTTGTACAATAGGAAATTCAGCATTAGGATCAAAATCAAGAAACCATTTGAGGACATTCATTGTGAATCCACCAAAACCCCATGATCTTCTCACCCAAAATCTATGCTATTAATTTTTAGATGAAAACCTAATAATGATGTTAGAGGAATTAAGAAATAAAATTGAAATCTAACATACCCAATTGCTTCGAGATAATTCCTCAAAAATATTAATAAAGGTATACGCCAAATAAATTTTCAAACAAGCATGAATCAGAAGTACGTGGATAGAAGATTTACCTATTTAGAAGAAAAAGAAATAGCCAAATGACCTTGATGATGAAAGGTTTTCGAGATGACAGGAAGCTCCTAATCCACAACCCCACCCCTGCTAGAAGGTGCCTTCATGTGTCGTGGTTTCCCTGCCGCAACGTCTTCAAATGATTGATTATCGGCCCTAGGGTTTCTCTGTTGATCGCTTGGGGTCGGAGAGTCCGTCATCGGTGGGGGTTTTTTCATCCTCAAAATATATCATAATTATTCTTTAGAGGTCCTTTTCTTGATCTTGACACCATGACACATATTTTTAAGGAAATTCATACCGTTTAAACTATTTATTGAGGAATTATGAGAAAACAAGATGCTGGATTGACATGTTTTCTACTTGTACACATGAAAAAATTATTCAACTATAGTTTTCCATGATTTTATCTAACATGGGGGGTTTTATATGGATCAGACTATTACACACATGTTTTAGTATTTTAAAACTCAAAAAATTTATTTAAAAACACCCCATGAAACCCATCAATCCATTTATTGTGGTGTTTGTTTTTAAATTATAGAACTAAATATATGGTCATTTATTTTTTATTTCCTAGAAATATGAGGTAGTTAACTAAGTATTGAACCTTCAACACACCTCTTTGAAGACTTTAAATTTGATAAAAATTAATTATAGAGTAATTTTGTGTCTATGACGTGTCATATTGATGTGTCTTCTAATCATTCACATCATAAATGAAACAATGATAGTTCCCCATGATTTCAGGTTATTATAAGGTTATTTTTTTATGGTTTTAACAAATACAGTCATGTTTTTGAGTATTAAAACACAAAAAAGTTTGTATCGAAATCCAGAAAAAATCATTAATCAGTTCAATATGGTGTTAGTTCCAACATATCACTAATAATTCTATGGTTATTTTCCTATTATTTCACAATAATTCAATTTCATTTTCTTGGATATGAATATCTGATAAACATTTTTAATGATATTCATATCATTGAATATTATTATTCATTAATTTGAAGAAAAATTCATGTTGAATTGATGTATGTATAGTAATATAAATTAAAAATTATTCAAATAATGTTTATCAATGATTTCACACCAATATAATGTTTTTTTATATGGTTATAGCCATTACACACATGTTTTTGGAGATTTAAAAAACAAAAAATATTCGTATAGAAATCCTAAGACATCGTTTAATCGAATTGATTTGGAGTTTGTTCATATATTTCAAAACTAAATCTATGATCCTTATTATTATGATTTCATAGTAATCATTTTTCCTTTCCTTGGGTCTGCAACCCTAGTGCACATTTTTAGAGACTTTTATATTATTAAAAACTACTTATTGAATAATACCGAGAAAACCACAAGTTGGATTTATGTGTTGTCTGTTCATACATGTCAAAAAATGACTCAATCCTAGTTGTATCATGATTTTAAATGAATTTTTGGTTGTTTTCTATGGTTTTTTATGCTACATTGATGTTTTTGAGTTTTAATACAAAAAATGAATTTACAGAAATCCGAAGAAAACATTTAATTTGATTGATGATGTGTTAGTTCCTATATTCGAGAAATCCATCTGAAGTCATTTTATTGTGATTTTATATTAATTAATTGTCATTTTAATAGATTTCACTCCATAAGTATAGTTTTAAAAAATATTATATCATTAAATTTTTCTTATTTTAGAATGTGGAGAAAATATCTAGTCAGAATGATATTTCATTTTTTGATACTTGTGAAAATTTATTCAATTATAGTTATCCCTTGATTTCAGAACAATACAAGGTATTTTTTATGTTTATATCCAATAAATGTATGGTTTCTAGTTTTAAAACAAAAAATCATTTATGGACATCCTAAGAAAACTATTAATCAGATTGATGGGGTGTGAGTTCATAAGTTTTAAAAAAACAAACTATAGTAATTATCTTATGAGGACACTCATCCTATATATCCCTAAAATATTTATCTAATAGAAACCTAGAGACTACAAAATGAGGAAAAATATGTTTTAAATCGCTGGAAATAGGGTAATCTCTTGATAGAGGGGTGAAAAGTAATTGTTTTTGGATAAAATTGTTACATGAGAGAGAGATAGAGTGAGTGATAGAGATAGTATAGTGAAATATGTGTGGAATATACCATGGGGGCCAAGGGAAGGTGGAGGGAATAAAATGAGGATATAAAATGGGAATGCAGGTACTTCATAGGGTGATTTATTGTTTTTTTTAGATCAACTATTATTATAAGAGGGGTCACCAAGGGGTCCCATGAATATTATTCTTATTTATCACATTCTTCTTTTTCCTCCTAACTGTAAGTCAGAAGCAATCATATATTAACATATAAAAAATCATTCCACATTCATTGGACCACTAGATTATGTTTTTTATTACCCTCGAATAAGAACCCCCAATAGGATATAGTATCACCATATTAATAATGAATATTTCGATTTAGACATTCCATGGATTGAGCTTACAATTTACTTATGAAGGATGGGTTGTAACAGTAAAAATTTATTTACGGATTTTTCCTATCATCTGATTGAATATAGAAACCCATGAATTTTCTATTTTCAACTACCACTGATCCTATATTTTCTTATATGAGTCATTTTTTTCAATTTTTATTTTAGACATGAAATTTCACAATGAGATTAATGTTCAACAACACTACATAAAACCTCACTATATAGTATATCTGTAAAGGATAATGGTGAATTACTAAGGGTATTTAATGGATTAGACAAAAAACCCATCCATAGAATATGCCTGAGGTGACTCTTCCCTAAAATGATTATATCTGCATCGTTCTAGGAATTTAATGATGATTTTCCATGGTACACATACCATGAATCATTCATTTTAACCTATTAATAAAATAATATTAATAATGATTTTATAATGTATGAGAATATAATAATATTAGAAAAAAAATTATTTTACATCATTATTTTTTATATTAATGAAATTATATGAATTTTAAATGAAAATTATTTACTCTAATATCTCTTATAGGTTTATTCATGAAACGGAATTCAGGATTCTGTTAGACAATAAGATACATCTCTATTGTCCGATTGTGTGACATAAATTGTGATCTATTAAATATCTATATATGTTCATATCATGTTAGAAAAAAATATTTTAGATATAATAAACTAATTTGAATAATAATGAATAAAATTTAAAAAATATTTTTTATTTCATGAATATTGTTACATCCTAGTGATACGAGGAATGAATATTATGAACGATTAATTTTTTTATAATTCATGGAATAAAATATTATCATTTATCAAAATAATAATTTTCTTATGTTTATATTTATAACTATAAAATATGAAAAACCCCCACGAGATACATTCATTTTAATATAAAAAAAATCATCAAATGCTTAAAATACATGCCTTCAGGTGCTTTCTCATACATCATTCGAGAACTCCAAGAAATTTCATTGAAATCATTTCTTAAACTCCATTTAATGTATATCAATTTCTTTCACAAGTTGATTCATGGATATTAATATAAAAATGTTTCGAGAACTTAAAAATAGAACAATTTATAAGTATATTAATACTTTTACCCAACACTTTTAAATTATTCATCAATTAATATTAAATTAGTAATACCTTTAAATTTTTTTCAAACACCTTATTCTTCCATGTTATGTTAATATGAATCCAATATTAATAATAAATGGGAATTATAAAAATCATACAATAATTCATCTAAATAAGTTTTCTATATATTTCATAAATATTAATAGTATGAAACAAGAACTCATCAAATAAAAAAAATAATTTTAAACATTTGAGGTCATATACATCATTAATGTTCATATATTTATCTCCTATATTTATTATAATTATAAATTTAAAAAATGAATTAACTAGTTAATAAAAATATTTATCATTTATACAATTACATGCATACGAATAATGGTAACCCAGCAATATCTCTTAGATGGAGGATTGACCAACTGCTCCATCATTGGAGGTGCATCGGATGGTGAGTTACAAACATCATTTAGGGAAGTTGTTAGATTTTTTACTCTCTCTTTTATAGTGGAATAACTCAGATCCACTGTAGGTGAAATTATAGGTGGTGTTTTATTATATAATGAGGTTCACTATCAAAAAATTTAATCTTGTGAATCATCACTTTTTTCATTCATGTATCTATATAATTAGTGTAAAACAACAATCCAACCTTAATTTACTTCATTATATGCATAATAAAGTATATTATCTTTTGAATCCATGATAAATGGATCAAAATATTTTTTGATCATCAGTGTTGATCAAGATGGATAAGTTTATATAAGAAAAATTTAATGAATCTTCCATTATTCCCCTATCAATATTAAACAACATAAAATTGAATAAGTCAACTAAAAATTGACAGTGATAGCGTAATTTGATATTATCAAAAATATTTCATTCCCACATCTATAAGTGTAAATGAAAAAATATTTTGATTTTTCAAGCCTTCATTAGGATTTATTTTATAAAACCTAAATTCATGAATATTGTAGTCATTGAATCTTTTAGCTTCCTTACAGAACCTCAAGCAAAAAATTCGAATGAATTGAATTTTCATATCGATTTTAATCATTAATTATATAAAAAATTGTATATAAGGTAATTATTTTAACATAGAAAAATAACATGGAAATAATTTGAACAAGAGTATGTTTTTACACTATGGTTGAACCATTCTACAATCTACTTGTTAATAGATTTTATTAATTATTTATCATTTCATGATCAATACATTAGGTGTCACTTTTTTTATAATCAAAATTATTTAATAAACTTATATCTAATGTGACTATTTATTAGTACATATCTATGTGATTGTATTAGATATAATTCAGTTGGTTTAAAATTTGAGCACTTTCAAATTATTTTTCCTAAACGTAGAAATATCGATAATTTTTTTGTAAATTGATAATTATTGTAGAAATTGTTAACACATAATATGAGATAGAATCTAATCATAATTTGATCAAAGTATCTAGAATAGAATGTCAAGGAATCTTGATTAATGTGTCCTTAAAAAATAAATCCTTCTAGTTGATATTTATACCTCATATGTAATGTCAAATGAAATATATAAAAATGTAATAAAAATAAAATATTATTAATGTTTTTTATCATTAATTGATAAAATTGTATTAATCACTTTAAATTAGAAAATATCAACATACAAACTAGTCTGATACATCCATTGATAGCATATCTATCCTTAATTTTTAGATTCCTTCACACAATGAACAATCTAATAAATCAATACATTGAAAAATGAATGGGGAAATAACATCACAAAATGGAATATGCCAAAAAATTATTTCCTTATGTTTTTCAAGAATAGTTGGATTTATAATTTTTGAAAATATCTATAAATAAGGTGAGAAACTCATCTGAAACTATAGTTACTTCTTCAAGTTACATATTTCATAGTTCCAAGGGTATACAATTCTCTATCATAATATGTGATTCATGAATTTAAAATCCACGTAACTTTTTATTTTTTTTATCCACATACCTAGAAATTTTACTTTAATATCAATTTTGAAAACATTGCATACTTTTAGATCAGTTGGAATATGTGTTTCACATGATTTATCATTATGATAATATTTAAAGGATACATATCATTATCATTTTTTGAAAAAACATAATTTATATTCATTGATTCAAATTCAGTACGAGCATTATTGTGATCCTTTAATTTACCTTACTAATTAAGCAATGTAAAAAATATATTTACATAGTTTTTCTTCACATTTTTATTTAAATAATGATTTATAAAATGTTAATTAAACCCTGAATAATGAATAATGAAAATATACTCATTTTCTTCTGGTGTAGTGTTCTAAAATAATCTGATATTTCACCTCATACCCATTCCACCCTCTTTATGGTAATTGAATTTTTTAAAATTATATATTAAAATTAACTATTCTTCCCCGTATTTCTGAACCATATAACACCTTTAGAGATTTTATTAATCTTATATATTCATTTGATTGTGTCTTATTAGTCATCAATTTATAAGATGCATCATGAATTTGATGATGACACAAAAATACCATTTTTTCATTGAGGTAATCATTGAGGTTCAAAATCAAAATTAATAGCCAAACGTCTAGATTTGTATGATTTTTATAACTAGATATGTTTCTGAGTCCATGAAAGTCAACAATTTTCAACATTAAATAAACAATCATTTTTTATAATTTTCGCAATGATGCATCAAATATTTTTATGCCACCATACAATAATTCGATAAATTTATTAATTAAAGGATTATGGTATACATTAATGTCACAACTAGTAATTTTTATTCATTTAATAATAATAAAAATCATAAAATATTATTTCTTCATAAACATCCATGGTGGTAGATTATCAGAGATCAAAACAACTCCTCATATGTTATAATTGATACGTAATGTGTGAAATGTGGATAAAATGAATAAAAAAAATTCATTAAATTCAATCCATTATATTTCCCATAAATTCATCATTTTTTACTTTCAGAATCATGAAACTTCATGTTATATGTTGTCTTAAAAGACATGAGTAATCTTTGAATGTGTGGTTTTAGAGGAAAATAATTCATTAACTTCATAAGGTTTTTCTTCTTCTATTTCATCCCGATGTAACATTAATTTTTACTCTCAATACTTATTATTAGAATTCATCTTGTTTTGTAAAATCTTATGAATTATTCTCTATCAAACTATTCTCCCTAAAAAATACTAAAATCATTAATTATTGAATGTATTTTTCTATAATCAAGGACAATATTGTTGATGATTTTCTTCATATTATAGAATTATCTATGGAACATAGATTAACCAAATGCATTATGAATCAAATATAAAATAATGGAAATTTATTTATTAGTTTTCCTAGAAATACACTAGATATATTAAAACATATGTAGAAAATAAAAATTTGAATACTTGACACACCCTTAAATTAAATCAATATTTCCATCTTTAATTAAGTCATAAAAAATATTTACTTTCTCACTATTTTTCATAGATAGACTAACCTACTAATGATCAATTAATGTTTTTGTATCTATTAAAATCTTTTTCATTCTATCCTGGAAGGCCAAATTTTTTAATTATTAAATTTCAAATTGAATTCTCCTCTAGTAGGTAAATTTTTCTTCCATTTATAATATATTTATTGCTTCAATGTTATATAATATTTGATTTTTGATACAAAATCCAACATAAATATTGAGCATGAAACTATTTCATTATCAGGTATTCATATACTTCATTATAATTCAACAATATCTTGAATTTACATTCAATACATAAAAATGTTATTCAATTTTCCATTAATACATTTTTAATTGAATAATATGATATTTTTTCCAAACCCGTAGCATATTGTGGTGTGTTTGAGGGTAAATTGATCCATTTTATTTACATAGGCATTGAATTAAAAACATTCTCAATATACATTTGAAAATAATGATATAAATATGTAATAAAATAATTATAATTTATTATTAATAACACTAACTAAAAAATATTATTGAATAAATCTTAATCATAAGAAGTCTCTATTTAAACTAAAACATGATAAATTAATTAAAATTATCAACAATATAGTGTAAAATGAATATAAAAAATAAATGTTAATACAAAATCAAAAGAATAATTTATAATTATAAAACCACAAACCCTACTTGAGGGGATAGGGATGGATATCAGTGGAGAAGGTTGAAAATGAAATAATATAGATGCTCTTTAAGAGAGGATAGTTACCAGTGTAGAGGAAGGAGGGTTAAGGGAAATGGAATTCATCAAAAATGGGGTCAGAGATCAAATTCAAGGTAGATGAGGAAGGAGGAAAACTGTCAGGGTATGGGGTCACAAGGTGAAGGGTTCATTGTCTCGGTTTGTGTTTTATAGGATCAGGTTAATAGTTTAAGTTCATCATCATTGGGGTGAGATCTTGGGGTTCACATTGAGATAATAAGTGGTTGTTCAAAGGATATAGGTCAAGGGGGTGGGGTGTTTTCTGTTTTTTTTAATGATTGGGTGATGATTTTTCTAACCACTAATTTTATATTGTTTTTTTATAATGTTTCATTAGCCCAAATGTGAACCATAATAAATGATGATTTACTTATTTTATTATGATGTAATCACTAGTTCATAATATCTCATAGTTTATATATATGTCATAATTTTAAGAATGCGTTAATGGAATTATTTATCCATAAAAATGTGTTTTTGTTGTTCTATGATTTACTTATATCATATCTAATGATTCATCTTCTTCTAATGATATATTTTATTATGTTTTTAGTTATCTTATTTTAAATTTATTTTCTTATCTAATGATTTCAAATATATATATGTCATAATAAGAGACTGAGAAATTACTAGTGATATCCAAATATCACAGTCATTGATTAAGTCATGTACATTAACATTCCATTATCACTTGTCATCATATGTAAGTACAATAAGACACATGTTTAATAGTTATAAAATCATATAGGTACATTGATGGATGACATTAGTTTTCTACTCATAAAAAATTTCTATATGTGAAATATGATTGTTATCCTCTAGGATCACTAAATACCAATCATCGAATATAATATCCTACTTTTCCTCAATAATAAAATAAATGGATCAATTGACAATTATGGAAATTTTTCTCAAGTATTCAATGAAATACCAAAATAATAATAAATAATTAAAATATGAAATTATCTAAATTTTATAAAACAATAACCCATAAGTCACTAAAACTCAAGAAAATTTTATGAATTAATGTTTCGTGAGATTATTATGGGAATTTAATGCAATAAATTTTTGATAAAAATAGGTACAAATATTACATTGTCAATTTCACTAGGGGGAAATAACATTAATAAATTCTCAGAAAAATGAATAACAATATACATTTAAACACACATCCCTTATAACATACCCATATTTTTTTGAGGTACGACTTTACTCGTGGTTTTTTCCTTATCCCTTCAGTTATTTACATCATGTTACTAATGTTATTCATTATTTTTAGTATATAAAAGTGGTGAGGGGTGTGACCCAAGGAGCATGGTGATGTTTGAACTAACACCTACTACTAGGGATGCTTTAGAAGGTCCACTAAATAGCATGTGAGGGCCACTGTGCAACCCGTGGGATTGGAAGTGTGTAAAAAATAGGTTTTATGAACAAACTAGTTGATCGAATGTCCTATAACTACTACACCTCTATTATTGACATTGGTCGGTCGATGGCCTCCATCGGCTCACCTATGGCATTGATCTGGGAAAGTCAATTGGGGAAACAAACATTTCTCCACCCAAAACTCATATATAACTCATCAATACTCCTCCTTTGACCCTAGTATGATCATTTCGATCATAGATACTTCTTTATGACTTTATGGGATCCATCAATCCTATTCCCTTAATCTCAATCTTCTTCTAATTCATCGTGTTTCTCTTTATAGATTATATACTTTATGATTGTAAATTATTGTATAAAAATTGCTTATTTATTCCTTTTAGATGTGTTTTTGGAATTTAGGCATGCTAGTAGGATATTAAATCATCACGGTGGGTTCCTTAATAATTATGTTGATACGTACTCCCTTTGGTTTTCTTCATGATAGAACTTTTATATTTGGATATCATGATTAGGAATTCATTATTTACATTCCCTAATTAATTCCTTGGTCCCTCATCTCATCTTGTCTTATTTTTTACCATCGGTGTTGATATTCTAAATGTTCTATGGTATATGGTTTCATAAATTTTATTTTTCCTGTGAACCGTTCCTTCTTTATCTTTAAAATTGATTTCTAAAATTTATTAAATGAATGAAAAAAGTTTTTATGAAATATGGTTATTTCGGATATGGTTTTTAAAATTGATTTTTCCCATGATTTTTTAACAAAAATGGTTTTAAGAAATTTTTTCTATTGTTTCAAATATGGAATTCCCTTTGAATAAATCCAATGAGGTAAACCTGAATGTGATTAAAATTGAGGTAGGGAGCCATTATCTAGGATGAACTCTTTATCGCTATCCTTGTTTTAAAAGGTTAATTTGTACACGATATTTCAATGTTTGTGGCAAGGATCCACTCTTAGGAGTTAACTCTTCCCCTAGACCTATTCTTCTTGGGTAATCTGAACACAAAGTGGACTACTGATCATTACAATTGAACTAGGATCATCACCAACCTAGAACTAATGCCACTAAAGGGATAGTTTTCTCAATCATTAATATATGAAATGCATTCTCAGAATATATATGGAAATTTTATCAAAACTCGATTCTTGGTATGTGTCATAATTTTTTAAAAGAGGTTATTTATACATGTTTTGTATAAAAAATGTAGATCCATATCTAATGAATTTGTTTAAATTACTTAATCATAAATGATTTATTTAATAACTTTTTATAATGAAAAATATGGGGGGATCCTACCAGGATCTCTTTCTCACACCTTTTACAAAATATTGGGTGTTTTTAGATATTTTTATACATAATTTTTTCAAGGTAAATTCACCATAGATTTTCATTAGGTTTCTAGATAGTAGGGTGCTGGTATTTGGAAGTGACATCATGTCACCTTAATTTGGTTTTTGGTATTTATTATTTTATTTAGTTGATTTTATAGACCTTGTAATTTGTTTTCCCTTATGTTTTACCATTATTATATTGTGTAGTTTTTTGAATAATTGTATATTATATATTTACATAACCAATTTTCATGTTATTATTTGAAAAATAATTCCCTAAGGTAGTCCTTGATTCTCGGGATCTTGTCTACAGCTTGTGGGGATTATGAATTCCCATCAGGATATGTTAAGGAAATAATGGGTTATGGTTATATTAGTTATTCATGTTTGGTTCATGAAAAATTGGTATTATAGGGATGTTGGTCTATCCTATTATCGGTATGGATTTTGGGATGTATTAGTAGATAAGAGATAAAAATGTGGGGACTTAAGGGGTATGGTGTGAGCGAGTGTCTTTCTAGACATCATCATGAAGAAACCTAATTTACCACAGGTGGTTTTAAAATTTTTCTCTTGTATTTATAGTGTTTTTGGACCATATTTTATTTTTTTATGGCTCATGGAAATTATGATTGAACACTACTATTTTTAGATCAGGATTAATAAATCAATATCATATTATTGTGTATCTTTTCCCATTAATTTGGAGATATATTTCCAATAGAATAATTCTAGATATTCCTTATGAGGGTGATTCTAGTGATCTATGGAAAGAAAACTCCCACAAATGATCAAAATCTTATTGAAGTAGTTGTGTGCATAGACCAAGCTATGGACCAAGGTGTGGAACCTGACCCTTTTCAGTCTAGGGAGGAGAAAACACAATGGGATAAAGACAAGAATATGAACCTGTGAGTTTGTTTTCTAGAAATTAATATATTTACAAGAGACAAATTTTCCACATGTTATGGGATATTGGTTATAAATGATAAAAAAAATATTCCTGGAGAATTAAGATTCAGAAAAAGTAATGTGTGATGTCTACAAACATTAATTTAAAATTTAAATGATGTAGGTCTTGGTTTCATTGGCTAAGAATCATGAGGGATTATAGTGTAAGGAATTCAAGTCCATTTAAAAATAATTTCTACTCAAAATCCATGACCATGGTTAAATTTATTTAGTTCCCCACTCTTGAACATGTCACCAAATTAGCGATGGAGTATGATAATGATTTCCATAAGTATAAAATATTTTCTCTAGAGGTTCTATATAATAAGAAGATGATGGAAAATAGATTTAATATGGGTCTTTGACCTAATATCTATTCCTATGTCTTCATAATAAATATGAAAACCTATACTGAGGTGTTTAATATTGTGTTGTTGGAGGAGCATAACCTAGATAATATGTTATGATTAGATTTAGTTAATTTTTCATCTAGTGGGTGAGCCAGTGGATAATACATAGTGATTAAGTGGAGTGTCTTTAATAGGGTAAATAGTGGTAGTTATTCTTAGAGGTCCCTTCATACACTATCATTAATGTCTAGTGTCTTTACATGTTATCAGTGTGTTTAGACAAGGCACACAATGTTATTTTATCTCAAGACTCTAAATGTTTATAACTCATGAGGGATCCATGGTCACTTGTAGATGTTTTCTATTCTCCCACTTTTCCTCAAACTAGTATAGCCTCATAATCCCCTATAATACCCACATTTTAGTCATATATTCATATAGTATAATGTTTTATCCATAGTTTACCATAACAATGAAATTATACCCAGTGAAAGAGTCTCCTACAATATTTGATTCTTCTATATAGACTATTAGTGGTTCAATTATTACTAATTATACCTAAGAGAATACTTTATTTGAGATAGGTTCCACTCACCCATTTGTATGAACTCTTTTGGGGTATCTTCTAAAAATCCAATTGATCTCATTTTATTCATCAAGGAATAGGTGATGCCTTAAGGAAAGCAGAATTATTAGGGCTTCTAATATCCCTCATACCCTTTATTTATATATGATGTAGATCTAGTTTGGGATTTCTTAGTTCTATAAATGTACAAAATTTATGTGACTATCAAAATGGTCTAGTTAATTGCTTATAAAGATTTATTTGTTGATATCCTTGACGACTAATCATTACTTTTTATGATGGGAGATCCATTGTGTTTTAGTGAGCATGGAATCCAAGGACCCGTTAGGTGGATAGATCTCTCCCAAATCATAATATATTTACGTATTGGTTTTCTAGAGTGATAAACGTACATTGGTAGTTAAAATTATTTGTGAAGTGTTACCTGAATATTTTTTTAAGCTATTTTCCTAAAATGGAAGTGGATTTCCTTATTGACTTGGTTCCTAAAACATAAACAATACATATTTTATTATACCATATATCTATAGATGGGTTGAAATATCAAAAAATTCATTTGTATTTTTTGAGTTCTAAAAGAATGATATTCTTCAGTACATCACCTTGGGAATCACCTAATCCTTTTTTCCAATAAGTCTGGTGATATTATTTGTTTATATATTGACTATGATATTAAAAATAGTGTAAGGGTCAATAATAAACATTTCCTCCCCCATATTTATTTATATTTATATTGGATTAAGTGGAAAAAGTGTTTTCTATAATTTATATTCAGTTTGGTTATCACCAACTCAGAATCAATGAGTTGGATATTATGAAGACCACATCAATGATTAGGTATGGACATTAGTAGTACCTTGTTTTTCTGCTTGGATAAATAATCATCCCACTCTCAATATGGAATTGATGAAATGAATTTTCTACAAATTTATTGGAGTATTTATTAAGATATTCATAGATGAAATCCATTTGTACTATAATACCATAGAATATTAGGTAGTCACTAGGTATGTTTTTTTAATTATAAAGTAATAATGTCTATATGTTTAATTATCAAAGTTCCATTCATGTATCTGAGAATTTATCTTCTTAAGAAACATAATTTTAGAACATGGCATCTTAGTTTTTTTTTGAATAACATTCAATTGTAATTTCAACGGATGAACCTCAGAATGTATTTGAAATACACAGAATTCTAGGTTTACTTTTATACTATCTTTCTTTTTCAACATATTTTTCAAAGCATGCATCATCATTGATTTGTATCACTTAGAATGGCTGATGTTCTTATAGGACATGAAGTAGTGGGAATTTTTGGAAGGTGAACCAGATCAATTTTGGTAGCTTATGAAGAATATGATGAAACTAGAAAAAGTTGACTACATGGATTGGGATGTGTACAAGAACATATTTTTTAATAATTAAATTTTTTGTATTCTTCATATGAATATATATATATAGAGTTATTTTAGCTACAAAAAATGGACAATAAATCTCTTGGAACCTATGTGGATATTTTTACCAGACATGGGAGGTACACTTCTTATATTATCATCCAACCTGAAAGAAAGGTTGATCAAATCTTCTGTCCATTAAAACAAACTCTCTATATAGATTTATCCATAAGAGACAAAAATCTATATGTAGATATGTTTCGATGTACAATAATGTTGGAAATGGGATTTTGAGTTAAATATCAATATCATGGTTTTAAAAATAATGGGAATATGGATATCAAATAGAAATCTAATAATCATGGTGAGAACAAGACGAGATTGAATTTATTCTAATAGAATTGGAAGAAATAAGAAGGAAATTTCCTTAGTGTTCTAGTAATAGTTTTATGTATAGAAGGGAAGTCTATAGTAAAATTGATTTCCGATGTGATGGGATGAATTTGGATAACTATGTGAATAAGGAGAAAATTCAAATAATGCACCTCCCAAACATTGGTTCTTTATGGGTGATGAAAATAGAAATTATGCTAACTAATTCTTATTAACATGGCTTAATGATGATGTTTAACATAAAAAAACTCTTAATTCCTGTGTCACGGAGAAAAATGATGTGATCATTGTTTCTGATGAGGGGTGTGATAACAACTTAGTGAAAGGTACACTTACCATCAACTTTATAATTAGTAATTTTGTTGACTATGGCTCAACCCATTCATTCATATTAAAATAATTTAATAAGGGTATCATGATTCTACCAAAATTTATTACATGTTGAATTATCCGTTAAATCATGAATGGTTTTTTGATCACATATCACATCTTTGATTCCTCTATGATTGATATTGGTTGGAAATGTTCTTCCCACAATTCTTATCATTCTTACATGGGTTTAATTTGATGTCATCCTAGGCATGGATTGGATTTCTATGCATAATTCCAACATGAATTTTCAGTGAAGGTATGTTATTTTGGATATTACAAACCAGACAATGATCATATATCAATGTGACAATAATTATGAACATCAAATGGAGAATACATCTCGTTTATTGGTATTAATTCCCATTCAGAAGGGTTGTTTGTCTCAAATGGTTCGGAAGAAAGTAAATATCATTGATATGCCTATTTTTTGAGAGTTTTATTTATTTATTTTGGGATGATTTTTCTTTCCTTCCACCAAAACATGAATTTGAGTTATTAATAGAAATTTTACCCGATTCAATAGAAATTTCACAGGCTTCCTATTGAATGGCCCTAATTGAGTTTCAGAAATTGATGATGAGATTCTAGGAAAACCTTAACAAAGATTCATTCAGCAAGGTGTTCCACCTTGACATGATACTGTTATTTTTTTGAAAAATAGATATAGATCAATGAAACTCTACACTGATTATTATGAACTGATGAAGATCAGAGTTAGGAAAATGTATCCTCTTCCATGCACTAATGACTTATTTGGTGAACTGTGCATAGCTCAATACTTTTTAAAGAATTAATTTTGATTTGGATATCATCAATTTAGGGTCAAGGAGGATATAACCAAGAAGGAATTTTTTATAGGTTATAGGAACTATGAATATATATTTATAATATTATTTATTACTAATTCCTATATTATCAACATCTATTTAATGAATTGATTCTTTATATATTACCTTGACCAGTTAGTGGTATCATTTTTAGATGATATTCCTATTTACACAAAGAGAAATGAATGGAATGAATACCACTTGATAATTATACTATGGAACTAATGGAAAGAGTCACTATAAGAAAAATTTAAAAGGTGAGAATTTTTTTGTAGAAGGATTCATTTTATGTTCACATAATATCAATAGAGGGCATCCGTGGATTCATCAAAGAAATAGCCTATTGAATGTTTCCTAGAACAACCATGATGATTGAGATTGATATTTTTCTTGGGTTTTTTGGATATTATCGATGATTTATGGAGAATATCAACCGACAATATAATCCACTAACCAATTTAGCTCATAAGGAGGAAACTTTCTTCTGGATAGATGAATGTGAGAAAAATTTCAAGAAACTGAAGAGAAGTTTTGTTATCACACCTATAAATACATTACCCTATAGTAGATAAGGGTTTATAATCTATTGTGATTTATCCAATAAGGGAATGGGATGTTTTATTTTTCATATTGTAATTTTTATAGCATATGCTTTAGAAAAATTCATGTTTCATGAGAAATAACTCAAAACCCATGATTTAGAGTTAGCTATGGTAATTTCTTCATTTAATATATGAAGGAATTATCTTTACAAAGAAAAGTGTGATATATATAACAATCATAAGGGTTTAAAATATATATTCACATAGAAGGATTTGAATATGATCATTTTAATATCATTAGACAATATTATATATTATGAATTCTTGATACATTAACATCATGGTAATGTGAATTGGGTGCCCGATAAATTCATTCAAAATGATCGTTCAAGATGATGAATGTTGAGGATAAAAAAGAACCACTAAATCTATTTTTTCAAAGTATGTATCTATAAATCCTGAAGGATGTGGAAAAATATTTTATTTATCATAAATTGGTGAATAAAGAAGATTTAGAGCTACAAAATAAGTATATAAATGTTCCTAAGTTTAAAATTGACTATGAATGGATTATAAGGTTCAGTAGCCATGTATAAGTTCCACCCATACCAGAATTGAAGGAGTTTTTAGTGGAATAAAATAGTTCTTCATTCTATATTATTCTAGAATGTACATATATGTATATTGATTTGAAATAGTTTTTTAGGTGGGATAGAAAGAAGAGAGATCTCAAAACCTATTCTAACATTACCAATGGATAGTCAGGTGTATGTTGTTTATTATAATACTTGTGCTGTAGTTTTGGGTATCGTATTTACACAAGGAGATAAGGTGGTTGGTTAGGTATTATGTTAGCTTCATCCACATGAGGGTAATTATCCCACTCATGATTCCGAACTTGTAGTGGTTGTTATGCACGTAAAAATTGGCACCAATTTATTTTCATTGAAAGTTTTATCATATACTATGACTATAGAAGTATAGGAAACTTATTTTCTCAAAAGGACTTGAACCACCAGTAGAGATGGAGGGTCGAAAAAATGAATTCACTAAAATTTTAAAGTTTATATTAACCAATAAATGATAATATAGTTTATGAAACTCCTTACATGAATTTACTTTCTCGTGATATAAAATAGGTAGTTAGTGAAAAGAACATAATGGGGATTTTTACATGGATGAACATCAGATTCAGGGAGTAGGATTCTTGTTTTAATATATAAAGAGTTATTTTTATGATCTTTATCATTGATATTACCATTAAACTCAAAGGGTCTTCATTGTTTCCAAACAAATATATTGTTCCTTCATCTTTGATAAATGAAATTTTGGGGAATTTTCACAATTCTTTGTGGGTTTTCCACCCTAGATGAACCAATATTTTTTCTAACATGAACAAATTATTTTGGTGGAATGATATGAGATAGAATATAGACAACATCATATCATGTTTTTGTATATAAATGATTATGATGGAACACTAAATGCCTTTGGGATTTCTCCAGCCTTTTCCTATGAAAACATAGATGTTGAATGATATTTATATAGATTTCAGTTTTGGTTTACCTCAAACTCCATGAGGTGAGAATGAAATTTTTGTGATTACTAATTGGTTGACCAAATCATCATATTCTATATCGATCAGTGTCTCCAATATAGCTGAAGAATTGGGAACAGTGTTTGTTCAAGATATTTTAGAGCGTAATGGTACTCATATGAACATTATCTTAGATATGGACACGCAGTTTACCTATGGTTTTAGAATTATCTCTACGATTAAATGGGAAACCATATATAGTTATGAATATAATATCATCCTTAGATGGATGGGTTGGTAGAAAGGGTCAGTTAGATTTTTGAAGAAATATTGTATGCCCATGACATAGAATTTAGAGTCTCATGGGATATCAATTTGGTTTTGGTTTAATTTTAATATAATATCCATTACCATTTTCCTATAAAAATGGACAATTTTGAATCCTTTTATGGTCATTCTTGTATTTTCACTCTCAGTTGGTCTAGGTATGTAGAGGATTCTAAAGTCAGATTGTGTTTTGTTAGGGATACAATGGTGAATATATAGTTGGTTCATTATTATTTGGTGATGAATCAAAGTCAATTAAAGTATTATTTGTATTGAAATCATCATCTTTTACTATTTTTGGTTGGTGATTATGTGTTATTAAAAGTATCTACTTGGTTGGGTCGTCGATGGCTTGGAAATCAAGGGAAGATATCTCCTAGGTATGTGTGATAAATTATGGTCATTGAATAGTAGGGATGGGTGAAATATATATTTTCTTTACCACCATAATATTCATTGATCTATGACCTCTTCCATGTGTCTCAACTCAAAAATTATCAGTCAGGTCTGTAATATGTTATGATTTGGGGAGACCATGGCATATAACCTTATATGTATGTGACTGAGATAAAACTTTGGGTTGTTGATTCACAATTTATTGTTTTTTCATGGGATGTAAATTCCATTGGTTAATATTTTTTGGAATCATGGTTTTGATTATCGTGAAACATTTCAGGATGAGTATATTACGAAGGAGAAAGGGCCTCATATATTTAAAGATCACCCTTATTCAACATATTATTATGGTTAAATAAAATAATATTTTGGGAAGAATTTTAACATCCCCATATTATTTTCATGCACTACCTCACTCATGATTTTTTCTCCCCCTTTTTTCTACTTTGTTTCTTAATTTTTAGTGTGTTTTAGATTGTACATGGGGTTTTGAGTGTTTCATGATGAGCTTGGTGAGGTGTGGACTAACAATTTTCCCCAATGAGGATGTAGGAGGTCAAAAAATCACCATTTAGGGACACTAGATAGCCAATGTGATATTTTTTTTGGCTATAGTCATCTTTTTTATCCATTGGATTGTTAGTGGCCTCCACCGTCTCATCGGTGGTGCCTATCTACGCTGAGAATTATTGAGAAGTAACAAAAACAATTTACACAATAAACCAACTTTTAACTCTATAATGATCATCCTTTAACCATAATATGATCCTTTCAAACATGGAGACTACATTTATACATTTTATCTCTCTAAATCCTATTCAATTTCTAATATATGTAAAAATAGAAACTACCATCCTATATTGTTATGTTGAGCTCTACTTTGTCCTCAGATCTCCTTATTCTTCCAATTCCTTTTATTTCTCTCTACGGATCAGCTTTTTCAATAGTTTTAATTGTTATATTATAGTTTTTTTTACTTTTTCCCTTTATGATCTATTTTGGAATTGATGGGTTTTGGTTGGATATATAATCAATGTTGTGATTTTTGAGGAAATGTATGTATTAATTACTCTAATTGGTTTTCTTTCTTCTAGAACATATCATTTTATAGGTTCATAATTAGGAACATTCGAATTAGGATCCCTTATTGATTCCTATATTCCTAAAAAAATTTGTTATTATTTTTATCATTTGAATTTTTGTTCATTGTGTTTCAACTTTTGTGGTTTTTTAAATTGGATTTTTCTTTTGAATAATTATTTATTTTTCTTAATGTTTTTTTCTATAATTTATTGAAGGAATTAAAATGGTTTTTACGAAATATTATGTTTTGGTATATATATTTGGAAGTGTATTTTCACTTTGGTGTTGTTAACAGAAATTGTTTGATAAGAATATTATATGGTTCTAAAGATGGAATTCCCTTTTAATTATTCTAATGTGGAAAACCAAAATATGATTAGTAATGAGACATGGATCTATCAATGTTTAAGAAAAACCCCCACCTAAACATTTTCATACATAGTAAAGAGTCAACTAGGTTTTCCATGTTGTGGTGATGTACCACTCACAAGTGTGAACTATTACCCCGTAGAACATTTTTTCTAGGGAAATATGCACACCCACTGGCTTACTGATCAAGATAATGTAATGATTATTCTCACCAACCTGGAGATAATGTGAATGAAAGTCTTGTTATCTCTATTTTTAAACGAATTTTTTTCTTGGAGTTTTTATGAAAATCCTATAAAAAATTGGGTTTTGGTATATTCTATAAATTTTGAAATTGGGTGACATAATCATGTTTTGTATCAAACTATGTTGAACTGTATCACTTGCCTTGTTTGTATTTACATGAAAATAACTAGTTTATTTTATAATGTTTCATAATGTGATAAATGGTGGGATCCTATTGGGCTAATTTTCTCACATCCTTCATACACCTTTGGGTGAGGGTTCATCTTTTTTTTTCAGGTGCAGTTCAGGGAAAATAATTTCTAGGTCGTGGAATTTTTTTCTTTAGTAAGGTGTGGTAATCTAGTAGTGAAAATATATCTCATAGAGTTTGGATTTAACTGTTTTTGTATGATTTCCATTTCTTTATGGACCAAAAAAAATTGTTTTTCATTATGATTGTACCTCTATAGTATTTTCTTGACATCATCATACTAAAATATTTTATATTTTTATCACGTGTTTTAAGTTACATATAGAGAAATCATTCTCCAATATAGTTCTAGATTCCCATGAACATACCTCTATCCCTTGGGGATCAGGAACACCCTTTGGTCCATGTCAAGAACACATTAGGTTATGGTTATATTGGGTATTCAAAATTTGTTTGTGAAAATCCCTAGGTCATAAATAATAGTAACTATTTCATCAAATAAATCAATAATTCATCTTATATTCATTAGTTTCAAGTAACCTCTCATCACTCTCATTAATATATTTCATCCATTTACTAATATCCATAAATATTTGAGACTTACCTTCATGAAATTTTTTCCCCAAGAAATTTCTTTTTTAAATAATGGTTATAATAATGTAGTGATATTCCAAAACAATATATAATAAATCAAGAAACATTTATAGAAAAATATTATTAAAAAATATAAGTAATTATTTATAATATGTTGATCATTATATGTGGATGAATAAAAAATACTCTCATCCTCCTCTAACAAGAATGTTTTATATTGAAAAAAAGTAATATAAACTATAGGAAAAATTTCTATAAACTATAAATTATTCTCTTCTTTGACTTATAATTTTCAAATTCCATTGTTGGGGGACAAATTTAATATAAAATATATATGGATATTTGTTAGAGAACATGTTCTGCATGATTAACCAAAATTAGATGTAAATTATGAGAAATTATAAAAACAACATTTAATAGATATACCCATATAAAAATATATTATAATAAATCTACCATATGTATATCCTATAAACCACATTGAATCAAATAGAAAAAAATTAATGAATCTATAATGTAATAACTAAATGAGTCACCACTAAAGAAATACTAATTCTTTCATGATGATCAACCAAACTCAAGTTAATTATATCACTAAAACACCTGAAATAGCATAGGTAGTGATAAATTATTCAGCTTATATTTTATATCCATGTGAATCCCCTAAAAATATATGAGGTTCTCTTCTTATCATATTTTACATCAATGATTCTATTTATAAGGAAACCATAAATTTCATAGACATTTCAAATCAAAAAAATTAGAATTCATATTATGAAGGGGTTTCAAAAAAAGAAATTCAAATTTAATGGATTGATAAGAATTATTTATGAAACAAACAGATAATAATTATTAGCTTATTCCTTATCCAAGAATCTTTTTCTAATAATATTATATACCATTATTCTTTTTACAAATAAAAAATAGGTTACCATTAAATTTTTAAAATGGAAAAACTCAATGAATAAAAAAATTTAATTTAAAATGTTCATAAATAGAAACCAAAATGTATTCAAAATGTGGATTGAAAATATATAAATTGGCACAAAAATTATTATGACAAATAAATTTAAAATATTTGTATTAAAATCATAAAAAATAAATAAATCTATTGATTTATTCGGAAGATTATGAATAATGTAATTATATAGTGTAAGGGGAGAGTAATGAAGCCTTAAATTTTTTTGAAAATACTAACACATTTCCATCATAAACCTCCATCAAACATAAAAAGAGGAATTAACATACCATAAATGAAATTAATCTTCATGAATCGGTGCTCAAAATGTCCTGGTAATTATTAAATCATCATATACTATGATGAGAGTTGATAAATCTAACCACACCACGAGTTTTCAAATCTTATCCCATGTTCTCATATTTTTTAACCCATATACCAAGGTTTTTATCATTCCAATCCTAGAAACCTGGGTTAATATGTGAACAAAATATTTTTCTAAGAAATCCAATAGGGATAAATCTATATAAACAAGATCATCAAATATCAATGTGAAACTAGTAAAAATTACATTATCTAATATATAAAGGATTATAGAAACGTTTTCATATGTAATGGAAAAATAAGGAGTGACTAAACCATGAATAATTAATGTGAAGAGCCTCTAAGGGTCATCTGATCGAATAGAAGAAATAAATGAAGATAGGTGAACATGGGGATGGTGATCTAACACCTTCTAACACAACCACCATGGCCTGTAGATGATATAAACCAAAGGGTTATATGATAGAATTAACCCAAAACCAAGTGATTATTTTTTATTCCCTTTTTCATAATTTATATTACATAGCACTCACACTTAATTTTTTTAGAGTTATGCTAAATAATTAAGTAAATATATTCTATTCAAAGGATTCCCAGGTATCTCAATATCATTTTTAGATGAATTTTACACTAATAATAAGGGATTTTGTTAATTAATCATTTAAAAAGTAATGGTGGTTATGAAATTAATTAATTTTTAGGATACATAAGTAGGTTGATTCTTAAAGTAAATTTCATTTTTATTCATTTACCACTGAATGAAAAATATACCATACAAATTTCTTTTACACTATGAGTCACCTAACAAAATCATTTCCACTCATTTAATAAATAGTTTAAAGAAATCATTGAATTGAAATAATTAGTTCTTTAAATATTCTTAATTTATTTTTCATTTTTTAGTTTTTTCTTTAATATTTACTAATATAAAATTTTTATTTTATTTTTCATAGGTAAAATAAATGACTTTATAATTATAATGTGAAATCAGCAATAATACTTATTTCAATAACCAATGGTATATACTCAATTTTTTCCATTATAAATAAACATTATCCACAAAAATATGAATGATTCCTCCCCCATACTTATTTTTATACGTAATAATGTAGAAAAAACCAGAGAGATGTGTGGGTATTGATATATTAGCTTAATTCGTAACTCAGCTGATATGATTCACTTGGCCTCTAAGGTCATAAAAAGTAGGTAGAAGGTAAATTCATTAATAATTTGTTTATAGGTTAATGAGTAGAATACTTTCTTAATCATATTCTAGAAACATTAATTTTATTATTTTGAAAATTAATGAGGGAATTTTCATCCAATTTACATATCGCATGTCAATCATGAAAGATTTTATTAAAAGGAAAATATCATGAAGGTTAAGAGTACCTCTCTCAAATGGGAGTCATAATATTAAAAAATTACTTATGAAATGGGAAATAAATATCAATAAATTAATATAAATATCATAGATTTAAAATAAAAAAATACTAGAATATCATAAAATCTCTAAACTAGTGATCTTAGAAATCAATAATTTCACATTAATGACATCGTATTGAAATCACTAGGTTTATTTTAAGAGAAATTTATGATATTATTTATATTTTTTAATGAAAAAAAATAAAAAACCTATCATACATATATATTACTATTATAATACCTAATATTTTCATTTCCATAAATACAACTCATATTTTATAATTTCAGTTATAAATTAATATGATATGTCATTAAACGTATAAATATAAATTGATAAGATTATCAAATAATTATGTATAATGGGAGAAATTGAAAAAAGGGATCATTCCCACATTCATTGATAACAAAAAGTTTTGTATCCCATTTAATGAAACCAAAATGAATCAAAATGTAAAATGATACCAAAAATTGGGGTAAATATAAAAAAATGGGAAAACATGGGTTATTTCTGAGGAATTAATGAATTTTCCACTAATATTATAATCGGATCATATGATATACATTTTCATAAGATGTATGTCCTTCTCTCAATTGAAACCACCATATATAATAATATTTAGGTCCATATGTGATCTTATTCTTCAGTCGATCCTCATTTCTAGGGATTCATTTTTAACCTCATAACTATTGATGTAATTGTAATGAAAAAGTAATAATGTGTGGGACCTCAATCTATTCACTCTAAGGAAATATGAAACCCTGTCTATATTGGATTCATATATCAGGAAGTATCTTCCCATCTTCTTCTAGGGCCATATTGATAGGAATGTGCATAGTTTACATTGTATGGGTATGATTTGTTACAACTATGGATAGAAATTTATATTTCATTATTGTGGTTTGTGGGCTGTAGTAGGTTGGGTTTATTGGATATTTAATGGTGAATAATAAATAGTGGATTTCATGTATAGTGGGGGAATTATAATTTTCATTAGGATTGCAACTTTCATATTTAGAATGTCTTGGACTAGGACTTTGGTTTCACCAAACCTTGGAGTCCTATTTTCCTTCTTGTCTTTTTTACTTATTATTCCATTATAATATTATATTTAGTTTACTAATATAGTTTTTATCAGTATGTTAAAAATCATTAAAATTATATTTACTTTTTTCTCACTCTAACATTGATGAATGATCCATTACCAGTCTCAGCGAATGTTAGTGTAGAATTGAATATCAATATCCTATCATACTTTAAGGGCCCTTAGCCTTCCAATATATTTCAAATCATAGAGAATAACAATCCCTATTCAATCATGATTCCCAAAATGAATTTCCAAAATTAAAATCACATGTCCCAAAGACATCCATATCATATACCATTTTCTATATCAATTGACTAATAAAACTCAAGCCATGACTATACTCATCATATACCCAAATCTAGATCATTATCCCCAACATGTACAGTGAGAATCATCACTACTGGAAATATAGACAACACCAAAAGTTCAAAACTATTGGTATAGGCTGGAAAACCGTTGGTATAAGATATACCAATAGTTTCCCAAACCGTTGGGAAGTAAGTAATTGGGAAAACCATTTACCAATGGTTAAAGGAAAACTGTTGGCAAAATGTGGTGGATGTTTTAAATTACCAACGGTTCCTCTAAAATGTTGGCAAAAGGATTTTCCAATGGTTTAAAACCATTGGGAAATTCATATTTTTGAGCTTATACCAAGAGTTTTGAACCATTGGTATAGCTTTTTTACCAAAGGTTCTAAACCGTTGGTACAACTTTTTACCAACGGTTTAGATAAACTGTTGGTATATATTCATGTATTCTCAAAGTATACCAACGGTTCTAAACCGTTGGTATTGGGTATTTTCACAAAACACTAGTAGCCTTCATATAGCTTCCTACCCTTAATACACATGCATAAAAAACATCACAAATAAAATCTAGAAATATACTTCAAACACCACAAAAAAAAATTGGAAATAGGACAAAAAACACATTAAAACATTACTCTTCCAACCAAGCCATGTATGAAAATTCCCCATTTCAATCTTCATATGACAACATCTCTTCCAATTAACATATTTCAATTTATTGGGTTCAGACATATCAATTTTTTCTTACTCAAAATGGTGATGATTATGATATAAATTGGTGTATGTGGGGTATGTGTGATAAAGTGAATTAACAATGTGGTTAATACTTGTGCATCATATAGAGTGATGCATGACTTGCATTGAATGTGATGTCGGGGATGTCGAGAGAGGGGATGGGGTTGTCCAGGAAGAAGGGAGGGGAGATTTCTAGGGAGAGATTATGGGGGTCATATAGAATGTGCAACAATGATTTGAATTCAAATTATATCATATCATCCCATGAATTTGATGAGAATGAGCTAATAATCTTACCAAGTCATTCATATAGTTCAAGACATACAAAAATGGAATAATCCCAAATAACATTGCATGATCAAAGAAATAAAAAAATTCATGTGAAATCAACATTCCTACATTTACATATCATCCATGAGGATTAAAATTTAATCAAATTGTAATAGAATTATACATAAGGCATATGAGTCTCATTTACTTACATACAATGTGGTACAAAATGAAAATGTTATTCATGTCCGGGGGGATGTCCGGGGTCCAAGGAGGAGGGTGGGGGGCTGTCCAGGGTCCAAGAAGGGGGGATGGGGGGGCTATCCGGGGCTGTCTGTTCACGTCACATTTGACTCATGGATCGTTGTCCTTAAGTTTCAATAAAATTCGAATGCGTTTGGTCAGTTTGTCGTATGTCAGTTGTTGATTTCACTTAAAATTAAGTACATTTTTAACAAAATAGAGGCACATTGAGTGGTGTCGGCCACACCGGGCCTCGAATTGAGGCAGGGTTGACTCGAACACATCACATATGAGACATGGATCGCTGTGAAAAATTATCAACACAATCAGAAGCGGTTTGATCGATTTGGCGTATGTACGTAAAATATTTTCCATTTTAAACAAAATACATACACATGGAGTGATACTAGCCGCAATGCTCCTTTTATTGAGCCAGGGTTGACTCAAACACATCACATACAACCCATGTATCGTTGTCCTAAAGTGTCAACACAATCTGAAGGCGTTTGGTCATTTTCCGGTATGTTAGTTGTTGATTTCACTTAAAAATAAGTCCATTTTGAAAAAGAGAGAGGATGTTTGAGTGGTATCGGCCACACCGCACCTCAGATAGAGGATAATTTGACTCGTACACATCACATTTGACCCATGTATCATTTTCCTTAAGTTTTAACATAATCTGAATGTGTTTGGTCGGTTTTCCGTATATCAGTTGTTGATTTCACTTAAAATTATGTCTATTTTTAACAAAACAGAGGAACTTCGAGTGGTGTCGGCCAAACCGGGCCTCGGATTGAGGCGGGGTTGACTCATACACATCACATATGATTCATGGATCATTGTTCAAAAGTATCAACATAATCAGAAGCCGTTTGATTGGTTTGGCGTATGTACATAAAATATTGTCCATTATAAACAAAATACATACACATGGAGTGATTCAAGCCACACCGCGATTCATATTTAGTTGAGGTTGACTCTTACACATCACATATAACCCATGGATAGTTTTCTTAAAGTTTTAATACAATCCGAAGATGTTTGGTCAGTTTCCCGTATGTCAGTTGTTGATTTCACTTAAAAATAAGTCCATTTTGAACAAAAGAGAGGGAGTTTGAGTGGTCCTGGCCACACCGCACCTCGGATTGAGGAGAAGTTGACTCATACACATAAATTTTGACCCATGGATCATTATACATAAGTTTCAAACGAATTTGAATGCGTTTGGTCAGTTTGTCGTATGTCAGTTGTTCATTTCACTTAAAAATAAGTCAATTTTTAACGAAACAGAGGCACTTTGAGTGGTGTCGGCCACACCGGGCCTCGGATTGAGCCAGTTTTGACTGGTACACATCACATCTGATTCATGGATCTTTGTGAAAATGTATCAACACAATCAGAAGTCGTTTGATCGGTTTGATGTATGTACGTAAAATAAGGTCCATTTTAAACAAAAGAGGGACAGTTTGGGTGGTTCCGTCCACACCGCACCTCGGATTGAGGCAGGGTTGACTCTTACTAATCACATATGACCCATGGATAGTTTTCCTAATGTTTGAACAGTTTCGGAACGCATTTGGCCGGTTTTTCTTATGCCAGTTGTTGTATTCACATAAAATTAAAGTCATTTTGAACAAAAGAGAGACATCTTCAATGGTACCGCCCACACCGCATATCAGATTAAGGCAGGGTTGACTCTTACACATCACATATGACCCACAGATCGTATTATTGTAGTATCAACAGAATCCAAATGCGTTTTGTCGGTTTACCATATGTCAGTTGTTGATTTCACTTAAAATTAAGTCCATTTTTAACAAAACAGAGGCATTTTGAGTGGTGTCGGCCACACCGAGGCTCATATTTAGGCGGGGTATACTCGTACACATCACATTTGACTCATTGATCGTTTTCCGTAAGTTTCAATATAATTCGAATCTGTTTGGTTGTTTTTTCGTATGTCAGTTGTTGATTTCACTTAAAATTAAGTCCATTTTTAACAAAACAGAGGCACTTTGAGTGGTGTCGGCCACACTGGGCCTCGAATGGAGGTAGGGTTGACTCATACACATCGAAAATGAGTGATGGATCGTTGTGCAAATGTATCAACACAATCAAAATCCGTTTGATCGGTTTGGCGTATGTACGTAAAATATTGTCCATTTTAAACAAAAGAGGGACAGTTTGGGTGGTTCCGGCCACACCGTGCCTTGGATTGAGGCGGGGTTGACTCATACACATCACATATGATCTATGGATCATTTTCCTAATGTTACAATAGATTTGGAACGCATTTGGTCTGTTTTTCATATGCTAGTTGTTCTTTTCACTTAAAATTAAAGCCATTTTGAACAAAAAAAAAGAGACATTTTGAATGGTACTGTCCGCACCGCGCCTCGGATTGAGGTGGGGTTGACTCGTAAACGTCACATATGACCCATGGATCGTTGTCCAATAGTATCAATATAATCTGATTGCGTATGGTCAGTTTACCGTATGTCATTTGTTGACTTAACTTAAAATTAATTCCATTTTTAACAAAACAGAGGCATTTTGAGTGGTGCCGGCCACATTGAGCCTCGTATTGAGGCGGGGTTGACTCGTACACTTCACATTCGTGGGGTGTCCGGGGGTCCATCTGGGGTCAAGGGAGGAGGGTGGGGTGGATGTCCGAGGGGCTGTCTGGGGACCGAGGAGGAGCGTCGGGGGCTATCCGGGGTCCTAAGAGGAGGGTGAGGGGGCTGTCTGGGGGGTGTCTGGGGGTATGTCTGGGGACCATGGTGGAGGGTGGAAGGGATATTTGGGGGGGCTGTCTTGGGGTAGTCTGAGGACCAAAGAGGAGGTTGGGGGCTGTCAGGGGGGACGTCCAGGGTCCAGGGAAGAGGATGACATGTCAGTGGGAGTGGAAGGGTCTAGTCGGGTACGCAGAGATGCTCATCTACCTCTGGTACGAACCTCCCTCGTACCATCGGCCTAAGCACTAAAAGAATGGAATAATGAAAAGTGCACATACTTATGTACATGTAAAATCTACACATAGATAGCACATAGCCACATCATGTCATAAAAAATAACACCAAGGAACAGACAAAATAGAAGCAGTCATGCATAGTAATGACAAGTGCACATACAGATCAGAAGAAGTTAAATTTTTTTGCATACATTCCATGTTTATTTCCTAAAAAAAAGTAAAAAAAGAAAATTGATGAAACTATAGAACATGGGTTGCCTCTCAGGAAGCGCTATGTTTTACATCTTCATCCAGATGGATGGACATTGGTCAATCGTCTTGGTCCATCAGCTCAGAACTCCTCTTCCTCTTACAAGAACTGGTGGTCGTGTCATCAAGATCACAGGGACTCTTATTGGGATTGATCGCTTCAGGAGTGTAGCGGGCATGAATCTGGTGTGGAAGTAAGATAATCTGGTGCTCGTCATCAGCCAGATGCTTAGTGGGATTGATCACTTCCGGAGCGTAGCAGGCGTGAATCAGGTGTGGAAGTAATAGAATCTGGCGCTCATCATCAGCCAGACGCTGAGTCACCCATTGTACGAGGTCAGATGGAGACGAGACGTGCACATCGATGATCATGGAAGTGGAAGACAAGCTAGACATTATTGTTTATGCTACATCCACAAATAGATTCATTTTTATATATTAGAACCTTTATAAATGTCTGTCCCATTTTTACAAACAATTAATGTCTGAAAATTGTGAAAAATAACTTATCGGATATATAAAAATGGATTTACTCATGGACATGATGCATAATATCTCAAATATTCCCTATTGGATCCCAATTTGAAATTTTAATCCATTATCAAACGTCTTATATCAATTTATTTTTATTCGGATCCTTAAGGATGAGCGCTTTTTGTAAAATCTAGCCAAGGGAGGATAGACTAGTGACTTGGCATACAATTGGTTGCTATGTGGAGAAAACCACATTATAATAATTGTTTAGGATATTATTGAGGTGGTTTGAGGATCAAATCTATCTTTTTAGAGATAATCCTGCATGTCCAAGTTTGGTGGTCAAAGTTTTGATGTGGGGGGGGGGGTATTTGGTGGCTGAGGAGGGGGGTGAGGGGGATGTCCAAGGTCTAGGAGGAGGGGCGAGGGACTTTCCAGGGTCCAGAAAGGGGGTGGGGGCTGTCCATGGTCAAGGAGAATGGAAGAAGGGGCTGTCCATGGTAAAGGAAGGAGGGGGGGGGGGCAGTCTAGGGTCCATTGAGGAGGGGGGCTATCCAGGGTCCAGGTTGGAGGGTGGGGGGCTTCTAAGGGTCCAGTAAGGATGGGGGACTATACAAGGTCATGGGAGGAGGGTGGAGGGGGGTTTTCTAGGGTCGAGGAGGGGGGCTATCCATGTTTCAGGAATGAGGGGGGGCAGGCTGTCCAAGTTCCAGGAGGGGGGGACTATCTATGGTCCAAGAGGGGGGGTGTCCAGGGTCCATGAGGAGTGGGGGATCTGTTAAAGGGAGGAAATCCCCAAATAATTCGTTTAAAATTAACTAAACTTAATCCAAAAAAACATCACAATTCCAATCAATTCATCCTCAATATCACTAACCTTCGCATGCCATAAACAACACAACCTAGTTTATACCAAATTAAAAAAGAAAACAAAAATAATAGATAGAAAACATTAAAACTAAGGTAGTACATACAGATTTAGAGTGTAGAACTACAAAATTGTTCGATTTAAGATGGATCTATGAGTGGAATGAGTTTCAGAGTCTTTGTATTGAGAGATCCCTCACGTTTAGTTCAAAACAAAATAGAAAATTAAAAAATAGTTGAAGAACATTATAATTGCGGTTGAACATACAGATTTGAAATGTAGAACAGAAAAATTGTTTTATTGAAGAGGATGGATGGAGTTTTGAAGACTGGGTAATGAGAGAGTGTCGGGAGAGCTTCAATTTCAGGGGCTACAGTCAGGCGAACAGAGAATTGGGGGAGAATTGGGGGCTCTGTGTATTTGGAGGAACTTTTCCCCAATGGTTTTAAAAAACCGCTGGGAATACTATGCTTTACCAACAGTTCACTAAAACTGTTGGTAAAGGTGGTGGAATTGGGAGATATCCCAACGGTTTTATCAAACCATTGGGAAAAATGGGTTATATTGGGAGATATCCAAATGGTTTGATAAAACCGTTGGGAAAAAGGTGTGTCCTCCACATATACCAATGTTTTTCTATAACCATTGGCATCAAAGTGTTGGTATAGCCCTTCATTCCAGTAGTGAATCTCTTAGCTAGTGTCCTCAAATACCACCAACTATGGCCATCAACAGTGCACCCTTCCTCCATAATTATGGTCAATATCATCCCTATATTCCTCATAAACTATGAGTATTTCATCCCAGAAAAAGTGGACCAAACCAACTTAGGGGCCTTAGACTATGTTCACATGACCACAATGGCCTTAGCACCCATAGTGAGTGGAATTACAAACAATTGGAACTACACCTAGGTGAACCACCAAATATTTTAATTCCAATGGTCAATAACATCAACATAATATAGATGAATCATGTTCCCAATATCTAGTGATAATCATTTCCCACAGTTACACAAGTTAGACCCATCACATTCTCTTTCAACCGCATCAAATATTACAACTAAAAATTCTGCACTTTACACGATATGAAATAAATCCTATCATGAACTAAATCGAGAAACACTATACATGCATTCCATACCAAATAATAATCAATATTCACTATTTCAGACTAACCATTAGAATATATTATGAATTATAGAAACCCTAAGTGATTCCATACCTGGTCACACACACAATACTACCTATTCCAATTAATTAAAAAAGAACAGCAGTCATAAAAATACATAACTATTTGGGCACCATGAACCTATAGTATGAAGGACATCACTTTATAAGCTACTCTAGATGATTTTAAACTAATTAGGAGATCCCCTAAATTTAAAAAAACATATTTTAGGAAAACACCAATAAAAATAGAAAGCACAACTAAAAAACCTATAATAAATTCCATAGTGTGTTTATTTGTAACTGTTTCTACTCCCTACTTTAGTCCATATGAGATTTCAACATGAAATGGAGAATATCCTTTAATAAAGAAAGAGTAACGAATAAGGGGTGATAAAAAAGGGTTCATGGGTTAATCTGATTGAAATACCATATTTACCAATTTTTTAATAATATTTCCCATTTTATATTCCATTTTTATAAATTTTTTAAACATATATAAAAACTACTTCATATTAAAAATTGTAATGAATTTGGGACACATACACATGGAAATTTTTACCCTATGTTTTAGAAAAGTAACTATAAATGAACATATTTTCTCTAAGCCTTTCCTTCATCACTATAGGGTGTTCAATGGATTTGGGGAGATTCAATTATTTTAAAAACATAAATTTAAATAGTTATATTAGTTCATAATTAAATTTAAAATTGTAAATGATATGATGTTTTCAAATAAAATCATACATTAATTAGTAAATTAATTTTTTACTATGTCTAAAACACCCTTATGTTATATAGTATTATATTAAAAAAACTATAATTATTATAAATAATTTTCAAACATCATAATTTATTATGTAAAAAACATAGTCTTTTTATTATATCCATATATATACTCCCTCCCTATATAAGGGTATATTAGATCTACATAAGGGTAAATTGATTTTATGGGATGTGTAAAGGTAATTTTCCATCTATATATAGATAAGACATGTTTTGGTTTTATTTCATATATTTAATTCCTACATCATGTAATGTTAATCCTGGATTGATCTCACTATAATCCCTATGAATTTCATAATGGAAATTAAAATCAAATAAGGTTCATCCTTACCTCACATCTAGGTAATCCATTTCATGGGGGTTTCTTCCAATCTCATGTAAGGGTACTATAAGATTTTTTATGTTCGCATCTAGGAAACATAGTCTATTAAATAATAACTTAAAGGTCATTCATGATTTAGTTGAGTTAAAAAATCGTAAATCATCAGCTTTGAAGCCACATAAGGGTAGAGAATCATGCCAGTTTCCATGTGTGGGGGTGGGTTATTCTTCATGTGAGGGTATATCTATACTCACATAAGGGTATAATCTGTGCTGAGTAGGGATTATGTTTTTTGAACAAATAATAACATTTTCCTCCCAGTTTCATTATGAAAATAAATTTTAAAAAATTAAAAGTATATAATAATTTAATAATTAGGTATTTAATACCCACTTTAAAGGATGAATAAGATCCATGACTTGATAAAATTTAGAAAACATTAATGGGTGCTGTGAGTGAAATAAATCTAACATATAATAATGAGAAATAAACTTTTAGTGTTTTGGATGATGTTCAAAGATTATATGAGATAAATTGTTTCTATTATTTCCAAAATAAATTAATTCTCTCTCATTCATATTCCTGATTTTTTTTATCAAGATTTGATGAATAAGTCATTGTCAATCGAGTATTTAGATCCTTCTACAAGTTCCATTGATCCCTTCCTATGATTGAAAACCTGTTATTATTACCTTTATCACCCAAATATTTTTAGTTATATACACCTCGAAGATTATTATATGAATGGGATTTAATACCAATGATGGTGTCGTGGCCCAAACCCATCATTAATCTAACACATGATACATAAAATGTGATCAAGTACCCATTATTATTTGATGCACTCATTTTTTTCATGAAAATTATTCTATATTTTCTAATGATTTTTAATTTTTGTTATTTATTAATGTAATTAATTTTTTATTTAAAATATTGGGAATTACATTTTAATAAATAATATAAATAAAAAAAATTAGATATTTGAATTATGGGAAGTTTTATTTTACTATTGAATTTTTAGTGGAATGATACTAAGTATTTTTAAATATTTATAAGTAAAAATCATGTACAAATATCTTTCCCTCATCCCAAAGGGTCCAGAAGACATATATCCATCTCAAGTGTGCTATCTGTCCAGAAAAACCAGTAGAGAGATCCTTCCAAGCATTGGGGTGGAGAGAAAACCGCACAGTGCATGTAACATGTGGGCAAGTGGCTACCTAGGTCATGAATGTCAGAATGACCCATGTAATTATGTGACTGTGTTATGGGATACCATCATTTTAGTGGGATTATAAGATGATGAATCCATGAGTTGTAAAACATATGATAGATCATCCTTTTGAAAAATTAATATGGAGTGATATTTATGTGGTTATTATTCCTGATTAACCAACACACCGCCATCACACCTTAGCTCCTTTATCACACCTCATAGACTCTAAATACTATACCTCCACCTATCAAACATCATTATACTAATGTGAAATTGGTTAGGACCCACCACAGAATCCATTAGGAAACTCAGTCCATAGCCAAAATGAAAATTTTGAGGCCCAAATCTCTAGGGATCACATACAAGACCTTGATCGATCACCGTGAAGCTCATTTTGAAGATAAAAACACCATGATTGTTGAATAAGTGTTCCATCTCGAGACATTTAACATTGTATTGAAGTTGGAGGAACCATGTTTCTCATAATTGAGTGAAAAAACAAGTCTCTCTGAAGGAATATGTTGGTCAGAGTAGATCACTCGAGAGAGGGGTTAATTGAGCATCTATAAAAATTTCTATTTAAAAAATATTCCTATAAGGATTCATGACTAAATTTAAATACATCCCACTTAATTAATGTAATGGTTATGAAATTTTTACTATTTAAAAAACTTCTTAGAAGATTTATTAACTCTCATTAATGTTAATAGTTGTTATTAATTTTACTTTTGATGTTATTATAATAAGGAAAAAACATATAACTTCATTCTAATATTAAATATCAATGTGAATTTAGTGAATTCTGAGTTAAAAAGTAAAACAAAGAAAACATAATTTAAACAGCATAGAGGATATAAAAAAAGTGGTTCAGTCTCAATCTGAGACCTAATCCAATCCACATGGTGATCACTAGCCACTAACAAATTTATATTAATAAACTTGATCCACACCCTGGATCGGGGTTAACAACAATACACAGTATTATCCCACTCACACGACCTCTTCCACAGTTCTACGTGGGTAAAAACTACCAATCCACATAGGGACATCTTCCACACTTATCTGTGGGTATACACAAGTGTAGAAAGAAGTTTGAAAAGGATATATTGTATCCTTCTGTTTAATGCAAGACACAGATTGTGTTGTTATACAGATACACACACTACTCGAAAGCTAATAATATGATACAGAATAGAGAAGAAATGATAAGATAATTTTGTAAGTGCTCTGAGTGGTTGTATATGTAGCTCTAGACTTATAGTATGAAGTAGATGTAGAAAGCAAGTCCTTGTATGGAAAACAAAGTATCACAATTCATCTAGATTGGCAAGTGTTCTTCATTGCGTAGATGTCATCCACATTGGGATTCGAGTATTCTTCGTGTGTTCTTATGTAGTGTCGAGTTGTATGTAAAAATTCTCTATGTGTTTTCTTTGTTGTCATTCTCACACACTTTCTTCACGTTATTCCACTGTCATGTACATACCTTTTCTGGGCCGCACTACTCTTTTATCTTGGAGCGCATGTGTTGGATTCAATAGGCTGCATGTATTCTACACCTCTTACCTCGTACTTTAATGTGACATGTCTACAATGAATCATTAATTATGTAAGTGAATTTCAAATCATCAAATATGACCGTTAGAGATTAAATTGGAAAATGAAAAAACAGATTAAGAAATGGTGTCACAGTTTGTCTGTAAATGGTGTCTCTATGAACAAGTTTCTCCTTGAAATGGTGTCTGGATTGGTCACATTTTCTTGGATGTTCATGGTGTATAGATGGTCACGATGACTGGTTCACAGTGGCCGGTTCACATTTTCTGGTTCACGGTGTTTGGTTCATGGTGTCTGGTTCATGGTGTCTAGTTCACAGGGTCTGGTTCACGGTGTTTGGTTCATAATGTCTGGTTCACATTGTCTGGTTCACGATGTCTGGTTCACAGTGTCTGGTTTACGGTGTAAGGGTCCTTTTCTAGAAAAAATTAACTGGTGGCAGACTCATGGTGTCTCAAACTTAGAAAAATATTTGTATTCATACTTAAGTAGTGATATTCATAAAATGGATTAGACATAATCATTTATCAAAGAAACAATTGTAGAGTATATCAATGATAGTGTAAAGTAATCAAACTCAAAGTATAGCACTGAAAATCATTGGATATATTTACTAAACAACTATACATTTGATGTGATGTAGATTAAACTATATTAACAATTTTTATAGATTGAATAAGATTTGTGATAATTAAAACATGATTAATAGATGAGGAGTCCAACAATCTCCCCCATTTTGATTATCCCAAATCATGTGTATTTAGAGGGTAAATTTTTTCAAACTACATATTACCAATATGTATATAACATGTATATATTTATACCCATTTTGGGATTATCAAAAATAGTGAATAGGAAAAGATAATAAAAGTTCACAATTCTTTAGAGAAAAAGAGTTTCATTACAAACAGAAGACAGAAAAACAAATGCAACAAAATTACAATCAAAAGAGAGTAGTCACTATTATTCATCAGTGGATGGTCTTCTCTTTTCCCTTAGTAGTAGGATCAAAAGAATAAGCCATAGGTTCTGAGGATGAGGTAGAATAAGGGAGTGAGATGGTTGACCGAGAAGGTAAATGATGACCTCCAACAGAAGGGGCCAATGTTGGTGCAGTAGAAAATAGGGGCAACTGTTGATCAAGGATTACAGGCATGATCTGACATAGGGCATGACTGATAGACATAGAAGTGGAGGCTTGGGAAGAGGTAAAGGTAGGAAAACCAGATTTCATAGGGGAAGCTATAGGAGAAACTATGGAAGTACTATGTACATGAAGATAGGGCCTTAGAATCTTGATAAAATCAGAAATGATCTCCCCACCATACTACATGGCTTTTAAAAAGTCATCCTTGTTCTCCACAAACATGACCAACAGACAAGTGAACTCTGTGATCTTTTGAACTTGAGTCTTGAAGGCTTGAGTAATAGGGGGATCCTCAGATTTTTCACAAGGTACATGAAATGATTGGTCATATCAGTCTTAGAGAAGATCCAGTTGTAATAAAAGTCCACTTTCTTGGAAATTTCTTAATGAGTGTAATTAGCGATCTTAGAATGGATTTTCACCAAATCATGAACTCGGTCACTATTCATGATAACTTCAGAATGATATTCTTTATTAAAACAAATAAGAACATCATGAAGTTACCCTTTGACCATTATTCGAAATAGATCACTTTCTAAGGAAGGTTTAGAATATTTACCAGAGGCATTAGATGTAGTGACAGCGGAGGTAAGAGATTTTACTTGATTGTGAACATTCTGAAGGCACCCCTGATACTCATCAGTTAGCATGCTAAGACCAACAACAAGATCACACATCTTTTTCACTATTAGTTTGTTTATTTCAGCTACATTTTCATCCACTGATTCTAAATGGGGTTGAATTAGAGAGGAAATATCATGTGGGGTTTGAGGAACAGTAGTCTCAACAAGATGAGAAGAAATCTCTGATCTCGAATTCAGAACATTCTTCATTTCTTCAACCATACCTCTTAGAGTATGTACATCATCACTAAGAATTTGTTCTCAACTCTAACTTCCTGAATCTCATGAATCATTTTGGGTTGAATCTACCAAATGAACTTTTCCAATAATAGTGAGACATCCCTCTAACATAGATTTGTTAGAGGAGTTGGCAAGGTATTTAAGAGTTTTGCAACCCCAGCCAAAAGGGATGATCCAAATTCATTTAGGTCATCATTATTCACCAAGGTTGGAGGTTCTAGTGATGGGTCAGATATAGAATCCAAGATAAGATCAGGTTATTTGGAAGAGATAGTTTTAGGAGAAGAGTCCATTTTCAACTGAAACATAGTAGAAAGTTCATAACTTTTAATGAGACTACATGCAATTCATTAATAGTGAAATAATTGTGGAATTTATACCATGTGTCTATTGAGTTTGGATCAATCGGATTTGGCACTAGAACAAATTCCAAATTTGGGGAAGGCTCCACCTAAAAAGGTGCATCCTTCTCAGGAATCAAAAACTTAGGACCTTGATTTATTTCCACAAATTCATCCCATATTTCCTCAATCATTTCCTTTTTGAGCCAATTTAATGGCTTCTACCATTCTCTCATCATCATAAAGAATGAATTTAGGAACAAATTGTTCTTATGAGAGTACTTTAAGGGAAGCTTCGGGGATAACTGGAAGATATTCTCCTCTATGCTCTTCTACAACATCCTTTTCTATTTAAAAAACAACATATTCTTCCTCCACATTGGTTTGTTCTTCAAAATCTGCAACATCTTTAAGAATAGTTATTTCCTTCTCAATAACTACTTGAGGTGTAGGAGTACTATCGTCCTCATCAAGATCAATTTATATGGGAGGTACAATAGCCACTTTTTCTTCTTCTTCCTAATACTCAACAACATCATCTGGTTCCAAACCAGGATCAGAAATACATTTTGTTCTTAAAGGATGTTCCACTGGATTGACATTTTCATAGATCCTATCATTTTATTCCACCCATTCCTTTTTCAAATTATTCCAATTGATTTTCATCCTCTTTATAATAACTTTTGAAAGACATAACTCATAATCCTTGATAACTTCTTCATTTGGTATAACCAAACCTTTTTCATGTAGCATGGCTGAGATAAGTTGAGAATAGAATAGGGAGGTTGACTTGGATGTGGTCATGATCAATTCACACATATGGTGTATGTCATAAATAAAAATATTGATCTTATGTCCATTTTTCCTGAGATGAATCAAAAATATATCTGGATATTTATGTACTACGAAATCACCTTTTTTTGGGACTAATAAAGTTCTGAATAAACATAAATAGGAGTCTAGATTCTCCATCCACTTCAGTAGTCATGGCTCTCCTCTTGGTTCCATTTCCAGTTAAACATTTCAAGGAATCTTCGAAATAAATGAATTCACTTAGAGGTGGAGGACCTCTCTATTAATTTTCAAAAATACCTTCTGGATGTATCCTAAGGCATGCAACCCATAACATCGAAGAAAACGTGCATCTCTTGTCATTTATCTAACTTTATACAACATAGCTACTTTTGAATGAAACCAAAACTGTACATACGGATAAAATTGGGAAACTATCTTCTGTTAAATAGGTTTATCTTACTTTTCAAACCAATCTAACCAACCATGATATTTCAATAATTTCAAAACTAGAGACTTACTTGATAGAAGCCACTTAGGGAATATCCTATATCAAGTAATTCTATTCGGTTCACTAGATTTGGATTAAGAGGACCCTATTGTGATAACAAAGGAGCGATCTTCTTCATATTTGAAACGTGTTTCTCAGGAGTTGAATACGAAGGACATTTCATCCTGGGAATTCACTGAAGGTTCGAGGGATAGAAGGGTTGATGTGTTGAAGAAGGGTTACGGTTTGGGAGAATTGAAGGGTTTTCGAGTGAAGAATGAGTGAAACATCTTTTATTTTAACATTTAGGAATACCAATCATTGAAAAAACAAAAGTGAGGGAAATAAAAAGAGTAAAATAATTATTAACCATGATACTAGTTCTAATTTATAAATAAAATAACAAAGCATTCTTAAGTTAGAAAGTAACTGACTCTCACTATTTCTAGTAACATGCGTTCATCGTCAGATAGTAACAAGTGTTTTTTTAGACAGTAAGAAGTGTTATTTCTAGACTGTGTGACTGTATTGTTATATACTTTAAGTGACAGACAGTAACCATGAAATACTAATTGTTATACCATAAACATGAAACATTAATTCTTAAGACAGTAAAATATGAAGCAGTAAGATATGAAACAGAGAAATAGTTACTTAAGTTTTATCATAACTAATTAATGTATTACGTAGTCCATTCATTTAGAATTTATTGATTTGGTCAATATATCATTAAGTTGATATTCATTTCCAATGAATTCCAAAGTGATATCACCCTATTGATAATTATCTCTCAAAAAGTGATGTCTTACATCAGTACGGTTTGGACAAGAGTGTGAAACAAGATTTTTTGAGATATTAATAGCACTAGTGTTATCACAATTTATAAGAACATTCCTTAATTGATATCAATAATCTAGTAATGTGTGTTTCCTCCACAAAATAATTACTCAACAACAATGAGTATCTATTTATTCAATTTCTGCATCTTATAATGCAACATAATTTTGTTTCATACGACATCATGATAATAATGACTTGCCTAAAAAGTGACATGTTCCAGAGGTGTTTTTTCTATCTATTATACCGCCACTGAAGTAAGCATTATCATAACTAGATAGTTCATATTATTGTCCTCTAGGATAGAACAATCCTATATTGGGTGTATTCTTAAGGTTTTTAAAAATTCTCTTTAAAACATTTAAATGAGACACCTTATGATTTTCCTGAAATCAAGCACACATACACACAATAAACATAATGTATGGTAGACTATCTATTATGTAGGGTAAACGTACAATCATTCTTGTAATACCCCGACCCTAGATAACCAGAGTTGGTGCATTATTATATAGCATTGGCATGATCACCAGAAAGATCAAGTCTCAAAAGACCGATTAGTTTAGTATCCTTGGAAACACTAGATATATTCATAAAGTTTACATTACATCAATAAGTGAATGACTACTACAACATATTGTCTTCATATCCCCTCATATTATCCCTATATTTCATTCATTAAATACTTCTTCACATCGAGGGAAAAATAAAACATTTAATGGTGTGAGCTCAGATGCTCAGTAAGGATAAAAATATAGCCGAAAATTTCATAAATAATCATAAAAATTTAAGGCAATGTATAACTAAAACAAAAGCCTTTTAAACATGAAATTCAGCAAAATATGGAAAGGATAAAATGAAATAATTCCATTTACTTATTCACATGGACATTTTACTAGTCAAATAATCACATGAAAATATTAATAACCACTTTCATAATGACGGAATGCATAATTCCAAACTATCATAACCACGTAACCAAGCCCTCGTGCCAAGACTACAAATAATGTTTTGTCAAGGCCTCGTGCCAAGACACTAGTTTGTCTCATTAGACCTATCAATGCATCGAGGAGCTATAGGGGGCTCCACCCGTCAGATACTAAGTCCAATGCATTCCCCATATGAACAGGTTTAAACATAATATAACCATTCGTATTAAAACTAGCATACAAAATGTCAATACATTACCCACAAACCATGAATGGTATAAAAATAGCACATCCACAGTCAAACATAACTCATTCGATACAATATGGAAGATTTTATTGTATCAGATTACCCTCAATCAAGAATAATGAAGGATATTGACATAGATGGAAATAATCATCAAAACTATTAGAGGGAAATATCCCCTTTTTCTTGAAATCATTTAAAATCAACACTATTTGTCAAGAAGCCATTTAAAAATAGATTTTTTAATCAAAGTGTCACATACCACTTTGAAAATTTTAAAAGGAATTTTTATTTGAAAACATTAATGTCCATATAGACAAATCCTTAAACAATTTTTAAAACATGGACATTAATGAGAAAGATTTGGAATGATAAATCTTTAAAACATTTTAAAATGATATTTTAGTTAGAGTTACTGACCAAAAGAGAGAAACTTGAATACAAATAATTGAGGTAATAAATCTTTGTAATATCATGACAATAAAGGGATTCATGGTATACTATGTCAAATAATGTTATATACACCATATAAAATTGATTTGGTGTATAACAACAAAGAAGTCTCAAGGGGATGTAAATTGAGATTAATTCCCTTATAAAGACTATACCCTTAGGTTAAGGATAAGTAAATGACATAATTATGTGTGAAAAATATAAATACACTCAATATGAATGGATATTTAGTGTAAATAAATAAGAGGACATTCACACATATTCTTGTAAAAACAACACCAATGAATTGGATGTTTAACTCAATAAATGGAGATTGAGTCAAAATTACTCTTATCTAGTTCATATCGACGACTTGAGAATTTATCCATGGAGTGATTATGTGTATAAAAATTATATCCACATAAAGTGGATTGTATGTTGTGACATAATCAAATGAATAGTGATTCCACACATAATCTTGGAGTAAAATAATCAATGAAGTATGGGTAAAGCCGAATGAGTGGAAATTGAAATTTCAAATTCCCCTATCGATTAGGTATCTGACGAAACATACACCCATGAAAGAAGGATCACACCATGATGATGTAAATACCTATAAATTAATTTATATTACACAATTAATACATTTGTGGGCAGTACACATACACCACATGCAATAAATAAGTGGTGAACAATGGAATTCTCACGAAATTAAGAGTGAGATAAGAAACCCATTACTTTGTACTTTTTCCTTGGTCGGAGGTTGGTTAACCTCCTGTATAGTGTTGAAATAATTTTTATTGAATTATACAAGAATCAATTACATTAATATGATATCATATATTATCTTGTAACATTGATTTGTTAATAATATCTTAGTATTATCGTCATTTCGGGTGATAAATTACTCATTTTCCTTTATATTCTTTGTTACGTAAGCCGTGTTTTTTTATGGATAGGTTGTATATTATTCATATCCAGAATTATATAAAGTCCTTAAATATTATTTTTAAACATAAAATGATAATTATACTTGAATGGATATGATGGAGAATGAATCTCATCGCGTTCGTGGAGACGGTAGTCCGTACGTACGCACGAGCGACAATATCATCATTTGGATGTTAAAATAATATATAATTGGATGGTATATCATATAGAAATAATAATTATCATGTTATATTTATTATTTATATGAATTAAACATCATTATTATACCCATACAAATAATAATTTATTGAATGACAATTACACCATGACGTGGAGACGGTAAGCCGTACGTACGCACCTAGGGTGACATGCCATTAAAAGGATGGATAGAATATTGAATGTGGTTGTACCATATTTATAATAACATCAAAGTATATAGAAGATTCTGGAGTTATTATTTTAGATTATAAATAAAAAAGAAAGAATAAGTTGAAGAAGAAAGGAACTTGAAAGAGGGTGGTGAAAACATTACCTCTTCTTCGGGTTCTTCCTTTTGATTTGATCAAAAGAGATATTTAGGTTGGCTTTATGATCAAACTAGTTCCTCTATGTTGTAGTGAGAGAAGTTTAGAGATTATTTGGGACGGTTTTTGCCGAACCAAAATGCTTTGAAGGTGTGAATTTATGAGAAGGAGGATTTCCCTTTTATAAGAGGGGTGAGGGGCACCTTTGGAAAATCTAGAAATATTATTTTATAATAAATTCATATTCGGTTTCAAATTGTTCCAAAGTGAATTATTTAAAGGTTGAGGTGGGTATAGGTCTAAAACCACTGAACCAATACGATTTAGACAGGTTTGGGTTACTATATAAACCTTATCTTTATGTATTAACTCTTAGTTAATTGGTTTCACATTTACAATGTCTCTTTGTATTTTTATATTATATGGTTAATAAACATACAATATACATCCAAGAGACCCCCAACTAGTCAATTAATGATAAAACTATCTTTATATAAGTCTCTTGGACGAAACATAAATTTTTAGGAATTTAATATCAATTAATAATATAATATTTGTTTTAAGAACTATTTTATGTCAATTTTGACACAACTCAATAATATATTTTTGTAAACATCATAAAAGAATTATTAATTAGAAAAAAGTTAATTAAATCAATCCTAACATGTCATATTATCCAATAAAATTATTTTTATTTATAAAAAGTCTAAAAATACATTTATTTGGGTATTTATAAAATCAATTATTTTAATTTTTCATTAATTAGGTATTTACTACATCACCATTGTGTCACAAATAAATTACATTATATAATGTATAAAAATTATAAATAAAATACAATTATTTAGGAAATAATTTTATCTTTCTAATGAATATTTATAGTCGAAAATCTAACTTATATAACCCAATGAAAAAAATTTCTAAAAGATATATGCTTATTTCATTTTTGTATTTATTTTAACTTAATTAAAATAAAGTGTCCCTATCACCACAAGTGGCTCCATGGGGTCCCAAAATCGACCCAAAGATACCCATGGTTGGACATGTAACCCCCAATAAGGTGATCCCATGTTTTAGGGTAATTTAGTATTATTATAATATTATTTCTTTAACCCTAATTTACCAGATTTACCCTTTAACCATGGTAAATAAAATATTTTCCGAAGTAATTAGTCAAAATGACTAAAAATAAAAGTTAACTATTTACAAAATTTGGACATCCTGATTCCAAATATTGAATCCATTTTTCCAAATTCAAAACCCAGAAGTGGTAGAAATTAATTTATAATTAATTCCCGCTGTCAAAACAAAATGCATGTTTTTAAGATATAATAACTATCAAAAGATTGATACTTGTTTATGTCCCGTTTAATTGTGAACTTATATCCAATGAACAAAATTGTATTAAATGGTAAAAATATATTCTAAATATACTTTACAACCACTCAAATTCAAAATTTATCAGTATTAATTATTTTGATAAAAAGTTGTTTTTAATTAAAATTTTTTAATTTTCACTATTCATTAAAATATTAAATTTATCCGAAAAGTAAAAAAATATCACCTTAGGCGAAATTCGATACCCCGAATCCAATAATGAAGTTCATTTTGAGAGGTAAAATTTCTAAAATTTTAAAAAGTAAGTGTTACTATTCATAATGGCTAGTTTGATTGGTTGTGGTGTGTTAGAATCTCGAAGTTGCGTACAATGCACGTCATTTCATTATTCAAAAGGAATCGTACTGTGGAAGATTGGGGTGTTACATTCTCCCCTCCTTAAATAAATTGCATCCTCGCAATTTTTTTTACAATTGGGCTTGAGAATATAATGGAATGTCCCACATCGGAAAAAGAGTCAATAAAACTATCACTTTAAAAGAAAGGAAGAGGGGTATAAAGGTCACCCAAGATAACCCATACTAGGATTCCATTTAGGAAGACATGGATATTGAAAATAAACTAATTGTTCAGTTCTAATGGAGAGGGATATAAAAGATGATCAGTAGAAATTTAACAATAAGAAAATCACAAACTTGTGTTGGGACAAACGGTCCTTAGTCTCCCAGTAGGAAAAGTAAACGGACAACATTTTTTTGTATTAAGTTACATTACATAAGGAAAAGTAATTTATTTATGATATTGTCTAAGAAAATAAAGAGATATACTTACTTTTTATGTATAGCTTCATTCTTTAATAACTTTTTACAACTAACTCATTTTTTTTAACAATGAGTATTCAAGAAGACTTTGTCACAATGGATGATCTAGAATAAACTTCTATAGAAATACATGATCCACGTAAGATAAACATTATATTTACCTTGTCTTTACAGATTAATCAAAACCAAAATGGTTGGTATAATATCTGATGACCCCCCAAATGGATATTTTATTAGAGAAAAAAATCAAAAATCTTAATTTCTAAAATTAAACCATCAATACCCCAATGTTAAATAAATACCATTTAATAATCAATTGTCCTTAAAATCCTTCAATATAATCCAAAATAATATTGAAACTCAAAACTTATAAGAATGTAGTCTTCCATGTTAAATTTTATCTCCAAATGAAATTAATTACTCTTATAGTCACATACTATTAACCTAATAATTTCCATAAACAACCCAAATCACTATAAATCCACAATAAAAACATAAATAAAAATCCACCATTACTCCTCAAATGAAATCCCATACTATACTATTTTCCATACAACTAAGCAAACAACTTCCAAAATAACATTTATCACATAATTACGAAATAAGTTTCCTATACTAATGGTATTCATTTGATAAGACATAAGATCCCAAATAAAATTATTAATGATCAATAAAATCATTTAACTAAAAATAATAGTCACACTATCGAGGGACTTCACGTAGTCTAGTGGTAAGCGATAAATCCCATTCGCACTTTGGTTGTGGGTTCGATTCCCACATCATTGTCCGACATGACGGGTTGTCACACGGTATGCGTGTTGTCCTTTTTCAAAAACAATATTTTACAACATTAACAAAATGAGATAAATTCCTCAAAATAACCATAACATAATTTAACCACAAATGTTATCTCATACCTTGCATTTTCATCCCAAGTTATAATAACTTGTAATTGCCTCAAACCCAATGATCATATAAAACCAAATGGTTATGTATAACTTTATCCACAAGAGAAAAGATAATTCTTCATAAAATATCATTATCACATGGAAAACTGTAGGGTTACAAATACAAGAGAAAATTATTCCAAAGTAAACCCATCAACAAGGTGCACTAATACTTTTTAAACATTTTCTCAAACCATTTATTTGCAAATAGAACCTTATTTATCCAAGAAAATATCCTATAGAATAGGGAATTCACTCGGGTAATGGCCAGGTCCCCTACATTTACGGAAAATGACTGTAAATGGACTTTTGGGACCATTTTTATCTTCTTCCATGGTACTCTTCATTTTTTCGGCAATTCTTCACTTTATGTCCTTCCTTCCCACATGTTAAGAATTTATTTGTCCCATTGAGGCACTTTCCTGGGTGTCTCCTTCCACATTTCTTGCATGATGGAAATTGCGGAATTCTTTCTCCATGGTCTTTACTGTTGGAGATTTTATCATTCATCAACTTTCTCTTCTTTGTTGAGTCTGGGAATTGGTTCATATATATATTGTTGATCATATTTTTGTAAAATTGATTTGGAATAAAGACGATATCTTTTACGCCTATCAACATTCCTTTTTTTTCTCATTTCCACCACTGTTCCCACCTTATACATTATTCAAAAAGTCACTATGACTTCCTTGGAATCCAGCCATTGACTAAAACTAGAAAGCATTATGTGAGTAACAGTAGTCATAAAATCATTTAGAGATTAACATGTCACCATATTCTCAATTTGAAACACATTAGGATTAACCCAGGTCATTTACTATCATCTTATATATTTAATACTTCAAATCGGTTAGTAAAGAAAATGTAAATTATCTTAAGCATATCCCCCGGGAGTGTCGTAACCAAGAGTGCAACAAGGCCCGTTGTCGTGCACCAGTTCCCGTTCGAGTCTAGATAAGAGAGGTTTTTTCAGGTTTTACCCCTAGATACATCTGTTCCAGAGTCGCCTCTGACTGCTCGTATCCAGACAGGGATGTATTGCTAGGAAAACTCACAAAATCTCTAAAATACCAAAATTATAGTATGTTATTCTATACTAATCCTCAAAGTTTATCTTAGATCTATGTGCTCCAATCAGAGTTTATCTAAATATAGCTTCCAAGGACTGTACTAAACTTCCTCTGATACCAACTTTAATGCCCCAACCATAGATAACCAAAGTCGGTGCATTATTACATAACATTGACATGATCATAAGAAAGATCAAGTCTCGAAAGACAGATTAGTTTAGTAGCCTTGGAAACACTAGATATATTCATAATGTTTACATTACATCAATAATTTAAAATCTACAACAACATATTGTCTTCATATCCCCTCATACTATCCCTACAGGTCATTCATAAAATACTTCTTCACATCCTAGGAAAAATAAAACACTGAAAGGGGTGAGCTTAGATTCTCAGTAAGGATAAAAATATAGAGGAAAATTTCATAAATAAACACAAAAATTTAAGGCAATGTATAACTAAAACAAATGACTTTTAAACATGAAATTCAGCATAATATGGCAAGGATAAAATGAAATAGTGAAATTTACTTATTCACATGGATAATATACTAGTCAAATAATCATGTGAAATTATTAATAACCACTTTCATAATGACGGAATGCATAATGTCAGACTATCATAACCACGCAACCAAGGCCTCGTGCCAAGACTACAAATAAAGTTTTGTCATGGCCTCGTGCCAAGACACTAGTTTGTCTCATGATACCTACTGACGCATTGAGGAGCTATAGTGGGCTCCACCCGTCACTTACTAAGTCCAATGCATTCCTTATATGAATAGGTTTGATCATAACATAAACATACATATTAAAACTAGCATACAAAATGTCAATACTTTAACCAGAAACCATGAATGGTATAAAAATAGAACATCCACAGTCAAACATAACTCGTTCGATACAATATGAAAGATTTTATAGTATCAGATTACCCTCAATCGAGAATAAAGAAGGATATTGACATAGATGGAAATAATCATCAACACTATTAGAGAGAAATATCCCCTTTTTTTCTTCAAATCATTTAAAATCCACACTATTTGTCAGGAAGCCATTTAAAAATAGATTTTTGAATCAAAGTGTCCCATACCAATTTGAAAATTTTAAATGGAATTTTGATTTGAAAACATTAATGTTCATATAGATAAATCCATAAACCATTTTTAAAACATTGACATTAATGAGAAAGATTTAGAATGATAAATCTTTAAAACATTTTAAAATGATATTTTAGTTAGATTATCTAACCAAAAGAGAGAAACTTGAATACAAATAATTGTGGTAATAAATCATTGTAATATCATGACAATAAATGTATCCACGATATACTATGTCAATGTACATTATATACACCATATAATAGTGAATTGGTGTATAACAACAACGAAGTATCAATGGGATGTAAATTGAGATTAATTCCCTTATAAACACAGTATACTTAGGTTAAGGATAAGTCAATGACAAAATTATGTGTGAAAAATATAAATACACTCAATATTATTGGATATTCAGTGTAAATAAATAAGATGACATTCAGACATATTCTTTTAAAAACAACACCAATGAATTGGATGTTTAACTCAATAAATGGATATTGAGTTAAAATTACTCTTATCTAGTTCATATCGACGACTTGAGAATTTATCAATGGAGAGATTCTATGTATCAGAATTATATCCACATAAATGGGAGTGGAAATTGTGACATAATCAAATGAATAGTGATTCCACACATAATCTTGGAGGCAAATAATCAATGAAGTATGTGTAAAGCCGAATGAGTGGAAATGGAAATTTCAAATTTCCTTATCGATTAGGTAACCTACAAAACATACAACCAAAAAAGAAGGATAATAAAATTATGATGTAAATACCTATAAATTAATGTATATTACACAATGAATACAATTATGGGCAGTACACATACACCACATTCAATAAATAAGTTGTGAACAATGGAATTCACGCGAAATTAAGAGTGAGATAAGAAACCCATTACATTGTACTTTTCCCTTGGTCAGGGGTTGGTTAACCTCCTATATAATGGTGAAATAATTTTTATTGAATTATAAAAGAATCATTTACATTAATATCATATCATATATGATCTTTTAACATTGATTTGTTAATAATATCATAGTATTATCGTCATTTCGGTTGTTAACTGACTCGTTTTCCTTTATATTCTTTGTTACGTAAGCCGTGTTTTTTATGGATAGGTTGTATCTTATTTATATCCATAATTATATAAAGTCCTAAAACATTATTTTTAATCATAAAATGATAATTATACATGAATGGATACGATGGATATTGAATCTCATCGCGTTCGTGGAGACGGTAGTCCGTACGTACGCACGAGCGACAATATCATTCTTTTGATATTAAAATAATATATAAATGGATGGTATATCATATAGACAGAATAATCATCATGTTATATTTATTATTTAAATGAATTACACATCATTATTTTACCCATACAAATAAAAATTTAATGAATGACAATTACACCATGACGTGGAGACGGTAAGCCGTATGTACGCACCTATGGTGACATGCCATTCAAAGGATGGACAGAATACTGAATATGGTGGTAAAATATTTATAATAACATCACAGTATATAGACAATACTGGAGTTATTATTTAAGAATATAAATAACAAAGAAAGTATATGTTGAAGATGAAAGGAACTTGAAAGAGGGTGGTGAAAACATTACCTCTTCTTCCGGTGCTTCCTTTTGATTTGATCAAAAGGGCTCCTTAGGTTGGATTTATGATCAAACTAATGTATCTAGGTTTTAGTGAGGGAAGTTTAGAGATTATTTGGGCAGGTTTTGGCCGATCCGAAAGGCTTTGAAGGTGTGAATTTATGAGAAGGATAAGTTCCCTTTTATAAGAGGGGTGAGGGGCACCTTTCGAAAAACTAGAAATATTATTTTATAATAAATGCATATTAGGTTTCTAATGGATTTAAAGTGTATTATTTAAAGGTTGAGGTGGGTATAGGTCGCAAACCACTCAACCAATAGGACTTAGACTGGTTTGGGTTACTATATAAACCTTATATTTAAGTATTAACTCTTAGTTAATTAGTTTCACATTTGCAAGGTCTCTTTGTATTTTTATATTATATGGTTAATAAAAATACAATATACATCCAAGAGACCCCCACGTTGTCCATTAATGATACTCCTATCATGATATAAGACTCTTGGCCGAAACATAAATTTTTAGGAATTTAATATCAATAAATAATATAATATTTGTTTTAAGAACTATTTTATGTCAATTTTGACACTACTCAATAATTTATTTTTGTAAAAATCATTACAGAATTATTACTAAGAAAAAAGTTAATTAAATAAATCCTAACATGTCATATTATCCTATTAAATTATTGGTATTTATAAAAAGTCTCAAAATACATTTATTTGGGTATTTATAATATCAATTATTCTAATTTTTCATTAATTAGGTAATTACTACATCACTATTGTGTCACAAATAAATTGCATTATATAATGTCTAAAAATTATAAATAAAATACAATTATGTAGAAAATCTTTTTATATTTCTAATGAATATTTATAGTCGAAAATAAGTATTATATAACCCTATGTAAAAATTGTTTTTCTAAAAGATATATGCTTATGTCATTTTTGTATTTATTTTAACTTAATTAAAATAACGTGTCCCCATCACCTACAAGTGGCTCCATAGGGTCCCAAAATCGACCAAAAGATGCCCATGGTCAGATATGTATCCACCAATAAGGTGAGGACACGTTTTATGGTAATTTAATATTATTATAATATTATTTTTTTAACCCTAATTTACCAGATTTACCCTTTAACAATGGTAAATAAAATATTTACCGAAGTAATTAGTCAAAATTTATAAAAATGAAAGTTACCTATTTACAAAATATGGAAATTCTGATACCAAATATTGAATCCATTTTTACAAATTCAAAACACAGAAGTGTTAGAAATTAATTTAAAATTAATTCCCGCTGTAAAAAAAAGCGTGTTTTTAAGATATAATAACTATCCAAAGATTGATACTTGTTTATGTCTGGTTTATTTGTGAAATTATGTCCAATGACCAACATTGTATTAAATGGTAAAAATATATTTTAAATATACTTTTAAACCACTCAAATTCATAATTTATCAATATTAATTATTTTGATTAAAAAAGTTGTCTTTAATTAAAATTTATTAATTTTCACTATTCATCAAAATATTAAAGTTATCTGAAAAGTACCAAAATTTCACCTTAGGCTAAATTCAATAACCCGAATCCAAAAATGAAGTTCATTTTGAATGATAAAATTTTTAAAATTTTAAAATTTAGGAATTACTATTCATAACGGCTAGTTTGATTGGTTGTGGTGTGTTAGAATCTCGAAGTTGTGTACAATGCACGTCATTGCATTATTCAAAGGGAAACGTACCGTGGAAGCTTGGGGTGTTACAATTCCTCAATAAGTGGTTTGATAAATAGATTTTCCATATTCATAAAGATGAAACATACAAGTGGTACTCATTTTAGTGTCACCATCTTTAGTGATATCCAATCCAAAATGTTTTAGAAGATCTCTACTGTATTTTTTTTGATTTAAAATAACACCATCGTTACTTTTAAAGATTGGAAATCCAAGAAATAATATTAGTTCACCCATTAAACTCATTTCAAATTCGTTTTTCATCATTTTAAAAAAATACATACAAAAATAATTTCATGAAGATCCAAAGATAATGTCATCTACATAAATTTGAACTACAAAAACCTCACTGGAAATTCATTTTATAAAAATGGAAGGATCATATATTCATTTTGTAAAACCTTTGGAAATAGGAAAAGTACATAGATTATCATAAGAAGATCTTGGAGCTTATTTTAAACTATATAAAGCTTTTTATAATTTAAAAATATGATTTGGAAAATGAGGATTTGTAAACACAGGAGGTTTCTCAACAAATACATCCTCAGCTATATACCAATTTAGGAATGCACTCTTAACATCCATTTGATATTGGTTGAAATTCAGATCTCTAGTATAAGCATGTAGAATTGTGATGGGTTCATGTCTAGCTACTGGTGAAATGGTCTCTTTATAGTCAATTCCTTCTTCTTGACTATAGCCTTGTGCAACCAATATAGCCTTGTTTCTAACTATGTTACTAGCTTCATGTACCTTATTTCTAAACACCCATTTAGTGCCTATGGTGAATGTTTCCTTGGGTATTTCAATAAGTTTCCAAACATTGTTCCTTTCAAACTGATTATGTTCTTCTTGCATATCCATCACCCAGAATTCATCATTGATAGATTCATTAATGTTTTCAGGTTCAATTTGTGATAATAAGACTTGATGTACAACCAAATTTCTAATAGAAGATCTAGTTTCAGTTCTTTTGTCAATTTTCCAACAACAACATCTAAGGGGTGGCTTTTAAGAGTTATAACAGCTCTAGAAAAGGAAGGACTAGTGATTTCAAGTTCATCAATAGGATCAGGTTCATTGTGACTAAATTCTAAGGAATTTCTAGAACATGAAGTTTTCATAGATTCCTTCACATGTTGTTTTGATGATTTGGAATTAGTGTACAGATTTGATACATCATCCTCCATGTTCTCAAGAATGGTTTTAATCTCATGTGGATATATTTCATCAAATTTGACATGGACGGATTCTTCCACACATTTAGTTCATTTATTGAACACTCTATTGGCTTTACTATAAATTAAATATCCTAAAAATACTCCTTCATCAATTTCGGATTCAATTTTTTAAAGATTGTCCTTAGTATTAAGGATATAGACTTGGAAACCAAAAACATTGAAGTAGATAACTTTTGGATTTTGATTGTTCCATAAATAAAAATGAGCCCTTTTAATAATAGGTGTATTCAATACTCTATTGATTATGTAGCATGTTGTATTTATAGCTTCCACCCAAAAATAAATAGGTAGGTCATATTCACTAAGCATTGTTCTAGGAATCTCTTGCAGGGTTCTATTTTTTTCCTATAACTTCATTCTGTTGAGGTGTTCTAGGGGAAGAGAAATTGTGACTATAGATATTTTGTGAGAAAAAGGATTAAAACGATTGATTTTCAAACTCATGGCCATGATCACTTCTCAAAGATTCAATTTTAAGTCCACTAATATTTTCTATAGACATGGAATATTGGGTAATTTAAGAGCAGGGTTCACTTTTGTGAGCCATAAAGAAGGTCCAAGTATATATAGAGAAGTCATCTACAAGAACAAAAACATAGTGCTTCCCATTTAGACTGGAAACTCTATATGGTCCAAAAGAATCCATGTGAACCAGTTCGAGAGGTTTATAAGATGACACATCTTTCTTTGGTTTGAATGAAATTTTGGGTTGTTTTCCCTTTTGATAGGGATTACACACTTTATAATTTTCAAACTCAAGATTGGGTAGGTCTTTGACTAAGACTTTTCTAGTTAGCTTTATAAGGGAGTGAGTGTTACAGTGTCCTACTCTCCTATGCCAAATCAAATACAGTTTATGAAATACACATAAACATGATGTATTTTTTAAAACTAAAGAATCCAAGTTAATAGAATAAAAATCTTTATTTCTTAATACGAAAAATGATAATTATTATTTGGAATTAAAAAAAATTCATGCATCATTTTATATCCTAACATGAAATCCATCATCACATAATTGTAAAAAACTAAGAAGATTATATTTCAATCCATCAAAAAACAGTACTATAGAAATCAAAACTATGTTGTAGTTACTGATTTCACCAAGGCCAATGATTTTTCCTGTGGCATTGTCACCAAATGTGACATGTCCGCCATCATTTTTTATTACATTCATCAGGCATTAGTAGTCTCGTGTCATGTTTGCTGAACACCCACTATCCAAGTACCATAAAATTTTACAAGAACTCTATAAGCAGCATTCATACAAATGATCAAGAAAAACTAGATTTTGGTACACATACTTTTTTGGGTCCAGTAACATTACTGATAAGTGCTTTAGGAACACATATCCACCTCATAGGATTCCTGTAAGAATTATGTAAATTATTTAAAAAATAAACTCCATTGGGTCCGAAAAAAACTTGAAATAGTAGAAAGTGTATCATAACCTGATTTAGTTTATTTGATTCCAGAACTAAGAGTATAGCTGTATGTCCAAGATTTAGAAACAAAGTTTGTTCTACCAAAATTTATTTTTCCAGGTCGATGACCAATGCCAGTATTGTATTTATGGGAAACTTGTTTTCCTATAATTTGAGTAAGAGTATTTTTCACATTGGTAAACTTTTCTATGTCATTATACAATTTCTCATTAGACATTGTTAATTCATTATTCCCCTTCAGAAGTACATAATTTTTCTCTTTTTCAGCTGTGATTTCAAATTTAACAGTCAAGGTAAGAGTATGTTGTTTCTTCATAGATTTATATATAAATTTTGGTTCAATGCATGTTTCTTCAAGCATATTACATTATTCAAACACTTATTCATTAGAAATATTTTTAGAGTCACTGTAATTTCTAGAATAGTATTAATTTTGTACATAAGTGTCCAATGTTACCTCATATATGTTTGTCATAAATCACATATTGGATTTGTTAGCCTATTTATCATGTGATGTTTCTGAGTCACTTGAACTGTCCATAGAAGCACTCCAGGTTTCTTTAATTTCCTTTTTATGCATTTTGTATTTATGCTCATATTTCATTTTGTACTTGAGCTTTGGAAAGTCAACCTTGATATGTAATTTGTGCTTACATTCATATAAGACAATCTCATCATTCTGGTCACTTATTTTCCAATCTTTTTTCCAACTTCCTTTTTGATCATATCATCCCTTGATGTTAGGCTTTCTGAAAATGTTCTTATTCTTGTAAAATCTTTTGAATATTATGGATAAATGATCCATCTCCTCATAACTTTCAGGTGATGATTGTTCACTACTGGAACACTATAAAGAAGCTTCCAATTTCTTTTTATCTTTGTGTTTAGAGGTGGTGGTCTTGAATGCCACATATTTTTTTCTGGGTTCATCCTCAACTTCCTTGTTGACTTTTAGCTCCTCTTCATACTTCATCAGATTCCCAATGAGTTCTATTATAAGTATCTTGATGATGTCGCATGATTCTATAATAGAGACAGAGGTTCCTCTCCATCTGTTAGGTAGACATATGATAATTCTCACGATCTGTTCCCTGGTAGTGACTTCTCATCCAAGAGATATAATTTTGTTGAAAATTTCATTGAACCTAAGACACATGTCAGAAATTGTATCATCAACGTTCATTTAAAAGTTTCCATATTTAATAGTATGAGTATTAAGTCTCATTTCTTTTACACTAGATGTTCCTTCATGTGAAACAGAAAAGGTATCCCAAATTTTATGGGTAGTTTTACAAGAAAAATTTCTATTAAATTCTTCATCTCCTAAGGAGAAATATAAAGCATTCATATCTTTGTAATAGTTATTGTAGGATTTTTTGATATACTCATCCCAATTGGTTCTATCAGTAGCATGAATCTTATATTCATCTATAGTTGAAGACCAAATTCCAAAACCCATACTTTCTAAATGATTTTTAATTTTAGTTTTCCATTGAACATTATTGGATCCATTAAAGAATGGTGGTCTGTTGGTTGAATCACCTTCCAATCTATTATCCATAGTAAATAAATACTTTTAAAGAGCTAGAAATTTATAATTAGAATAAATTTACATATATTTAAAGTACAACTACAATCATAGTTGAATAAGGATAAAATTAGAGTCCTAATAAACACACTCTGATACCAAATGTTGGTTGGAGTTGATCACTCAAGAGGGGGGGGGGGTGAATTGATTATGTAAAAAAAATCCTGTTTAAAAAATATTCCAATATGGTTTCACCAATAAATTTAAATACATCCCAGTTAATCAATGTAAGAAGGTTATGAAAGTTTTAATATTTAAATAACTTCTTATAAGATTGATTAATTCTCAGTAATGTTAATAGTAGTTATTAATGTTACTTTTGAAGCTATTTTAATAAGGACAAACAATTATAACTTCATTCCATTATTAACTATCAAATTGAATTTAGTGAATTCTGAGTTAAACAGTAAAAAAGAGAAAATTAAATTCAAACATCATAGAGGATATAAAAAAAGTAGTTCAGCCTCAATCTGAGACCAAATCTGCACCACTTGGTGATCACCTGCCACCAAGAAGGTTGTATAAATAAACATGATCCACACCCTGGATTGGGGTTAACAAAATTACACAAGACTATCCAGGTCACAGGACTTCTTCCATAGTTCTACATGGGTTCAAATTACCAGGCCACACAGGGACCTCTTCCACACTTATCCATGGGTATACACAAGTGTAAAAACATATTTTGAGAAAGGATATCGTGTATCCTTCATTCTAATGCCTGAGATAGAGTATGTTGTCATATACATACACACACTACTCGAATGTTAATAAAATCATACACAATAGAGTAGAAATGATGAGATATGTTTAGATGTTCTCTGAGTGGAGCTCTATGCATCTCTGGACTTCTAGAATGAAGCAGATGTTGAAATGAAGTCCTCCTATGTAAAATAGAGTATCTCAAGTCATCTACATTGGAGGGTGTTCTTCGTGGTGAAGATATCGTCCACTCTGGGATTCAAGTATTCTTCGTGTGTGATAAAAAACTATTTTTTTGAATATTTTATTGATAATAAATGACACAATTTTCTCAAAATGTGATAAATATTTTAATTAATGGAATAATTGGGATTAGATAATTCATTTGAAAAGTTGATAAAAATTCCAATTTTAATTTTTTAAAATTCATTGTATTATTTTGCATGTGAATATTTTAATATTACTTATTTGAACATAAAATATTATAACAGTGTTACTTGATTCTGTTTCTATAACATTTTTTCAGGACATTAGAGCTAAATATTTTATTTGTTTGAATTAAATGGACCATGAAGACAAGGTGGGCTAGACCCACCAGATTGGACATCAGTTCTGTATTTGGGACAAAACATCTTAATCCGAGCATTGATTGGGCCCATAATTTGGAAGGATATCTCTAACACAGTTGTGAAAAAATTATTATTTTGAAAAAATAGCTGGTTCCAGCATTTTGGATGTCAAATGGGTTTGTTTAAGATGGCTTAAAATATTTGGACGAGATTCCCCATTCACACATGAAACCTCTCTAAACCTAACCTCCCCCCAATCTATAAATTATTTTTTTTGTCATTTGGTGGGGTTGGAGAAGTAAATAGAGAATTTTAGGGAAGAAGAGATGTGTATCCACTCCAATTCTCCAACCATATCAATAAGGGTATCTCTTGATGCAAAGATCCCTTCAACGAAGCCTTCTTATGCTTCTTCGTTTTGTAATAATTTTGTATGTTTAAAAAACATATTTGAACTTATTTTATTTCTTCTCTTATATTTTTTTGTCCAAATTTATTCTTATCTTAATATTCCTAATTGTTCTAGATTTATTGAGTAGAAATGAGATTGGGTTCTACCCTTTCTAAACCTTTTCACATGAAAACTATTTCTACGATGATTACACCGCCCATGGATGAGTAGTTTTCATAGTAATCAATATACCTCTTAAATTATTCATTTATTTATTTTGAATAAATGTTCTACTATAATTCACTTAATATGATCTATTAATTGAGTTTTCAATATTAATGAAACTAATCAAACAATTTAACGATAAACACAAATCACACGAGGTCGAGATTTTGTGTAAATTGTGAGAGTGAAAACTTAATCGGTAATAAAAGACCACACGAGATAAGATTGTAGAGTTCAAAGATAATCCTTAAAATCAATAAATCCTCATTTCTTGTGTGGATATGTGATCTAAATAACCACTGAACATAAGCTAACCTGAGAACATCAGTGAAATCAGGGTGTTGCGATTGCGTGTTCCGAAGCTAGCCTAGGGTTTAAGTAATTTCATCTTTGTTGTGAAGTTAACTCCCATAGAATTATAGGGTTAAAAAAAATGGGATCATAATTAATTGGAAATTAATTTAAATGATAATGATTAATAAGTAAATTAAGAAGTAGATTTAGATCTATTACACTTTCTAAAAATAGTTTTATAAAAAAACATCTTCTTGTTCTGCTATGTTAATCAAATTTTATTTCAAAATTAAATCCATGAAATCTTCTTCCAAAAAAATTATTCTTGATTTATAAACAATAAACAACCCCAATAATTTTAATTAGTATTATTATTTACTTTTATTATAATTTTAAAATACCTTTAATATGTTGTAAAATTTACTTCATCCTTTGAGAGGTGACCTTGGTCAGCCACTCTACTGCACCTAAGTTACCCGAAATCGAACATCATTTGGAAGCTTCCACGATAGTGCCATTCAAATTGGCACCATTTCCGGGGAGGAAAGTAATTATTTAAACCAAATAGAGCTATTTATTTTATTTTACATTTTATTCCATTCCTCTCTTCATTCTTCCTTCTTTACCTAGTCTGAATTTTTCTTCATCTTCTTTTATTTTCTTCAACTCCTTTTTTGGACCATCATCTCAAACATCTCATTTTTATTTTACTATGCTACACATTCCTTATTTTAAATTTTATTGGATTTATGACACGAACTAATACTGAAGATCTCTTAGATCTTGATCCTAAGATTGAATGCAACCTTAGGGATCAAATTAGACATTCTCAGTCTATGAGAAGTTTCAACATTCAAACAGTTAGAGAATTTATCCACTATAAGAGAATTGAAATTGGATACACATCTAATTCCAACATAAAACAAGAACCAATGGATGATAATAATGGAAATTAACTAAATATAACTATTCAAGAATTGGTTGCACCTGATATTAACTATCAACCAAATTGCATTGCATATCGAAATGTCAAATCAGACATTGAACTGAAATCTGGATTAATTCACCTGCTTCCAAAATTTCATGGCCACTCTAGAAAGGATCCAAAAAACATTTAAAAGGATTTAATGTGGATTTATAAACCCTTAAATGAAGAAATGTTTCTGAAGATCAAATCAAACTAAGAGAATTCCCATTCTCACTTGATGTAGATACAAAGTTTGGATGTATTATTTACAACCTGAAGATGTAACTTTTTGGAACAATTTGAAATATCTTTTCTTGAAATTTTTTTTCCAACATCAAGGACCAGATCCATTCGAAAAGAGATCTTGGGGATCAATAAAGCCCAAGGGGAGTCAATTTATGTGTACTAGGAGTGAGTTAAGAAGTTCTGTGAAAGATATTTACATCACCAAATCAGTGGTCAACTCCTAATCTAGTACTTCTATGAAGGACTTACACCTATGGAGAAGAGCATGGTGGATGTTGTGGCTAGAGGATCATTGGAGGAAAAGGCACCAATAGCTTCACATGCATTGATCAACAAAATGGCCAAAAACACCAAACAATTTGGCGATCAAATTACACCACATGTTAGAGGAGTACATAATTTATGTATATCTTCTATTGAAAGTCATTTTATTGATACCATGTTTTGAGAATTGAAAACTATGGTGAGGTATATTTCATTGGAACTAAAGACATACCAACCGACTCCTTCAAGGCCTTGTGGAATTTTCACTATGACACGCCACCCAACAGACTATTACCCGCAACTACAAGATACAGATGATTGTGCATCAGTGTTTCCCAGGAGACCATATCAGCAACAACAACAACCATATCCCCAAAAGAATATTGATTCTGTTACTCCAACATACAAACATGGTTGGAAGGATCAATCAGACATGAGGTATGGCTCTGGACAACAACAAAGGCCCCCTTTTCTACAAAACATCCAGCAGCCTCCACCTTTCCAACAGGGTTTCCAACAACCCCAAAGGCGATTTGATGCTCCAGAATCTACAAGTCAACAACAAGGGAATCCCCAAACAAAGGTAGATTCTAACACTGATGATCTTATAAAAAAATTGTTCTTAATCCACAGAATGTGCTGAAGAGCCATGGTTCAGAGCTGAGGGAGTTAAAGTCTCAAATGAGCTAGATTCCCACTGCCCTCCATGAATTGGTAAGTATGAAATCAGGAAATCTACCTTCCCAAAATACTCCAATTACCTAGGATAATTTTAGTGCCATCACATTGAGAAGTGGGATGAAAATTAATGATACATCTGTACCTACCATTCCACCAGGATTAAACTCAACTCCATAAAAGCCCAATTCTACACGAATTCATGAGAAATATAAGGATAAATTAAGAGGGAAGAAAATGATTGATGGTGGTCATTCTAAACCCATTCCATTTGGAAACAAAGTTGTACAAAAGAAAAAGATGGCTGAAGAAGCAATGAAAAAGGAGGTTTTTGATACATTCAAGCATGTGGAGATCAAAATTACTCTACTTTAAGCCATTAAGAAAATTTCAAGGTATGCGAAATTCTTGAAAGAACTCTATAGAAATCTAAGAGGGCTCAAGGGAAATCAGAGGATCAATAATGGATCGAATTATTCAGAAATCATTACCCCTACTCTAGCAATTCCAACAATGTGTAAGGATCCACGGACATTCAGCATACCATGCACCATAGGGGAGTTTCACTTTTATGAAGCTCTTTGTGATTTGGGAGAATTCATAAATTTGATGCCTCACTCTGTATTCTCTTCTTTTTTCGGATGGTGAGATAAAACTAATTAGATTAGTGGTCCAGTTGGCGAATAAAGATACAACATATCCAGTGGGAGTCCTTGATGATGTACTTGTTCAGGAAGGATACATGATCTTTCCATCATATTTCCATGTTCTTAACATGGAGGATGATCAGGTAAGTTCTTGTGCTCCCATTATCATAGGTAGACCCATCCTCAGAACTGCAAAAACTATCATAAATGTCAATGAGGGTACACTTTCAATGGAGTCTGGAGATAAAGTTGTTATATTTAAGGTTATGGACTCCATGAAGTTCCCCTCTAAGGACCATTATGATTTTTTATCTCTCATTTTGAACCACTAAATAAAAACCCCATGGAATTTTATTGTCCTATGATTAGGTATATTATGAGTATTAGTTCTAGTTTGATGTCTATGAGTAATTCCAAACCTATTTATATAGCACATGACTCTCTCGGATTTGATTTTGAAATGGATTAAAATTCTGATCTTGATCATGTGAACTCTGATTATAACATGGCTGTTGAGTGTGCTGACGGATTTGATGAACTATTCTCTAATTTTGATGATTTATATTCTGATACTGTTGTTCTGTGTGCATATATTTCAGTTCCTTCACTATATCCATCTATAAAAAAACCCCCCAATATTGGAACTCAATCCATTACCAACTAATCTAAAATACTCATACTTGTTGGGTAGAAAAATATTACATGTTATCATTGCTAACAATCTCCCTTTTGAACATAAAGAAAAACTTTTGAATCATTTGAGGGAGAACATCAGGGAAATCGGGAGGACCTTGGCTGACATATCCGGTATTATCCCCTCTATTTTCATTAATAATAATATTTTGGAGGATGGGGATAAACTAGTTAGGTATCCACAAAGGATACTAAATCCAACACTTTTAGAGGTTGTTAAAAAAGAGGTTGAAAAATTGCTTGAGGTAGGTATATTCTATCCCATTTCAGATTTCCAGTGGGTGAGTCCTATTCAGGTTGTTCCTAAAAAAAGTGGTGTTACTGTGGTTAAAAATGATAAAGATGAGTTAGTTCCAATGAGGGTACAAAACAGTTGGCGTGTGTGTATTTATTATAGGAAAAAAAATCAGTCCACATTAAAGGACCATTTCACCATCCCATTTATTGATCAAATGCTTGAGAGACAAGCTGGGAATATAGACAATTATTTCTTGGATGGATTCTCTGGATATTTTTAGGTTCCTATAGCTCCAGAGGATCAAGAGAAGTCAAAATCCACTTGTCCATTCTGTAAATTTTCCTACATAAGGATGTAATTTGGTCTTTGCAATGCCCCATGTACCTTCCTGAGATGCATGGTGAGTATGTTTTCCAATTTTATTGAGACCTGTATGGAGGTATTTATGGATGATTTTACAGTGTATGGATCTTAATTTGATGATTGTATCTCTATAATGGGAAATGTTTTCAATCATTGTATTGAGATGAATCTGGCCATAATCATTGAAAAGTGTCATTTAATGGTAGAGCATGGAATTATCATAGGGCTTGTAGTGTCAAAGCATGGGATAGAGGTTGATAGATCTAATATAGAAATTATTTCATCCTTACCATATCCTTAATGTGTTCATGATGTTAGATCTTTCCTTGGTCATGTAGGATTTTATTGGTGTTCCATCAAATTTTTTAGTTAGATTGCACTTCCTTTGTCGTGATTACTTCTAAAGGATTCTGATTTTGTGTTTGATGATTCTTGCAGTACTTCCTTTGATGATCTAAAGAAGTTCTGACCACTCCACCGATCATATAACCCCCATGGTGGGAGATTCCTTTTGAGCTTATGTGCGATGCATCCAAATTCGCAGTTGGAGCTGTCTTATCACAGAGGGTGGAGGGATATTCACATGTGATTACCTATGCATCGAGGACACTAGATTTAGCCCAATAAAACATCACAACCATGGAAAATGAGTTTCTTGCTGTCATATTTTCTTCAGATAAATTTGTTTTATATTTATTAGGCTACAAAGTAGTTTCTTTTTCTGAACATACAGCTATGATATACCTCTAGAAGAAGCCAAATGCAAATCCCAGGAAAATCTGATGGATTCTCCTTCTTCAAGAATTTTATATTATGATAGAGGACAATAAGGGGTCCGAAAATTTGGTGGCAGACCAGATGATTAGTCTTACTCATGCACTAGAGGATGACACCTTGGACCAGGTACAACTTCGGGAAACGTTCCCTGATTATCATCTTTATTCCATCTCAGGTACGCATCCTTGGTATGTATATTTAGTTAACTACCTTGTTTCCACTGAAATACCTTCAAATTTAAAGAAACATCAAGTACAAAAATTAATGACTGATTCAATATTATAGGTTTTGTATGATCCATACTTATGGAACATGTGTAGTTAACAAGTTATTATGAGGTGTGTTCCTGATCTTGAGTTTGAGTCTGTTCTACAATTTTTCAATCAACTTGATTGTGGTTGAAACTTTGTCCCCAACAATCATCTAGGAATGTTTTGGACTCCAGATTACATTGTCCTAGCTTATTCCATGATTCCCATGTGTTTTCCTAGTTCCTTTGGTTTTTTGTATATTTTGGTTGTTGTTTATTAAGTGAGTAAATGGGTGGAGGCTAAGGCCACCAGGACTGATGATTCTCATATTGTTTTGAATTTTGTCAAAGTGCATATTTTTTGAAGGTTTGGAGTACCGAAGGCTACCATCGGTGACCATGGAATGCACTTCTGCAATCAGAATCTTGCTTCCATTATTTGGATGTATGGGGTAACACAGAAAACATCAACACCGTACCACCCACAAAAAAATTATATGGCTGACGTTTCAAATCGTTAGTTGAAACAAATATTGGAAATAAACTGTGCATCCGAATAGGAAATATTGGAGAAAGGTCTTGGATGATTCAATTTGGGCTTATAGGACAGTATACAAGACATCCATTGGGTTTTCCCCATTTCTGATTGTTTCTGTAAAAGCATGTCATCTCCCTGTGGAAGTTGAGCATCAATATTATTGGGGTATAAAGAAATGCAAAATGGATTTGGACCAAGCTGTAATCCAAAGGAAGCTACAAATTCAATAGCTTGAGGAGATTCTGTTGTCTTCATATGATAAATCAAGGATCTAAAAAAAGGTAAAAATAATCTCATGAAAAAATGATCCAACAAAGTAGTTTCATGTAGGAGAGAAAGTCATTCTCTACAGTTCACGAATGAAGCTAATGCCTGGTATGTTGTTTTCCATATGGTTAGGTCATTATGTTGTGAATAATGATTTTCCATAAGGTTATGTGGAGATCACACAAGAGGACACATGAAGGAGCTTTACAGTCAATGGGTAGTGTTTGAAGAGATACATTGAGGGACATTCTACTAATGCAGTGGATTTCATCACACTGCAAGACCCCATCATCACTTGAGCATATATGGATATTCCTAACCCTTTCAATTTTATAATTTTTTTACTATTTAAAATTATTCATTTCATTAGCATATATCATCTCATGGGTTCACATTTATGACAATGCAATATATTAAGCGTGGAGGAGGGAACCTTTTAGTTTAGTAATTTAAATTTTTTCATGTTTTTCAATGAATAAAAAATCAAAATAAAATTGTGTATTTTTCAATTTTTTGTGTTTATTTTTCAATTTATTGTGTGTTTTTTATAATTTTGCGCTGAAATGATTCTCATCACAATTTTGAAATCCATATCAATAATTGAAACAATTTATCCCATGAAACCGAGCATAAATGAATGTTGAAAATAACATTGTTTCAAGTTCAAATCTTTAGTAATTTAATGAAATTTACACTGAATTTGGAATCCCATGCCATATATCACTGTATTTATATTTGGAATCACATTTTTGAGAGGCTTCTGAACCATTATTTTCATATTCATTAAATTTACCTCATTTCTTGAGAGATCCAAACCATGATTGATTTAACCAAAATTTGATTTATTCCTGTCAAAACTTGAGGGTTTGAGGTACTTATGTTTAAATGATTGAGGCATTTGTTTGGTATTAAAGCCCCTATTTTATAGAATCATTTTTTATAATGGCCTAAGTTGAACATTTAATCCATGTATCCCTTATAATACATGAATAGACTTTTAGTTTTGCGACATTACAAGCCAATGTTCTCTATCCAACCAACTCAGAAAGTGAAATTGCATAATCGAGTAGAACTTAAGTGTGAGGAAATTTTTCTTGTGTTGTGCTACCACATTTTGTGATACATTGGGTAGAAAATTAAATTCCAAATTGATGTTTTTTATACTAAAAAATTCATTGAATTTAATGTCTTTCCTTTATGGAGAATTAATGATAAAAGAATCTATGCCTTTCTGGAGCTTCTAATGAAGAAAGAAAGTTGTGCCTATCTAGATCTTTCAAGAAAATCATGTTTGAGAAGATTGAAATTTTTGTTTCCATAATGTTGAATGGTGTGAACATTCATTTGTTTTTCATGATGATGAAGATTTACTTATGTTATGGGGATTGAGGAGGAGACCATATTTATGTGGAAATTAGATTAATGCAATTTTTCTTCAAAAAGAGCCAAGCCCTCCTCATTTAGCCTCTGAATTTTTCAAATCTAAATCCTACCAACCAAAAGCCATCGAACAATGCCGAAAAATACTCACAAAAAACTTATGTCCTTAACTCACATCAGGCAGTGATGTAGGAATTTATCAAGCATATGGTGACCCTCGTATGAATTTGGATGAGAACGACATTGCTAAAAAATTGTCATTTGTGTGATAAGAGAAAATTCAAGCGAGGTAAGTGTTTTCTTCATGGGAGGATTAATTAAGTGGAAATACAATGAATGATATGAATGGAAAACATGAAATAATTGTTTTTATGAGGCATGATATCTTGTGTTTCTTTGTCTGTAATTGTTGGAACTGAAGGATATGTGTTTTAATTTTTTTTTGGATTTGATATTGATGTGTACTTAATATGAGGTTCTTCCCATGTGTGCAAAAGTATAACCATGGAGGAGTTGATAATAACCTATTTTATTGAATATTTTATGGATAATAAATGACACAATTTTCTCACAATGTTCTAAATATGTTCATTTTTTAAATATTTTGGATTAGATCATTCATTTGAAAATTTGATAAAAATTCCAGTTTTATCGTTTTAAAATTCACTATATTATTTTACACATGAATATTTTAATATGTATTATTAGAACGTCAAATTTTGTAACAATGTTACTCACTTAATTTTCAACAACATTTTTGCAGGAAAATTTTGTAAGAATGTTACTCACTTAATTTTCTCACAATGTTCTATATATATACATTTTTGCAGGAAAATATTATTGGAGCTAAATATTTCATATGTTTTAACTATATAGACCATGAAGGAAAAATAGGGTAGGACCTACCAGATTGGACATCAGTTCTATATTGGGGCCATAACCTCTTCATCTGAGATTTTATTGTGCCAAATTTTTGGAGGGACTCACCAAACCATTTTTTCATAAATCGTTCTTGTAGAAGAACAACTAGTTCACTCATTTTGGAGGTCAAATGAGCAGTTAAAGTTGGATTAAAATATTTGGCCGAGATTCCCCACTCGCACATGAAAACTCTATAAACCCAGCCTCCCCTCCACCCAATAAATTAGTGTTTTTCTCATCTGGAGGGTTTTTTGTGTCAATTGGGAATTTTAGGGAAGATATTAAGTTTATCCACTGCAATTATCTATCAATTTCAATAAAGATATCTCTTGAAGAAAATATCCCTTCGATGAAGCCTTCTTCTTCTTCTTTGTGTTGTAATACTTTTGTTTGTTTAATGAAATTTTTTGTTATTTTTTTATTTCTTCTCTTCTATTATGTATTTTAAAAAAAATTATTATATTGATATTCCTATTTGGGCAGGAATTATTGAGTAGAAATGGGATTGTGTTCTGCCCTTTCAAAACCTTTGCACATGAAAACTGTTTCTACGATGACTACGCCGCCCATGGAAGAGTAGTTTTCTTTGTAATCGATCTACCTCTTAACATCTTCATTAATTTATTTTGAATCAATGTGCTACTTTAATTTAAATAATATGATCTATTAATTTAGTTTTCAATTTAAATGAAACTAATCAAGGAATTGATCAATAAACACAAATCAAGTGAGGTCTGCATTTTGTGTAAATTGTGAGAGCACGACTTAATCAGCAATACAAGACCACACAGGATAAGTTTGTAGAGTTTAAAGAAAATCCCAAAAGTCGATTAATCCTCATTTACAGAGTGAATATGTTCTCTAATTAACAACATACCATAAGCTAACTTTATAACATCAATCAAAGTTGGGTGTTGAGATTGTGTGTTCTGAAGCTATCCTAGTATTTAAGTAATTTCATCTCTGTGGTTAAGTTAACTCCAGCAGTGTTGGAGGGTTAACAAATTAGGGGATCAAAATTAAGTGGATATTAATTTAAAGGATAATGATTAGTAAGTAAATGAATAGGTAGATTTAGATCGATTACACTTTTTAAAAATAGTTTTCTAAAAAAACTTCTTGTTGTACATTGTTAATCAACTTTTATTTCATAAAAAAAACGAAATCTTCATCCATCAAACATATTCCTGATTTATAAACAATAAAAAACCCCATCATTTTAATTAGTATTATTATTTACTTTTATTCTATTTTCAAAATACCTTTAATATGTTGTTAAATTTACGTCCTCCTTTGAGAGACGACCTTAGTCAGCCACTCCGTTACACATAAGTAACCTGAAACCGAACATCATTTGAATGTTCCCACAACAGCGCCTTTAAATGTGATATTTAGCAATATTGAGTTGTCTATGAAAAATATATATTCAAATAGGCTCTATGTTTTTTCTATGTCGTCGTTCCCACACATGGATTCGCATTATTCCACTTTCATGTACATATTGTTTCGTAGCCGCAATGCCCTTTTATCATTGAGTGCATGTGTTGGATCTGACATGTTGCATGTATTCTGCACCTCATACCTTATACTATCAGGTGAAATGTCTACAATGAAACATTATTTATTTCAGTGCATTTAAAATCTTCAAATATGACTTTTAGAGATTAAATTAAATAACAAATAAACAAATTAAGAAACGGTGTCTCAGTTTTCCAATAAATGCTGTTTTTATAAACCAGCGTCTCCTTGAAATGATGTCTAGATTGGTCATGGTGTCATGACGTTCATGGTGTCTGGATGGTCACAGTGTTTGGTTACGGTCTCTGGTTCACGGTGTTTGGTTGAAGGTGTCTGGTTCACGGTGTCTGGTTCACGGTGTCTGGTTCACGGTGTCTGGTCCACGGTGTCTGGTTCACAGTGTCTGGTTCACGGTGTCGGGTTCACGATGTCTAGTCCATGGTGTCTAGATCACGGTTTCAGGTTCACGGTTCTTAGATCACGGTGTCTGGTTCACGTTGTCTAGGTCCTTTTCCATAAAAACAATATTGGTGGCAGACTCACGCTGTCTCAGACATAGCCAATTATTTGTATTTAGACTTAAGGTGCGATATTCATAAAATGGATTAAACATAATCATTTATCAAAGAAATCATTACAATGTAAATCAAAGATAGTGTACAGTAATCAAACTGAATGTATAGAACTTAAGATCTTTGTGTAGCTTTACTAAACAACTGTACATTTGATGTGAGATATATTACACATGATTAACAAGGTTTATTGACTGAATAGGATTTGTGATCATTAAAACATGATTAATACATGAGAAGTCCAACAGAATAAATGGCTATGTGCCGAAACATGTACATGAAAAAAATGACTACGTGGGGAATACCGACTATATATACATGTGTTCCCATAAAAAACATTTATACATATCGTAATAGGTATATTGAATACGTATGTTAAATCGACTACATTGAAAAAAGGATACATGAACCTGGGGACTGAAAATGGCTACGTGTACCGGATAATCATTGGATCATCTATCTGAATTTTATAGAGTAAAAAAGGAACACTGAAAATACATGTGATCAAGGAATTAATGTTAAAAACATTATAGAAAATTTAAACCCTGAGGATAATATATATAAATCTTGGGGAGATAATTCCCTATTATTTCTCTTTGACGTCATTTATCCACTATATTCCCATATTATAGTGTATCCATGCAATGAAATTTAGAAATATCGATATATGTAACTTGTTATGAGATACACCCCAGGTCTCAAAGAAGAATTAAGAAGAATAAAATGTAAAATTTGGGTCTCATCCAAGTTTAAAGAGTTCTAATCACTCTAAAAATGTCAATATATTACTGAACACTTCTAATAAATGATATATATGAATAAGGAAATATAGGGTAATCTTTAATGAATAATAATTTTTTGAAAATAATTCTATTGATGATGGAGATTTTGTTTTTAATATAAAGAAATAAGAGAGTATTATATTTAGGAGAGGAAAAAGATAAAAATACAAGGGGAATTTAGATTATATTAAAGGAGGAGATCCACCGGCTATAACATTGCAATTATGTACTTCATTATTTTCTTTTATTTTTATTCCTATGTGATTTCTACCATCTATAATCCCATTATTTTTTCTTGAGGGAAGGGAAGAAAAATTTAATGAATGGGTGAAGGGGGGTGACCCTATAATAATGCTTGATTCTTGGATATTTAATTAAATTTATATATCTCTTCACCATGTAAAATGGATTTGTGTATTTCATTTTATAAATTTATTTGAATTCCATTTTTAGGATTAATTATACACTTTAATTATTACCTTGGATAATAAATATTTTCTCCCTGTAACTGATTTTAAATTTAATCGATTTATTTGTTAAAAATAAAGTGGATAGTGTTTGGTGATTAGTAAACATGTGTTGAAGATGTAATGGTCTAATTTGGATATTTGGTAATTTCAATACATGATAAAGTATTAAATAGGTAATTTAGAAAACGGAAAATATATCTTTCACACATTTTAATAAGGGTTATAAAAAATAATAAAATAGTGATTATAACTCTCATCATCATCAAACATAAATAATTTTGAAAATTTAGAAGATATTTTGGGACAATTCATTAAATAAATTAACAAAGTCTACATGTTTAATTTGATAGTACCATAGAAGGATTAAAAACGTGAAAATTAATGGAAACCCCAATCACTTATATCTTATATTGATTCTTTTTCAAAACCATTATTCATTGTTTTATAGTTCATGAAGTCTTTCAATACATAATAATTTTTTACTTTTGACAACTAGATTTATGCACTACTCCTTGGTGAGGACTTTGGTTACTAATACTACTACATATCTATGGGAAATTAAATACTTTTTTCTAAACCCCATGATAGGTGTGCACCAAAACATGGATCCTCTTATGGGGTGTGAGATCTAATCTAACCCATAATTTGATGGCTAGTACCTCCAATGAGGAACAATTTACTCTTTATCATGAGATATATTGGACTTTACTAAATAGGATTATAAATATTAATTTATGTAAAATATTTGAATAAAACAATCTTAAGGACTCTTGTGAAACGTGAAGTGTTCACTCTAAGCTATAAAATATGGAAATAAACCCACAACAAAATCTAATAGACCTTTTTCCCTATAATTTTCCATTAAATAAATCTAGTTATCTATTCTATCTAAAAAATAAATATTTTTAATTGCTTGTTAATATGATTATTATGCAACCTAAATTTCACAGACTTGAATTTGAATATCACAACCATCATATTCATGTATTCGTCTTTGTATGCAAAAGCTTCTAGCTAAGAGGAGTTGTTGAGGACCACGTCAAATGTACGGAACTCCCCTTTTTACCTGATAGAGCTACCATGTCTTGGTTTTGTATCATATAATCCATTACTATAAATATATCCAAATAAGTTTCATGAAAATAATCTTCCCAATCTTCATAGAGTATGGAAAAAATGAAAAAGATTTATGACATATTACAATAAACTAGAGAAAAGTTGTATTAATATGGGGAACATCCATGAATTTTTGTGTGAGAATCCCTCACTATGTGGTGGAGGATATCAACATTCTAGTTTTCATATACCAAGGAATTATAGAAAATGATAGAATCCAATTGGATGAATCATATAGAGGATCATTTATTCACAAGTAATCCATGGAATCCTGGATATATAATGAGATGATAACACAAAATTCACAATAGTTCAAAACAAGAGTAATGAGTAAAAGAGGTATTCATATGGTAAAGGCTTATGATTCATTTTTAATAATTAAAACAAAACATGAATAACTAAACTATTTAATGTGATAATTCTATATTAACCATTTTAGAAAAAAATGGGCCACCTATGGTATGTGGTTTATATTCATCACCATATAATTATATTAACCAGTATGCTAAAGTACATGAAATGGAGAGTCATGTAGCCACATTTTAGAAAAGTATATTTCAACATAACTTGTATAAACCCCCATTTTAGACTTAATATCCATATTTTCCAACTTTTCCAAAGATATAATAAAATAACCCACCTTAGTTATAAAAATCCCGTGGTCATCTCTAAAACATCAAGACTTTTAAAACCCCATCATTATAGAAAAATACCATTGATAATACTTCATCATTTTCACTGTAAAATGAAGATCATTTGTTACAATACAATTTTGGAGGATTGTAAGAAAATATAAAAAATTGGAAAAACCGATTTAAAAATATTATAAACTTTTAGACTAAAAATCTATGAAAAATACGAGTGAAAAAAATTCTGAATCCAAAGGAAAGAATAAATGTGATTACAACATGAAGTGTAAAAGAGATTTATCTACTGGAAAAATTAATATATAAAAATTGAAAGTGGAATTTTGAAATTAAATAAGTATATAATAATAATAATGAATAAATAAGTATATGTTTTAGGAAATAGAGACTAAAAATCCATTTAAAAAATGGGAAAATGGATATACACGAATTATTCACTTCAATGGAAATCAAGTAAATGAAATTAAAAGAAGATAAATTTCATAAAGTCATTCTAGATACTATTATAGAGGTTTAAATAAATATCCCACTACTATAATTCATCTAAAATATATTAATGTTTTCTAAACTTCTTAAGGATATATGCATCAAAAGAAGGAATCTAGATAGAAATGAGTGAATCTTCTTATGAAGTGGCATCTCAGTTCATTTCACACCACCATTAAAATAAATATTTCATTATTTATGGATATTATCTTTTTCATGCACTATTGGATATTTAATTTTTTTTATTTTTTGTGTGATCTTGGGGTTTTGATAAATTTCTTACCTCACTCGTTATTTTCAACTTTATAGATTAAACAATTAAAGACCACCAGAGTGGTGGTCTATCATTTAAAAAGATCCACAGTTTTCCCCAAAGATGTTTTCGAATATTTCCTTGTGAGTTTAATTTTATTATTATTCCTAAATTAATTATAAATGATAAACATGTAAGAAGAAAGATGTTTATCCCACTGAACCATCATTTTTAGGATTCTACTCTTAAACACATCAAAAACTGTCAACAATATGAAAGAAGTAAAAATTTAAATGGAGCTTCGAAATACTATAGATCACATCAACATACATCAACAATCTAATTATCTATCAAGTAATAATTAAATATTTAAAATACCCAACAAATAAGGTACATAACTGATTTAAGAATCAGGATTTATTCATAAATTATTATCTGCAATAGGGATCTTTTCAATCAATAATACATAGATGCAGGTAAGTGACCAAATATCAATAGATTATAATTCCATTTTTTAATAATAAATGACATCTTTTTTCTATGATAGTTAATCATAATAGGTTTATGAAATAAATATTTATTAGATGATGAAATCAGTATTTTCAAGCAGATGTAATATGAACAAGAAAATATTATTGTGGATCTTTGAATGGAACTGGCTGAAAAAGAATATAAGTTTGATGAGACATGATCCATACATCTCATAGTATTATATGAGTTGAACAAGTCCAATTAAGGATTTCGTAAATCCGAATAGTTATGTGGGGAATAATCATATAATAATGAGAATAAATGATCCGATTAACATGGAAAATATAAACTAAATCCACTTCCAAATAGAACTATTTTATATAAAATTGTAGATATGAAAACCAAAACTAAGGATACATCGGAAATGAAAACTGAGCGAAAACATACCACATAAAGGGAATAAAAGACAATACCAACTATGTAAGAACCCTTTTAGTAAATTCAGGATGATATTTTTGATTGATAATAACAAACAAATCTAGAAAACCCATTAACAAATATGTAAGAAGAAAATTTCCAGGGTTTTACCCGTTTTTTCATCATAATGGACACAAATAATTTTCTTATTGGTTTATCATTTATTTAATAGAATCATGAATAGTAATAAAGGGGGAATTATTTAGAATATGATAATAAGATATTTGGATAAATGACATGTAATAAAACTTATAGCTTGATTACACACACAAAACAAATTTATGATTTTTGAAGGAGTTTATGGGAGAGGAAGTCTTGAATGGTGTAAGACTAATACATAAATGAACGGTATTAATGTAGGGGATTAAAAAGATATTAAATATAATATATTTCAAATGAAAACTAGTGAAAATATAATTTATTTAGAAGGAAAAGGAAACCCATTCACTATTAGTGGGGAAAGGGTGAAAAATTCCCATGTTAATCTTTCTTATGAACTAATAGAGGAGCTCAAACTTCTTCAATAATCAATTGATTACCATTCATGTGGTTTGGTGGACATAATGACATTATCCAAAGGTTATTCTATGAAGAAAACTATATTTTAATGATTTATTAGGGTTTATTAGTATAGGATATAATCACTTAATCCATCACACCATTAATATTAAATGGTATTTTTCTTTCATAGGGGTGTGTTTCTCAGTTTCTATTGGAAAATTATAGAAGGAAGACTCTAGATAGACGAAATAAGATATGTATGTGAATAAAATGATTCATATGGATAATGTATTTCATTCTTACATTCTTTTCATTTTAACTCACTATAGTTTTTTATAATAATATATTTCTAATTGGGGAATCTATAATCTATTTTAAATAGAAAACTTCATGACCATGCTTAAATTTTTTATTTACATTACCATACTAGAAGACAATAATTTATTTTTAACTCAATGATAAGTTGTTTTATTCAATGTGTAGTGTGAATCATGGAAGTCAATCTGATGAATCGTATTTTTAGGGAATGAGCTATTCATGTGGAAGGAGTTTTTCTTTCCATCTTTCAAACATTTAATTTATAAATTCATATGAATTTCTCTGTTATTATTAGGAATTCCCTTAGTGATTGTCCAAATTTTATAATTCATTTCCTAAGATGATTTCTAAAAATAATACATTCTATATTATCTTGAGTATATTTCTTGAGTTCTCTGGGGGTATCCCACCTTCTAGATCTTTCATTACAATTTATCAAATATATTAATATGAAAAAACACATGTAATACTATTGATGCATTTTTATTAATAAGTCTTTATTTTTTAGACAACCTGTCACATTATACATTTATTATATTATAGGTACCATGAATTTACATGATATAAATGAGGCATATTTCAAGTAATTTATATCCTTTCCTTCCATAATTTTGGTTTTTAGATGGTATTTTAATGATGAAATGTGGGTGGAAGGGTATCCAGGGTGAAATTAATTCAATACATTTTGAGGAAAAATTATTGGGGTGCTACTTTGGTTATTGGGATATGTCTATGAATCATTTACTATACTGTTATTATTTTCCCTTCATAAAAATTGAAAATGGGTTTTCCCTTAGGAAAATCAAAAATCACCCCTACTGAACCTATGATTTTCAAAATTCAGGATGGTAAAAATCTTTCATTATACATACATTCATCATGACATTAATTTGAGTCTTGGCAAGTGGGAGTTTTCAATTTTATGTGGGGATATACATTAATCAATTATTTTATTATCATAATTTATGATTTAAAGATACTTTTAAACCATTGACCCATAATTATTTTCTTATAAATTTGTACCAACCTTATTCCTTAAAGTCATTAGAGACTTAAATGGAAATTCCTTATGATTTCCTATGAATTTTTTCTTTAAAAATTATAGAGAGTTCTTCCTTTGAAAGCTTTTGGAAATGTGCATGAATTCAAGGTATCATAATAACATTACATCAAATAATACTATGGGTAATTATAGAAAAACATTCAAATATATAGAAATAATTACATTTCATTCTTCATAATGTTTTCTAGAGAAGATTAAATTAATGAAAAGACACGATCCATTATTTTTAATTTAGAGAAGAAAAATCTAGGATTTAATTGTTTATTTGAAAATGTGAATTTGACTTTTTTAAATTAAACCATTAAAATTTTTATTTAACATTGAAAAAAAATTATTAAATTAATTTTGAACATAATTATTGTAATCCTAGGGTTTTTCGTTAATTTTAGTGTGACATTCACTGCTTAATGATAATCATAGTTCAAGTGTGGGGGTTTTTGATGCACTTATTTTTTCATGAAAATTTTTAAAAATTTTAAAATAATTTTTTAATATTTTTAAATTAATTTTACCATGTAATTAATTATTTATTAAAAATTTGGGAAATTATATTTGATGAAATAATATAGATTTAAATAAATAATAATGTTTATTAGGGAAATTTTATTTTCACTATTGAGATTTTTATAAAAAAATTGTTTTGAAATTCTTATAGGTAAAAAACATGACCAAATAGTTATCCCTCAACCCAATGGATAAGAAATTCATATAGGCAACCCAAGATGGGATGGCCGACCAAGGTTCTTGGTGAGGAGTGCCTACTGATTAGCAGAGAGAGGATCATGACTCATCATGTGTAAAATATGTGTGATATATCCTATGTGATCTGCGTGTGTTGGAAAGACTCATGTTAGTTTGTGAGTGTGATGTAGGATCACATCTCATCAACAAGATTCGAAGTCCAAAAATACAAAAGATTTAATATACCAAAGATCTCATCCATTCAAAACACTGATGTGGGATGAGAATGATGCATGTGCTATTCTCGATTTTACACCTCATATATACTCAACTAATTCATACATAAACTTGATGCCACCTCCACCTCTCAAAAAACATAATACCACTGACCAACCAACCAAGAACAACCATAAATACCACTAATAACTAATGCTTATGCCAAAATTCTAGTATCGAGGCCTATATTACCATGGATCACATTTGGGGCCTCAGGTGATCCCAATGACAATTTCAATGAGGATAAATAATTTTATACTAAATAAATTTCCATCCATCCACTATAAAGGCTATATGGAAGGAGCATGAAACCTACGCCATAAAATCGAATAAAACAATTTGTCTCTCCAAAAGAATAAATGACTATGTGTAGATTTGGGTACATATATAAAATTGCAATGTTTAGAATATCAGCTACTTGAACGTACATTCCACAAGAATACAACTAAGTCTCAAAATGGGTACATTGAATTCCTATGTACATAAATGACTATGTTGAAAAATCAATATGTGAACTTGTGGGATGAAAATGGCTATATGAACTAGCCTGGCGTATGATTGGCTACATGAATTTACTAGAGTAAAAACAGAACACTAAAAATCCACATGGATAATGAATTAATATTAAAAATAAAGGAATATATAAAACCAAAAATGATGATATATGAATTTGGGGTACACAATTCACTATTATTTCTATAAACTTTTGTCAGATAACCATATTCCAAATACACAGTAAACCCATGTTGTGTAATTTAGAAATACTGATATTCCTGATGAATTATTTGATACACCCTGGGTCTCACAGATGATTTAAGAAGAATAAAATGGGAACATGAGATGTCGTATAAATTTATATAATTCAAATATTTCTTAAAAACATGGATAAATTTCTATCCACTCTTTTAAAATAGAAGATATGAATGGGGAAATAAAGCATTATCCTCATCAGATAATATTTTTTTGAATAGAATTCATAGGAATTTAGAAGATTTTACTATTTCCTATTAATTAAATAGAATGATTTCTTTAAAAAGGGACAAAAAGAGAATACAAGGTGTATAGAGAATATACCAAAGGAGGAGATCCATAAGCTATAACTCTAGAATTTTTAACTACATTATTTATCCTATATTTTAAATCCAAAATTATTTCTACCCCGTATACTCTTATTAATTTATATTTAATGATGGGATAGAAACATTGAGCGATTGAGTGAATGGGAGGTGACCTAATTGTAATAATCTGGTTTATGATATTTAATTAAATTTGCATATCTCTTTTCTAAGTTAAATATTTTTTATCATATAATTTTATAAATTTATTTGAATATTAATTTTTTATGATTAATTATGTAATATAATTATTTCCTCTTAAAAAATACCTTTTTTCCTTTCAATTGGTTATAAATCATATTAATTTATTTTTTTATAATCAAGTGGATACCTTTTTTTGATTACTGAAGACATAATGAAGAAACAATGATCTGTTATCATACTTGGGAATTTCAATACCTAATTAGGTATTTCCTCGATAAATCAAACATGGTTACTTATATTATTCACACATTATAAGGAGGATTATTAAAAATAATAAAAGTTTTATTTTAACTCTCATCGTCATAAAACTTAAACAAGGTTGAAAATGTGTAAGGAATTTCATAACCATTCATTTTATCAATTAATAAATATTGGAGATTTATTTTGAAAATAGCATGATAGTATTATAAAATGGAAGCTAAGCCTAAACCTTGATAACTTACCTATCATATTGGTTCTTTTCAAATATGTTTGTTCATTGTTTTATAGTACTATAATTCTTATTATAGAAAACATTTTTTCACACATGACAATAATATTTAAGTACTATTTCCTAGATAAATATTTGGTTACTACTATTATTACACCCATAGGGGGAATTAAATATCTTTTTCCACACCCCTAATCAGATTGTTCTAATATATATATTGAAGTTAAGAAAATCCATCCACTAATATAGATTGAAAAATTCATTAATATTTATTTCATTGTTTATCCTTATGGGGAATTCTATGCAAACTTCTTCAAATAGTAACTATTCATCTCTACCTTTACCCGTGGTTTTTCCTGATTAGGGTTTTCCATTTAAAATAAAAGAGTTCTCAATTTTTTATTTATTAGGGTCTTTCACTGAAATATTTCCACAAAAAAATTATTTCAAAGAAACAAGTTTGATCAATTCTAGATTTGATAATTTTTTCATGATCGGGATAACTCCTGAGATCTGATAGACTTTAAACATAATATTTCTCTTTCTCATTATGAAACCCATATAGTTCTATATTCCAAATTGGGATTGGAACACCAAAGATTTAATTTCGTAGGTTATAATGATGGGTTTTGTCACAAATTTTAATCTAGATTATGTGTTGTTAGGATTTCATTGGATTCCTATATCATTTTTGGGGATAAAATTCTATGTAAGGATCATAAGGCTCTCTCACAAATCCAACTATATCTTTTAAATCATAATTTATTGATTATTTTTAAATATAAAATTATTACTGTGTTATTTCTAATATTGGATCAACTTTCTTATGATTAATATTATCACTATAATGTTTCATATGAAGTTAATGTTACACTCTCATCGCATATTGGAAGGTATATCTATTGTAGATTATTTAGTAGTATGTAAACAAATTTTTTTTAAAATAAAAATAATGAGGTGAAGTATAAAGAGGAATATTTGGATTTAACATTTTATAATATTTGTCTCCTTCATATTTGGGATTTAAAGACAATATTTTATATTTAAATATTACAATTACACACTATGATTTTTGTGATGCTTTATTTTTTTCTAAAAAATTAAAAAGTTTGGTGACAAGTTATGAATCTCGGGAAAAGGGTTTGGTTTTCATAAGGAACAAATTGAAAGATTTTTTTTGAAAAGGGCAGTTTAATATCTCAAAAATAATTATAAAACATTACATTTCTATAAGATGATGTTGAATAAAAAAACATAATGTTCCAATATGTGAAAAAATATTAGAGGACAAAAATAGTGCTCAAGAACACCAATTTATTTATAATAATGAATCTATAATGTGTAATTCTTGGATTCTTATTTAGATTGTACATTTAATATTTGTACCAATCAAAAAGGGATTTTAATATATAAAATTGTGAAAAAATGTGATGTGTTGATGGGAATTAATTATTCGTGAAAGATAGCTCGAAGTTGAACCATCATAATTAATATGTTTTATTTAATTGTGAGAACTCTTACCATTTTAAATCCTTTAAATAATATAAAAATTATTTTATTTATTTTGATTACTCATTATAAAAATGATTTCAAGAACACTGGTGAAGATTGAATTTGAAATGTTTGTAAAGAAACACTTATTGGTATGAATGGGGAAAAGTTTATGATGTTTTATGTTATTCAATGTTTGACTATCATTGGTGATGTATTTGTTTATACACATCCATCTGATAATTATTTTTCAAAATTAGGTCATATACTACTTGGGCATATGATAAAAAATACAATTAATTAATTCATTATTATATGTATTCATGATGGCCAAAAAATCCTCAAATTACAATTGTGTGATTACTATATTAAAGGGAATTTTAAAAAAGTGAACTTCATAAGGTAACTCACAATTCAAATGGGACACTCGAATATATTTATTCTCATATTTGTGTCCTACTTGAGTTCTATATTTAGGCATTTCAAGTTATATGTTAACCATTATTGAAGTTTTTTATAATTTTTTAATTTCTTTTTGAAGCCGAAAAGTTAAATCATCAATACATTTAATCAATGGAAAATTATTATGGAAAATAAAACTCACAAAAAACTGAATCTTCTTGTACTAAAAATTAACATGAATTTTTTTTTTCTAATGAATTTATTTTATTTTTCAATGAAAAATGAATTTTGATGAATTTGATAGTTTAAGGTACTCTATAGAAAAATATCATAACAAAACACATGAATACAAAATTGATGGAAAATGAATAATATATTGTCAATATTTCTCATTTACCCAAATTATTTTGGACACAAGCTGGTGTAACGAAATACATGAAAATTTATTTGTCTCCATCCATTTTTATTAGTAACAAGACTCTATAAGTTGTATCGTATAGCTCTCGTATATCATGCTCTCATTTGAAAATATTTGGATTTTCTTATTTTTCTCATTTATCCCATTGAAAATTTTATCTCAGATCCATAAAATGTATATTTCATTGTTATAAATCAAGGGTTAAAAGATAAAAGTTGTGGTGTCCTAAAATAATAACAACTATAGTTATAAATGAATGTGATTTTTAATGATAGTTCAATTTTATGTCCCTCACCATATAATTATTTGAGAACATACATCTATAAATCATGTTGATTTTTAACATCATTTAAATTATACACTGAATTTATAATCTCATTATTACTCTGATATGTCAAGTTTTATTTTTCCTTCTCCACTACACACATAGTATTCTATTATGAATGAAAGGACTAAAGAAAATTTTGAACTCTATAGAGGTATAATGAGACTGATTTGGTTACTTATTTACATATAAATTATTTAAATATAGTTAGATGTGATGATTCAAGTAGTTGGATGCTTAGAATTAAAAAAGGTATTAATTCCCTTCAATGAAATTCTACATTGGATTTAATGAAATTAAATATGGGTAAGAATCTTGTGCACTTAAAATGGGTGTTTAATAATACAGAATGAATTCAAATAGTTTATGGATATTGATATAACACATAATTATTTTCTAAAGGCTATATTCAGGTTCCAAGGGTTGACTTCACTGATGTCTTTTCTCCGATATTAACAAATATCTCAATTCATGTTTTTTTGGGAGTTGTGGGTTTTAAGAAGCCTATGTTGGTGAATCTTGATGTGAAAGTGATTTTTCATCATGTAATTTTTGTGGAGGATAGCAATATGTAGTAGTTTTATGGTATTATTATTATTTTTTAAGTAAGAATAAGAATGTTCATTGTGTAAATATCATTATATACTAAAATAATCATGCATGTTGTTGTATAATGGTTTTATATCTTTTACGATAGATCATAGATTTAGAAGGTGTTGTTATGATAGTTTCATTTATCCTAATAAATATTTTGAGGGATGTTTTTTATCTAATTTTATATGTTGACAACTTATTTATTGTAAATAGTGATAAAAAAGGTTAAGAATCTAATGAATTCACACCTTGAAATGAAGGAAATTTGAACTACCAAAAAAATATTATCTTGGAGATACAAGGGGATAAATAGATTTTTTTCTGAGTTGAGAATGATATATTGATAGAGTTGTTGATCAGTTAAATATGAATAATATAAATCATGAAATTCATCCATTTCTAGTCATTTTATACATTCAACTTTTTTAGGCCCCTATTCAAATAATGAGGTTAAATATATGTATCAAGTACAATTCCAGTATAATGGGATCATTGATGTATTCTATAGTTTTCACCTATCTATATTTAGACTATGTGCTTAATCCGATTAACATATATACTATTAATGCTAGAAACTAAAATAGGAAGTCAGTCTAATGGATCTTAAAATATCTATGTGGGGCTATTGATTTTTTCATACATTTGGGGAGATCACAAGATTTTGTGACTTTCTATATGGAATCTGATTTTCTCAGGATATTTTGATAGGAGACGATCCATGAAATGTTATTTCTTTTACATTTCTAGGATTTATATTAGTTGGATAGTAACATTATAGAATATTTTCACCTTATCTACCACTGAGGTTGTGTGTGTAGATATTGTATATGTTATTTAATGAAGTGAAATAATTAATAAAATCAGTATAGATGTATAAAATTTTTCACTTTATTATGATATTCAGAGTAGAATATTTCTTATTTAGGATTAAATGTTTCATGAGTAGACAATCTACATGGGTGTTTGGTATCATTTTTAGAGAGTGTTTGTTTCTTATGGTGATATTTTTGTATTTTTGGTTAGTACTCATGACAACCCTATAGATATGATGACCAGGGATCTTAATATGTCCAATATCAAGTATTTAATGGACATTGATGGTACCTAATTTTTATTTTTTCCCTAATGAATTTTAGTGGATGTGGTGGATTTTTGATTCTTTATATTTTATGATTGTTGCATCATATAGAGGATTTGGATCTTGGTGGGGATTTTTAGTGTTAGGACCTAAATATTTTTTTTAAATCGAATTACCCTAATTAAAATGAATTAAATAAAAATTTATCATATATATTAATATTAGGAAAATAGCTACAATATTATTGGGGTAAAAATACATATATATATATATATATATATATCATTTTATAGGCCTATGATGCATTCTATACAAACTCTATCTCATAACTATGATTCGGTGGTGCCTCTACAAAAAATTTTCTGAGATTTTTTTTTCTAGGTAAAATTCTAGTTTTATAATTTTCTTTCATTTTATTTTTATGGTTATTCATTCAAGTATTTACATAACGAACTATTTTCATTTATTTTATTTAATTGTTATATTATCTTCTTTTCTCTTTGGGTAAATACCATGAATTAACTAAAAAAGATGATGAAATAAAATAATAAAAATAAAAAATATAAGTGTTATGAATACATTTTATTTCTGTTCCTATGTTATTCATTATACGATTATAGAAAAAAATTATTCAATTTAAAATAGTGAGAATAACTATTTAAAGACTGGAAATAATAAATATGGAAAATATTTTCAGTGAATATCTTCATGTAAAATGGTTAACTTGTAATTTGATTTAACAAAATTCAGCTATATGTGTTTTGTTTGATCACATGGACCCCATTAGATATAGTGAAACATTTTCCATCTGAATTTGAGTTATTTTTATGTTCTTTACTAGAATCATATCACATAATTTAATAATAATTAAATATGATAATTAAATGGGATTATTGATTTAATAAGAACATGAAAGATGTTTGATTATAGACATTAGTATTATATGCCTGGAAATGTGAATTATTCATATTGTGTTGTGGTTGTGATGTTGTTAGGTTATGGAGGAAAAATCATTTATGGGTGCATGGATATCATGATTGTGGGATATGGAATGTGATATGATTTGGTAAATGATGTGGTATTGGTTGTAAGGTGAAGAATAGTAATTAATTTTAGTATTGGATAAAATGAAATTAGTAAATATATAACTTATGTTTTGAAAAAATAAGGTCTTGTAGTATTTTAATTAAAATTTTTAATGTAGAATGGGCTATAAATAAATATATATATATGCTTTATTTGAAATTTAGATGCTTTGAGTGAATGGGTAATAGTTGTATATAAATGATGGTGATGGATGAGAATGTTTTTTCATTAAATATAGAATGTAAATGTAGTAAAGAAAAAATGGATATTGAATGGATGTCTATAATTTCTTAAATTAATGAATAAAATTGTAATATAAATTGGTTTTTATTTCCAATTTTGGTGGTTAATTGAAGGTTTGTGTTATAGAGGTAGTGATAGTTGTTGATGGGTAGTAGTGATGAAAAGGTGGGGTAGATGAATTTCTATAGTGATATTTGTATGTTACCTTAGGATATGATCATTTGTGATTATATAACATTAATTTATATTGTGACTTCATTACGTACCCCACCATATATGCGTATCCTTACCGATTCCTAGAACCTCTTGGGTTTCAGGTGTTTTACCAAACATATTGGTTGGTGAAGAAATTGTTGATTTATTTATCCATCTTCCATGATCTACCTTATATGTCTGAGGAGTGGTATGAAATTATATGATGTATAGAAAGGCCCTATAGGTCATTTGGTCTAAAACCCCTTATGTGGTATTGGTACAAGATATAATAGAAGACCACATGGGATATTGTTTCGTATTAAACTTATGGGTTCTTGTTAAAAGATATATTGGTAGATCAAACAATGTATTGGTATGATAATACATGGTGGGATCATGCATGAAATGAAGAGGGGATGCAGTTGATTTCATTAATATTAATGATTCCCTAATGTACTAGATATTTATATTATGTCATGGAACCACTATACAAGGGGTGGAGCTTAGGACATTTGATATTGGGGAATGAGAGTAAAAAATCAATGTGGAAGTGATTACAATAAACCTTCATTGTATTATTTTCTAAAATATTATTATTCGTGGATGAAATAATTGGTGAGGGAGAATTGGTGTGGTAGGAAATGTGGGGTTGACATGTTAGTTGCATGTTGGTTCAACACTTTACTCACTAGAGAATGAATCATATTTTCACACATTTTGATGAGAAGATCTGGGAAGGATCCTACCATGTATACATGTTATTATCACCCATACATATATATATAATTTTATCAGGAAAATTTTAGCGAATGAGAAGGACCATACTAGATCATGGCAAGATTTTTTATTGGACCTACTACATAAGTGGTATTTTGGAATTTTACTTTTGATGTTTATTTTGTATCAAGAAACAGGAATTCTTGTATGTTATTATATTTTATATTATATTATTTATATTAAATGGTGTTCATTACTGTATTTTTTATCTTTTCCTTAAATTATATTATAAGGTAAACATATCTCATTATATATATTATACCATCAATTATAGTCATGGATCTAGGGCCTATTGGATGTAGGCTCCATGGGCCACTCCTCTTTATTTTCATCCCGGGAGGGTTATTGTATAGGGGGATTCTGATGGAGTGGTATAAAATATAATTTTTAATAGATATGATGGATATTAGAGATAGGGACACTATGAATTTTATTTGTTTTTAGGGATATTTATTTATTTCTCTTGGGGTACGACATATGCCAAAGAGGCTAGCAATAATGTGGAGTTTTAGTGCCCCCATAATCCACGACAAGGTCATTTAGTCTAGAAAATAAATAAATTGATGTGGTAAAAAATATAAGTTAGTGACCTGGGAATGATTCACTCATCATGTTTGTTTGATCTTTTATTTGAATTGAGGTGATTATAAGAAAATTAATCTAATTAAATTAAATAACGTTTAATGAAATCAATGATACATGGATTAGTGATTTATCTTGTGATTATGACATATATTATGGATTAAATTATATGAATAGTGGGGAAACAACTCCCTTCTTGATGAATTATTTCCAGGATGTGTTTTAAATTTGTGTGAGTGGTTACGGGCCACCCAAAGGGGACAATTTCATGGTGTGGTGGATGGGTTCCCTTGACTTGTATGATTACATTGGATATCTTTGTGCTATTTTAGAATCTTGTATTGTTTGTTAAAATTAATTACGTGTTAACTTAAATATCAAATAAGTTTTTACATCCACCAATAGTAAATGGTATATGGAAATAATAATTTTTTTTGTTTTATTGAGTGTGTTCTTGGTATTAATAAATCTATTAACAAACCCAAAGGATCATTAATCCTGATATTGTATTTATATTAACCTCATTTTCTATGAATAATTATAAGTGTTAATTTGGAAAATATAGTTTTATAATAGGATTGTTGATATTAACTTGATAAAGATCATTATAGGGCTTCCATAGAATGGGAAAAGTGTTTTAAAAGTATTATTAGAGTTTTGAGGTTTTGATTATTGAGTTGTTAATTTCCTAAAATACATGATAATTTAATATGTTTAAAAATATTTCGTATTGATTTCTTGACTTCCATTAAACTATGATGTTCTCAATTTCTCAATAAGTGATAGGTTCCCTCTAAATAATGGTTGTACTGAATGTATGAGTTCTATTAAAAAACATTGAAGGATGATTTTAAAATGTTACCTTTCTAAATGATTTTAGTCACATATAAATTATTTAATACATTATTTTCATGGAATAATTTTTCATTTATTCAAAAATAATGATTGAATTAAAGTCTTTTAAATAATTATTTAAATGATTAAAATTTTATTGGGTTCCTAAACCATATTTATGGTTGAATTTAGAATTTTATTTGTGAATATTTTTAGAGCTATTAATTTTTCTAAAGTTTATTTAATAAATATTTTTAATTATGATAAATTATTTTTAAAAGGATACTTACATGTTAAAACGTGATTCATTTAATGTTATGAAATGATAATATTCTTTGTTTCATTAATAATATTAATTGATAGCGTAAAATTATCTAAATTTAAAAAATGATGTTTAATAACGCGTAAGGCGTAAGATCATGTTACAAAATGAATGTACTATTTTAGACTAATATAATTAGTATGTTAATTTTTTTTGATAATAAATGGTCATGTATAAATGATTAATGTTTAAATGTGAAAAAAATATTTTAGAGAGTTTTTTATTAATTAAATATTTCATTGATGGTTAATTTGTGATATTATAAGCAATTATTGCATGAAATACATTATATTTTTATATTCCTAAATATGATATGTTATTACATATTCTAAACAAATTCATTAAAATTAATTTAAAATTTTATGTATGATTCCTTTCATTAAATAGTATACTAAGAGTTCAGAAATCTAGTTGATTTTCATATATGACATAATGGAAGGTTTAAATGTAATCCTAAGGTATATTTAATTTTAAAGGAATCTAAGGCTATGTGATTTAAATTAATAAATGTTTTAATGAGTAATGTTAATGAATACTGTAAAAAAAATTTTATGAAATCATTCTAAAATATTAGATTTATTTTTCATTTCATGTTAAACATGATATGTTCTAAAAATTGTGAATTAAATTTATTGAATGATTTTCTATTATATGTATTTATTAGTTATTAATCATGAAATGGAGAATGTAAAATTAATTATTTAATTAAAATCATGATATGGCATTAATAAACAATGATAGTTCTTGAAAATATTATAATATGAGTATTTTAAGCATGTGTTAATTATACAATCATGGGGAAAGAAAAATTCTAGGAGAAACATCCAAGGTATGTGATTATAATGTCATATATCAAATTTTAATACCATTCTTTGTAGAACATGTTTCCTCTAAAATCATATTCCCTTATTTTCTAAAATTCATGACTTATTGAACAATTAATATTATAGTACATTATGATTATAATTTCTATGATTTATTCTTTTTAAATCATTCATAAAATAAATTTTCATTAATATATTCTATATTATTAGACTAAAAGGAATTATTTTTACCCATGTTTAGGTGTACATTTATTTTATTCAAGTTATAATTCAATGTTCTACATTTCACACCTAATGTGTTATATGAATATATTAAGTGTTTATTACAAGAATAAATTTTGGACAATTATTTAAGAAATTTTTTGAAGGTGGAAATAATGTTGTGTGATAACCTATTGAAAACATGAAAAATTTTACATGAATGTACCTATCCATTTCATTAATTTATAATGTTTATAATGAATAAATATTTATGTGTTACATATTGGAATACATATGTTATTCAATTTTTAGTTTTACGAATTAATAATATGAATTCTTCAAACTGATTATTAGATTTTATTTTAATTGTGTGACCTAAATAGTGGAATATAAAAATATTTTAATTGTAATTCTGTTTAAATATGGAATAAAATTTGTTTGAAATATTATGGAAGCATGCCAAAATTTATTTCACATGTCAACTTGGATATCCTTAAAATGTTTTATTAAATTAATAGATAACCAATCATATTGTATGTTGATTATGTTATACCAAAATATTGAAGCAAAATCATGTCACTCTAAATGAAACATGAAAAAATGTTTCATTGTTAGTAGGATCTCAAATGAAATACTTATATTTTAAGTAGGACAAGACTAATACCTAATCATAAAGAATGTCTATATTTTTATATGAATGAATGCATATGTAAAATTATTAAACATTTAGATATGATATTTTCTTATCAATGTTTTTAGATAAATTAAGAGTGGGTTATGATGTTCTATTTGGTGGATGATTTCATTAAAGTGTTGATATTTCTTATTGAAAACAGAATTTATGAACCACAAATTGATATGAAACTAATGAATTTTGAGTTTTTTGGGAATATTTTTTGTTTTGAGTGGGGCAGTTCTATATTGGTTTTTGTTGGGTTAGGAATAATAAATAAATGATAAGGATATAATTGTAAATTGGTTGGGGATGTTAGACGGTGGGTTGAGGTCATTAAATAATGGATGGTGGGTAGTATTTAGGGTTACAGATTGTATTACCTTATAATTTGTATTCATATTTCTTAAAGAGGCTACAACTAGGGCAACAAAGGATAAAGTCCATCTATAATGACTTATTCTTTTCCACTTATTGTTCTTCATGTGAGTATTTGAACCATTTACTTCCTTCATGAAAGTATAAATTGGTGTTCTCACTAAGATGTTATTTTTGATATATATAGAGAGAGATATGAGATAGAGATTCTAGCTTGTAATTGGAGAAAATTCCAGTTTTGAGAGAACTGATTAGCAAACACATCAATTTATTTCTTAGAAATACTAGTGGAGAGAGAATCCCATATAATTATATGCTTATATCATTATAGGATAGATTATAGTAGTGAAAAAAACAATATATGGATGAATCTAAGGTATACATTTACAACTCAAATTAGATGATCTGGAAGAAAGAGAACCTATATCATATACTATATTTTGTTCATTACACAAGGAAAAAACATGATTGGTGGATTTAAATTTAGGTTCTTTGGATAGAACCATACAGTATTTGAAGTGGAAAGAACAATACACCTCATAGAATTATAAAACATAGGAAAAAATAATTGGATCAAACATGATAATAAGTTATTTCTTCTTCTTCTATTCTGAATTTATGATACAGAGAATATTTCTCAATATATGAATTTAAATAGAAATGTATGAGTAATTGAAAAAACAGGAGGTTCGTTTTAATTTCGAGCATATATGGAATTTTTTACACCAATTATACCTAGTATATATCAATTAGGATATATGTAAGAGTCATGTATGTATAAGGGAATGAATTCAAGAAATCTAGATGAATCTAGTTAAGCATGAAATGAGTCTGGGGGATCACAATGGATAGGAAAAGATACCTAAATTTTTAAATAAGAACATGTGAAATAGATCATGGAAATAGAATAATACTTTTTAATCTATCAAAATCTTAAACAAATGATGTTACTATTTTCTGGATTCATTATTCATTGAGAATCTTGTGTTTGAAATTTGTTTTTAATAAGAAATAATAATGGAATTTATTGGACACATTTAAAATGAAAAATGTTATGGAGATTTTATAGTGAAGAAAAGGAAGGAAAGTTTACTATGAATACTTATTCTAGGACAGATTAAGGGAAACACATTATATTGAGTAGGATAAGGTAGACACTATACCCAAATCGTTGGAGTGAGATATGCTACAACATAGTTATGTTATATAACATGTATCAGTGGTTTTAAGTATATTTAGTGTGAAATTAATAACAATATATGTATATGTTGAGGAATGTAATGAATTTCTACATTGAAGGTTGAATCATCAGGTTCCTTATCCTCCGAAACAATTTGAAACTATATTTTAGTTATCTCATTTGGTTAACTTGATGTGTTTAGACAAACATACTAATAATTTACCTTATATTTGTGCACTGGTTATAAAATTTTTCATCGTGAATAAACTAACTAGGTATTAATATTATAAAAATATTATATTATTACATTACCTATCAAATAAATTGTGTGGAATATAGTTTTTAGAGGCTCAAAGGGTGTATATGTATAATTTTTTCATTGGGTAATTGGAATATTGATGAACATGCTTAAAAAGGCTCAAAGGGTTAGATGTTGTTTTGAATATGTTATATGGTGTGAAAGATTACATCTAGTAGATTTAACTCGTATTCTTTAATAAATTAGAAATTCAATAGTCGTTTTAGGTCTAATAAATGGTTCCTCAACCATTCTAGCATAAGAATTCAGATAGAAAATTTGGAGTTTGAGATGGCGTGAAGGAAATGCGACAAGAATACAATCGATTGAATATTGATATAGACTTTATGGATGATCATACATGTAAAAGATATAAGAAAAGTACTTACTGTAATTTGTGTGGAGGTTTTAAGGAAGAAGCTTCTACAAGGAGTTTTAAACATATGCTTGTAGAAATTAATGATGTTGGTTTTAGAGAACCCATTTATCATAAGTCAATTGACAAATGGTGGAATGTTGGTATGTGGAAAGTATCACCATGTCCACAGATGTCACTATATTCACCGTGAGGAAAATTTTGTTTTTTAGTGGGGTGGAAATATTGGAATCTCTTTTATAGTGTCTATTTTGGAATAATGTTATTATATGGTGGGGAAATTGACTGATGGGAAATATTGGGATGAAATTAATAAATATTAGATAGGGATACAATTATAATTGTGATGGGTAAGTTAGAAGTTGTATGGAAGAGATTATGTAAGGTTTGGTGGGTAGTTTTAATTGTTGTATATTATATTACATTGGAATTGGATTTCATCTTATTGGAATAAGTTATAGCTCATGCTTCAAAAAAGAAATGCCCTCTAGGGAAGATTATTCTTATATACCACTTATTTTTATTAATTTGAGTCATTTAACCATTTATTTATACTGTTAATATAATTAATCCATATATATAACACATCTATCCTAAATCATCATACTCTAGGTAGTCTCACATAAATTGTTTCCTTGATAAATTTCCTGTGTGGGAGTTCTATGTTGTTCTTATAAAATTTGTTTGGAGTCACATGCTTCCACTAGAAATCAAAACTAAAATAAAATATTTCTAATGATAATTTATATTCCCAAGCGTCCCCTATAACATCCATTCCTCATTTAACTATATAGTAACTGAATCGGGTCGATACTTGACCTGAGGCACACCACCAAATATGTATGGGGTAGTTGTGGGGGTATACTGTGTCACCATCGAGAGACTATAACCCCATATGTCAGAGTGAAAAATATATGAAAATAAAATAAATTAATCTATTAATAATAAAAATCAATGTACATGGGAGAAATAATTAACAACTGATGTTATAAAAAATGTACATGTGGGAGTATCTAGTTATACAAACTCAAAATTATGATAGTACACAATTTCTAGTTGCCTACCGAGATAATCACATATATAAAATATATAAAAGAATAAAAATATAAGGGTAAAAAATATTTATGATCCATAACACATTCATCGATGGACTCCTCTAATCAAACCAACTAAATCAATCCTAAGAATCTACCCAATATTCACCTACGATTAGTGAAGACTGCTCAAGTACCCCTGTATCATGGCCGCCAGAGTAGGGTATGTGTAAAACTGAATAGGTTGACACCAATATGGACCCAAACATGACAATAAATTTAGTGTATGTGTATATGGAATAATAATTTAAATAAATACATACATACTTTAAGAAAACAATATAATAACCAATATTTACCCTTGAGTTCTAACTAAACACCCATGATCCTCATAGACATGCTTCATCAAGTATCATAACCTATCTAAGAATATCACACAACCATGAAACTATATTAAGAACATAACCAATTCCAATGTGAAATCCATAGGTAATCCAATAGTATCTAGATCAATATTGGATCCTTAGTGAATTTCCATGGAATCCATTGTTATGTTGATCCCTTTGGATGTAGGCCATCCCTCTCAAATTAACAGGCACATTCATCTAATTGGGGGGAAGTGTGTCCTTCTCACAATATCTCATGGTATCACATCAAGTGGTATTGTGTCCCTCCTGTATGTCTCATATATATCATCATGTTTACTAAATACCTCTCATCCATATCAAGTCCAAATATAAGGAAAAAATCCAAGGCATCTCATGTGTCTCAATATATCTCGGTGTGAATTACATTCCACCCAAATCATCATGTATGATCTATGTTTCTTTTATGAGGTACATATCTTTTTTATATCTGTTTAAACTATTAATTAAACAATAATTTAAATACCCTTTTAGGTCATAGGTGTATTGGGGGTGTTTGGTGCTTGTTCTAAGCCATTACCCTCTTTTTAGAAAATATAGGTAAACCACACTTTATTAGATACCATGCTGGATATGCCACACAGTTACTACAACCCGTGTAAGGCTAGCAAGATGTATCTAGGAGATACACATTTTGTGGCAACCATGCGGATGTAATTTCACTCTCATGAGATTTCCTCTATAGTTTTTGGAAATTGGATGAGACAGGGTTTGTATAAGGTTTGAAAATTCATTTCCACTAATTATGTAAGGTTCCCCTCCATATATTGATGGATTCATGGTTAGTGCATAATTTTCCAAGGGTGCATCCAAACTATGTGGCCTAGGAAATTTTTGGGACATTTCCACTTTGACCATAAAAATATGTTAAACCAAATTTATATTTTCTTCTTCTTCTTTATTTAGAAACTGTTGGATAGCTCATCTTGAATCCAAAATATAGTCTATTATCCAGTTCTTCTATATAATCTCAAAATCAATATTCATTCATCTCGTTGGATCCATTTTGATGAGTAATTAATTCATTTTGTTTCGTTCATAGTTTTACATCATATTTATTGAGTTATTTAGTTTCAAGATAATTTTACCTATTTCATGGTTATTAATCCATTATTTTTCCTCTCTTATGAGTTGAATAAAAAGATGATACTATATGAGAACACTAATACAGATCTATGATAGGTGGGATATAATTTTCACGTGTGTCTTGGTTCTTTATTAAGCTAGTTTTTTTTCCACCAACCATAATTTTTCTGGTGGCCCTAAAAATTAATAGAATCATTGAATTGAATGCAATGGGACATGTTAGGTATTCCATTTCGTTCCTATGAGATATTTGGAGGTTTTTTCCCATCCAAGGATATCCATGGAATAATCCATTTTATTTTCATTTTACTGTGACTTTGTTAAACTACCCATGGGGTGATTTGGAGCTTTTATAGTTAGTGTAATCCTTCTAATTAATGAATTGGATTAAATTTATTAAATTTGATAGTGTTTTCCAACATTTCCTTATGTTAATAAGATGTAGGTTGATAAAATTTATTGAATTTATTATTTATAGATTTTATAAATGATTGGATAAACTCCTAAAATGTAAATTATTGTGAATTTTTATATTAGCGGATAAAATCATGATACAAAATGTGAATTGAATTGAATGATGAATGGTAACGTAGGACTCCATGAGTGTGCTAAAAAATCATACCTGGTAGCAATATGGAATCCCTTGGACTTATATGCTTCTTGGATTCTGATTTTGTGGGATCCCATAAACCATTATAGCTCTTGGAATCAGTTTGTTTGAGCTCACAGTGGACATGATTGATAGATATTCTCCCTGGACAACAATTCATGAATAAATGATTTTCCATTAAGAAGCTCCTTGTTCTCATGAAGGATACCTTTGTCCACAATATGTTGTATCTATCCCCTGGGGGTATTGAATTTTATTTATATGGAAATACTATGGAAAAGGTGAAATTTTTTATTATATGGATTGATTATGGTATATGTGAGACTTATAGTCTTATGAAGGATCCTCAATTGGTTTTATTTAAATAATATATAGAAAGGACATAGGTGATATGATATAATGTGTATACAGTGAGTCTGTGGTGTTTACTTCCTCATGATTACTCTTTACTTGATACAAGAGCGTAACCCATGTTTTTTAGGGAGCATTTTTGGGATATTTAATAAGAATTTTTATGTAGTATATATATCTTAGGAACATTACATTTATTACTAATTAAATGTTTTATATATTTTACTCTAAATTAGTTTATATCACATATCCATGATTTGTAATAGAAACCTTGGGTGGTGACCTGCTGATATTGTATCACACACCCGGTTCAGGCCAAAGTTGGGTACCTAGAAAGACTATTTGGATTCATTTAAGGATTGGGGAAATCATCCATAGTTCAATGACTGGCTTTATGGAATTCTTCATAGTAGGGTTTCATGGGACTAATCTATGGCTCGTGATTCAATCAGGAGATAGTTATTTTTTTGATATTTTTGTTATTTGAAACATCTATTTTACTGATGTCTTGTAAACCTATTTAGTATATTGTTTTAGAAACGTGATGTGATCATTATTTAATATGATATTACTTTTGGAATTTGTTGTATATATCTATCATATGTATGCTTATCTATTATCTAATTGATTTACTACTTCCTCTAATTGCTCTGTCTGATTATTACAGTTGTGTTAAAATATGATAAGAGGGAATAATATCCTAACAGACACACCTGAGTCCCTTGCTTTTAGTAAGTAGCCTCTAGAATTTAGGGTGATGTTCTTGAGTCCATGTGAGCAATCGGGATTTGGGCCATGTTTAGTGAAATCCGGGTTCAGGATGTTATAAAGTTTTATCAGAGTGTCTTTATTTTCTAGTTTTCTTAACTATTTTGATATTATAGATGGGGTATGAAGGAATTGGAATTCGGTAATGAGTTTTTCCTAGGAGTATCATTCCCATGTAAAGGAAAATGAAAATTTTCCCCAAATGTAAATTGTTGTTTTTTGGATTACGAATATTACAATTGATTTCATTTCACAATTGGGTGACACACATGAATGGTGATGTTATCATTGATATTATTGAGGGTTCTATTATATCATAACCAGATCATTTGAGGTTAGGTCATCTCATGTATCATTTTAGGATCCTTCCAGAATACAAATTCCATGCATTATTCCATTCCATAAATGATAAATTTCTCATTTTCATGATTTTTTTAGGTGTTGTGATAAATAAGCCTAATATTACGATTTAAATTTGGTGTAGGGAATTGTGAAATAGGGTTGGTAATTATTGTTCCTTACATAACATGAGAAGTATTTTCTATAATATGATACATTAGACACCCTAAAGAATCCAATGGTATCATGTTGAGTCATGGAATATGAGTCACATGGACTTGAAATTGTTATAGTGTGGATTAGAAGGATTTCATAATTTAGTTCATGAGGAGTATGGTCTATTATGGATCAGATGTGGTGAAAAAAAAATTTCAACCATTTTCAAAAATAAATGTGAATAATAATGAAATAAATTGGGAATTTAAAGATGTAAAACATAGAACATACCTTAAACTAACTTTTGAGTAGCTAGTAGGGAGTACCTCAAGTGACTTTTGTGACTATTTCTTTATAACAATTCTGGATTTAGGATGAAGATATGTGGTACGACCTGTTTATTGGAAGGTTTTGACATGTACTTTTCTTTTAGTAGATAATTTTGATATCGTTATTTTCTTAGGAAAGTGTTTGGAATTGTAGAGAAATGACACTGTCATGACCTATAGACATATGCCAGGAGGGTGGTGACAAAAACACTCCAGAGATGGTGTTCCATAGGCTACCAATGGATCCCCTTATAGTTCTAGTTGAGTAAATAAAAGCATTTCAAAATATAGGTGTTGAGGTACATTTCCACGAGGGGTTTTTCCAATTTATATATACTTTTTGAGGAGAAATGGACCATGATTTGCCTATGGATGAGCTAACACATGTGATCCAACAAGATCATCCTTTCACATTTTTGAGGGACGGTGGTCTAAAGGTTGTGAAGCTAAGAATTGTGGCTATATTATTTGTGTTAAAACATCTGGAGACACCTCATGATAAGAGAGTAAATGTTAGGACCTATATTCTTCTAGGAGAAATAGAATACTAATGGTATTTCCAAAATAAGGCTAGCATACAAAGAGATATGGTTTCAGTTGATTTCTAAACTAGGATATATAAATAATTTTACCCTGAGACTCTAAGGGCCAACAGAGATAGTCAGTTCATGCAACTACATAAGGGTCATATGATAGTTATAGAGTATTCAACATGCTTTACAGAGCATCAGTGTTTTGGACTGATGTACCCTAATGATGAGTTATCAAGGGAGATACTCTTTGAGTAATCTCTATGACATACATTTCAATCTTAGGAAAACGTGATAAGGCTAATCTCTATTACTAAAATTCAAAATAAATTTGTAATTATAGAGAAGAAATTAATGGAAAAGGACTCATAGAGTAGACTATTATAGTCTCTTAACCTAGTGGTTTGAAATCTAGTACATGGAAGTTACATTTTAAGGATCCCCATGAAAATAATAATAGATAGTATTTGAGTAACAGTAGCTCTGTTTTTTGTCATTAGTGTGGTTGATGAGGACACATGGAGAATCATGAAAATCACGAACTAGGTGAGTGCTAATCATACTGTAGGTTGGGCCACATGCAACGTTTCTATAAGAACTTTCCTCTATTAATGATTGGTACATGTCAGCTCTAACACTAGGTTCGGGAGTGGGTTTCACAACTCCATATCAGGATGGGAGCTAGATCAACACCGGTCGATCAGGTTGAGGTGGTGGTGGTTGTGGCCGAGGAAGTCAGACGCTAATTGTACATATATAGTAGAGTGGTCCTACTCTGGGTAGTGAGGTTGTGTCACCGGTATATAGTTCTAGACATATCTTTTCTATATAGGATACACCTAAGGAGCATGACATCATACATTATATGATGAAAGGTGCAATATTCATATCCTAAACTCGAGTATCTTCTTTTTGATGTAGGTAAATTGAATAGTTTTATATCTATACCTATTTTGGAGATACTTGGGATCTTTATTAAGTTTTATGATGGAGTTATGATTCTTTGGAAATCATTGGGGTTCATAGGGGAGGATTTACATCAATGTTGGGAGTACCCTCTTGAGGATGGTATGTGCAGTTCATCTGGAATATTTTTTTCCTCATGATAAAGAGGTTTTACATTATACTCAAGATGGATTAGCTAGTATCATATCGAGCCTACATTAACTGATACCATCATAGGGTGACATTCACATCACTAGAGGGTGTTGTTTATACTCTAATGGGTTAATGGGACCACGTCCTTATGGGATGGGAGGAATGTAAACCTATATTTCATGCTTCTATCTTGCTGATTAGGAAGTGTTTTAGGAATATTTCCCTCCAGTGGTTGATCATTTCATGTATGTCTTCCCAGATGACTTTTCTGGTTTACCTTTTCAGGGAGATGTGCATTTATCCATCGAGTTAGTTCTCGGAGATGCACTTGTATCAAGTCCTCAATATAGGATGACTATGATGGAGTTTTTGTAGCTTAAGAGGAAGATAGATGATTTGGTGGAAAGGGGGATTATATGACCCAATACTTATCTATGGAGTTTTCTGTTCCTTTTTGTAGAAAATAATCACACTAGCCTTACACTATGCACAAATTATAAGAAATTGAACCATTTCATTGTTAAGAACTAATATCATTGTTACATATACATAATATTTTTAACCATCTTCAAGGTGATAAGATATTCTTGAAAATTTATTTTAGATTCAAATAAAATTAGGTATGTGTTTGGCCATCAGACATACCTCATATAACTTTTTTTGTAGGTATGGTCTATAAGAGTATCTGGTTATGATGATCGGTCTTACGAATGCATGAGCGGTTTTCATGGAACTAAAGAACTGTTTTTTCCATCCTTGTATGTATTCATTTTTGGTTGTTTTCATCGATGATATATTGGTGTATTCTCAAAATCCACATGACCATGACAAAAATCTTGAGATCATTTTGGATACACTGAGAGAGAATTATTTATATTCTATTCTCACATAGATCCTATTATGGTTGTATAAGATTCACTTCCTGGTCATACTATCTTAGATACAATAGTATTAGTTAACCTATATAAGGAGAGGGTATATTTTTCTAGGAGAATCCCAATAATATAATGGAAATATGGAGTATCTAGGGCCTAGATTGATATTAAAAGAATTTTATGTGAGACTTCTCATGCCAAGCAATACCACTTGTGGGATTGAATAAAAATGGTGGGATGTTAATATGGATATATACCTATGAGACAACTATTTAGATGTTAAAAGGGAGATTGACTTCATCTTCGGTCCTGAATATTCCATAGGATGGAAGAAGTTAAAATATTTAATGTGAGGGAACATATATAGATCTTGGATCAGTGTTGATACATAGAGATGGAGTCATGAAACATGGGTCTCAGCAAATACGGATAGAAAATAGGAACGACTTGATGCATTATATATAGTCAGTTGTATTTGTTTATGATTTGAGCTATTAGAGTTATTATTTTCTGAGAGAATGTTTTTTGGTGTACACAGACCAAAAAATCCTCATGTATTTCTTTTTAATGCATGATCTGAGTCTGTGGCAGTGAAGGTGGGTTGAATACCAATAATATTTTGACATCTAGGTGGCCAATACACCTAGAAAGGTAAATGCAGTGGATGATGTACTGAGGAGGAGGACTCGAGTACAGACAGTTCAGAAGGACAATATCGAGTGGTAGCTTATGGATTTTTTATCTAAGATTCAATTTTAAGTGTTGGAGAGTCAGGAATAAAATTTTATATTATCTATAGTTATAACCACTACTCTACTGGATAGTGAGAGAATGAGGCATTTATCAAAATCACAAGTCCAGTCCTACGGGAGAGTGTGGTAGGTGAGGACCCATATCCTATTTAGACTGTAGGTGAGGATGAGATCCTACTTATATGTGGTCATGTTTGGGTTCTAGTAGACATACGTGACGAGATGATGTGGGTTTTTCATGCCTTAGTTTGGGAATTGCATCCCAAAATCCAAATGTATCATGATTTATGTCATCCATACTGGTGGATAGGTATGAACCATGAGATGGATATTTTTTTACGATATGTTCTACCTGTCATTAGGTAAAGGCTGAACATCAGTGAAAATATGTAATTTTATTGTATTTTATTATTCCTGTGTGGAAATGGGATAGTTTCAAAATTAATTACATGACATATTTACCGATATCAACTAAATGAAGTGATGTACTATGGGTTGTTGTTGATAAGATCGTGAAGGGTTATCATTTTCCACCAATGTGGGATCCCTTCTCTGTGGATGATCTTGGGAGGTTTTATCTTCGAGAGATATAATGAATTCATTGTATACCATGTAATATGATTTTAGATAAGGAATATGGGTTTACGTCTTGATTCTACAAGCGATTGTAGAGGGAACTGGGTAAACATTTGATTTTGAGCTTTTCTTACATCCCTCAAACTGATGGTCAATCAGAGTGTACGATGAAGGTTCTTGAGGAAATGTTTTGAGCATGAGTCTTTGATTGTGGAGACAATTGGGAGAGGAATGTAACCATATATGAGTTCTCCTACAATAAAATATATCTAGAGTGTATACAGATGAATCATTATCAGGATTTGTATGATAGGAATTTCTAATCATCCTTGTAATGGTTAGAGGCTGGTGATGATCCTTTATTGCGGCCACATATCACGTTGGAGACTTCTGAGCTGGTATACTTGATCAAAAAGTTGTTGACAACTCCATAGTCTTGACAGAAACCATATGCTGATCATTGGAGATTACCTCTTAAGTTCAGGATTGGGGATCGGGTTCTTTTACGTATCTCACCATGTATGGGACATAGATGAATCTGGAGATAGTGTAAGGTTTCACCATGATATGTTGGTCCGTTTGAGATTCTGGAAGGAGTCGTGAAGTTATCGTATTGGTTGAAGTTACCATTGAGGAACTAGTCCATTCATGATGTCTTCTATGTATCTCAGCTTCACCATTTTCATTTAGACCCATATCATGTTTTTCATTATGAGTAGTTGGGGTTATAGATAGATGATTACATTGAGGAGAATATGATTTATTTCATTGATTGGATAAAAAAAGTTCTATGAGGATGGTCAGTTACTCTAGTACAGGTTCTATGGAGCCATGGAAATCCAATGTATGAGACTTGGGAGTGGTAGGATGATATACACGCGCAGTGGTCAATGTTATTCTCGGGAAAATCCCGACCACCATTTAGGTAGAAATTATTGGATGAATTGTCTTTACGGGAAATATTATATGATACTATGTTTTTGTATGTGGTACTGGTCTTTTATTTCTATTTCAATTAGTAATTATGGCCTAATGTGAATTCCCATTGAGGTTATGGGTGTATCTAGGGTTTCTAGGGCGTGTTCAGATCCCAAAAACAACCTTTTTGGGAAAAACTTTGTAGACAAAATGGTTAGTATAAACCATGCAGGATAGGATTAACAATTACTACTAACCTTACGGTGCTGGATAGATGGCTCAAGGAGCTACACAGTTTGAGGAAACCATGCATATGAAGGTTCACACCCATGTAATAGCCTACATAGTTTTTGAGTGGGTTGAAACATGGTTTGATCAGGATTGGGAAAATAGTGTGCACTAACCATGTGAGGTTCCACTCCTTAAAGTGAAGGTCACATGTTTGGTGCACAATTTGGAAAAAAATGCGGAAAAAAGTGTGACCTAATAAATTTTTGTGAAATTTCCATTTTTCCCTTAGAAATACATTAAACCTAAATTCCTATTTTTCTACTTCTTTATTGGATAGCAGCCTTTGGAGAGCTCATATTGAATCCAAAATATATTATTTTCTCTCGTTATTCCATATAATCTCATAATAGAGAACTATCAGTCTTATTGAATCCACGACATTGAGTAATAAATTCCTTTGGTTTCGTTATTTGATTAAAATTCGATCAGAAGATTTATTAAGGTACAAGCTAATTTTCCCTATTTATAGTTTCCTCGACCATTCATTTTTATTTATCTGATCTTAGTCGAATACAAAGTTGATATTGGATGAGCACAGTATTATTGACCTATGATAGGTGATTTATATTTTTCTTGTGAGGTTTGGTGCTTTATTAAACTTGTTATTGATGTTCCATCCACTTTTATTTTATACATATCCCTAACAATGAATATATTAACTAAATTTAATGTAATATAAAATGATAGGGATTCCATTTAGTTCCTCCATGATTTTTTGGAGGTTGTTTCCCAAACCAAGGCCATTCATGGGGTGTTTCATGTTAATTTCATTTTCCTTTTCCTTTATTAAAACTCCCATGTGGTGATTTAGTGATTTCATAGTTAGAGGAAGCCTATTAATTAAAGATTTGGATTAAATTGGTTAAATAGGATATTTTCTCCCTCCCTTTCTATGTGTTTACATGATATTGTTTTATTAAATTACTTGAATGTATTATTTAGTAATTGTGTAAATGAGTGGGTAAAATAATTCAATTTTTATGATTGTGAATTTTTATATGAGTGGTTAAAAGCATGGTATGAAATGGTAATTTAATTGAATATTTAATGATTACAAAGGACGACATGAGTGTGATACACCATGTGTCATGATTGCAGTAGAGAATTACTTGGACCTATATGATCCTTGGATTCTGATTTCATGGAATTACATGGTCCTTGATACCCCTTGGATTTGATTTATTTTTGGAATTTTATTTGACATGGTTGGTTGACATGATCTTTGGAACCCAATTCATGCCAAACTGAGTTTCCATCAAGATGATCCTAGTGCTTGACAAGGATGCCTGGGTCCACTATACCATGGATCTAGCCCTGAGGGGTCTAAAATTTCTATTAAATATAAAATTCATGGTAAAGGTGACATTTTTTATTATAGGTCTTGGCCATGATATATGTAATAGTTTTGGATGTATGGCATGGTTGTGGTTTATTTTATTTACATATTATATGGTAAGGCCATGGGTGATATGATATAATATGTATAAATTGATTATTTGGTGTTTACATTCTCATGCTCACTGTTTCCATGTTATCTGATCTTGAATCATGTTTTACAAGGATCCTAGTTTGGATATATATTATCAACTTTTTTGTATTATATATTCCATGGGAACGTTACATTTATAACTGCTTAACTGTTAAATATGTTGCACTCTTATTTAGTTTATATTGATCAACTAAGAATTGTTATAGACACTTTAGGTGGTGACCAACCAATATTGTATCTCACACCTTGTTCATGCCTCCATTGGGTACCCAGATAGACTATGTTGATGTAGTTTGGGATAGGGGGAAATTCACATAGTTCGATGGATGGAATAATGACATGCTTAGGAGTAAGGGAGCGCAAGACCTTGCTGAGGCCCATGATGATATCAAAATATAGTTTTTCTTGTCATTTTTATATTTTATAGATGTATTTTTTGATGCTAGGTATACCTTTTTTGGTTGTTTTGTAGACACATGAATTGATTATCATTGTACATGAGATTAATTTTAGTATTTTTTTTATATTTATCATCTAGATGATTATCTATTGTATAATATTATTAATACTTTAACTATTTGATATGTATGATTTATTAAATTGTGTTAGACTCTGATAATAGGGAATATTCTCCGCATAGACACACCCTAGTACCTCACTAATAATTAGAAACCTATAACATTTTGGGGGACGTGTATGAGGACATGTGACCAACTAGGAATGTGCACCATTCAATGGAATCTAAGTCCAGGACTTTACACATCCCATCTATAGTAGGAATTAAGGTTATATATAAATATAATTTCAATGGAATCATATGTATCTTGGTACATATTATTTGGTAGTGTATCCCACCCGAGTCATCACAAAATATACATCTCTATGGGCTTAACCATTTTTTTGAACCAATATCACAAATATAAGGTTGACTACACAAGTGAATGAACTAACATTTTCACCACCAATACAGGTATTGAATCACCAATTTGGGTTCTATGGAGACAATTCAAATCATATATACTCATATCTATATGAACCCTCTCAGGTGTCAACATCTCATTATGGCACCATCCGGAGTATCCTAGGTCTCATCATAATCTAGACCTGATACCTAGGTCCCATTATCTATTTTACATCGCATCAATACAATCCCATTCCTTGGAGGTCATAACATATATCATCGCCATCATAGTCATCTCACAACCTCAATGAACATAAAGGTATAGTCCAATATGGGTGATGGACCCAATCCCATATCCTTCCCAAGTCACCCTAAAAAGCCCCACATAACCAACATATCCATCAATCACTCCAAGTTCTACCCACCCAAGTAATCATATCTTAGTGGTGGGGGGACACTCACCCTAATAAAATCATTACTAGGCCAAATTCATAATGTAATGTTCAAGGTTCTCACATGTCCAATCACTAGTCCATCCACCAAAATCTGTCAGTCAACTAAATTCATCACTCACCTCTACCTTGCGGTCACTAAGGGAACCTAACACCAAGGATACTATATATCATTCTTTTTATTTTATATAATTATTTAAATTTACGCACCTCAGTGTCCAAACATCTCAATTAATTCATTTATAATCATGACCCGGTCATCGATAGCTATTACAACACGCCAGTGCACAAAGCTCCATCATGACCCTTGCAATTTCTTCATTCCATAGACATTTCACATTAATTTTAAAAAATAAATCAAAATAAAGGGAAATAATTATCAATAGTGAAGCCACATACCACATTCCTTCATATAAAAAATTTCTTTACCAAACGTATATGCTCAAGGACCAGCAACCTCAATTCCAGAGTTATCCTGTCCCTTTTGATCACAACTTTTCAATTCTCATGCGATCTCATCCATGTACAAGTGGACATCAGTATTCCACATGAGGCTCTATATCACCATAAGACTTCAAAATTAATTAATTATAAACTAATTGAAGTTAACTATGTAATTATAATTTATTTTACAATTTAATGGGATTTAGAAAAATAACTAAATAAATCACTATGTGACCATGTCACCTCGAATCCCGGACCAGATACTATTGTATGTTCTATGGTGAAATATCAACAAATTACTAGGCCAGGAAGGTAAAACATAAAAGAAAAATATATTATTTTATTTAATTTAACTAAATATAACAAAAAAGTATTTTTATGATGAACCTTTAATGAAATAATGTGAAATTTCATGTCATCATTGTTTAAAGTTATTCTTTACCCATCACTAGAAAAATCACCAACATATCAAATAATATCTTCAATATTCCTCTTAAAATAGTCACCAAATTCTAGGAATATCATCCAAAATGAGGGTTATACGAAGGGGAGGAAGAATGGAGGGGAAACTCACGTATAGTCGATGAAGAAACACCATTAAATACACCTCTCTTTATGAGATTAAAATGCGAGAAAGGGAGATATTTCCAAGATCATTCACATTTTAGGGGAAGAGAGAAAGGCGTCCAAAACCGATAAATAATTGAATGGAAAAATGTGGGAATCCACTAAAATTTTACAATGTATAGGGGTACCATGTCTTGCGCTATGCTGTGGTGAAACTCTAGGTATCCCCCAAGGATATTGTCATATCTATCCCTAACAAGTGACCCACACCATCCATGTTATTTCAAAGAGGCAAAACACCCAATCTTACAAGGCAAACCAACTCAAACCATTCCATACACCCCTCACTACTTTATGTTTTCCTCCATGGATACTCTTGGCTGAAACACCCCATGAGAAAGGACCACCACATATAAGATCCATATTTCTCCACTAGGAAATCCATTCAACCACCATGGTCGACCAAATTCCTAACCATATACACATATTCTAAAATATGTGGAATACATCATTAATTTGGTTCATCTGTGGGGGTAGTTTTATCCAATAACCCATAGCTACAACCCAATCCAACACCTCAAAAGGTCTACCGAACCTAGGAAAAAGATTACACCCATGCATGAAACTTGATTTCATATGATAAGGATATGCATATTAGAAGACATGATCTCCAAAAGAGAACTCCAAATGCCTCCTCCAATAATATGTATAGGAATTCTGAAGATCACGTGTTACCTTCAATTTCTCGCATCCAATTCACCTTATCTATCATACTTTACACAAATTCCTATCTACGAATTTTTGACTCTCCAACCTTATATCAACACAAAATAGTTTCTAATTTTTAGTCATAATGTTCTTTGAAAGTTGTCCATCCAATAATGGAGTGATAATAATTATTGTAGGAAAAATCCACCATGGGCAGGTGATGCACCCACATACCTCCAAAATCAATAATGCAAATGCGAAGTATGGCCTCTAGAGTTTAAATAGTCTTCTCTTTCTAATAGTTTTTATGAATAATAAAAAAGGATCTAAGACATAACATAAATCCAATATCATTATAGAATTCTCTATATACCATAGAGGTAAAATGGGGATCATGGCCATAGATTATCATCTTCAGAACCCAATAAACCCTCACTATATCCTCATGATATTGAATGAAAAACACTTCCACTTAGATCATCTCCTTGATCACTAATAAGTGAGATGACATCGTCATCATGTCAATTATCACCCATACAGAATCATAGACTCCATAATTTCTTAGTAAATTAGTGAATAATTCCATTTAAATTTACTCCCACATTTACTCGGTGAAATCAAGAGGGAAATGAAATCCACTCAGAGAATGATTCTTAGTATTCATCGTATGGAATACCAAACACCCAGAGAAAAACTATGCAAATATAATCTTCATACAAGAATTCCAAAAATATGCTCTCATGACCTGATATATATTTGTCGCATTTAAATGTACCACTAGGGAAAAACTATAGAAATCATGGAAAACCACCTCACATATTATTGAAGTAATGAAAATATTCCCTTATAATAAAACCTACTATTGTCCATCCTTAGATAATCACTCATGACTGTCTGCAAAAACTACTCAATTGTGAAAAACCTAGTCCTTTAAATCCCATAGTTGGGGCTCAACCACTTACTAAAATAATGTGCGCTATAAATTCATCTGATACGGAAAACCACTCCCACAAACTAATCATATATCATTGTTCATCACTATATACAACTCCATTACTTTATGAGAGTCTAAAAACTCATGTACAACACCACCAAATGAAATCCTACTCAATGAATCCACAAAAAAAATTCCACATATCAGGTGTAAATAAAATATTATATTCATTGTCTTTTATTAACTCTATACAACATTGCTATATTAGATTCATGTGGAACTGGGAGAAGGCATACTTCATGCTATTTTTATCTTTTAAAACTATATAAAATTCATGGATAATATAGTGTGTCTATAAGATCATATAAAATCTTACCATATTAATCCCAAGATCATGGTTGGATGTTTTACATTAAGGAGAATGTAACTACCAATAATCTGATGATTTAATCTCCCCATTTTGTATCAACAGACAACCCAATCCATGATGAAAATAATAAAAGTAAACCCTTAACGAAACACCCTCCTCTAGTAGATGAAAATAGGGGCACTGGACATTTTCTATCACAAATACATGAAATAATACATTCACTATTCATTCCACTTGAACATCTAATACTTTATATTCAACACAATCATATGAGTCAAGACTCAATAGAATTTGGGAAAGATCCTCTTATAATATCCTACTAGGCAAATGAGAATTTTCATCACTACAATACTATTTTGGAATACCCAAGAAATGACCACTCAATCATTGAAGGATCTATGAATGCTTCATGATGATACATAACATTCACCATGAAACAGAACTCATAGGGCCAAAACTCAAAATTCAACAACTTCTTGGAAAAAATAGAAAACTAAGAAATCCTAAAATGTCTCATGGATACTCTATGTGACCTACCTACATGAGGAAAACACAAGTATTTCATCCCTTAATGACAAAAAAATACTATCCCTAAACACATGGAACAAAAAATTTGTTAACCCAATAAACATGGATAGAGGATTCCTTTCTTAAAAACAAATCTCAACAAACTCATAATACATATAAAAAATTAAGAAGAAGTATTTGGGATATCCTTATAATTTATATGCATTTTATGATATCCAGATAGTAGGTCTATCTTCAAAACCCAGCTACCCCCCTTGAATGGTTGAATTAATTTCTAATATATGAGAGAGGGTTGAAATTATTCACCGTTACCTTATTCAAACGGTGACAATTGACTCACAACATGAACACATATTTTTTCTTTGAAAAATTGGAGCTCTCCATGCTGACACACTAGGATGAATATATCCTACCTATACAATAAAATTATATGGAATCTATATCTCCTACAACTCATAAGGGGTTATATTATATGTAGATATCGATATCATAAAAAACATTATTTCAAATCTATAAAAAATTTGCTCACACATCAAGGGGTAGTGCCACATATTCTTCAAGAAAAACATTCTTGAATCCTTATATAAAACTGGGATGTTCCTTCAGTTGAAACATTTTGTAACTCATCATAAACCCAGTGAATATGTAATATTGAATCTGAATGTGCCTCTAAACTAATCGAGGGTCTCATCACACAATAAACATCATATGGTCTCCATCATTATCATATAATATGACAGACCAACTAAATAAATCCATAATAGTATGCAATAAATACAATATATATATACTAATGATCGTTTCATATTGTTGTATCTGTAAATAGAGTAATTCTTTCCACGGGTTGTGATTCCCTATCACAAAATCACAGTCTCTATAGACATCAACTAGGCTAGATCGACCAGCAAATGGTGTAGTAAATTCAATGGAACTATAATCATCTCCACATAAAGTCCCAAATTATGGATTAGGGTAGGTCAAAAAATTTATTCTGTAGCTCCTAAATCAAACAAGTCATAAACCCATGTAAACAAATTGGCATATTTTACCCTTTTTGACATTGGGCTAACCCAATGTTCGAAATCCCAATGAATCTACCTTGGGGAATCCTACTCTATAACCTCTTTCGTCATATGGGTTACCAAATATATGGAAAAACTTGATATGTTATCCCTGAGGATGAGGGATATCACATGGTTTTCCTCTACCTAACCAATACCCACTCTGCTATTCAAATGTTCATGAACAACACAACATCAATTATCTTGACTGATACTATTGAGATTTCTTGTCATAAATGGTCTATCAGCTATGTGATGACTATAGAGAATGTTTGGTAAAACTCTATTATTATGATGTCAACCACATAGAGGAATTAAAATAATTACCAATCCTGTATAAATGGCCCAAGAAATACTAACTATGGTAAAGCATGTTAAAGTGGACAAAACCTACTGTTTGATGACTTGAACTTCTAATTCTTGAATGATAATAAAGAACTATTGATCATAGATCTGGTACATTGAAATTCCTTAAGACTCCCATATCAGGATGATCTACTCATATGAAAATTCCACTATATGACCTATCAATTTTTCAATAATTTAGTGTATAAGGTCAATATAAATGGAGTTCCTTGGCACTAAATCCCTAGATGAAAATCCTCCTTGAAAAGTATCTCAAAAGACTCATTATATAGCATAATGATTTAAAGAATAACATAGAAATTTCTTATAGTGGACACTATAATCTTGAACACTAGATCTTCCCTATCGAAGGGTAAGTGTCTCATACCAACAAGCCGCTTTAGTGGTTGAATATAAAAAATCAGTCTGAAACTGATCCCTGAACATTTCCTATACAAAAGATAACTCCTTGAGATCCTAGTGTTATAAAAATCTTCACTACAATGATGACCCAGGTAACTTAATTATAGATAATGAAACTCAATTCTCTTTCTGTGAATATATTGAACTAAAGTATATCTTCACCTCATCTAGTCAATCATTTATCTCCCAATTAGAAATGTATCATTCATACATTTCCAGACCCTAACACCAGAACTCTCAAAGATTCTCCCAAGAGTCGTCTTTATAAACCTTGACTCTATGGAAATCTTATGGAACATAATACTAAATGTATTCTATAAAAACATGAAAAGGTTTTTGAGTTCATTTAATATTGATAATATATAATTAGTTAGTACTCCTAGACCCATGAAGAAATAATAGTTTAAGATATATTTATTAATTAATTCATTTTAAAATAATTCCCATGATCTTCCAAAAATATAATACTGTCGCAAAACATCCTAATTCATGATCCTTATCTATATTTATACCTTGGAATCATCATAACTTCTATTATCATGTTGAAAAAAATTTATGTTCCATACATCAGATCACAAGTGGTCAAAAAATACCATGTCCTAGCCAGTCTCCCTTGTTTACAATGCATAATAAGCCCTATTAATACTATTTACCTAACAAACAATGAATCTAAACTAGTACCTAAAATATATCCAATAACTCATTTATCACAATTAATACCACTCAATAACAACCATCTCCCTCTAAAGGTACCCCTACTAGGCTAGAAATGAAGGAAAACGGATAATGACACCTGATTACAGCCTCCAATAGGTCATAGTTTATCAACTTGAACTGAGGGTATAACAAACACACAGAAGCAATTTAGTATACTCTATATAATATAAATACTTTAGAGGTAATATGGGAAAACCACCAAGAAAACCATGCATAAACCAGAATAAATCTCAAAAAAATTAATGTTGATATAAACTCAAAGGAAAAGAGAAAGTGCCAAAAGTGATACAAGGTAGCATCAACGAACTCCAACAACTCCTGATAGATGTTCAACAACTCCTTTAAGATCGTAATTTCCAGTCTAATCACCATACTATTAACATTGACCTATAAAATATTTTATATATTTTTAGTGAGAATAACTTGTATACTCAATAGGATAATCTATGAAAGATCTCATGAAAAATATTATAATAGAAAACTTAATCCTAATGATTAAACTGATTAAATTAAGTCATCACCTAAATAAGTAATAATAGTTTCCCATATATATAAATGAGGTTCGTTGATTTTACTTTTACATTGATGTGTTTTTCTCACACCCCAATTCCATATATCATGTGGTCATCCCTCCCATAATTATGTCATCCCTAATGTCAGTTGGGCCTCGAATGTACCTTACTCCATCTAGTGTTGGTCCCAGTATCTCATATTAAAATTAGCATATATATCTATATCATCATCCTAAACATCCCTTATTTGACTAAGTGTATTTTTAGAAGCCACTATAGAATTTTTAAATTCATTATACCTCAAGTAACTATATCTCATGCATGTACTCTGATGTTAAGTCAAATCCTCCATATATGAATACAAATATGAAAAATAACACAATCCATTTCATCCCACATATTAATGTATAATAAAATTAATCCATAATAGCCTGGGTAAGCATAAACCATCTACCATAAGCCATTATATCCTAGGATACACCTACTAATATTTTCATCTAAATTGAGATATTGGTAGAGGGATAATTCATCCATCAATTCTATCTCCATTTTGGATGTTGGTTAAAAAACCTGCCCAAAATTTGGGTACCTATTTCCCTACCTACAAGGGTGGGTAGTGTAAGAAATTAAAAATCATATATATAATATCACAAACAAAATCACACAAATAGAAAAATATGGCCTTAGAATCATCTTCCACTACCATCTCACAACACCCCCTGATTCCACTAATAAGGTCTGAATTATAATCAATCACATCGATTTCTCAATATTTAATTAATTGACCATTAAATAATATTATTCCATGAATAACATTTTAATATTATTAATCCATGTGTCATAAATACTATATGTTCTCTTGATTGTTTCCCAATAATTTCATCATCATTAAATTTAGTTTATACTTTTTATAGAAAATATACTTCATTAAACGACATTACAAATTCCATATTTTATACCTATGCTCCTCCAAGAATATTTTTTTTCCATCCCTTGGTTCACATTGATGTGATATTAATCATTTAACCATACTTCCATCAATATAAACATATCCCATGGGTTTATTATTTATTAATGTATCATTTAAAACTTATTTACAAGCTCTATAACTCTTCCTAAGCTACTACATCATAACTACACACTTCATCAAAAGAGACCAACATTGTTAAGATGTGGAAACACAACAAATAAAATATTTTTAATAGACTATAAAGAAACGAAATATAATGAAAAGTAATTGATGAGAAAGTCCCAATCTGAACTCAACCCAACTACCCCGGTATCTCACACCATTGTTCATAATATTTGGCCATCATGAAATCCAGTAAGTAGCAAACCATAAAAATCATCTATGAGAAATTCACACTCTGAACAAATCCCAACCTCTCTGATGTACCATTCAATAATGAATAACATCCAGACAATAGTCCATCCATCTAGAATCCATAATGAAATTTCATCACTGAGAAAGATCTTCTCTGAACTCATAAAAACTGACAATGTGTCCCACAACAATATGCATAACATAAACTATCCTTCCATCACATACCTAAATTATCTCTACACCTTATGCTTCTAGATCATTTCCCATCTAACAAAAAATATTTTTTCAAATAGTTCCATGCCTATAACGCAATCCTCATAGAAATTCCAAAAAAATGGTTATCAAACAATCCCAAAAAGACTCTAAAATTCCTAGAGCACATGTATATTTCAAATATAATTTTTACACATTGGAAAATGAACACCCATCGTATAACCAAAGAATAAAATCCTTCTATAATAATAATGAGTTGACTAATCCAAAAATAAACTATATTTATAAAACAACCATTTCAATTCCCATACTAAATTAATAAATCTATTATGTATAGTTATTCAGCAACTAAAACCAATAACTTATAAAAAATTATTAAATACGAAAAACATAAACATGTGTTTAGAGTTAATTTCACATTATAAAAAGAACATGGAAGAATATATATCAGTTTAACAATCTTCTTTCCCTTCCAAATAAATCATTATTTTTTTTCTTTTCATTTTTCGCCATATTCCACTAAAAATCAATGATTCCATGCACAAAAACAGCAAAAAATAATTATATCACACTATCATAGAAAAAAATGAGGCACATAAAACATAAATATGAAACACCAAACTTTGTAAATGAAAATTGATTTCAAATAAATTTTTTTTATTATATTAGAAACCAAAAAAAATCATATACCTTTAATAATGATCAATACATTAGTCACGAAAATGGGAAAATATTGATTTCCCCTATATAGTAAAATCTTCTCCCCTATGGCCAACACTATAGAAATAAAATATTAGTAAACTAACCAATATCTTAGAAAATTTTTATTGTGAATATTTAATGAAATAATAAAGTGTTATTTATAGTGTATAATGGGAAATGTTACCATCTAGATTTGAATTTTATAGGAACGTTGGTCAAATATCACCATTAGTTAATATAACCATTGGGTAATTTGATCATTGAGGTCTATACTCTTTGGTAATAATTATTACATTATAATTAGAGTTTATAGGTACTAATAAAAATTAATAATTAATGTAGAAAGGATAAGGGATGGCCTCAACCAGTAGAGTATTATCATATGAATCCCTTTTGTTAAAACATGGGATGGAGGTAGCATCACTAGGGTTATCCCTTGGACAATCCCATGAAATGCTACAACATGTTAAGAAATAATTAAATCATCTATGGGAGATGTTCAAATTAGTGTAAATTACCACTCGTTCGATGTTATCCAAGATTCCCCATTAATCGATCATCATCACAAACATTACCCTTAGGTCATAAACTGGTGTTATAAGGGGTTATGTGTCTAGGTCTTAGTTAATCAATGTATAATTACTTTGTACAAATAAAATTCTTATTCAATCTATTCATTTTTAATAATATCTTTTAATAAAAATTATATTTTTAATTGAGATGAATTTAATAAATTGATTTTTCAGACACAAATTGTAATTTTCAAAAAAGATATAAATTTTTATAAAAACTATTATGTTATAAATAATATTTACTCTAATAAAATAGTACGTTAAAACAGTATTATTTTAATAGAAATGGTAAAAACATATTATATCCTAAGAAATTTTTCAGTGTTAGAAATTTGATTATGCCTTACAACACACTTTTTTTAAATAAATAAGTATTTTTTATTTAAAAGTTATAATTATCATATTTATATAATTATTCTGATAAAAAAACAAAATTTTTGAAATCATCACATCAAAATTATTATTATTTAATTTATGATAATTTTTTAAAATACTTTATTTTTTCAGGAATAGTAAAATTAGAGTTTTCTTAAATAAGTTCAATTGCATAATAATTATTTAATAATGATGTAATAATTTAAAAACCACAATCCATGAGCCAAAATATTTCATTTTATTAATATCAGGTATTTAAATGTATTTTACTCATTTTAAAAAACCTATAAATGTATTTCCAAAGTCCAAAATGGAAACATTGATTTCAAAAAAAACATTACTTTGTGGAAAATTTAATTTTACATGCCAAAAGAATTAATTTAAAATGGTGATATTTTTTTATGCGTTAAAATTACTTAAAATCCAACCCAAAAATCCCAAAACATGTTAGAAAACTATTGGTAAGCCAATGGTTTTGGTTTTTCCAGAACCTACATATCTAAGGCCTATATTTGAAAATCAATAAACAAATCCTCCACTTTTTCTATATGTTCCCACCCATTTATCAATTTACATTCACTCATAATCTATAATATAAGATGTTATAGTAGGATTTCACCACTGTAGTCCCCCAAGGAATCCACAAGGTTAAATTCCTCAACATTTAGGAGTAACTCTTCATGGTAAGGGAATTATCCTTCTTTTCCATTCATTTTAAGAACCTATTTCTGAATATGTCTTATAAATGTTATGTTTACTATCATATATTAATCAATTGATTAGACCTGAAATAAAAAATTAGGTTTTATCAATTTGATACTATTTTCCCGTCTCATATTATCTTTTTATTAAACCAGATTTTATATATATCATTCATTATTTCTGAAATTTATCTCCTTTGCATGAGAATTTATCTCTTCTTTTTAATTTAAATACCCAAACCCCATTACTCCTAAATGGGTATTCAAATAGATGTAAAAAATTATTAATTAATTTAGTTATTAACATACATGAAACCAATAATCACTTTTCATGGGTTAAAAGTTACATAATTTTCTTTTCATTATGATCTTTTTTATATCAATGATTTTTTATAAGAAACTCATTATTTATTCTCCATGGGTTATTAATGAAATAATTGATTATGATTAATGTGGGTTAAAATTATTAATACATATCAATGGTTCACCCGAATAGCACTCCAATTATTTTGGTAAATAAATTAATCTCTAGAGATGACACGTTTTATGATACCTTGGTGAACAACCTTGGTAATGTTCATTTATGACACCTTAGTGATAAACCATGGTGATATTCTTATGAATGACTTATTTAAATTTTGTATCCACATTTACTTGTTATTATTCAAGTTCTTATTGTTATGATGTTACTATTTTTCATGCCATACCCATATTAATCATTTTCTTATTGATATGTCTCAAGACCACATGTTATATGTCCTTCTTTATTATTCCCTTACAGGAACTCATGATCTGTCCATTCATTTTATGTATGTCCCCATGATAGGATATGTCATAAATGTAACATATGATTAACCCGTGATGAAAAATTAAATGTCTATTAAATTGATATATTAGATTTTTCCTTTATATTTTTTTCCTGGTTTACAAGAAACTAATCATTAAAATATCATCTATTTGTTCAATGTAATTAAAAGTTTATGTAATAAAAAAGTGGGACACTATAATAATCTAATGCGATAACAAACCCAAACAAAAAGAATATTTTCCATCTAATTCTATGTGTTTATATTATTTTGATAATTATAGTAATACACAAGGATTAATGCATGATAATCTCACATATTATATTAAAATCAAGAGAGAGATTACAGATCCCTTATCTCAGCAAGAATATCTCAATGGTCACAAAGCATGAATGGAATACCAACATCCAATATATGATTATCTCTTCTTTGGGGAACCAAATATCTCAATAACAATATCACAAAATGATTCCACTATAATTCATGGATATAAACCTCATGAAAAGTGAACATATCAACCCCGCCATAGCATGGAAAAAAATAAGAATGAAAGAGTACAAAATCATCAATGAAGGGAATACTATCCTTAGAAGAAAACATATAAATGTATAAAATATGGTTGTTTAATCAAATCAAATGTTATTTAACATCCTTCTAAAACTATCTCCACATCTCCCAGGGTTTGATAGATGGGAGGAAAATTAAATGAAAATGAAGGTGCTCTATATATTTTAACAAGGTTGGTTAATCCATATTCAGGGTGTGAAATTATAATTCAAATTATGGATTCCTTGAATCCCACATCGGTATAAAATTTGTTAACTATATACCTAAAACCATAAATATCATTAATATATGTAACAACCCAAGATTTCAAAATATATTGAATTTAATTTATAGTTTGTGGCGCAGACAACATTGAGATTAAACAAACCATTAAATATTATTAATTAAATATGTCCATTATAACCTAAATGTTGAATTGGTGGGTAGGAAGTGATAACCATATCGTGATATATATATATATACATGTATGTATATGTTAAGTTTATATCCAATATAAATTTATGTTTAGGAAATAATAACTCAATTTTTAGTAGTCATTTTATATATCAAAAACATGTTTTATTCAAAAAAATATATTTTTCATTGTATTCCATGATAAAATAAAAATAATTACTATTTAAAAATTTAGAATATTTATTAATAAAATTAACATAATTTTTGATAAAAAAATATTAAAATTATCCTAGGTTGATCCTTGAGTATTTTTCAGAAAAGATTGATTTTCTAGTGAATAGTGAAAATAATTCTTATATTCAAAACTTTATTTTTTTCACAAATTTAAAAATAACCATTTTATTTTAAAATAGATCGAATGTAAAATTAGTAATATTATATTATTACTAACAGAATTATGTTCATTGGAACAAATTACATGGTTGAATTTTGTATAGAATCATTTTTACACTTAAAGATGCATTTTTCTGATAAATTATTTTTTGTTGCATTTTTTCGGTTTAATTTTAAATTAAATTCTTCCACTTATATTTTTTAAATTTGAAAAATAATACATATTTTTTTTATTAAGTTCCAAATTTTGTAATTATATTCCTTTTAATTTTTTCGACCAGAATATTAACCACATTAATTTTTATCACCAAGATAAATGGTTAATCAAATAAGTAAAGTTAAAAATAAAATGATAAGGACTATAAAATGACCCTAACATATTACCAAATATTATTGGATTATTTATATGTGTCCATAATCATTAAATTTTGTGTTATATGACCATTTTTGTCCATTTTTGTTTTGGATATTATAACCTTTATAATATTTTATTAAAATATAAATCAAAGATATCACATTCGTGTTTTAAATGACTATAAAATTTTTAATATGAGGTTATCCAGATGATAACATAGGATATAAATATTATACTTAAATATAACAGTTTTATATCTTTCATGGAAACTTAATTTTAATTATTTTATGAAATAACTACCATAAATGATTACATGAGGATGATGCAATAATTATTATATTAATGAAAAAAATCAAATAAATGATATTAAAAATATTAAAATGAATATAATTTGAATTAATTAAGGTTATAAACGAATTTTATAGACTAATATTATATATTTTGGATGAATTAAAGTATTATTTTAATGTTATCATTTGGTCTTGATTTTATTAAATTCCAAGTAATGGATAATGTCCATGTTGATAATAACAATATTTTCAGAATATAATATGTGATTAAATTATTTAAGAACCAGGAAATTTCTAAATAAGAACAAAGGGATTAAAATATTTTTGAAGACGTCTCCCCTATAAATTAATAGTCCGTTTTTATGAATTGTTTCTAGAATAGTCTTTTTATATTTTAATATTTTAGGAAATTCCAAAATTGCCCCTCACCTCAATTTTAAAAGTACAACTCTTCCCTTGATTCTTCCAACTACTTTTAGTCTTATATCTCTACCAATTAAATTAAATTAAATTTCTATAGTTCCTTAAACATGTTCTGGAGGTTATAGTATCCTTAAAAAACCAACCTCTTTATCCATATAGAAGAGTTCTAAAGGAAGTCTTTCGATGAAGAGTTAATTGTCTTTACCAACTCTTTCAAGTTTGTTTTTTCATCTAATTCATCATCATGTGTTATGTCCATAATAAATAAATAAATATATTGTCCTATATATATATATATGAAATTAGGATTATGATAAAATCATATTCCAACTTTTATCCATCCTATGAATAATGAAAGGTGCATACATTGATACGTACGACTTACCATCTACACGTAACAGTGTAATTTATTTTTCATCACAACATTACATGTATAGTTATAATGAACGAAATAATTGGTATATATGAAAATTATGAAATTATTTTTATTATTTAAAATAAATATATCATCCATTTCCCAACCCATTAAACATTAAGGTAAAGATATCATCTCTAATGTGTACGTACGGACTACCCTCACCATGATGCGATGTGATTTATTTTCCATGGTCAAAATTCGATAATTGTTATAAAAATATATATAATGATTAAATATGTTATTTTTAAAATTAATATCATTAGGGATATGATTAACATATATACTTTTCAAAATAACTGTGATTTTCAGGACAAAACGTGCATGATAAAATAAGGCACTTAACACTCAAAACAGTGACAATAATGAAATATTATTAATGAATGGGAAGTAAGATGTATCTACAGTATCATATAAGATGTTATTAATATGAATATAGTTATTTTATAATTTCATTACATGGTTAAAACCATTATATAGGGTGTTTTAACATTTTGTAAGAAATTCAAACCTGAGGATATTGACTTCGTCTCAATTTTCATTCATTGATTTATATTTTGATGATATGCACCTATATTCTTTTATGAGGTATATATAATTACCCTTTAGAATGTTATATCATTATTTTTTTATTCAATTTATATTTAATGTTTTGTAAAATTTTATAAATTCATGGGGCATAATATTCAACTAATTACAATGTGGTGGGATTTTCTTGTCATACTTTTACAAGTGGAAAGAGATTATTTCACAATCGCATCATTATTCAGGATTGTTTATATTTAACCCTCTATTGAGAAAAATTTATAATACATGACCATGTATTATAAAAATGTTTTCAAAAAATATTTCACTATTTTTTAATAAAATTTTTATTTATTTGTTCATTTATACAAAATTGTTTGAAAAGAATCATTTTTTCTTTTTATAAACGAGTTTCTTTTCGAATTTTCTAATAAAAATAATAAAAGAATGTTTTTTTAACAGTATGAAATGAGTGGCTTTTTTATCATCCATGATGCATAAATACGTTGAATCCTGTATAAAATTTTTATAATGTTATTTTAAATGAAATTTTTCCCTTTATATTTTCATAGTTTATTTTTAATAGTGAATGTCAAAGTGAAAAAATATGTTTTCCCCTAAAATGATTTTAATAATTTTTTTATGGAACATTTATTCTTCTATGATGACACCAGATTATTTTACATATTATTCATAAGTTATATGCTATAATGATTTCATCTTTTGAATAATTAACTTAAATGTAATTTTTGGATATTTAATTTCTTTAAAATATCCACATTCTTAAATCATGGATATGATTATTTCATAAACCATGTATTATTTTTACATACAATGTTTAGTTTGAAAGACATTTTATTTACTATGAAATATTGAGAAATCCATATTCTTTAGTTAATATATTAATTTGTATAAGGAATATTTATTCATGAATTAACTATGTCATTCATTGTATAAATAATTCTTTTGACCGACAGTGATGGGCGGGTACAAGAATTATATAGCACTATGATACATCTGTAGGTCTCATGAGAGAGAATAGTTGGCCAAATTAAATGGGTTTTTACTTATAGTTTTAAACCATATTAGGAATGTTATTAATAGTATATGTATCATTTTCCTATGACATTACATCCAATAATTAATAATATCCTTCGTTAATAATTTAGTTATTATTATCCATTATATTTTCACAATGATATTACATATGGATGAATTAATTATCAGTTTATTGATTAAATTACATGTGTTATTAGATACATACCATTAAATATTGATTATTCCTTATCTGATCATGATAATAATGTTATTTAAATGGAATTTTTATTAATTAATTTACCTTTTCGTACATATTTCACCATATGTTATCATGATATTCAAGTTATTTAAAAGGAATTTGTGTTCAGAAATTTACCTGTCCATATTCATTATGCTTATTTATTTAAGATAGCTTGTGATGTACGTAACAATAACTGATAATTTTAGCTCACCCTTATTCGTTTCCTTTCTCAAGAATCCATGAAGTTTACTATAATTAATATGAAAGGATATGCTTGATGGAATTATTTTATTCTAAAAAAATGTTTTTTCAAAAGTGATATTGGAATAATGAATGTATCTCGTTTACCAATACTACTTAACTATTTAGACCTTCAGGATGTGATTCCTTGTACCATATTACGATGAAAGAAAATAGACACCATATCTGTTCTACACGAATCAAGGTCTTTACAACTATGACAACCAATTCATGCCAGAAATCATTTTTGGGAAGAACCACTAAATTTCACCTCAAAACCCCTTAGTATGTGAACCATGATTTGAGCCATGATTTAATGTTCATTCCATTATCTCTGAGACCACACCCTAACTGTCTAATGGAATCAGGTTTCCATATTCCAACCACCAAAAGAGACGCATGATAATCATGAATTAAATAATAAATTAATCCCATGATTTAAATATTAAATATCCAAAACAACCACATAACCCAAATATAAAAAAATTTAGTTTCATTGAAATTAAAAGTAAATACAAATTTTTTTAAACCTTGAAAACTATTATCTATAATAACCCTTCTCTTGGCCATTTCAATATATCTCACTTGATATAATAATTTTCATATTCTGGGGATTGGAAATATAATAGAGGGGTTATCACATAAGCTTAGTAAGGGATAACTTAACAAAGTCCATAATGGTAAGATCATAAAACTAGGAAAAACATAAATAAGGAAAAAATATTTGATTTATAAGAACATAATTCAATAATTGTTTACTAAATCCTTACATATAGACATAACATCTCAAATTGTTACACATTGACCATGATAAGTGAAAATAAAACAAGAATAAAATAACATTATCATTGAATAAGAAATAATGTGGAAAAATCATAGACATAGGATTTATTATCATTGGGAACATGGCTACCCACCAACCTGTTCAATCATAAGATTATGAGTATATCTAAAAAAATTCACACGCGCCCATGGTGAACCTAGATACATTCAATTCCATTCACATAAAATATCTATATCATGATATATAATTCATTAACCATTATATTAGAGGGAGATATAGTTCCCACCTATCTCATAATCCATACATTTTTGTTCCACTTGAAAGCAATCATCACATCATGAAACACAACATAAAAAGAAAATGGGTTTCATGATATTTAAAAATCATCATATGAAGAACCCATAGAAATAAAATGTATTTCATATAATATACAAATGGAAATAATTCAGTTTTTATAAGGAGCCCATTGAAATAATAGGTGATTCAAAAAACAAACATATAACATCATGAATTAAATCACCTGATACAAAAAACATGATCACATAAAATAATGACATGAAAAATAGAGAAATATAGGGATTAATAAGAAACATAACTCCACTAGTGGTTGATAATTTTTTAAGTGAAATAAAACCAAATATTTAAAAGAGCGTTTTGAAAACATTTTTTATTCTTCGATGTAAAATTCATAGAAACGAGTCTCCTTTAAAATGTATCATTTTTAAAAAATGAAAATATAAAATTCAATGAAATAAAATTAGTTCAAAATTATTTTTCCAAAATGTTAAAAAGGGAACATCATTTAAATGTTAAATACCTAAACATTAGTGCTCAAATAATAAATTTTATAACTAAAAGAAATTATTTTCAGTTACCAAGTGCATTATGGATTTCATAATTCAAGGATCAGGAAAAATAAAAACTATTAAAACCTTGTTACAATGAGTTTAAAATAATATACCCTTTAAAATAAATAAACTTTTTGAAATGGAGAAGTTGAAATATGGTGAGTTCTTCTACAATTAGAAGAATATTTAATAAGAGAGATGTGAAAAAGGAATAAGATTTCATAAAATAATATGTAAAAATACATTGAATTTTATTTTTATTTTAATTTACTATAAATTATGGTATAAATAAAAAATATATAATGTTTATCAATATAAAATTTTGAGTGTGCGATAAAATATTTCATTATGAAATAATAGAAAATCCTTTTGAACATTTCGAAGTAAAACTTATTGAAAACCAGGATCATTAAAATGACGATGAAATATTTTTTAAAAAAATGAATAAAGGTGAATATAAATATATTTCGAGATAAAAAAATCACTATATTGTTAAGAACATTGTAGGGAATTAGAAACATGTATATATAAGTACAATCCTTTAAAATAAATAAGAATTATTCTTAAAGAAAAATTTATTTAAACAAAACATTAGAATCATTAAGGGTGAATACTTTGTTGTGAAATTTTGTTTCCATATAAAACATTTGTAAATAAATCCTAAAAAAATACTGGTTATAATATATCACTAATGCAACATAACTTACAAATAACAGTGAATATGTCCCAAGGAAGGAAATTGAGTCACAAAAACCTCTTACGTATTTTGTAATTTTTGAAGAAAAATTCATCAGAATATTGAAAATAATAAATTTATTTGAAAACCATCATTTAAAAAATTTGTGATTCAATAATAATCTCTTTGGTAGTATGTACACAATATAAATAAGATATTGGTATACACTATTAAAACTTGTCTTAAGGAAAGGAAATTGAGACTAAAACACTAAATACTTTTGAATGATTTCCATAAAACACCTTCAAATAAATAGTGATTTAAGTTAAAGTTAAAATAAAATTAATAAGGATAATATGTGACTTTAAATATTTAATTTTATTTATATAAAATATTTAAAATAATGTAGGTTCATAAAAGAACATGTGTCTCAAAGAAGGATGTTTTGAGATAAAACCCCTACTTATGTCTGAAATATTTTTATATAAGCAATTAAATTAATGAATAATTAATTTTAGTTAATTAGATATATACATTTAGAACATATTCATAAATATTCCATATTACATGGTCTTTAACTATCATATTTTATTGATTTATGATATATTTTTCTTTCCTACGTCACTTACTTGAGGTTGTTTAGTCAATTTCTTCGTAACTTCTTACGATTGATGATAATGGTAGAAAAAATTGTAAAATAGTTCCATAATATCAATAATATTGATATTTTTATGTACATAATTTTTATATATTAAATATATTTTGAAATCCATTTATGTTGGGTTGTGATGAAAAGCGGAACCCATTACATGTGCAGATGATAATTCACACATAGACATGATTAATGTTACCATTTCTCAATGAATGGGGGGAAATGTGTTAAATGATTATTTGGAATTTAAGAACTATATTTATATTATATATATAATATTTATTAATTCATTGCATAATTTTTTTAATCCATTAAGGATGATTATGAGAAAGATAGATGTCGATTTGTGGGGAAGGTAGTCCATGTAACGCTCTAACGATCCTTTTGTTTTTCTTTGCAGCTGTGGATGAATAAATAATGATTATTACATTAATATAATATAAATTCAGTATAATATTTATATTTATTTAATTATATTTTTATTCATATAAAATATTTTTAATAGTAAGATTATGAAGACAAACATAAGGAGGCTATAATACTTACGTTGGAGCCTTGATCTTTCCTTATTATGCTCCATGGAATTAAAGGTCTTAGGATAAAATCTAGTGACTAAGGGAATTATAAGGTGTTGGTGAAATGTGATAAATGATAATTTTGTATATATTTAACGAATATTATAGTTATAGGAGTGTGTTTTACATGGTATAAGTGACACCCTTTTATAAGAGTAGAACAATGCACCATTGGAAACAGCCTTTTAATATTAATAATACCATGATCCAATTACAATTTGTATAGCTCCAAATTTTTTAAACCATTGATTTTGGAGTGTATTTAGGTCTATAAATACTTATATATGGATTTATTAACATGTTTTAAACATTCTGTAGTTTTTCTAATAGTAATATTTTATATTATAATCATTTACTTTCAAACTAGGTAAATAATTTTTACCTAAGTGATTATATATTTTCTTAGTAATATATAATAACATGTTAAAAAATTGATTTTTCATGAAACAAATTTAAATATTATTAAATAAAATTAAATTTCAAATAACAATAAAATTAATTTTAAAATTAAAATAGATAATGTTTACAAAAACTAGTTATGTATAGAAATGGCATTTTTGACCATTAAGGATTCTTAATGTTAGTATTAATTAATTATTAAATAAGTTTTAAAATATTTATTTTTTATTTATTAATCATTGTAATTTAATTATTTAATGTATTTCAATTCTGTTTATTTGATTTAAATTCTTTTATATTAAGCAATTAATGATTTTAAAATAATTGTTTCACTATAATCATGGTAATTAACATTAATCCTATCAATATAAATTTTATTCCCAAAAATGAAATTGGATGTATTGAATATTATCAACATTGATAACTCCAATATATAAAATATGTTTCTTAAATTAACTTTATATGTGGATGGAACTTAATCCTAATGCTAGCACAATTAATTCGTAAAAACACATTTTTACAAAAAAATTATTTTTAGGAATGAATATTTATGATTAAAATAAAAATATCCATTCCATTGATTACAATTAATTTAAATTAATTATTATAAATAAAATAATATTTATTTTAAAAGAAATTATTCAAAAATAACCATTCCTCGTGTTAAAATTAATTAAACAAAATAGTCGAACGACATTTTTCATTGATAGAGTACATAAATATTCATAATGTCTAGCATGAATTTATAAATTCAAAATTGTATTTAAATATTATTTATAATGTATTATAATGTATAATTTTATGGTAAATGTTTTAAAAAACATTCCATGTACTCGTATATTAAAAAAAATTCCATAAATGTCATGGAATTAATAAAATCAGTATTTTTAAAATATTCACCTAAAAATTATTATTATAGAAAAATATAAAAAATACATCATAAGTTAATTTTATTATTAGTAATTAAAAAATTATTTTTAATTTTTAAATTTTAAATTCTATGATTTATAAATATATCTTTCTTTTAAGGAAAATTTATCGTATAATGATAATTTATTTTATTGAGAATATCATTTTCAATGTTAACATGTATTAATTATTTAATTTTTAAATGTAATAAATTATAATCGTTTATTATCTTAGTATTTATTATAATTATATTAATTTTTCAATCAATGTGATTTGGTTAATTTATTGTGTAGTTTGTGACACATGTTATAGAACATAGTCTGTATTTAAAGGATCAAAGATCCTTAGTCATTATATTCTACCACATTAAATAAATTTTTTCCTCACAATTTTAATTGTTACATACTAAGTCATTTTGCTAATGGTATCTATTAGAAGACCCAATATTTAGTTTTATAATGAGTTATTAGTCATTTATATTTACATATTATTATCATAATCCAAATATTGTGTTTCTTGTTAACCATTTGAGATGAAGACCTCACATGGTTTGGTGTTAAGACCAATTTTATTTTCATTTAAGTTCATAAATCATACCTATATTTTAATATTATAATAATTTCATTTAATTAAAATAATGTTATTCTATATTTTTTTATAATATCTACACCACACACACCTATATATCATCTCTCCTGGTTCCTCAACCTAACGGTGATAGTGTAAAGGTGAGCTAAAATGATGATATAAATTTTGAAATATCATAATTATTATAAGTAACATTAATATCTACATTCAAACCCATATCAACACTTTATTTAGAAGTCATATCCTATGAATCATCTCATTCCCTATTTGTCTTATCTCTTTAATGTGTTCAAAGCTTCACTAGATAACCACTCATCTAATCCCCCACAAATTTCACATGTCCTAAAACTTCCCACTCCAAAAAACAGTCCCTGATAATGGCTTTTGGGACACAAATTCTTCACCACATCTATGATGGGTGGAATTTCATGTGTCCAAATAGGTCATTTTGAGACCAAAATAGTTTCCCACATATTCCACTTGTTCTCGCATGCTATAGGGAATCAAAAAAAATTATCTAACTCCTCCTAGCCTCAAGATTACTAGATGGCCTCCTTTTTCTCATGTTCATCATGTCTTGTGGAAAAAGTAGAATTATTGGGGTATTGTTTTTATAAATCCACCTTGGTAATGTTTATTTCAACATCTCTAGATGTATTGAGGAATACACACAACAATGGTTAATTGATAAATAATAATGAAGAATATTTTTTGTTGTCAGCTAATATTGTTGTGTTGTTAAGAGCTCTCTGCAGTATCTGGTCGTTGTTTCCACCCCAATAAATTTTTATTAATAACGACGTTGTGGGTAATGTAATCATGATAATTGAATATAGATTCTATATTTAATTAGAGAATTCATTACATAAAATCATTCTAAAGGATCAATACATAGTTTAATATTCTCATAAAGAAAATTTTCAAAAAGAAACTGTTATAAAACTTGATATTTTATAGGATAAAAAACAATAATGTGGAACACTTAGAGAAAAATAACTAAAATATTGAGTTTCAAGAATAAATATCTGAAATTCAAAATTGTAATGTGTTATATTTAATTACCACAATCCATCCTAGTATAAGTCATTGAAGTGATCCACCTTGTTTCCACAGTTGTGGTGCTTTTTTATCCTATCATTCTTATCCTACTTGTATTTATGACACTAACTTGGGAAATTTCCATGATTTCCACACATAAGGCATTATAAAATTATTAGTTCCTTTGGATTCATGTTTTCCACATTCATCAGGCTAACAATCCTCATCATTTTACTATGAAATTTTGATTCTGACTGGCCTCGTTTACCACAAGGAAAGAATCTTTTGTTATCCTTGTGGTAATTCCCTTGGTTATTTTTCAAATTTTTTTTACATATATGAAATTGAATATTTTATCTTCCATTACTTGATCTTTTATGATACTCCATATTTATCTTCCATGAATGTATTAAATAATGTGGAATAATTATAAACATTGGATTTCTTATCATTGTGAACCCAAATACCCACCAGTAAAATTGTGTGTAGAGTTATTCACCCTAACACTCAACCTTTTTAAACCTAGATACTTTCTATCCCATTCACATATCATTTATATATCATTAGATATATGTCTTTACCTATTTCATTGAATGGAGATATAGGTATCATCTATCTCACAATCCATATATTTTGTGCCACTTGTAAACAATCATCATGTCATAAAATAACCCATAGAAATAAAATGATTTTGATGACATTTCCAAATCTTCAACTAAATAATCCATAGAAATAAAATGTATTTCATATAATATGAAATTGGAAATCATTCAATTTTTATAATTCACCCATGAAAATAATATGGGTTTCATAAAACATTCAAAAAAAATTATAAATAAAATATATTGATACTGAAAACATGATCACCAAAATAACAAAAAATAAAAAGTGTAATGTAGGGTGAAACATGCAACATAACTCTATTTTAGGCAGATCATTTATGATGATAATAGAAATTAATTCGTTAAAATGTATTTTTGAAAACCTTTTGAATTCATTATTTTATGTGTCATCATTACCAATCTATTTTCAAAATATTTTCCATTTTTTATGAAAAAAAAACCCTTCATGGAAATTGATTTTTTTTTAAAATATATTTCATAATAAGTAAATAAGATTAAATGAATTAAAAGGTAATGTCTTATTAAAATAAATTTCAAATATAAATTGTTCAAATAAAGGAAATGAGTTTGAGTTATCATGCCCCTTATGAATTTCATAATTCATTGATCAAGGGAAAGAATAAAAATTGAATTACTTGTAAATATTTCCAAATAATATATCCTTAAAATTCATATAGTTTTAAAAAATAATAATTAAAAATACTTTGAAAACAATTACTCTTAAAAGAGTATTTCAAAACAGAGAGATAAAAAAAATGCCTATCATTTTCAAAAAAGAGGAAGGGAAGATACATTGAAACTTTTATATTCAAATTATTAATTAATAATGATGAATTGAGAAATAAGTAATGGTTATCAAAATAGAATGTGTAATGGATGAGTAATTCTTTAATTTTGAAATTATGAATTTTTTTTCGATAATTTTCAATTTATGCTTATTGAAAACCTACATCGTTATAAGTGTTGGGCGTGTATTATGTCAACAATACTTTGTATTAAATGTTGACTTTGATGCTCACAAATACCTGTATTTTTTATGATGAATTTTCTTTTATTATGTTTTAGGAATATATTTCATCTTTTTATTTATATTTTTGAAGGAAAGTGAACTACGAGATGTGTTATGGAAACAATCTTCAAACCCTACATTTAGTAAATGTATATATAGATCATTACCCCTATACTGCATTGAAAATGATTCCTATGGAATAAAAACCATACGCTGGATATTTAGCACATGGATCAATAACCCTACATTCTAGAATCAAGGAACATATAGAATATAAACCCTAGATTGGAGTCTAGAACTACTGATCATACCCTTTGTTCTGGAAATTAAAACAAATTGTTAATCATTTTTACGTTCATAATATTTTTCTGAAAAGTTTTAATGTATGTATATTTATCCCAATCTTACTTCTTTTCACTATGTTAAGAACTGATGAAAGTATAGTTAAGGAAATATATGTTGGAAAAAAACCCTACGCTATGGAAAGGAACTGTAACAACCCGTGATTTTATGAGAATTATTCTTTTTAATTTCTTTGATGTATTCTATTATACGGTACACCAAGATTACCTTGTACTATACGCAACACCGTATTTGCTTGCAGTATACACAAAAATATTCTTGGCTCGTGTTATACAAAATTTCAAGTTTGTTATGTGGAAATTATTCTACACAACATTAAGTATCGATTTTTTTTAATGTATAAATGAAAAAAATTTCGATTATGTTATACGCAACACTAAACAGAGCATTCACTTCACGTTTCCCTAACTTGGCTTGTATTACAAGCAATCAATACCTTCTTCGATAGCGTGTGTAGTATGCAATACCGATTTTCTCCAAACGAGGTATTATTATAATATTATTATTAACTAGACAATATGAATACTAATACCCACTTTTTGAAATTTTATAAATTTTATCATTCAAAATGGACTTCATTTTTAGATTCGGAATATCAAAATTATCCTAGGGTGATTTTTTGGTATTTTTCTGAAAACATTCAATTTTTGATGAATAGTGAAAACACTAGGTTACTATTTAAAAACTAACTTTTTGTTTAAATAATTATTTACATTATTTCAATTTAATATGGGTCAAAATTGATACATAATTCCTATATAAGTTCAATGTAATTATTTTGAGTCATTTTATAATAATTTTAGATATATTAAATTTTTATTGAAATTTTCACTGTGTCTTAAAAACCTCCTAGGAGAATTTGAAAATTTAGATAAAACTTAATTTTACCGCATCTGTGAGTGGAATTTAGAAAATCCAAGAGACATGGTTAATATCAAGGAGTAAAATGTGGTTGAATAAGATAAAAATAATTTGTTGTGAATAGTATCTTTTTACTTTTTTTACCATGGTTAAAAGTAAATAGAGTAATTAAATGTAAAAATGATATTAGTATTACCCTAGAATGTAGAGACCCGAAGCTTAACGTACATAGACTTTACATTAGTTTTGCGGAATACTTATTACATAACAAAAACACACACACACAAGGATCGTAATAGTTTAGTGTCTTTGGAAACTCGGAACGTAATCTTCTAATCGTGGTGAAAGATCTTCAAAATCTCCCATAAATATCTTCCTTTTTTTTACCTAAAACCTTTCTTTATATCCTGGGGAAAAGAAAACATAAAAGGGTGAGCTCAAATTCTCAGTAAGGGTAAACAAAAGAAATATCAATCACATCATATACATAAGCACATAAATTTTTTAAATCTTAACCTGCAAAAGATATCATAATTTCATAACATGGGGTAAATCATTGTAGTGAAATGTAATCACAATAATCATAACATAAAACATTATACTTCGTGGCATGCACACATAATCATAGAGAATCATTTCTTGTTAGTCAAGACTCATTGCCAAGACTATCTTAGTGGACAAAGTCCCTTTCTGAATCGAGTAACCCTCGTTTCAGTCCTGTTTCACTGAACCGATATAACCTACCGTTCCAGCCCTGTCTATCTCATGAGATATAAAATCTTTACCCAATGCATTGGAGGGAAATATAGGTCCCACCCATCTTATAATGAATCCTTTCTTATTTTTGCCACATAATCATAAATCATACATCATCGCATAACACATGTAACAAAAATGGGATTCTTGAAACATCATGACATCATAAAACAAATCTTATAAGGAAAATAACTTCATAAAAATAATTCCCTCACAAAATAATCAAATCAATGTAATTAAAGGGATAAAAACAGAACCCTTTATTATCTTAGATGGAAAATAATTTTGATAAAACACTTGAACTCCATTCTTGAGTAAAATATCCTTTCTTCTTCAAAAACACTTTTCTTTTCATGACATGTCATACAATTATAAACTAAAAGAAGTTGATTAAAAATAAACATGAAAACTTATAAAGGAAGCTTCTTGTAAATAATGTTTTAAAAATCCATTCTTTCCGTATATGTTAAAAAAACATTCTTCGTACTTTTGTCGGAAAAGTAAAAAAGTACCTCGTACGAAAAACGACAAAAGATTCCTTTCATATCTTTTACTAAAAACTCACCGAAGGGTAAAAATGGATTTAAACAATTGTAGGTGGATGAAAATAATATTACATATTGATGAAACATGGATGTGTAGGATAAAATACACCCCAGTAAATACTTACGAATAAACAATCTCGGATAAAAATGAGATTGTGATATTTCCCTTACCTTAGGTCCGATTTGCTTCGTAAGTGTCCGAACCTCCTCTTCTTTGAAACGCCTCTTTGAATCCTCCACTTAGGGAACTATGATTGGTCTTTGAAGAAGACCAGGACCTCTAGGATTATTCTAGGGAAGTGGAGAAGGGATTTTGGCAGAGGTTAGCCGAGCTTGAGTGCTCAAATTGGTGTGAGGAGGAATGGGGAGGAGGTGCCCTTTTATAAGGGAGGAGAGGGGCACCTTAGGAATATCTCAAAATATTATTTTATATTAAAGTCAAAATCGGTTTATAATGGTTCCAAAGGGTCTTATTTCGAAGCTAAAGTGGGTATGGGTCGAAATCCTATCAACCAATAGGATTTAGACAAGTTTATGATATTATTTTAACCTTATCAATTATATTTAACTCTAAGTTAAATAATTTAACTTTTACCGTGTCTTTTTGTTTTCTTTCACTATATTGTTAATAAACTTACTATAACATGCCAAACGAACCCCAAATTGTTTATTACTAATACATATATCCTTATCTAAGTCATTTGGCCGAACCTTAGATTTTTAGGAATAAAATAACAATTAATAATATAATATTTGATTTAAAAACTATTTTGTGTCAATTTTGACACTATTTGATATATGATTTTTGTGAAAGTCATAACAGAATTATATGTTCGAACCAAGTTGATTAAATCAACACTAATATATCATAGTAACCTATAAAATTAGTGTAATTCATATAAAGTCTCAAATTACATTTATTTTGGTGTTTATAACATCAATTATGTTAATATTTCATAAATAAGATAATTAATGCATCATCATTGTGTCATAAATAAATTAAATTATTTAATGTCTAAATATTACAAATAAAATACCATTATGTTGTAAATCGTTTTAGATTTCTAATGAATATTTATAGTAGAATTTATCTTATGTATAACCCCATATTAAAAATGATTTACTTATTAAACTTTGATTTTAACTATTTTAACCCTTCTTTAAATAAATTAATAATAAATGTCCTAATATAATCCAAGTGGGCCTAAATGGTCATATTTTATTAATAAGGTTGTTTTTGGTCGAATAACACTTATCCAATAGAATTAGGACATGTGTTAGGGTAATAGTAATATCATATTTACCCTTAGTTACCCTATTTACTATTAACCGCGGTAAAAAAAGTAAAAAGTTACTATTCACCAAAAAATTATTTTTATCTCATTGAACCACATTTTACTTACTGATATCAACCGTGTCTGTCGGATTTTCAAAATTTCTTTCACAGAAGCGGTAAAATTAAGTTTTATGCAAAATTCAGTTTTTAACCTACCACTTAGTGGTTTCACTATTCATCAAAAATTGAAAGTTTTCAGAAAAATACCAAAATTTCACCCTAGGCTAATTTCGATATTCTGAGTCCAAAAATGAAGTCCATTTTGAAAAATAAAATTTATAAAATTTCAAAAAGTGGTTATTACTATTCATAACGGCTAGTTTTAATAGCATATTGTTGTTTAGTGAAACTCGGTATTGCGTATGATGCAAGCTATCGTGGAAGGTCGTGATTGTGTGTAAAGCAAGCCAAGAAAGTCAAGGATGTGTGTTGTGCAAGCTCCTTTTGGTGTAGCGTACAACACAAGACATTAATAAAATTAAAAAGAATATTTTTCATAAAATTTCGGACTGTTACATTCTACCCCCCTTAAAATGAATTTCTCCCTCGAAATTCGTCGGGGTTATAAATGGTTTACTATTCGAAAGTTTCTTTAATAGAATCCCACATCGTAAAAAGGAATACCAAAACTTGGATTTAAAAACTAAAGTATGAAATGTAACGATTACCCAAATAAACTAATCGCTGGGTTTCCACATAGGTAAAAATATGGATATGGAAGAGAAATCTAACCATCATGTTCTGATGGAGAGTGATAGAGAACATTGCTAGGGAAAAGCCAGTAATCACAAATCCATAGATTTGTGATGATATAAGGTACCATATGATTCATCAGGTATATGATCACTAGGACAAAATTTTTGGTTTTCATGATCATTTCCCTAAAGTTGAAAATTTGAATTAGAATAAATACTTACTTTATTTTGGTACAATCTCACTGTTGTTCGTGCCTTGAACAATTTCCACTTCATCTCTTAAATAAATGAAGTTGAATTTGTTATTCGTGAAGTGTTAGCAGATTATGTGATAGAATGACGGGTCATTCCATCTGTCTCAAACAAAAGGTTAGAAAAAATTATATACATAAGTCGGCCTATAGTGAGATTAATCATATATGGTTCCTAAAATGGACTTATACTTCATATATCATACTGCTTAATATAATAAAACTAGTTTCTACTAAACAGGGACTTCATGTAGGCCAGTGGTAGGCGATAAAGGCCAGTCGCACTTCGATTGTGGGTTCGATTCCCACAGCCTTGTCCAACGCGATGGGCTGTCGCCCGTCCTGCAGGTTGTCCTTTTTCTAAAACTACATTACCATAACATCCCATCAATAATAATAAAAAAACTTCTCTCCTTACTAACTTATGTCCAACATAATCCATTCCAATCTTTAGGCTTATCCATAATACTGCAGTCCACTCTCATAACATAGTGAAAACGATTACCAGAGATTTAACACCATCGTCGATCCCCATATATCATAAGATATGTTTTTTTGGTCACATTCCAAACATTCAAAGTCTTTAATCATGTATTCTCTTGAATACCTTAGTGAAAACATGAATGAAGTTAAAATTTAACACTTTCCACATTCCAAAATCCTCAAAATTCTATATACTCAAACCATGATATCACTTAGTCCTTATATCAATCATGAGCTCATGAATACTGTTAAACATTTCATTTTCTCGTTTTCCCTTCATTATGCGCATATCATATTATTTCCAAAAATATCTCCATTACTTTGAATACCACATTAGACCAATACATAAATATTCCAATACTTTATGATACAACATTATTTTGGAATCCCATTACATAAACACTTAATCAATCCACCACATCGTTGTCATATTCAACATTGCCAATAGTGATCTCATGTGACTTCCCTTTGTCCTTTGCCTTCAGTGGTTTCTCATGTTGATCATCACTAACCCTTGGATTAGGGAATTTATTAGCATAATGCCCCATTTCCTTGCACTTGAAGCATTGAAGTGTTGGTGGTGCGTTCTCTGCAGTGTTTGATTTATTCACATCATTAGAAACCCTTTTTCCATTACTTTGACACTCAGCTGCTCGATGACCTTCTTTTCCACACTTAAAACATTTTCTAGTCCCTTTATGACAATCTCCACCATGCTTCTTTCCACACTTTGTGCATAAGGAAACATTCATCTGCTTTTCACCATTATTATGAGATTTCTCCTTGAACTCCATCTTTCGTTTCCTGTCAAAACCATGAGATGGATATGTAACACCAACTTCCATTTCTACCTTGATAGCACAACGCACAATTTCTTCATAGCTACTGAAGTCTCTTATAGCTAATTCTCTTCGAAGACTTGGTTTTAAGCCACTGAAAAATCGATCAACTTTACTTTCAGGTTGGATGATAATGCCAGATGCATACCTTGCAAGTCTTGTAAAATTTTCTTCATAGGTACCAACAGATTCATCATCCCTTTGCTTCAGTTCAAGAAACTCTTTCTCCATCTTTGTTCGAAGAATACGAGGGAAGTACTTACTGAAAAACAAGTTCTTGAACTCGTCCCATTCCATGGACTCAATTTCATCTCATGGCCTCGTATTCTTGATAAGATTCCACCATTGATCAGCATCTCCTTCCAAACGATACACTGCTAGGATGACTTTATCATGTTCAGATCATTGAAGAACTGAAAATATCTTTTCAGTAGTACTGATCCATTGTTCAGCCACAAGTGGATCAGAAGACCCACTGAAAGAAGGTAGACGTTGCCTCATGAAGAACTCAATAGAATATTGTTCCCTTCTCTACTCATTTGGAAGTCCAGAATGATTCATAGCTTGTGTAAGTATAGCAATAAGATTTTGCACTCCATCTCCCATAACATTTGTTTGTTCAGGAGAACAATCATTGCATTGTCCATTGCATTGATCAACACGGTTCCTTCGGGTTCCAGCCATCGTCTAAAACCCAAAAGGAATAGTGTGAGAGGCAAAAATCATGCTAGGGAAAACAACATAATAAAGGGGGAGTACCTTCAATATCTAACATCTTAGGTTTAATTATATGATCATTAGCGTAGTTCTAGTACTATAACTTATACGTATACTTAACCTTAGGGACATCCCTAGACATACCGTAGAAATATCTCTAGGGATCTCACTAACGTTTTCGCGTCCTAGTTTCCAAAGTTTGACTAAACCTTTCCTCTGATACCAACTGTAGAGACCCGAATCTTAATGTACATAGACTTTACATTACTTTTTCGGAATACTTAGTACATAACAAAAACCCACACACACAAGGATCGTAATAGTTTAGTGTCTTTGGAAACTCGGAACGTAATCTTCTAATCGTGGTGAAAGATCTTCAAAATCTCCCATAAAAAATTCTTCCTTTTTTTACCTAAAACCTTTCTTTATATCCTGGGGAAAAGAAAACATAAAAGGGTGAGCTCAAATGCTCAGTAAGGGTAAACAAAAGAAATATCAATAACATCATATACATAAGCACATAACTTTTTGAAATCTTAACCTGCAAAAGATATCATAATTTCATAACATGGGGTAAATCGTGGTAGTGAAATGTAATCACAATAATCATAACTTAAAACATTAAACTTTGTGGAATGAAGACATAATCATAGAGAATCATTTCTTGTTATTCAAGACTCATTGCCAAGACTATCTTAGTGGACAAAGTCGCTTTCTGAATCGAGTAACCCTCGTTTCAGTCCTGTTTCACTGAACCGGTATAACCTACCGTTCCAGCCCTATCTATCTCATGAGATATAAAATCTTTACCCAATGCATTGGAGGGATATATAGGTCCCACCCATCTTATAATGAATCCTTTCTTATGTGTGCCACATAATCAGAAATCATACATCATCGCATAACACATGTAACAAAAATGGGATTCTTGAAACATGATGACATCATAATACAATTCTTATAAGGCAAATAACTTCATAAAAATAATTCCCTCACAACATAATCAAATCAATGTAATTAAAGGGATAAAAACAGAACCCTTTATTATCTTAGATGGAAAATAATTTTGATAAAACACTTGAACTCCATTCTTGAGGAAAATATCCTTTCTTCTTCAAAAACACTTTTCTTTTCATGACATGTCATACAATTATAAACTAAAAGAAGTTGATTAAAAATAAACTTGAAAACTTATAAAGGAAGATTCTTGGAAATAATGTTTTAAAAATCCATTCTTTCCGTATAAGTTAAAAAAAACATTCTTCGTACTTTTGTCGGAAAAGTCAAAAAGTACCTCGTACGAAAAACGACAAAAGATTCCTTTCATATCTTTTACTAAAAACTCACCGAAGGGTAAAAATGGATTTAAACAATTGTAGGTGGATGGAAATAATATTACATATTGATGAAACATGGATGTGGATGATAAAATACACCCCAGTAAATACTTACGAATAAACAATCTCGGATAAAAATTAGATTGTGATATTTCCCTTACCTTAGGTCCGATTTGCTTCGTAAGTGTCCGAACCTCCGCTTCTTTGAAACGCCTCTTTGAATCCTCCACTTAGGGAACTAAGATTGGTCTTTGAAGAAGACCAGGACCTCTAGGATTATTCTAGGGAAGTGGAGAAGGGATTTTGGCAGAGGTTGGCCGAGCTTGAGTGCTCAAATTGGTGTGAGGAGGAAGGGGGAGGAGGTTCCCTTTTATAAGGGAGGAGAGGGGCACCTTAGGAATATCTCAAAATATTATTTTATATTAAAGTCAAAATCGGTTTATAATGGTTCCAAAGGGTCTTATTTCGAAGCTAAAGTGGGGATGGGTCGAAATACTATCAACCAATAGGATTTAGACAAGTTTATGATATTATTTTAACCTTATCAATTAGATTTAACTCTAAGTTAAATAATTTAACTTTTACCGTGTCTTTTTCTTTTCTTTCACTATATGGTTAATACACTTACTATAACATTCCAAACAAACCCCAAATTGTTTATTACTAATACATATATCCTTATCAAAGTCATTTGGCCGAACCTTAGATTTTTAGGAATAAAATAACAATTAATAATATAATATTTGATTTAAAAACTATTTTGTGTCAATTTTGACACTATTTGATATATGATTTTTTTGAAAGTCATAACAGAATTATATGTTCGAACCAAGTTGATTAAATCAACACTAATAAATCATAGTAACCTAGAAAGCTAGTGTAATTCATAAAAAGTCTCAAATTACAATTATTTTTGTGTTTATAACATCACTTATGTCAATATTTCATAAATAAGATAATTACTGTATCATCATTGTGTCATAAATAAATTAAATTATTTAAAGTCTAAAAATTACAAATAAAATACAATTATGTAGGAAATCGTTTTAGCTTTCTAATGAATATTTATAGTCGAATTTATCTTATGTATAACCCCATATTAAAAATGATTTACTTATTAAACTTTGATTTTAACTATTTTAACCCTTCTTTAAATAAATTAATAATAAATGTCCTAATCTAATCCAAGTGGGCCTAAATGGCCATATTTTATTCATAAGGTTGTTTTTGGTCGAATTACACTTATCCAATAGAATTAGGACATGTGTTAGGGTAATAGTAATATCATATTTACCCTTAGTTACCTTATTTACTATTAACCGCGGTAAAAAAAGTAAAAAGTTACTATTCACCAAAAAATTATTTTTATCTCATTGAACCACATTTTACTTTCTGATATCAACCGTGTCTGTCAGATTTTCGAAATTCCATTCACAGAAGCGGTAAAATTAAGTTTTATGCAAAATTCAGTTTTTAACCTATCACTTAGTGGTTTCACTATTCATCAAAAATTGAAAGTTTTCAGAATAATACCAAAATTTCACCCTAGGCTAATTTCGATATTTTGAGTCCAAAAATGAAGTCCATTTTGAAAAATAAAATTTATAAAATTTCAAAAAGTGGTTATTACTATTCATAACGGCTAGTTTTAATAGCATATTGTTGTTTAGTGAAACTCGGTATTGCGTACGACGCAAGCTATCTAGGAAGGTTGCGATTGCGTGTAAAGCAAGCCAAGCAAGTCAAGGATGTGTGTTGTGCAAGCTCTTTTTGGTGTAGCGTACAACACAAGACATTAATAAAATTAAAAAGAATATTTTTTATAAAATTTCGGACTGTTACATAGAACATGTCCTAATTCTATTGGATAAGTGAAATTAGACTAAAAACAACCTTATGAATAAAATATTACCCTTTAGGTCCACATGGATTAGATTAGGACACTTATTATTATTTTATTTAAATAAGATTTAAAATAGTTAAAATCGAAGTGTAATAACTAAATAATTTTAAATATTGGGTTATAAATAAGATAAATTCGACTATAAATATTCCATATAAATATAAAACTATTTCCTACATAATGGTATTTTATTTATAATTCTTAGACATTATATAAATTAATTTATTTAGGACACAATGATGATTCAGTAATTACCTTATTAATGAAATATTAACATAATTGATGTTATAAAAACCCAAATAAATATAATTTTAGACTTTATAGGAATTAAACTAATTTTATAGGTTAATATGAAATGTTAAAATTTATTAAATTAACTTTTTTCGAACTAATATTGTTGTTATGATTTTCACAAAAATCAATTACCAAATACTGTCAAAATTGATATTAATTTTTTTAGAAACATATATTATATTTTTAATTGTTATTATATTCCTAAAAATATATGGTTCATCCAAATTACATAGATAAGGTTATATATATTAATAATTAACCACTTGGGGTTCGTATGGCCGGTTATAGTAAGTTTATTAATCATATTGTGTAAGAAAACAAGAAGACACGGTAAAAGTTAAATTATTTAACTTAGAGATAAATTTAAAATGAATGATTAAAATAGTAACCTAAAATTTTATAAAACCTATTAATTTATAGGATTTTGACCCATCCCCACTTTTACGTAGAAATTAATCAATTTTGTGCTATTATAAACCGAATGTGACTTTAATATAAAATAATATTTTATGTTTTTCCAAAGGTGCCTCTCTCCTCCCTTATAAAAAGGGAACCCCTTCCCTCTTCTCTTCACACCCTTTTGATCCTCGACGCTCTGCCAACCCCTGCCAATTCCTCTTTTCAACCTCTCACGTTATATCATATAGGTTATGGTATTATCGAAAGACCAACTCTAGTACCCTAAGAAGAGGTTTAAATGTGGTGTGTCGAGGAAGAGGTAATCTCTTCTACCGACTCTTTCAAGTTTCTTTCTTCTTCTACTTCCTCTTTGTTAGTTGTTTCATTATAAAGTAATAACATCAGTATTATTTATATAATGATATGTTATTATAGATATGAAACAACCCTATTTCACCTTCTATCTATCCTACGGAAAACAAAATCAACATGCGTGCGTACGTACAGAATACCATCTTCACATCGTGGTGTAATCTGTTTTTGACCACCACCTTACTTGGATGGGTATAATGGTGTAAATAAATAACTATATAATATTATTGTAATGTAATATTGATTCTGAAATTTTATACGTACACTTCAATACAATTCCACGATCTTGGGAATGATATCATCACTCGTGCGTACGTACGGACTACCGTCTCCACCACGCGATGAGATTCATTCTCCAAGTTAACCATTCATGAATTATTATAAAGTATATATAATGAATAATAATGAAATATATGACATAATAATGATACTAGATTCATATATATATATGTATTTCATCTACTTAATGAATTTCAATTCAATAAGTAAATGAAAATAGTGTTCATGCATACGCACGGCCTACCGTCTCCATGAACAACGTATTTCATTCCATTTATCGATATATAATATAAATATGTATATTCTGTATATATATTATATATAAATCATGTTTTAAATTCAGGAATTAAGTAAATCATGATATAATAAATAATATCAAGAACAGCAAGTTGAAACACATACAATTAATGAAACGATTTTACCCAAATCGCTGCTTTTACATCGCATTTACAAAAGAACGAGCAATATAAAGTCATAAGTAAACCATATATGATATCATAACAATGATTATGATTCTGGAATAAGTCAATGAAATTATTTAAATAATTATATAGGAGGTTCAGATACATACGAACCATATCGAACATAAGGTAAGGGATAACCTTTCCAATATCGTTTTTATCCGAGATTGTTTATTTGTAAGTATTTACTGGGGTTATATTTATCATACATGTCCCTGCTTTCTCAAAATGGGTTTATGTATGTTTAAAGTCCTTTTTACCCATTTTTTAATTTTACTACTTGTTATGTAAGGAATCTTTCTTTTTTTTTACCATACGAGGTACCTTTTGACTTTTCCGATAAAAGTACGAGAAGAATGTTATTTTTAACTTATACAGCGTGAACGGGTTTTTATGGCTTCATTACGCCTAATTTTCATGAAGCTTACTCTAAAAGATTTTATGACTATTTTCAACTAAATACTTTTCTTTTAAAATTTCATGGAATTTGGTGAAAATATAATGATTTTGAAGAAGATATGATATTTTCCTCAAGAATTCATTTCAAGTGTTTTATAAAATCTATTTTCCATCTAAGATAAAATTATTTTTTATGATTATGTTTCAAGTATAATATCTCTATAATTAACAAGGTTTGATTTTTATTATGATAAAATGATATCCATTTCTTTTATATGGGTTATGTTATGATGGGATGATGTTTATGAAACCCATTTTATTCATTGGGTTATTATGAATGATGTATGCTTATTTTATGGAACAAGTAAGAATCATTTCATTATTAGATTGGTAGGACCTATATCTCCCTAAAATGCATTGTGTAAAGATTTATACCTCGTGATATAGACATGGATGGAACGGTAAGTTAATCTGGTTCAATGTTACAGGAATGAAACGAGGAGTGAACTCAATTCAGAAAGGGAGTTTGTCCACTAAGATGGTCTTGGAAGCAATGCCTTGGCTACTATGGAAATAATATCATTTGCTTAATGGTTTTAAACAATTACATGATTTATTCCCATGCTATTTTATGATTATTGATGTTCCATTATGATCTATGCCTTACGTACTACTATGTTTTATGTCATTGCTCAAGATTTTGATGTTTAAATATTATGATCATGTTTTTAAGTTCAAATGTATATGATTTGTTTTATTTTCTCCATGCATACCCTTACTGGGAATTTGAGCTCACCCTTTATATGTTTTATTTTCCGTAGGATATAATGAAAGGTTATAAGTAAGAATAAAATAGGAATATCTTTATGGGAGATGTTGAAGATCTTTCACGAATATTAGAAGATTATATTCAAGGTTTCCAAAGACACTAAACTATTACTGTCCTTCAGTGTCTGTTTTTTGTTATTTATTAGATATTCCGAAAAAGTAATGTAATGTCTATGTACGTCAATATTTGGGGATCTACAGTTGGTATCAGAATAATGGTTCAGTTATCCTTTGGAAACTAGTATGTGAAAACATTAGTGATATCCCTAGAGATATTTCTAAGGTATTTTTAGGGATGTTCATAAGGTTTAGTATAATTATAGGTTACAGTCCTAGAATTTTGTTGATGATCATGAATAACCTATTATGAACCTAAGATATAATGGATTGAAGAATTTGTGATAAGTTAAACTATTTATGAGTATGTGGTTCCTCATTATATTAACTATTTCTTACACCATGGTTTTTGGTTTTTGTCAATGGAGAGAACCAGAAGGAATTGGGTCAACATTGAGTCCAATGGAAAAATTGGTGACTATGAGCAATGAAATTGCATATTTCCTAGAAATAATTAGAGTGTGATTATGTCTAATCGGTCATCATGACATATGATTAACAAGGTGAACTTTAGTGGTATTCCTAATTCATCAAATAAGAAGAAGGTGGAATTTTTTGCATGATCGCATGGTGAGGAGTATAGAGAAAAGAAGATTGAGATTTCTAAAAAAGGGAAGAATAACATTGAGGAATAACTAAAATGGAGGGGAAGATTTTATCTGTGTGGAGAAAAGGGTCATAGAGTGACAGACTGTTATGGTGTTCAATGTCTTATTTGTGGAGAACATGGGCATTACCCAACTCAATGCCCTGACCTAAGAGGTTACTTCTAAATCAATGAAGGACATAATCCATGACAATCATTGAAGAGGATGGATTGAAGTGTTTATGTATTGGTATTCAAGAATAATGTTTTTGAGATACTTTTATGGTATATTGGATTACTTTTGTATTAGTCTATTGTGGTTTTCAATAATCTTATGGTATCGGTAACAATGAAAAGTGATTCAAATATTATGGAAAGTAGATGATATGTGCATAATGAATGGATAAGGAGAAAATAATATGTTTGATATTATTCATGAGCTCATGATTGATATACGGACTAAGTGATATCATGGATTGAGTATATAAAATTTTTGGGATTTTGATATGTGGAAATATATAAATTTTAACTACATTCATTTTTTCTCTATGGTTAAATGGGTATTCATTTTTCAAGAGAATACATGATTAAGGCCTTATAATGTTTGGAATGTGACCAAAAAGACATATCTTATGATATATGGGGGTAAATGATGGTATCCACATTCTTGTTATATGACCTCTCTATTAGTCTTTTTCACTATAATATGAGATTGGACAACAGTGTTTTGGATAAGCATAAAGATTGGAATGGATTATGTTAGACATAAGTTATTATTGTTTAAGTCTCAAATTATTTTCGATATTATTGATGGGATTTTATAATAATGTAGTTTTAGAAAATGGAAAACCAGCAGGATGTGCGACAACCCGTCGCGTCGGATAAGTCTGTGGGAATCGAACCAACAACCGAAGTGCGACAGGCCTTTATCGCCTTCCACTGGCCTACAAGAAGTCCATGGTTAGTAGAAACTAGTTTTATTATATTAAAAAGTATGATATATGAAGTATAAGTCCATTTTAGGAACCATATATGATTAATCTCACTATAGATGGACTTATGTATTTTTTATAACTTTGTATAACCTTTTGTTTGGGACAGATGGAATGACCCATCATTCTATCACATGATCTGCTAACACTTCATGAATGACAAATTCAACTTCATCTATTTAAGAGATGAAGTGGAAATTGTCCTAGGAACGACCAACGGTGAGGTTATAACGAAATAAAGTAACCATTTCTTCTAATTCATAATTTTCAACTTTAGGAATATGATCTTGAAAACAAAAAATTTTGGCCTAGTGCTCTTATATCCGATGAATCAGAAGGTACCTTAGATCATCACAAATTTATGGCTTTCTGATTGTTGGCTTTTTCATATCCATGTTCACTACCACTCTCCATCACAACTTTATGGTTATGTTTATCTTCCATATCCATAATTTCACCTATGTTCTTTTATGTAGAAACCAAGCGATGAGTTAATTTGGGTAACAGATAAGTTTCATACTTCACTTTATAAAATTATGTTTTAGTATTCATTTTTACGATGTGGGTTTCTATGAAAGAAACTTTTAATTAGTAAACCATTTATAACCCTGATGAATTTCGAGGGAAAAATTCATTTTAAGGGGGTAGAATGTAACAATGTGAGATTTTATGAGAATCATTCTTTTTAATTTCATTGATGTCTTCTATTAATCACTACACCATGACTACCATGTACTACTCGCAACACCATATTAGCTTGCAGTATACGAAACACTTTTTTTGGACCGTGTTATACATAATTTCAAGTTTGTTTTGAGGAAATTATTCTACACAACATTAAGTATAGATCTTGTTTAATGTATAAATGAATAAAGTTTTGACTATGTTATACGCAACACTAAACATAGCTTTCACTACACGTAGCCCTGACTTGTCTTGCATTACACGCAATCAATACCTTCTTCGATTGCTTGTCTAGTACACAATACCGAGTTTCACTAAACGAGATATTATTATAATATTATTATGAACTATCTGTTAGGAATAGTAATACCAACTTTTTGATATTTCATTAATTTTGAGTTTCAAAATAGACTTCATATTTAGATTTGGAATATCGAAATTATCCTAGGGTGAATTTTTGGTATTTTTGTGAAAACATTCACTTTTGATGAATAGTGAAAACAATGGGTTACTATTTATAAACCGACTTTTTATTTAAATAATTATTTATTTTATTTAAATTTATTTTAGGTCAAAATTTATACATAATTCCTATATAAATTCAATGTAATTCAGTTGAGTCATTTTATAATAATTTTAGATATATAAAAAATGTAATGAACTTTTCACCGTGTTTTACCCACCTACTATGAGAATTTGAAAATTTACAAAAAACATAATTTTACCACTTCTGTGAGTGGAATTTAGAAAATCCAAGAGACACGGTTAATATGAAGGAGTAAAATGTGGTTCAATAAGATAAAAATAATATTTGGTGAATAGTAAATTTTTTACTTTTATTTACCACGGTTAAAAGTAAATAGCGTAATTAAGGGTAAAAATGATATTATTATTACCCTAACACATGTCCTAATTATATTGGATAAGTTTAATGCGACCAAAAAAAACCTTAGGAATAAAATATTACCCTTTAGGTACACTTGTATTAGATTAGGACACTTATTATTATTTTATTTAAAAAAGAGTTAAAATAGTTAAAATCAAAGTTTAATAACTAAAAAATTTTATTACATGGGTTATACATAAGATAAATTCAACTATAAATATTAATAAAAAATATAAAACAATTTACTATATAATGGCATTTTATTTATAATTTTTAGACATTATATAATTTAATTTATTTATGACCCAATGATGATGCAGTAATTACCTTATTAATGAAATATTAACATAATTAATTTTATAAATACTCAAATAAATATAATTTTTGACTTATATTTAATTACACTAATTTTATAAGTTAATATGACATGTTAGTATTGATTCTATTGACTTTTATCGAACTAATCATGTTGTTATGATTTTCACAAAAATCCATTACCAAATATTATCAAAATTGACTTAAAATAGTTTTTAAAACAAATGTTATATTATTAATTGTTATTATATTACTAAAAATATAAGGATAGGCCAAATGACTTATATAAGGTTATATATATTAATAATTAACCACTTTGGGTTCGTTTGGAAGGTTATAGTAAGTTTATTAACCATATAGTGTAAGAAAACAAGAAGACATAATAAAAGTTAAATTATATAACTTAGAGTGAAATCTAAACGATAAGGTTGCAATAGTTACCTTAACATGTCTAAAACCTATTGTTTGAGAGTATTTCTACCCATACCCACTTTATATTATAAATAAATCAATTTGGATCTATTATAAACCGAATATGACTTTATTATTAAATAATATTTTATGTTTTTTCAAAGGTGCCCCTCTCCTCCCTTATAAAAAGGGAACCCCTTCCCCCTTATCTTCACACCATTTTGAGCCTTGAAGAACAGAAAAACCATGAAAATTACTCTTCTCAACCTCTCTAGTTATATCATATAGGTTCTGGTATTCTCAAAATACCAACTCTAGTTCCCTAAGCAGAAGTTTAAAGGAGATGCGTCGAGGAAGAGGTAATCTCTTCTACCGACTCTTTCAAGTTTCTTTCTTTGTGTACTACCTCTTATTTAGTTGTTTCATTATAATGTAATAACATAAGTATTATTTATATACTGATATGGTATTATAAATATTAAACAACCCTATTTCACCTTCTATCCATACTATGGAAAATGAAATCACCACTCATGCGTACGTACAGAATACCGTCTCAACGCCGTGGTGTAATCTGTTTTCACACACCACCTTATTTGGATGGGTATAATGGTGTAAATAAGTAACTATATATTATTATTTTAAAGTGATATTGATTCTGAAATATTATACATATACTTCAATACCATTCCACGATCATGGGAGTGATATCATCGCTCTTGCATACGTACGGGCTACCGTCTCCACGACGCGATGAGATTCATTCTCCATGTTAACCATTCATGAGTGATTATAAAGTATATATAATGAATAATAATGAAATATATGACTTAATAATTATACTGTATTTTTGTATATATATATATATATATATTTCATCTACTTAATTCCAATCAATTCAATAATGAAACGAAAACAACGTTCATGCATACATACGTCCTACAGTCTCCATGACCGTTGTATTTCATTCCATGTACTGATCTATCATATATATATGTATATGATCAATATATATTATATATAAATCATGTTTTACTTTTTTGAATTATGTAAATCAATATATAAGTAATAATATCAAATCATAAGTCGAAACATGTACAATAAATGAAACAATTTTACCCAAATCGATGCTTTTACATTGAATTTACAAAATAATAGGTAATATAAAGTCATAAGTAAACCATATATGATATCATAACAATGAATATGATTCTGTAATAATTAAATGACATTATTTATATCATTATAATGGAGGTTCCGATACATACGAAGCATATCAGGCATAAGGTAAGGGATAACCATTCCAATATCGTTTTTATCCGAGATTGTTTATTTGTAAGTATTTTCTGGGGTTATATTTATCATATGTGTACCTATTTTCTAAAAATGGTTTCATGTAAGTTTAAAGTCCTTTTTTCCCATTTTTGAGTTTTAATACATGGTATGTAAGGAATCGTTTTTTTACCATATGTGCTACTTTTTGACTTTTTTGACAAAATTACGAGAAAACTGTTATTTTTAACTTATACGGTGTGAAAAGATTTTTACTTTTTCATAACACATAATTTTCATGAAGCTTACTCTACAAGATTTTATGACTATTTTCAAACAAATGCATTTATTTTAAAATTCCATGTAATTTTTTGAAAACAAAATGATTTTGAAGAAGAAAGTATATTTTCCTTAAGAATTCATTTCAAGTGATTTATCAAAACTATTTTCTATCTAAGATGACATTATTTAGTATGCTTATGTATCAAGTATAATGTCTCTATAATTTAAAAGGTTTGATTTTTCTTATGATAAAATGATATCCATTTCTTTTATATGGATTATGTTATGATGGGATGATGTTTATGAAACCCATTTTATTCGTTGGGTTATTATGAATGATGTAGGTTTATTTTGTGGCACAAGTAAGAATGATTTCATTATGAGATGGGTGGGAACTAAATATCCCTTCAATGCATTGGGTAAATAATTATATCCCAAGATATAGACATGGCTAGAATGGTAAGTTAATCTGGTTCAGTGTTACAGGACTAGAACGAGGAGTGAACTCAATTTAGAAAGGGACTTTCTCCACTGAGATGGTCTTTCCAGCAATGCCTTGGCTACTATGGAAATCATATCATGTGATTAATGGTTTTCCACAATTACAGGATTTATTCCCATGATATATTAGGATGATTGATGTTCCATTATGATCTATGACTTACATAATGCTATGTTTTATTTAATTGCTCAAGATTTTGATGTTTGAACATTATTTTCATTTTTTTATGATCAAATGTATATGATATTTTTTATTTTCTCCATGCTTTCATTTACTGAGCATTTGATCTCACCCTTTATATTTTTTCTTTTCCCCAGGATATAATGAAAGGTTTTAGGTAAGAATGAAAAAGTAAGATCTTTATAGGAGATGTTGAAGATCTTTCACCAAGATTAGAAGATTATATTCTGAGTTTCCAAAGACACTAAACTATTAATGTCCTTTGGTGTCTATTTTTCTTATGTATTAGATATTCAGAAAAAGTAATGTAATGTTTATTTACGTCAATCTTTGGGTCTCTAAAGTAACCCTATGATACGTAGTTAAATCCTACATTTTCTACTCAATAGTCGTGTTTTAAATTTTATATTTTATCTGGGTTTCATGAAATACTCTTGACCGAATATTAGAATGATTCAAAGACCATTTTGGTCAATTCAAAGAGTCATGTTAATTATAGAAAATTCATATATTATTAAGGGAAGTTATGACTCCCCTGGTCAATTTAGATTTGAATTTCTGAATTCTTTCAGGTGACATTCTTGGATCTATTCAACTAAAGAATATCTATTTCTATGATCAATGATTTTCCAAATCAATAAGTGTATATGAGATATGGAAGAAAAATGTTTTTGGAAATATCTTCTACTATGATTATCAATTGACATTAAAGAAGAGACTACACTTTGGTGAAAACATGTTATATATTATTCTATTGTAAGATTTCTTTTTATATTTGTTTCTACTTTTATTTGAAGATCATTTACTATAGGGATCCATTCAGAACTACTCCTTCTTGAAGACATTAATTTCTGATTAAGTTCCTCTATAAAATATCCGTTGATTCCATTGAAATTGTGAAATTCAACAAGACTAAACAAATCAAACTCTTTTGATTTATTGGAGTTTCAAATTCTCATACTCAGTTTTGGTTTAACTGTAAACGTATTGTTCTAAGCATTGTATTTTTGGTTCATTATTATAGAACTTGAAGGCTTTGTTTTTATCCTCGTTGTAAAGGTGTCAACTGCCTGCACTCATTTTTGGATTTATGGTATTGTGATAGGAGGACCATTATAGTGAAATTCAGCAAGCTCACAGAGAGATTTATTTGTGGAGTGGACTATGGGATCTTTTCAATTAGAACCACTATAAATTTTCAGTGTTCATTCTTTCTGTTTATCTGTTACTCATTCTCATTATATGTGAAATGTGCGGAATATCTGAATTATTCACAAAAGTATTTGAAATCTAGAGTTCTGGATGATTTTAGAAAATACCAAATTCACCCCTCGTGTGTTGATTTGTATTATTCCATCCTAACAATTGATATTAGGGGGAGGTTATGAGATAAATCTATAGAAATCTGAAAAGAATATGGTCAGTAAAAAATATATGGAAATGGATGATCATAAAGAAAGAATGTCTATGGAATGTGATCCATAATTTACTAATGAAAATTATAGATTTTATAAATCTCAAATGATTATATATCTAAAGAATATAGGATTCATATACTATTAAAAATCATCACTCTATATAAGATTCCTGATAAACCAGAGACATAGGATGAAGTAATAGATGTTGAGTATGATATCAATTCAAGATAAAGGAAATATACTCTAGGTTGTCTTGGAATAGATGAGTATAATCATATATCGTAATGTCCTACTACCTATGAGATATGGAAAACTATTTGATTTGACTATGAAGGAAAATAAAATGTATTCCATATGAGTCACGATACAAAAATTCTAAAGCACGACACTATTAAAATGCTAGAATGTTAAATCTTCACAGAGATGAATGTAAGTCTTAAAGAAATTTTCAAAAATATTACAACCTTAAGAGAACCCATTTAACAATCTGATAATTCTTTGAATGTACTCAGAGGACTACCTTCAAAATGGAAGGGAATATTTGCGGTTATTCATCAATAATTACTTGTTAAGGATCTGAAAATGAAATAACTAATTGGTACATTAAGGTTTTATGAAGCTGACAAGCAAGCTAATGTTTAATATCATTAAATTATAGTGAAAATGGAAAATAACACCCTAAAAGTAACATCTCATAATCATAGCAGAAGAAAATAATAAGTCAAAGTAGATAAGAATGCATATTCCTTAGGTTTTGAAATGGAATTGACTTTTTATCTAGAATGTTTAGTAAATTTTATAAGAATAAAAAAGGCTTCAATTGTTTTTAATAAGTGTGAGAATGAAATAAGAGAATTTTGATTCTATGATTGCAATAAATTCTGTTGCATTAGTTATGATTTCCATCAAGTAAAAGATACAAGAAAAAAGGAAAAAAAATTAATATCAAATGAATGATGATTTTGAGCATAGAGTAAAAAAATAGTAATGAATGATACTCGTAGTTTTTCTAATGGTACAATTATATCTTCAAAATATGACTCTGAGATGTAACCAACAAATCACAAATCTAGTATGTTCTTTATGGCTACGAAAGAAGAAGAAGTACAATCTAACTACTCTTCAACATCTGACTCTGGTAGTTTCACAAATGAAAACATAGCCACCTATTTCTAAATTCGAGAATAAAAAATGATTCTATAATAAAAAATAACAAGTCATTGAAAAATATTCAAAATAACTATTTGAAAAGAAAGTGTCACTCTACTAAAACTACAAAAGGAACTAGTTGATAAATTCAACTCATCTACAACAAACTGCATTGCTCCTGAGAAAATGAATAAATAATTGCATGATAAAGTAGAATTAAATAATATTACTCCAATTACATTTACCAAAGGGGAATTTTTTTGAACGAAATTCTTGGATATAATATCATTAAAGGAGAAATATTTGGAATGGGAAGTAAGGTTGATAAATCGAAATTGTATAAAAATTATTTTCATCCCACATCAAAAAATACTATCTGATATTTTTTTTGGAATAAAAAGGTCATAACACTAATAATTTTTATTTAGAAAATCCTCAAATTAGTGGTATTAAATGAGCCTTTATTTCTAAAATATTGAATGAATAATGTGATATGAATAATGGGAAAATAATGAAAATATAGATTCCCAGATCATTGTTAGCTAAAACTACAAGACCCAAAAAAATGGGTACCAAAACAAAAACATGCTTAATTGAATTTTTTGGAAGCATGTCACAATAATCGAAAAGTTATATTGCTTATGGAAAATGGATATTCTAGAATAATTAGTGGATACTCAACAAACTCTCATATGTTGACTCAAAGGGTTGGATGACTTGTCACTTCTGGTTACATTGCTAACGGGAAAATAGTTGGAGATGAAACTATTGGATATCCAAAGACTATATCTATCAACAATATACTGTATGTACAAGGTATATAGAATAATCTTATATGTATTTTTATACTTTGTGATGATGGTTTTTATTTTTTTATTTTTTTCCATTCCTACTTAGTTTTTAAAGATATTTCACATTAATATTTTGCACCTAAAAAATAAAATGTTTATACTTTGGATTTTAATTCTCCATGTAAACAGAAAATTAATTGTTTATATATTAATACAAATTATTAGTGGACTTCACATTGAAAACATGGAAACTGTAATAATTTTGATTTACATAAATTGACTATGAAACATGCAGTTTTCGATTTTCCTAGTCTTAAGTATGAAAATGATAGATTCATTGATACATGTCAAATTGGAAAACAACACAGGTCTTCTTTCAAATATACTAAAAAATTGATACATATAATCCTTTAGAACATATCAATATGTATTTGTTTTGAACATCTATAGTAGAATTTTTTATTGGAAAATTATATATTTATGTTTTAGTGGAATATTATTCTAGATTTACTTGGGTATATTTTATAAAATTCAAACGTTAATTTTTCACTGTTTTGAAATTTTTGAATAATTTTTCAAAATGAAAAAGGTTTTAAAATA